>CM062628.1:23564883-24164883 GCA_025617555.3 Puccinia polysora
GCCCTCTGCTGCGCCCTACTCATAGCTCCCCGCATTGTCTGTATGCGCCCTGTGTGCTGCGTGATTTCCTGCCCCGTGGGCCAGCCCGCAATGGTGTGCGCCCGCCCCACTCCTATAGCCCCAATTTCCCTGCTCTACATGCGCAAACTAGCTTCCCGCAAACCTGGTCTGGCCAGCACCATTCTTGGGTCTCCAATGTCCAAGAAGGCTGAAACCGACCACACCCAGTTAAGCCCAACCCGCGCCTGGTATGCTGAGCCTGACCTACCAAATGCTGAGCGCGTTGACAGCAGGGTTCCCAATCCAAGGCTATATAACAACACCACATCCCCCCCAACTTGAGTTCTGTCCCCAGAGGTCTTCCCACCATTGCCTCAAACATACCCGCCTGTACCCATTACACCTGTCCATAGAGAATAAAGCAAATTAATAAAGAGAACCAGACCCAGAGAAGAGAAAGAAAGAGAAGAAGAAGTTTTTTTCTTTTTCTTTTTTTGTTTGCAGCGCTTGTTGTCCTGCCTTCCTTCCATTCTCCGCGGGGCTTGTCCTTGCGTACACAGACCCAGCATTGCGCCTCACCCCTGTTCCCGCAATAATCATAAAGCAAATCCAGTACCAATCTAAGAAACAAATCCAGTCAAAGAAATAAGGAGACAAACATTCTGGGGTGTCTAGTTCTTCTGGCTGTGAACCATCTAGAACACCCCCTCACCAAATCCAACTTTACCATCAGACACTAGCGCCTGCCCCCCCGCAGCTTGGCGGCTGTTCCAAGCTAGCCCCAACCTTTTTACATGTTGGAAAGTCTGCTTGTTGGCTTCAACCAGTCTCACACAGGTACTGAGCGCGACTCTTTGTGCCAACCTTCCGCAGTATGTTTCCCCCCACACCTGATTCCTTTGGAATCTAAGCCCCCCCCCTGCGCAAATCTCAAACCCAGGAAACCCCTCCAAGGCAGCGCTATTGTCCTCTGTCACAAGGAAGGAAATGGGGTTCCAAAATCTTGCGTCATTTAACTCCACTCTGTTCACCCAAAAATTGCTTCTCCTTGCAATTTTCATGACCTCCTCCTTCCCTGTGGAGTCCACAGGCTGTACCTCCACAATCCAACCCCGTGCAACTGGAACCTCCCCTTCCAGAACCCCAACCAGGCCACACTTCAAGCCTTCTGTAACCAGAGCCAATGGTCCCTCTTCTGCATCCACCTCCATCCTATCCATCACAACAGCCTCCTCCTCCTCAGCTATCATCCTTACCTCAGCCTATACCCGCGGCGGTTGCCACAGAAAAGGCCCTGTTGCAATACCAAGGAATTCTTGAGCCTTTGTACCCACTTCCTGGGACCAAAATTTTGACTTCTGCATTGCAGTTGGCTGCCCTGAGTTGGCCAAAATACCTTTTCCCACAAGGGATGTGTATCCCATCTCTTCTTCCGAACCCTTTACCAGATCCTTGCATTCCAACCGCCAATCACCATTACCGCCACAATGACTGCACACCCAAAGGGCAGGAGCACTGGGAGGTGGAAATCCCATTTCTGCATGCAGCGGCGGGCCACACGTTTGTTGGAACATCTGATTCACATACATCTTAAGACCCTTTATTCACTTGGGAAGTTCTTTGAACATTGGTTGTGGGATTGGGACTTGCGTTGTGAATAATACTTTGGGATTGGGTAAAGTTTAGCAAATAGCTTGCTGGAAAGATAGATGAATACTGAGGTTGGTTTTGAATGGCCTGCCCCTCCAAGTAATATAGAATTCTAAGAGATTGGTGGCTGATTTTCAGATAGAATTGCTACTATACTATTCTCTATCAGAACTGGGATCAAATTTTTCAAGCTTGATAAGGAAGAAATGGTGGAACAGATAGGTGACTTGGAGGAATGAAGCTGAGTAAGGGAAGAATCCTTCATCTAGTCTTATCCTTTATATATTTTTATATATTTTATTGGTTACTGATTGATAATCCTTTGATTATACCGGTGATGATTGAAGAAAGGTTGAAATGGTTGAGCCTATAGTTGATAATTGATGGTGATGGAGGTGGATGATGATAGCATGGATGGTTGATGATGGTAAAGGTAGGTGATGATGATGGTTGATGGTGAAGGTAGGTGATGATGATGATGGATGATGATGGATGATGGTCAAGGTAGGTGATGATGATGATGATGGATGATGATTGTGATAACTTGTCATGTTCAGGGTAGGTGACAATGATGATGATGGATGGTGATGATGATGATGGATGGTGATGGTGATAACTGATAATGGTCAAGGTGGGTGATTATGATGATGATGAATGATGATAGATGATTATAATGATGGATGGTGTTGATGATGGATGGTGATGATGAATGGTGGTGATGGTGGATGGTGGTGGTTTGATGATGGCAATCAAGACATGTGGTAATTTTTGGTGATGTTCAAGTTATGGGGGAATGGTTCTGATGTTCAAAGGTTTGGGATATTGGGTGAATAATGGTGGTGGTGGATGTTCAAAAGTATGGGTTATTGGTTTGGGTCATGGTCAAAGTATGGGGTAATGATGATGGATGGTCAAGGGTAATGGTGGTGGTTGATGGTGGATGGTGATGATTAAGGGTGATGGTGATGGTGATGGTGATGGTGATGGTATGGGATATGGGATTGGTGATGGTGATGCTATGGGATATGGGATTGGTGATGGTCAAAGTATGTGTTATGGGATAATGGTTGAGGATGGTCAAGGTATGGGTTAAGGGTGTGTAGGAGGCATGGTGATTCCTAGGGGGGAGGATGGGGAGACCTGATGTGACCTGGATGGAGGAGAGTGTCCCTCTATTTATAGGAAAATCCTGCCCTCAGGGCTGCCCCTGAGGATCTCCCTGGTACATTGAATAAATTTCATGAGGCATTTTGGCTGGTCAGAGGAGGAGGCTGTGCAGGATCTAAATGCATTTACACCCTTTCATTCATTGCTGTGCTGCATTTATACAGGTGCCCCCTGCATAGATTGCTTTTGCACAGTGCTGGTTGGTCATTTTTTTGGTTGTTCATGCGGTGCCTTGCATATATTTCCTCTGTATAGAGGCGCTTGTTTTGGTGCTGCATGCAGTGCCCTGCAGATATTTCTTCTGTGTACTGCTGCAGGTTTGTTTGGTGCGGCATACAGGGTCTTGCATATATTAATTATGTATCCTTCTGCAGGTTTGTTTGGTGCTACATGCAGGTTATTGCATATATACATTATGTACACTTCTGCAGGTTTGTTTGGTGCTGCATGCAGGGTCTTGCATATATTAATTATGTATACTGCTGCAGATTTTTTTGGTGCTGCATGCAGGTTCTTGCATATATAAATTATGTAAACTGCTGCAGTTTTTTTGGTTATGCATGCAGGGTCTTGCATATATTAATTATGTATACTGCTGCAGATTTGTTTGGTGCTGCATGCAGGTTCTTGCATATATTAATTATTTATACTTCTGCAGGTTTTTTTGGTGCTTCATGGTTTTACTGTATGTGGTATGTACTTGAAGGCTTGCAGGTTATTCCATGAACTTTCACTGTTCTGTGACACCAGGTAGGGGTATGGGAAGCCCAGGGTTGTTTGGGCTGTATCTTCTAAGCCATGAGAGATAGAGGGGTACTTTGGCTGAGTGACTAGGGGTTTTTTTGGGTTTAGAATTCATTTTTGAGGTCTGTTGGATGATTGGAGCTTGATTTATACAATAAAAGGGTGTCTGATGGCTATAGGTTAGGTTTTGGATCACCACATCCCCCCAAATTAATTCTTTCCGCAGTATTCCTGCCTATAAAAATCATACTCCACATGCTCTCCTTTCTTTCCTCTCTCTTTCTTTCTTTTTCTTTTTTTTGTTTTCTTCTTTGTTTTCTTTTGTGTTTTCTTTCTTTCTTTCTTTGTTTTTTCTTTGTTTTTTCTTCTTTTTTTTAAATATCCTCCTCCCCTTCTGTTTCTTCCTGTTGGTCCTCTTCTCCTTCTGTGGGTGCTCCTCTGCTGTAAGATTTCTTGAATTGACTGGATTCAAGCCTTCTTTTCAATTTTGTCCCATTTGACTCCTCAAGGATATTGGGCCCATTATCTACTTGCTACAGTACCCTGTATCATCCATTCCACCTATTCTTGAAGAGTAGCCACGACTGTGACTCCAAGGTCCTGGTTTATACCAAAACTAGGTCCCCTCTTTTTAAGGGTTTTCTAATCCTTTTTGTTAATCTCCTGTCACAGTACGTTATGGATGTTTCCCTTGACTCTTCCAGTTTCACTTGTGCCTTCTGGATGGTTTCTTCCTTCTGAGCTATTTTCTCTGCCCTGGATTGCAGTAGGTCTGAGGTGGTTGTTACTTGATTGCATTCAATTCCCAAGTAGGTTTCCAATTCCAATTAAATGGGTAGGACTTCTGGCTGACCAAACTGTAGCTCAAATTTAGAGAAGCCTGTTGTCCTCTTGGTAGAGATTCTGTCTGCAAAGGTAACCAGTGATAGGTATTCCTTCCATTTGGCCCCATTTTGTCCACATATTTTTACTAGTGCATCCTTGATTTCCTTGTTTCCTCTTTCTATCATTCCTTGAGCTTCTGGGTAGTAAGGTGTGACTACTCTGAGCTTGGTTTCTACTTTCTTGATGGCTGATTGGAGTTCCTTCTTGAATCCCCTTCCCCATCCACTGTTACTTCCTTGGGTATTCCATACCTATATATCCTTTCTTATCCAAACCAAGTAGCTATTGACCCTGATTTCAGACTGAACAACCCCACAGTCTCTCCCAATCCAGAGAGGTTGTCCCTGGCAACCACAATGTACTTCCATTATCCAGCTTTAACATGAACTGCATCTATGGCCACCCTCTGTGTCAACCTCCTGGATGCCAAGACCCTTGCTATCCTTTAGCTACCAGAGGTGATGGAATAAATGATAAATATATTATTAAAAAAATGCAGCAAAAATCTGTAAAATAGTTGGATAAAGCCATTGCAAGGTTGATTGGTTTTGTTATGATTTGATATTATTAATCAATATTAATAAATTAATTACTAAATAAATTAAAAGAGGGGCTACCATCATATTATGGATCTTTAAAAACTCTTTTCAGGGAATTCACTTTGAAAACACATAGCCCTGGTTACTTTGGAACCTTTAATTCATATTATTAAGGGAGTTATTGCCCAAAGATAATATATATGTATAAATATATGGCGGAGTGGAAACGCCCTTTTAACCAAGCTTCCAGAACAGAAAAAGGATAATAAAAATTTCTGGTATGTTATTGGATCCTTTATGTACCCGTTGGGGATGTGTACTAATGGGTTAAACCTGTTACTGGGGTTAAAAGGTTGTTTGGAAGTTGAAGTTGATAAAAAGGGTTTTGGGATGGATATTATCAATCAGACTAAAGCCATAAATCACCTAGTTATCTCTTATAAGTATTTTATTACCTTTGAATGGTTTCTGTATGTAAAGATAACTGGGTCTGGGGTATCAATAACCTCAAAAAGGGCTCTTTATTTATATCTTTTTGGATCCCAATTCTGTCCTTCTGAGGGCTATAGGGGTCCAAAGGGATGGGCACTAAGGCTAGCAGGGAAATCTGTTTTAGCCTATCACGTGTTCTTGGGACTATACCATGGGTATCCTCTATTTCCACAGGGTATGCAAATTATTATACCTTTTGATTGATTTTTTGACATGTGAATAAAACTAAGTTATTCACATGATCATTATTTCATGAATTATCCTTAGTAAATGCTTGGAGGATGTTGATATTTATTTTTATTAGAAATTTCTATGGGTAATCTGATTTCAGAAGTTTTTTCATTATTTATTAGCTGATGGGAGTAAAATCATAATACTGATTTTGGTCTTTATTTTCGAAATTCTGTTAATTCACTTAAAATAATTAATTAAAAATATTTGCTATGGGAATATAGGTAATATTTTTAAATAATCAGTTTGCTCAGTATTCCAGGGAAATATTGATGCCTTTAATATCTCATAATTTTATTTTAAAATTACTTTAAGATATTTTTCAAACTTTAGTTATCTTATTTTCAACATTTTTGGTATTTTTTATTATATTTCATAAAAAATATGTGGAAAGTTTATTTAGGTATTTTATATATAAATTTATGTATTTTTAGATTATGTAATATCCACACAGACATTAATTACATATTTAGTATGTCCCTGTATCAGTTGTAGCACTTTTACGTGGTACCTTGGCTTCTCAAGCCATCTGTCAGTCTGTCAGTCCATAGTCCCGCAGCTGTGTACCTCTCAGATTCCTGGGACTGCGTTAGTGGCTTTTCAGGGTAAGCATACAGGGTGGAAGTGCTGATGCTCAGTTCACCTCTGGTAGCTAAAGGATAGCAAGGGTCTTTGCATCCAGGAGGCTGAAACCTTCCTTGCCAGAAGGGTGAACCATTGTCTATGTAAGGGGGCCTCTTTACGCCAGTTCCCCCTTCCTCATCTGCTCCAATTTCCATCACCCAATTGTATATCCTCTTCCTCTGTGGTCCCAGTCCTGCTTTTGAGTGTGGCTCAGACATCCCTTTTTTTTCCTCTCTTCTTCTTCTTTTTTTTGATTAGGATTCCTCAATAATTCCAAAAATTTCTGCCTTGGTCCTCAACTACCATCCAGATAGCAATGGGGCTTCTGGGGCATTGATTGTCATCCTAGGACCTCCAGTCTTGAGCTCCAAAGGGAAGCCAACCAATTCTCCCCCCTCTTGGCCTTGTCTTCATCCCTCCAACGCCTAGCAGTCCACCAATAACCAAGCTTGAGTATTTCCAACCAACCTTGAAGGGGAGGCTGTCAGCAAATATTCCAACTCAGAAGCGCCTTTTGAAACAGGTGATGCTTGTTCAGTTCTCAACCCTTGCCTTCAAATGGTTTAAAATACCCCTACCAACCCAGGATATGAGATTTTGGATTCCTTTCCCCATCACAATTCCAAACAAACTGAACCAGCTGCTTCCAAAGACATCCAGGTAGTTCCCGGTTGGGACCTGTTCAATCCGCCCGCCCCTACCTGGAGGCTCAACTCTAAAATTCTATTTTTTATTTTTCCAAACTCACCATCCCCCCTTCCACATTCTCCTCCAATGCTCCCTCTTGCCGTCTCAGAGTGTTTTGATTGAATCCAATTTGATCTTTGGTGCCTCACAATCACCATACCCAAGGTATCCCACCTTCAAATGACCGTTGAGGATATCGGCAAGAAGTTGGATGAATTCTAGAATTGGTTCAACCTCTTTCACGCTTACCATTAAGTTCCTTGCTTCCTTTGCTGATATCTTCTTCCCTTCCTTCTTTTTCCGCTCCTTCACCAAGCCATCCTAATTGAGTGCTGCTGTGTTTCTCTACCATCATTTTACCAAGGGCCGCCAGATAATCCCTTCTTTAGCAAGCCAATGTCGCTTGTCTTTTTGGGAAAGAAAAGGAGACAAAAGGAGAAAATAATTCCCCTCATTGGCAAGTGCCAAAGTCCTAATTTTGCATCAGTCACAAAAGAACAAAAGAAAAAGAAATCAAACCATAAAAAAACCTTTTTTTGTTTTATTATTTTTTACTAATTCCATATAAAAATTAAACTGTACACTCAATTTTGGTTCTCTCTTGCCTTCTCTCTCTTTTTTTTTGTTTTTTTTTAAGCCTCAAGTTGGGCCCCCCCATTTTTTGTATTTTTTTTCATTTTATTTTTTCCAGCGGAGGGGACTAAGAAAAGAGGAAACCCTCCCCTTGAAAATGAAAAAAGGCCATCAAAAGTTTTTTTTTTTTTTTTTTTTTTTTTTTTTACTGGGAAAATAGGTGACCAAAGTTGTACAAGAGTTGAGCTGGAGCAAAATACAAAATAATTTTATTTCTGCAACCCAAACCAGTAGAAAGCCTACCCGGAACTCAGGCAAGATATGTCCATAATATGAGTACCAATCACCATTCTTGAGAAAACCAAGATATCCAATGCCTGTAAGTATGTGCATATATGTCAAGTTAGTAAGTCCCCAGCAGGTAAGTTGTCCATTTCTGTTTTCTTTGCTGGTTTTTCTTCTTGAGTGAACCATTCTGAGTAAACTCTCTGGAACAAGTTCCCTGGTGGGTTATTTGGTGACCATTCCCCCCAGGAGATTTCTGTGGTATCATCCAGTTCCCCTGTTTTCTTCATAGTCCTTCCCAGTTCCTTTTCTTGACACAGAGTGGGTGACTGGTCCAGTTCCATCTTGGCTTCCCCTTCATGCTCCTTGAGGTCTTCCTTGATTCACCCCTCTTTCATTTTGTCATCTGTTCCAATCAGGCCCTCCCATTGATCCATCCTGAGGGTCATTCCAGCCCTTCCCAATCTTTCTTGGTGGCTCCATTTCTCACCCTGCTTGAAATGGTTTGAAAATTAGTATACATAACCTTTCCCCTCCATGTAGTTCATAGCTGAGGATTTCCCCCCTCTTTTGAGACAACTCCAATCTGAACTTGTAGTCAGCCAAGAAGGGGCTCCCAAGGAAAGTGTGAACACTCCCTCTTTCTGGAAAAAAGTTGGCCAATCTGGGTTCCCCTGGGTTAATTTCAAAAGGAATCCTTTCCGCTAGTCTAATCAGAGGTGTTGAGTGTCCTCCAATTCCAGTGATTTTCATCAACATTTCTTTGGTTAGCAATCACACTTGGTTTTCCAGGTTTTCAGGGATAACATTGAGTTCAGATCAACCATATACCAAAGCTCTTAACTTCCTGTTCTTGATCCAAATGTCTATGAATCCAATAGGAAAAGAATATTTAAGGTTGGGTGTGAGTCCATACCATTCATCTTCATCCTCTGGATCCAAATGGTGTTGAAAAGCTTTAACCTTCATTCTTTCTGGTACAGATAACTTTTCTTTAATCCCTTCCTCCATGTTTTTATTCTGAAGTAGTTTGAGAAATGGAGGTGAGATGGCCAAGAGTTCCTCCAAGGTAAGTTTAAATGGTTGCTTGAGTATCTTCTTCTTCAAATTTGTCCCAATTTGGAACTTATCCATATTTTCTGGTATTTCCAGGTCTGTTGAGGCCCTCTCACCTTCAGGTCCCACATTTTCATTTCTGTCCTTTGCCCTGCTGGTGGACCTTTCTTGGATGGGCTGGATCTACTCTTCCTCTGAAGTTGAATCTTCATGGTCATCCTCTATCCAGGATCCAGGTTAAATTGGTTTCCTCTTTCTTGGGGCCTTTCCTTCCTTCTTTTTCATTGATCCATCTGCTTCATCTTCTGGCCCTGTCTGCTTGTTTTGGGAGGGGTTAATTCTTGTTTATCTCCTGATACCAAAATGGATCTGCTTTAAGTTTTCTGAAATATTGAATTCTGGTAGTTTCCAGGATCCCCACTCTCCAACTTGAAGGACTGAAGTTACTGGAACTTTCCTCTCCTCTGTTTTGGTTGGTTTGTGGTTTCTTCTTATGGTTGATTTGAGGCATGAAACTTTTTGACAAGTTCTTTCAATTTTTCAGGTGTGTTATTTGGGATAAGTTTTTGTTATGGGTAGTAGTAGTTGGGAACTAGCTTTATAACTTTTTTAGATTTTAAGTCCTCAGCAAGGTCTGTAAAAGTAGAGGAAGTGTGGGTTTCATCTCTGCAATAATAAAATTTTGGAGGCCATCTTTGGGCAAGGGAGGGGATTCCTGGTGCCCTATAGGGCGGTTTCCCTATTACCCTGTCAAAATGTGGTGGTGATGGTTTTTGGTTGTTGATAGCAGTGGTGAGTTTGCTGACTTTTTCCTCTGTTTTTTTGATTTCTTCCTTGTTGTCCACAGTTTTCTGAAATTTCACTTCTTTCTTTGATTCTTTCTTTTATGGGGTTGCTTAATTTCCTTCAGAAATATTGCATAGGGCCAGAGCTGTTTCCACATGTCCCTTCAGGATTTCCAATTCAGGAGCCAAATAGCATCCATCAAGGGATTTCCTAATTTGCCTGGCTTGAACCAGGACTGTAGTGACTTCCCTCTTGAGTTCCAATGATAAGGCCTTCCAAAGTATGACACCCTTTTCCATGTCGGTATTATCATAACCAATCCTAATGAAGTAGACAACCATTTCTTTAGATTTCCCAATGAAATTTCTGTATTCTTCTTTGGTACTGATTCCTCCTTTTTCCTGGGTGTGTTTCAGTAGGTTTGGTATGGATTTTTCATTGAAACTTCTATTGGGTGTGGCCCTTCCCCAATCCCTCTTCATTTCTTTCTTGAGGAGCTACCAGTTCCTGTTTTCATGCCCCTCTATCTTCTACACAGACTCCCTGAGTTTGATATCCTTGATCATAAAATGGAACTGCAAGGTCAAGTCCTTCCATCAAGCACCATGAAGTTCTTCCAATTTTTGAATAATTTTAATAAAGAGTTCCACTTCAGTTCCATTGAACTCAAGCTTGGTTTTGGAATTATCTAGATATACTACATTATGGACATGGTTGATCCTAGAGTTTGTTGGGAAGGGGAGGTCCATGGTAGTTTTACTTTGGTGGTGATCCATAGGGATGAACTGAGAGTTCTGATGGTTTCATTCTTCTTTGTTAGGAACTAGGAATGTGGTAAACTCTGCACTATCTTCTGGTGGGTCTGATTCTGATTATATTCTGACTGGGCTTTTTCTTATTCCAGTCTTTAGGGTAGAGGTGAACCTAACTGATTGATTAAATGGGGTTTCTGGTATTCCTTGCATGTTACTTTCCTGATGGTTCTACATAAAAAGCTTGATCATCTGGGAAATATCACTAAGTAATTTTTTGATTGTTGATATTTCATCCTTGTTTTCCTTGAATTTCCTAGGCTAATCCATAATCTTTTGCTCTTGCTCCATGATTCTTCCCATGGCCAAATATTTCAGGGTTTTTTCTTCTAACGCTGTCACAAGGGCTGCTGACATGCAAGCAGGGCTTGGCACAGAGGGGTCTCTACCCACAGTAGGCTTGGGGGGAAGGTTACTGAAAGAGTCTACAAGGAGCAGAGGAGGATTGGGTTGAAGGGTGCTGAATGACACTTGCTGGGAAAGATCTCCTAGTAAGAAGCAGTAAACTGATTTCTTTGGGAACCATCAGGAAGAGGGAAGAGGAGGCCTGTTAAATAGAAAAGAGGTTGGAACTAAAACAGAGGTACAAGTGATTGGGGCTCAGACTATACATATGATGTCATGGGAACAGTCTAAGTAACAGAGAGGGCTTATCAGGTATGCTACTACATTAGGTTAGGCTGCTTCTACATTGGGGCAAGGTTCCAGGTCTGAGATGTCTAAGTTGGGAGAGTACAGTTGCCGGATGGACAGTGTACATGGGGGTCATGACACTATGTACTAAGTAGAGAGAGTATGTAATACAATCTGCAAGAGGATTTACATAAAGATTCCCAAAGGATAAACCACACAGAGGAGGTATGGGTTAGACAGATAGATAACCCAAAGAGGTATGGGTTAGACAGAGAGGTAACCCACAGAGGTATGAGTTAGACAGAGAGGTAGAGTAGAGCCTGGGAGATTGAGTATGTGCAAGCCTATGGAGTCTATCTGTGTATAGTATGAGGTTAGAATATATGTAGATATGTACTGCATGAAGATCCTGAGATATATAGTCACTGGAGACATATTGATGTAAGTCCCCTGAGCCCTGAGGTTGAAGTTCCTGAGAAAGTAGATCAGGCCTGAGGGTTAGACTGAGGTTAGAATGAGTTTGGTGTCAGTATTACAGTACCCTTTGGTGAAGAGGAGGGTATCTCCTGATGACCATAAAAGGAGAGGTTGAAGAGGCCATTCAGGTTGTCCTTCAGCCATGTCTAACTTGAGTTTTCCTTCCCCTTACCCACAACCATCACCACCATCCACCCCATTACCACCTTTATCTCCTTACACCAGATCACCTACACCAACCTATCCAATGGAGAAGACCCACAATTACTTTCCAGTCCAACAATACTACCTAAGTTGTGATAGGTGTATCAAGGTTGGAAGAATCTTCACTACCAGTATCAAACATAATTCTGCCAAATGTGAAAGTTGTAGGCAGCATGGAAGAATGTGTGATATGGATAAGCAAGGCAGAAAGGCCTTGGGGCCAACCTGATGGGTCCTGGAGAAGATTCAACCGTTTGAAGTGAAGGAGGCTCCAGATGATGATGCCATGATCCTGGGTTATTCATCCAGACTTGATGAATCTTCAGGTAAGTGCTTCTGGATTTAGTATTGGAGGTTCTGGAGTGCTGATACAAGTTTTGGAATAGTCCGTTTGATGCAGCAGAGGTTGAAGAAAATGCAAGAAAAGAGGGAGGCGCTGCGTCAAACTGGCAATTTGGCCATAGATGGTACGTCGAGGCGTCCGCAGGAGGAGTGTGGTGAGGCATTTATACAATGGGGAACCCCTCACGTAGATTCGGACGAGGAGGTGGTCAAGGTCCCTCCAAAAAGAGTAAGAAACAAGGGCATTCTGGAGTCCGTCAAACCAGTCAAAGGAATTTGTCAAAGCGTCAAAGGGATTTGTCAAAGCGTCAAATCTTCAAAGGGGTTTGTCAAAGCTTCAAAGAAAAATGTCAAAGCGTCAAAGCAAACCGTTGAAGAGTCAAACGTCAAAGCGTTGAAGAAAACCGTTGAAGCGTTGAAGCAAACTGTCGAAGCGGATTGTTGAAGTGGAGACAATGATGAAGACGCCAAAGGGAGTTTGGAGATGGAATTGAGTGATATGGATGAAGATAGAGAAACTACTAAAGAGACAGGCAAAGGAAAAGGTAGAGAGATCATCCTCAAAGAATGGGGCAGATCAGATGACTCTTTGGAGTTAGAGGATTTAAGGAAATTTGGAGGTGAAGATGAAGGTGGTGGAAGACAGGAGGAATAGAAAGAAAGGAATTGAAAAAAGAGGTGAAACTGAGGTTTGTTTGGAGGAATTGGAAAATGGAGAAAGGTTATTGGAGATGATGGAAGGAAGAAGATTCAGGGAAGATTCTTTTTTAAATGAAGATCAAGTCAATCATTCTTTGGAGATTTATAGTAGGAATTCTAGGGCTTTAAATTCAAATTTTCAGGAAGGTTTAAAGAAGGGTTGGGGTAGTGAGATAAGAAAGGAGAAGTATGGATTTTTAGAAGCTAGAAAGAAAAAAGTTTTAGAGATAAAGAAAAGACTAGCTGATATTTTGGCTTTAGCTGGACATACTTTTGAAGTAGGGACTACTATAAGGGGGCCAAATTCTTATCAAGTTGCCAAGTTAAAATTAGTAAATACTTGGATGTCTAGAGGAAAAAAGTTGGAAGAATTGATGTGTGAAGCTATCTAAAAAGTTGTTTCTATGAAATTTGTTTTATTTTATTGTTTATTTATTTATATTTTCTTTGGAGGGGGGTAATTGATTTTTTTTGTTAAGGTTGAAAAAGGGAAAAGGAGAAAGAATCTTTATTTTTTATCATGTTATTGATATTAATTATTTTTTTTTTTTTGAAAAGGAGAATAAGGTTTATATTTTTTTATTTTAAGGATGTCTTTGTTTTTGAAGGGTAGAGTGTATGGAAGTCTTGAAGTAAAGTAGGGCAGTTGGTAAGATTAGAGTGAGGTTCCCAAGTAGTGCGTTCTTTGTAATTCTGGAAGCCTTTCCATTAAAATAAGTAAAATAATTTCCCTTTCTTAAGTTTGGAATCCAATATCTGAGACACTTCCCATTCTTCTTCACCATCAATTTTGACTGGCTCAGTGGGTGTTTGGTGCCTAGAGGATAGTGAGTTGTCCTTATATGGCTTGAGTAAGGAGGAGTGGAATACAGGGTGAATGGTGGACCATTGCTGAGGGAGTTGAAGCTTGAATGAAATTTTTCCAATCTGTTCTGTAATCAAAAAAGGACCTAACCATCGCTCTGAGAGCTCATGAGTTGGACAATTAGTTTTGATATTTTTAGAAGAGAGCCAACCTTTCTTTCCAACAGCAAATGAGGTAGGAAAGTCACTTCTTTTTAGGTCAGCATATCTTTTGTAGGTTTTAATTGCCTTTTCTAGTTCAATACCCAATAACTTTTGATTATGGTGAATCTGGGTTATGTAGTGGCTGGCAGGTTGATCATCTACCACATGGAGACTGTCAAAGTTGGGGTGTTGTCCATAGATGGTGAAAAAAGGAGATTGCTTAGTAGAAGTGTGAGTGGAATTATTGTAAGCAAATTCAGCAAGGGGGATCCAGGTATCCCAGTTGTCTTGGTGATAACTGACATACATCCTAAGAAATTGTTCTAGGATCTGATTTACTTGTTCCGTCTTTCCATCTGTATCAGGGTGATAAGCTGTGGAAATATTTCTTTTTATCTGTAATTTTTCACATACAATTTTCCAAAAGGAAGAAACAAATAAATATCCTCTGTCACTGACAATGTCAGTTGAGAGGCCATGTTTAGTAAAAACATGAGAAATTAGTAGGTTAGCTAACTCCACAGAGGAGATATCAGTTCTGGTTTTAATAAAGAGTGACATTTTTTAAAAACAATCAACTACCACAAGGATTGAGTCAAACCCATTGAATAGTGGCAGTTGTGAGATGAAGTCCATAGAGAGTGAAGTCCAGGGAGAATCTGAAATTGGTAAGGGTTGGAGGAGTCCAAACTTTTTGTGGTGACTGGCTTTGTTTCTGCTGCAAAGGTAACAAGAAGAAACATAATCTTTGATAAAGGAAGTCATATTTTACCAATGGAAATCTCTTTTGACTAGACCAGCTGTTTTGTCTTGTCCAGGGTGGCCAGAGAGGGGAGAGTCATGTCTTTGTCAAAGTATTTCAAGTTGGAGTTGTTCATCCTCCTTGGGGATTGCTATCCTATTTTGGAAAATAAGGAGTCCAGTGTCTGGGTCTATAAGATAACTCTTTACTTGTTCCTTTTTATGTAGTTTCTGAATAATCTGCTGGGTTGATTTTTTGGAGATCTGGGACTGAATTAAGGTTATCAATGGTTTGTCAACCTGTTTTGCAGAGATAAAGAAAATTCTAGAAGGTTTAAAGTCAGTCTATTTCAAGAGTTGTTTGACATTTGCTGTATTATTTTCTGCATAGAGCACCCCCCCCTTGGGATAAACGTTGTCTCAATGTGACAAGACATCAGGTACTATTGATTGCTTTCCAGGTCTATAGACTATAGTGAAGTCAAATTCAGACAGAAACTCAGCCCAACGGGCTTGGCAACAAGTCAAGACTTTGGAGGTCATGAAATATTTAAGAGACAAGTGATCAGTGAGAACTTCAAAGGGAGAAGAAAGACTGAGGAAGTAAGCTCTCCAGATCTTGATGGCCCATACAATGGCCAGGAGTTCCTTATCATGGATTTCATAGTTCAGTTCAGCACTACCCAATTTTCTGCTGTCAAACGCAATTGGGTGCTTGGACCCATCAAGGGAGACTTGGGTAGGGACAGCCCCTAGGGCATAGTCACCAGCATCAGTCTCCAAAAATGTTTGTAAGGAAAAATTAAAATGTCTGAGTACAGGAGCTTTAGTAAAGGCTACCTTTAGGTCCTCAAATTGCTGCAGAGCCCCTGTGGATAAAGGAAAGATGGGATCTGCTCCAGATAGAGCAGTGAGGAGGTGCACCTTTCTGGAATATTTAATGATAAACCTGCAATAAAAATTAGAATAACCCAAAAACTGTTTCAAGGACTTTTTGTTTTTTGG
Organism: Puccinia polysora; assembly: GCA_025617555.3. Lineage (NCBI taxonomy): Eukaryota > Fungi > Basidiomycota > Pucciniomycetes > Pucciniales > Pucciniaceae > Puccinia > Puccinia polysora. Next base: position 23,580,524 of record CM062628.1, read on the forward strand.
TGGTGGCCAGTTCAAGATATTCTGGACCTTGGAATTGTCCATTTCAATGCCACTTCTGGAAATGACATATCCTAGATAGTCCACTGAGGAGGAATGAAATTCACACTTAGAAGCTTTTGCATATAAGTTTTTCTTCCAAACTCTGTTCCAGACTTCACACACATGAGCTGTATGTTCTGTTAAGTTTTTGGAAAAAATAAGAATGTCATTGAGTTATACCACCACACAGATGGTCATAAGGTCTGAAAAAATGTCATTAACAAGACATTGAAAAGAAGCAGGAGCATTGGTGAGTCCAAAAGGCATTACCAAATATTCAAAACTCCCAAACTGAGTTCTGAATGCTGTAAGATGTTCATCCCCTTCCTTAATTTGAAGGAGATTATAAGCACCCCTGTGGTCAATTTTGGAAAAAATGGTAGAACCAGAAAAGACTGTTAATAGGTGAGTCATGGGAGGAATGGGATACCGGTTCTTTTGAATCACAGCGTTGAGTTTGCAATAGTCAACACACAATTGCAAACCACCATCCTTCTTTTTTAGAAAGAGGACAGGTGCACCAGTGCTGGAAGTGCTGGGGAAAATGAAACTTTTCTCTATATTTTCCGCTATATAGGCCTGTAGGGCCTCCTTCTCATGGTGACTAAGGGAGTAGATAGGCCCAACTGGAGGCATAGGGCCTTCCAGTTTGATATGATGGTCGTAAGCGCGATGAGGAGGGAGTTTATCAGCTTTGACCTTGGAAAAAACATCTAAAAAGGCATGATAAGCATCAGGAACTCTCATCATCACAGTTTCAATTTCATCAGTTTCCTCATCTTCATCCAAACCTTCTGCAGTAGCCTGCTTTGGGTCAGAGTCAGAAGTGGAAATAATCATATGCAAAACTTGAACGGATAGATCATCCTCCATATCCTCCAAGAATTTCAGAGAATGTCCAAAAAATATCCTGTTCACAGAAGTAGTTGTTGAACTCAAAGGAAAGTTTTTTGAGTGCATAGATTCTGAAAAGTGGACAGGAGCAGTGACCTGCAGGTTCACTCGTGGAAAGAAAGTAGTGGCCAAGGAGTGTTCAACGGAAGAGGAATGATTCAAAGTTGGTTGGTGTCTTGGGGTGATCAATCCCAGTTACAAATTTAACTCTGGGTTCCAGAAATGGAGGAAGTCAATACCTAGAATAATTTCTTCTTTGGGGGGAGTATCAACAACCAAGAAATCCCATTCTAAGTTGGGAAAAGAGGGCAAAGAGAAATTGAAGGAAACCTTATGGGTGATTTCCTGGGAAGGTGAGTCAGAAGGACTGAAGGTAAATAAGAAGATAGGAGTGGTCAGAGGTTGAGGTGACAGAGAAAACTTTGAAACCATAGATTTTGAAATAACAGATTGAGTTGCTCCAGAGTCAACAAGTAAACTGTAAGCCTGGTTATTGGACAAGCAAAAAAAAAACGTAATTCTTTAGAAGGAGGGCTAGAGTCTTTACTTTCCAAAGTTTGTACTTGAATATTGGGAGGGTGATGATCAAGGAGTACCACATTCCCATCACCTAGTCTTTTCCCTGTTTTGTTTCATAGGATTGGGCTTCTGGCCAGGCTTAAAATCTGGACGTTTCCTGCAGAGGCTAATTTTTTGAGTTCCTCCACAGTAGTTACACAAACCCTCTCTTTCTCTCCTAGCTTTTTCTTCAGCCTTGAGGTATCCATCATCTCCCAAGTTGGGATTGGGAACATAGGTTGGAGTAGAATTTGTAGGGGTTGTCTTTGCCTTCCCCTTAAACCTACCTGGTTGGCTGGTCTGTCAAGATTTCTGAGGATTGGGAAGACTGGGTCCAGGTCTTGAGGTCTGAGGGAGAGTGAAGGATTTCTTCCGGATCCTTTCATGGTAACAAGTGTCATACTTAAGAACAATATCCATTAGGTCTTGCAAGGTTTCTTGAGGCCCATTGTAACCAGCTAGTTGGTCCAGTAATCTGGCTGGGAGACCCTGTCTAAAATGAAAGAAAAAGGCTTTATCACCCCACCCAGAGACCTTGGTCATAAGTGTCCTGAATTCAGTGATATAGTTAGTAGAATAACCACTGTCTTTTATCTTAAGAAGGGTTAACTCCTTCTCAGCAAGCTGGATTTCCAGATAATTCCCAAAAGATTTATGAAGCTGTTGAGTGAATAGAAGCCAGGAGTTAACTATGAAGTCTGGATCATGGTTACCAATGTGAGCAAGATAGGGTTGGATCCATTGACTGGCATTTCCCAAAAGGTAGGAGACTGTAAAAAATACTTTCTTTCTGTCATTAGCAAAAACTCTCTCATCATTTGCAAAGATTAGTTCACAAGCTTGAAGGAAGGGTCTAAGCTTGGTTGGGTTAGTTCCATCAAATTTTTCTGGGGCATTGATAGATGGAGATTTAAATTTAGCAGAGGGCCCTTGGTCAGGAGGTTTAGAAAGACAAGTCATTGCAGTGGTCATTTCCTGAAGAATGGACAGCAGGGCAGGGTCATTTGAAGGAACCTGAGTGGTGGAAGGAAGTTTGATGTGTGGGCAAGGTGAAGGAACTGCTGTTGCATTAGAAGTTTGACTAGGATTGACCTCTGGGGATGGTGAAACCAGGCAACTCAAGATTCTGGAATCAAATCCTGATTCTCAATCCTCTTCATCTTCCTCACCTTCTCCTGGGATGGGGACCATGCTTGCATCATAGGCAGGAGAGTCCAAACCATGGTAACCTGGGCTTGGAAACTGACCTGTGACTCTGTGGAGGCTAGCATTGTCAGAGGAAGGAATAGTAGAAAGGGATACTTGGGGAATAGGTTCCAATAAACCTGTATCCATAGGAGTGGAAGTGGTAACCACTGGTGCAGCCAGGTTAGAAAAAGTCCTACCTGTTCCACAAGATCTAGGGGTAGAATGGTCAGTAGGTTCAGTGGCACCTCTCCCCCTGGAGCTATGGGTGACTGCTGGGCTAGAAATGTGAGAAAAAAGAGCACGTTGTGGGGGAATTCTTACTTCTAAGAATAATTAGTTACCCAAAAGTTGTTCTTCACCTTGGAACAAGAATAAAATGATTAAAAGGAATTTTCCTTCCTCTGAATACCTTTAGGGGACAGTCTAATACTGGTTACTATACCTTGTCTAAGTGTCAAAGCGTTGAAGCGTCAAAGCTTTGAAGCATCAAAGCGTTGAAGCGCTGAAGCGTCAAAGCGTTGAAGCGTTGAAGCGTCAAAGTGTCAAAGTGTTGAAGTGTTGAAGTGTCAAAGTGTTGAAGCGTCAAAGTGTCAAAGTGATACTTAGAGGATGGAGAGCTGGATCTTTTGAGTAGGTTTGACAGTAAGGTAAGGGAAGCAATGAAAATGGCCATAAATCAAATAGCCAAGTTCAAGGTTGGGACAGAAATAAAGCAAACTAAAATTGCCACAACTCAAAAGCAAGATTTGATGCTGTCTAAAAGGGATAGGGAGTGTGGTTGGTGAAGAAGGGTTTATTGGGGAAGAAATCAGTTTAATGTCACAAGGGCTGCTGACATGCAAGCAGGGCTTGGCACAGAGGTGTCTCTACCCACAGTAGGCTTGGGGGAAGGTTACTGAAAGAGTCTACAAGGAGCAGAGGAGGATTGGGTTGAAGGGTGCTGAATGAAACTTTCTGGGAAAGATCTCCTAGTAAGAAGCAGTAAACTGATTTCTTTGGGAACCATCAGGAAGAGGGAAGAGGAGGCCTGTTAAATAGACAAGAGGTTGGAACTAAAACAGAGGTACAAGTGATTGGGGCTCAGACTATACATATGATGTCATGGGAACAGTCTAAGTAACAGAGAGGGCTTATCAGGTATGCTACTACATTAGGTTAGGCTGCTTCTACATTGGGGCAAGGTTCCAGGTCTGAGATGTCTAAGTTGGGAGAGTACAGTTGAAGGATGTACAGTGTACATGGGGGTCATGCCACTATGTACTAAGTAGAGAGAGTATGTAATACAATCTGCACAAGGATTTACATAAAGACTCCCAAAGGATAAACCACACAGAGGAGGTATGGGTTAGACAGAGAGATAACCCATAGAGGTATGGGTTAGACAGAGAGGTAACCCACAGAGGTATGGGTTAGACAGAGAGGTAGAGTAGAGCCTGGGATATTGAGTATGTGCAAGCCTATGGAGTCTATCTGTGTATAGTATGAGGTTAGACTATATGTAGATATGTACTGCATGAAGATCCTGAGATATATAGTCACTGGAGACATATTGATGTAAGTCTCCTGAGCCCTGAGGTTGAAGTTCCTGAGAAAGTAGATCAGGCCTGAGGGTTAGACTGAGGTTAGACTGAGTTTGGTGTCAGTATGACAAACGCCATGTTTACTTGATTCAATAAGAGGGTTTCTTGTATTTTACTGACTAGATTATTGATTCTTTACCTAATAGGTTCTTCAAATCCCTGGTCTTGAAAGGTCCCTGTTGAGTTATTCCCAATTGATTAGATTGAGATTATTTGATCAAAAATGAAGATTATCAAGCCACTGTTGGGACACCAGATGTGGAGACTCCTTTCGGATTGGTTAAAGTTTAGTGAATAGCTTTTGGGCAGTCACTTGAGGGAGAATTGAGTACTAAAACTTCTGATAAGATAGATGAATACTAAGGGTGGTTTTGAATTGCCTGCCCCTCTAAGTAATATATTAGTCTCACAAAAATATAAGAAAAGAGATTGGTGGCAGATTTTCAGATAGAGTTGCTACTATGTTAGTCTCTATCAGACCTAGGATCAAATTTTTTGAGCTTGATAAGGAAGAAATGGTAGAAAAGACAGGTGACTTGGAGGAATGAACCTGAGTAAGGGAAGAATCCTTCATCTGGTCTTATCCTTTATATATCTTTATTTTTTTTATTGGTTACTGATTGACACTCCTTGATGATACAGGTGATGATTAAATAAAGGTTGCAATGGTTGAACCTATAGTTGAAAACTGATGGTGATGGAGGTGGATTATGATAGTATGGGTGGTTGATGATGATCAAGGTAGGTGATGATGATGGTTGATGGTGGAGGTAGGTTATGATGATGATGGACAATGATGGATGATGGTCAAGGTAGGTGATGATGATGATGATGGATGGGGATGAAGATGATGGATGATGATGGTGATAACTGATGATGGTCAAGGTAGGTAATGATTATGACAATGGATGATGATGGATGATGATGATGATGGATGGTTTTGATGATGGATGGTGATGATGAATGGTGGTGATGGTGGATAGTGATGGTTTGATGATAATGTTCAAGGCATGTGGTAATGGTTGGTTATTTTCAATTTATGGGGAAATGGTGGTAATGTTCAAGGGTTTGGGATATTGGGTAAATAATGGTGGTGGTGGATGTTCAAAAGTATGGGTTATTGGGTTGGGTCATGGTCAAAATTATGGGGTAAAGATGATGGATGGTCAAGGGTAATGGTGGTGGTTGATGGTTGATGGTGATGATTGAGGGGGATGGTATGGGATATTGGATTGGTGATGGTCAAAGTATGGGTTATGGGATAATGTTTGAGGATTTTAAAGGTATGGGTTAAGGGTTCCTAGGGGGCATGGTGATCCCTAGGGGGAGGGATGGGGGGATCTGATGGGACCTGGATGGGGGAGAGAGGCCCCTATTTATAGGAAAACCTGGCCCTCCGGGCTTCCCCTGAGGTTTTCCCTGGTACAGTGAATACAGTTCATGAGGCATTTTTGCTGGTCAGAGGAGGAAGCTGTGCATGATCTTCATGCATTTACACCCTCCCATGCATTTCTGTGCTACATTTATACAGATGTCCCCTGCATAGATGACTTCTGTATAGTGGTGGTTGGTCATTTGTTTAGTCCTTCATGCAGTGCCTTGCATATATTTATTCTGTATGGAGGTGCTTTTTTTGGTACTGCATGCAGTGCCCTTCAGATATTTCATCTGTGTACTGCTGCAGGTTTGTTTGGTGCTGCAGAAAGGGCCTTGAATATATTAATTATGTATACTTCTGCATTTTTTTTTGGTGCTGCATGCAGGTTATTGCATATATTAATTATTTACACTGCTGAAGAATTTTTTAGTTGTGCATGCAGGTTCTTGTATACATTAATTATGTATACTGCTGCAGGTTTGTTTGGTGCTGCATGCAGGTTCTTGAATATATTCATTATTTATTCTGCTGGAAGTTTGTTTGGTGCTGTATTGTTGTACTGTATGTGGTATGTACTTGAAGGCTTCCAGGGGAGTTCCATGAAATTTCATTGTTTTTTGACACCTGGTTGGGGTATGGGCAGGCCAGGGTTGGTTTGGAATGAATCTTCTGATTCATGAGAGATAGAGGAGTACTTTGGCTAAGTGACCAGGGGTTATTTTTGGTTTAGAATCCATTTTTAAGGTCTGTTTGATGATTGGAGCTGTCCTTATACCATAAAAGTGAGTATGACGGCCATAGGTTAGGTTTTGGATCACCACAGAGCCAAAGGCAATGGAGTGGCGGCTTGCTTGGGGCCGGAATTGGAACTGCTGGAGGCCAAGGAGCTTCCCTCCTGGTTTCACCGGACAGAATCTTGTGGTGCCCTCAATAATTTTGTTAATGTCAATCTTGTCCTCCACCATGTGGCCGATCATGCACAAATGCAGAAGGAGCCTGATGCTCCCATCCACTGATTGCTTAACCAGGCCATCATTGTAAAAGTACTGCACTACTTGCAACCGGAGCTGCGGTGCCAGTCTGCCGCAAAAGACGACTTCAATCCTCCTTCTGCCCCACCAACACCTGGTTCTTCTACAAGTACCTGCAGATCTGTTCAAATGCCAACATATACTCTGCCAGGCCCCTTCCCCGCCCGTACCCCTCTGTGGGAACTGGCTTCCACTGGGGCCTGCTCAAAATCACCTTCCCAGAACCGGGGCTTGGGCCTCACCCACCTTGCCAACATTTTTCCTCTAAACCCTCCCCAATCATGGGCTCTGTATCTGGCCATTTCTCACATTTCCCAAAGGGAAGCCTCATCAGTGATGAAGAGGAAAATAGTGGCAACTTCATCTGAGCCTGTCGTGCCTTGAGAATTGCTGATATCACCAAACCTTGCAAGAAACCACCCCACATCCTCAGTATCAAACAAAAGATGGGGAAATTCCCGCATCCTAAGCCATAGTGGCCATGGAGCCTTGCCGTTGGATCCAAGATTATTCAATGGAAACATTGCATCCGCTACCTTTGAGAGGCTAGGATGAAAGATTAATTCCCAGACAGACCCCCAGATGTGGAAACAAGAGAGGTGCACTCCCCTAAGTTTTCCTCAATTTTGGAAGTTATTTTTCTTGTGTCTGTAAGGACAAGTATTTGCTTGTTTAAAGAGTTGGAGAGAGAGAGAGAGAGATGAATTTACATCCTTTCCTTTCCTTTCCGTGCCATCTGATGTGATAAAATATATATGATATATGGTATGAGATCCCAAAGCTGGTTTTGAGAGCGTGAAATTTATGCCCACACCCTTGACCCTAACCTAAGTATAAGCAAAATGAATCCCAAAAAAAAATACAAAACAAACCCTAAAAACCAGAACCCTAGCCCAAACCAAACCCTTTACCATATGGCAACCACCCTAAACTACCCCCCTTCCATTACACACACCTGGTTTTTCCCTCTCATGAAACAACCCTCTTCTGCGCCCTACTCAGAGCCCCCTGCATTGTCCATGTCCGCCAGGCGCGCCTTGTGATTTCCAGCCCCACGGGCCAGCCCGGGCTAACCCTTTCCCATATTGAAACCACCCTCAAGCACGCCTACCATTACACACACCTGGTTCTTCCTTCTCATGAAGCATCCCTCCACCGCATTCTACTTCAAGCCCCCCGCGTTGTCTGTATCCATCTGGCGCAATGGGTGATTTCCTGCCCTTCTCCTATAGCTCCAATTGCCCTGCTTTACCTTCCTGAACTAGCTACCTGCAAACCTGGTTGGGCAGGCTCCATTCTTGGGTCTCTGATTTTCCAGAAGGACGCAAACTGCCACACCAAGTTAAGCCCAACTGTCATAACAACCACTTGACTCAGTCTCCTCAGCCATACTCAACCCTCAGCCATTCATAGTCCAGTACAATCTACCTTCCACCCCTGGATCCACATTCTGTATATCCTGAATCATCCTCCTGCATACCCTGCAGTCCTTAGGTAATCTCCCATGCATACACTCCATCTCTCTATGGCTTGGTGCATACTCATCTCTCTCTCAACTCTATCTGGTATGAGAAGTACATTCAGTAAGCCCATAGTAAATACTCCTGGCTGGAAAACCCATACTCCAGTTTGGTACATGCCCTTCCTGGACAGACCCATTAACCAATCTGTCAAGCCACAGTCTCCAGCCCAATTGGTCACATGTAATGCCATGGGGCATCCCAGCACAGAACCAGTCATCCCCCCTCAAGGCCTCCTCTTAGCTTTCACATATACTGACCACTCTTATCTTCCTGGACTTATTCCCCCAAGGAATTAGTATACTAATTTTTATGGATAGTCTCTCATCCAATAAGTGTCATCTTAGCACAAGAAAGCCAACCAGCCTACCTTACTCATCTCACCTATCCCTCTGGTGTTACTCTTACAGGATTCCCTTGACTACATCCTTCCAATCTTACTGCTGGATTCTTCTTCTTTTCATTTTCCTTACTCTACATCTCATCATCACATGCAATCTATCTCTTTATCTCTATCATGAGTTCTGTGAGCAGTAGTGACCTTGCCTTCAGCCCCTTGCACGCCAGGGGCATTTGTGAAAATAACCTGCACACAGTATGCTGAGCCTGACCTGCCAAATGCTGAGCGTGCCAAATTCGGCATGGTTCCTGATCCAAGGCTATATAACTACACCACATTGTTCTATTAGATGCAAGACTGCATGTTTTGGAAATACAAAATATAAACAGAGACTCTACTATTATCTATCATAACTAGATTATTTATTATTTATTCAGAGTTTTGGAATTTGTTGGAGTTGCCAATCAGGGTGAACCATTATTGCTTGAAATTGTCCCAATAATTGAGAATAAATGTGGGACTTGTGTTGGATAACAGTTTGAGCTATGGTTTGAACAATTGCAAGTCCCTTCCACCAAGGAAGGAAGAAGCATACATAAATTTTTGTCTATGAGAAGGAAAATTGGTTTGATTAATGAGAAGATGATTTTACAAGACTGTAGATAGGATCTAAGTTTATGTTAGTGCTCTCCTTTAAGATAATTGGGTTTCTTCATGCCCGGAGTGTGGAAGCTAAGGCTAATTGGACCAGATTGCAAGGAATTTTTCTTAAGAGCCTGGATCAAGGTCACAAGAAAGGTCAAAGATGTTGTCTTTGGAGCATTATTTCCAGCTCTTGATCCACCACAAGTCAAGTTTTCATTTGAGGAATGTTCAGAATGCTTGATTTTGTCACAAGGATACACCTGATTTTCCCATTGACAAGCAAGGGGATTGTCAAGAGGTTCAACCAAAGGATATTTAGAAGCAGGAACGGGATCTAAAGGTTTTTGGGATCATGAAGAAATTGATCTCCCTAACCAATGGATATTATCATTTTAAGGGGTGAGGAAAGCATGGTATTATGGTTGGTAATGAATTTTAATGGTTGAAGGTGGTGAATGATGAATGGTAATGGTTGATGGTGATGGTTATGGTTTATGATTTCAAACAAAATTGTTCTATAGGGGTGTAATATATTTTATAAGGGTCTTGTATTCTTTTGTAAGTTTTTAGAAACCTTTATAAGGGTCTAGTATCCTTTATAAGGGTGGACCTTTTTATAAGGGGTGACCTCCTCAGTCTGAGGACCTTGGGGGATGGTGGGGAAATGGCTGGAGAGAGGCCCTCTATTCATAGACATCAGGGGTGGTTCCACCTTGCGGCTCAATTGTGGTTGTGTTTTTTTTTGGTTCTGCAGACATTTTCCTACATATATTGCTTCTGTATGATTTCCTGTATGATGCTGTACAGCCTCTGCATGCAGTGTATGTTGGCATGAATACAGGTGTGTTGATTTGTTTGGTGCTGTATGTGTTATAATGTATGTGGTATGTATTTGAAGGCTTCTAGGGTATGTCTATGACCTTTACCATTTCTTTGACACCTTGTAGGGGTATGGGTAGGCCAGGGTTGATTTGAGTTGTATCTTTTAACCCATGAGAGATAGAGGGGTACTTTGGCTGAGTGACTTGGGGTTATTTTTGGTTTGGAATCCATTTGTGAGGTCATTTTGAAGTTTGGGGCTGTCATTATATTAGAGAAAGTGAGTCTGATGGCTATAGGTTAGGTTTTGGAGCAACGAAAGGTATATATGAAGAGATACAGCACAATATTTTCCTAAAAGGTCAGCAAATAAATCAATAGCAAAATATTGGAAAGTGGAAGGAGTGTTGCAGAGGCAAAAAACCATGAGTGTATAATCATAGCAGCCAAACTTGGTTCTCATTGAGTTCAAGTACTAACAACCCTTTGCAATGCAAATAAGTTTGTAGGCACCTCAAAGTTCTAACCTTGCAAAATAATCAACCCCATGGAAGACGGTAAGGAGGTGCAACATAGGCATTCTTCTGGTTTACCTGGCTCAGTTTCCTGTATTCAACATAAAGGCAAAGGTCTCCATCTTTCTTTGAAAAAATAGGACACGGTATCCAGTGTTCAAATTTCTTTGTAAAAGAAATCCTTTTGATACATTTTCTGCAAGGATTCTTGAAGTTTGGTCAAGTATTCCTTTGATTGAGAGTAAACTTGGAAGGGTGTGAAAATTATGGAAAGCAATTATATTAGTGGCAGGAGGAGCAGTAATTAAAGCAAAACAAATTCTGGACACCTATTGTCTATGAAGGCTAATGGGATCTCACAATGGGGCAACATGTCAGATAATTGATAGGATGAATTTAAATGGATATTGATGGAAAAAAGAAGGAAGAAGGGCTGCTTAAGTAAAAAATATTGGCCTCTTGTGGGCGCATGATACAACAGGAGAAAAGTCAAAAATACCGCCCCAAAAGAGCTATACAGGCTCTATAGGGCCTGTTACTTGGCTGGGGCTACATCATCCAGCATGGAATTAGTACCTCAACCCTTTGAACAGACGTTTCTGGTCAATTTTGGCGTTTCCACCCTTACAGGGCTGAAACAGCCCCTTTGCTTTTCAAACCCTTGAGATGGTTGTAAGGGAAAACCAGCCCTTTTACCCCTCTGACCTCACTTACCGGTTGGTTGCCTCATGCAAAAATCGCCTGGCATTACATATAGGCCAGGTGGGACCCAGGAAACACCTGGGTCTGCTTACTCACACCAAGGGGGGGGGATGTAACTGGCAGACATGCCCCCCCTCTTTCTTACCTGGGTGACCAGCAAGGGTGGTCAAATCTCCTGCTGTTTGCCTGGGAAAACTTTTGCCCCAGGCAAAAACAAATCAACAAGTGGGCTGGGGGGTGATCAGGTCCCCTCATTCCTTGGCGCCTCACCCCAATAATGGGGGGGGGGAGAGCACCCCTCTCATTACCAACTTGCAAAGGTGGGGGGGGGTTATGGGATCCCCCCCCCACTGCCCGTGCATTGATGCAACCAGCCCTGGGTTGTATAAACAATGAATAGGGCTGGGGGGGATCAGGTTCCCCCAGCCCCCTTGGCGTCTCCCCCTCAGTAACAGGGGGGAGAGCGCCCCTCTTGCTTTGTTGCTCCCCTCCTTGCATAGGTGGGTGATTGATGAGGTCCCCCCCACCCTGACTGGTCCCTTCATGCAACTGGTTGCTGGCCTGTTCTAACCAGCCAGCCTCTTTCCCTCCCCCTTTCCCCTTTGCAATGGCAAGCAAGGGGAGGCCAGGGAGCTGGGGCCATCAGCCCTTTTAAAATTATTCCAAGGAAAGAATTGAATTATTTTCAGTTTAAAGGCATTATTTATACATATTTTAAATAAATATTCTTATGGTTGTTGAGTACAATAAGTGCCTATTCCTATGTATATATCTGTGTTGTTGGAAATGTTGATTATTTGATATTTTAACTTGTTAAATACATGGTAATTTGATTTATGCTGTTTTATATTGATTATGTTCTGAAAATTCTCCCCCACCAACCATAAAAATCCCTTTGGCCATCCACCCCTAAAATCCAAGAAAAAAATGGTGTCATTTCAATGGAAAAACAGAAGAAAGGAAAAAATAATATACACGTCTGTGTGATGAATGACTCCAAGGAAACCTTTTACAAAGCACCTTAAGAGAAAAAGAGACAATCAAAAATCAGTATTGGATTCATCATCAAAATGTTGCCTTCTGAAAGCCAGGAGAGAGACAAAAAATTGCGGGAGATTTATGAATCTTGGTGCCACTGCACACAACCCCCTGTTACTTGCCAACATATATGCTCCAACAGCCCCACAGTGAAATCAAAGGACTTGACTTTGTGCCACCAAAAAGCTTTTTTGAAGATTTCCAACAGTTGTTATGTTTTTCTGACCCAGTCCACACAGACCTTCTTTCAGAAGACCAGTTTCTTGATTGCATGAAGTTACCACTAGATGTTTTGGTGATGCTTCCGGGTGAAACAGTAATGTTAATTTAGATTGCTGACTTGTTATTGCAGAAGAAAAGAGGCGGATCCAGAGAGCATAGTGTTGAAAATAAAGACAATGATTAACGTCGCGACGTTCTTCAATGTCACTTTGGAATCACTCAAGTATCGCACATCACTCCTTGACTCAACGCTCGCTCTCATCTCTTACGTCTTCTCCTAACCTTCTCTCACCTCACCTCATCCCCTTCTTCTTCTTCTGCATTGCTCTCCATTACTTTCCCATCCTTGCTCATCATACCTTCCTATCCTCACTCCCATCATCGCCCATCTCTCAATTTCCTTTTTCCTTTTCATACTCACTTCCTTCCATCTCTCTCCTTTCCAACCAACCCCTCATATTAAACACCCAATCGTCCTGTCTCTTCATCTGGTGAGAAGATCACCCTTTATCTTTTTCTTTATCTCCAATTCTATCTACCTCAAATTCTATCTCAACTCATTCAACGGTCTCCTTCCTCAGTCGTCAACTCTCATCTCAAGGCCAACTTTCAACCAACTACAGCCCACTCTAGTCTCCTCCATCAAACTCTAGCTCTCTCTGGTGTCGAAGGGTGGTACGGTTACATTTCAAGCTTTATCCTATTTGATGTTCATTTCCTGATGTGTTGTATCCAGTTGGTTTGTGATTGTCAGCAATCAAGCTCCTTTCCTTAAAATTCCTACACGATTAACAGTCAAAACGCGCATACCAGCCATATATCTTCACAAACGAACACCAATATGGACAACATCAACCCAACCATTCTTAAAACTACAATTGAAGTTATTCCCTTACTTACCAATGATAAATTCACTATCTGGAAGACTAGAATGAACGCTCTACTCAATTTGGCCAAACTCAAGGACATTATTGTCTCTGACAACGCTCAACTCAATTCCAAAGACAATACAATACTGTCATCCATTATAATTTCAAAGCTATCCACCTCTGTGCACACCTCAATCATCAATAGGACTAATGAAGAGAATGCCAAGCTCATTTGGAACGACATTCTCAAACACTTTGTCTCATCTCAACCAGAAAATCAAGCAAGGGTGTACAGCTCCTTCAAAAATATAATCTTCAACAAAAATGACATTCAATCTTTTATACTGGAGATAAGATCTGCTATCAACCAAATGCAAGAGATTGGAATTCTTCTACCCCAAGACGTTCTGGCATACATGATTCTGCAAAAGTTGCCCGATATGTTAAAGGTTATAAAAAAACAGGTAACTCACTCTTGGAACGCTAATGAAGTCACTCCTGAAGCTGTGTTAGATCATCTTTGCATTCACCTTAACAAACAGAAACTCAATCCCTCCAACAAGGAAGGATCTTCCTCAGGACCTGTTGTTACTACTCTTTTCACTGACTCATCCGGGAAATGCAAACCGAGAAAGCACAACACTCTGGCCAATCACCCAGAACACCAATGCTCGATGCTGTACCCACACCTCTGTCCTAAAATCAATCCAAGACCCATTGCACATGTTAGCACTCCTTCATGCTTCCGCTCTGATTCTCTCCTTTTCATCCTTGACTCAGGCTGCTCAGACCATATGACAGCTAATCAATCCCTCTTTGCTCATATCAAAGGATCAAAAGAAGGAGGGTTAATCAACACCAGTTGTGGATTGGGAACCTTGGAAATCAAGGGAGAAGGACCTGTTGTTTTACATCACGAGAAGGGTGAACTGACCCTAAAAAGGGTGCTGTATGTTCCCAAATTGTCTGTCAATCTCCTATCTCTTTGCCAGCTCCTTCTTGATGGTTTCACTGTAGAATTTAATCTAAATTTCATTAAGATCAATATCAATGATCAACTTGCAATAAAGGGTGATTACTATAACAACATTCCATGCATTCAATTCTCCTCACCGTCCGTCAATTCATTCTTATTGTCTTCTGAGCATCTTCACAAATCATTAGGAGACGTCAGTTACCATAGACTAAGACATAAACTCCAACAACCGGTGAAAAAGGAAATTGACTGTCATGCTTGCGCCGTTTCTAAAATCACTTGAGCCTCCTTTAAAACACAAACCTCTAGTGCTGATAAGCTGTTCTCCAAGATTCATTTAGATACCATTTGACCGCTACCACTTTCCCGAGGGGGGCATTGGTACATTCTAACTATTGTGGATGGCAACACCAAATTCTGCGCTGCAATTCCAATCATCAGCAAGGACAACATCCCAACTACACTTCCAAATTTGGTAGATGTCGAAGCAAAAAGATTCGGATACTATCCAACCACCATTCACTCTGATCAGGGAACCAAATTCAAGAACAGGACTCTAAGCAAATTCTGCAAGAAAAACCTTATTAATCAAACCTTCTCAGATCCTTACACTCCTCAACAGAATGGGCTGGCTGAAAGGTTTAACAGGACTATCCTCAAATCACTGCCAACCATTCTCTTTGACTCCAACTTACCTAAAAACTTGTGGAGCAAAATTCTGTCATCAGTCACTTTTACAATAAATCAAATTCCCACTCATAAGAGCAAGAAGTCTCCTTACAAACTTTTCAAAAATCATTCTCTTCCACTGTCTTATTTCAAGCCCATTGGAAATCCAGTATCCTATCTCCTGTTACCAAAGCAATCCGGATCAAAATTATTACCTCCTGGAGGACTAGGCACCCTAATTGGGTACACTCCTTCACTACTCTCCTACCAAATACTCTCATTCTCCAACACAATTGTCAAGACAAAAAATGTCCAGTTCCTGTCATTCAAACCAAAGAAAAACAAAATTCTCTCCAATTCCGATGATTGGTTTCCCAAAGGGATTGAATTCAAGAAAAAGTCTGCCAAATCACGAGAGTCTGCTGAATTGACCGTGCCAGAAGAATCTCCAAACGAGAACAATCAGTCCTCTATTGGTACCAACAACGGCAAATCTTCCACGGAACCCTTGATCCTCCCAACCAAGGCGTCAACTCCAGCTGAATCCTTGATTTCCAATACTTGATCACTCAGACCTCAAACACTGAAAGTCAAGCCTGACAAATATTCTTATCACTCCACTTCCCTAGATCCTTCTCTTGTCGAAGAAGCCAAAATTGTTGAACTTGATAATATAGAAGCTCATGAAGTTTGGGAAGATTGTCTTTAAACTCCCGATCACTTCTTGCATACAATCTGGGCCACAAGACTGAAACGAGCAACTCTGTCCTCAAAAGAGAAGTTCAAGGCTCGTCTGTGTGTGCAAGGTTTTAACCAACTTCCTGGGCTCAAATATTCCAACACTTTTGCCCCCACGGGTAAATTCCCATCTCTTCTCCTACTTCTAATTCTTAGTCTAGACAAAGGACTATCCATCAGACAATTTGATGTAAAGAGTGCCTTCCTTTTTGCACCTTTGGAAGAAGACATCTATATAAAAACACCAAAGGAATCAAAACAAACGGCTCCATTTCTTAAGTTGACCAAATTGCTGTACGGACTCAAGCAAGCGCCAGCCAACTGGTATCACACACTTACCTCTTGGTTCAAAGATCTTGGTTATTATCAATCCACTTCTGATGCCTGTTTCTTCATTCATAAAGAGCACAATTCCTTCATTTTCTTTCATGTTGACGATTTGATAGTAGTCGGAAGAACAGAAGCCTTCAAAAACTAATTTCTTCTAAGATTCCCCAATTCTTCAGCACACAATCCGGACACTTTACTAGGTATGGATGTAAAAATAACCGGAAGTACCACCAGTATAAATCAATGAGCCCTGATTGACAAGGGTCTCTCGCTACTCAATCTTGGAGACTGCAAAAGTGTTGCCACTCCTCTAACTCCTAATTGTCATTTAGAACCGGCCACCAATTCAGAACAAGAAGAGTTCAAAAAGCTGAATGTCAATTACAGAACTTTCAATGGAATCCTCAATTATTTGGCCTGCAGGACTAGACCTGATCTTTCCGCTGCAGTATCCTTACTATCTCGCTACAATCACAAACCCGGCATTAATAACTGGAGAGAATTAATCCACTGCTGGAAATACTTAAAGGGAACAAGATCCTATGCACTTTCTCTTGCTCCCACAAAAAACAACAATGAATCAATTAAATTCTACACCAATGCAACGTGGGCAGACGATCCAATAACCCAAATATTGCAAAGTGGAAACTTAGCCTTCTGGTTAAATTGTCCTGTATCCTGGAATAGCAAGAAACAAGATAACATTACAATGTCCTCAACTGAATCGGAATTATCAGCATTATCAGATGGAGTGCAAGAGAATCTCTGGCTATTGCATTTGATCTCGGAACTCTGGGGTAAACCACTGCCACCCACTGTGTTTCACGTTGACAACAAGGGACTACTCAACAAGCTAAAAAATTTTGGCTCCAACTCCAAAACAAAACATCTGGACATCAAGATCAAATATCTTCCAAACATGTACTCCAATAATGAAATCAAGGTCAAACTGATCACTAATTCCGAAATGCTTGCCGACTCTCTCACCAAAGCGGCCCCGCAAAAATCTCTGGACCTGTTGACGTCTAAACTATTTGACGTCTAAACTATTCTGAAGTCTGTGTTCCTAGGTTCTCTTCTCATCAGATGACGGGGGGTGTTGAAAATAAAGACAATGATTAACGTCACAACCTTCTTCAATGTCACTTTGGAATAACTCAAGTATCACACATCACTCCTTGACTCAACACTTTCTCTCATCTCTTACGTCTTCTCCTAACCTTCTCTCACCTCACCTCATCCCCTTCTTCTTCTTCCGCATTGCTCTCCATTACTTTCCCATCCTTGCTCATCATACCTTCCTATCCTCACTCCCATCTTTGCCCATCTCTCAATTTCCTTTTTCCTTCTCATACTCACTTCCTTCCATCTCTCTCCTTTTCAACCAACCCCTCATATTAAACACCAAATTGTCCTGTCTCTTCATCTGGAGAGAAGATCACCCTTTATCTTTTTCTTTATCTCCAATTCTATCTACCTCAAATTCCATCTTGACTCATTCAATGGTCTCCTTCCTCAGTCGTCAACTCTCATCTCAAGGCCAACTTTTAACCAACTACAGCCCACTCTAGTCTCCTCCATCAAACTCTAGCTCTCTCTGGTGACGAAGGGTGGTATGGTTACATTTCAAGCTTTATCCTATTTGATGTTCATTTCCTGATGTGTTGTATCCAGTTGGTTTGTGATTGTCAGCAATCAAGCTCCTTTCCTTAAAATTCCTACACATAGAGATCCAAGTAAGGAGGAGATCCACATGGCTTCCTTGGAAGAAAATGATAAGGCCATGTATTTGGCATGGCAGGTAGACTTTGCCATGCAGTTCTGCCTTTGATAGGACCATGAGACAGGAAAACTCCCCAGCATGGTG
This sequence comes from Puccinia polysora, assembly GCA_025617555.3. Lineage (NCBI taxonomy): Eukaryota > Fungi > Basidiomycota > Pucciniomycetes > Pucciniales > Pucciniaceae > Puccinia > Puccinia polysora. Next base: position 23,598,442 of record CM062628.1, read on the forward strand.
ATAAAAAAAATTTAAAGACCAAGCGCCCTTGCCACCCCAATTTCCATTGGTGAACCTCCTGAGGCAGTTGGGTAGTCCGTTCCCAAAAGCAATAATGGGAAAGGAATATGCAGCAGTATGACAGAGGTAGGAGATGAGATGTGCCAGCACTTTACAATGATCAAGTCCCAGCTTCATCAAGAACCTGGACGGAAATTTTACAGAAAAAGCAATGTCAGGCTGAGGAGCAGTTGCAACATAGAGGATTGCCCCAATCCAAGCCATTTATTCCAGATCCATCACCACGCTGTAAGACTCCAAACGGTGCTAAGCCGTGGCAGGTCTGTGGAGGGGAAAGGTGCTTTTTAGGCTGCCCTCCTAGGAGTTACAATAATATTTAAATGTAACCGGAATCAAGGTCCAGAACCTTATGGATGAGAAATCAAAGTAAGGGAAGAGGATAAGAGTTGTTGGTAGCAATGGAAAAAACACTATCTGAGGCAAGATGGTGCAGGTAAAGACTTGAACAAATAAGTCAAGGTTTGTTCAGAGCTCAATAGAACAAGGCAGTTGTAAGTAACAACGCCCACAAGCTAATAACTCTGGTCTTCAGCAGCTGATTAGGAAAGATCAACTCAATCCCCATCAACCTCCAGGTTCTCAATGAACCTGCCCAACTCTCCGCAATCAAGCGCTTGAAGGGTACCAGATAACTGTGGGATGCTGAACAAAACAAAAGCAATTTGTTTATGAAGCTCTAGAAGCAAATCAATAACAAATTTGAGCAAGAATATCCCAACACTTCTCAAGGGACTCAAGAATAGCGTGGCAAAATTCAACCTTAAAGAAGAAGGGAGGTATAACACTCCAGGTTTTAAGCTTAATAAAACCTCTTCAATCAAACGTGATTGGCTCCAGAAAGATGATCAAGGTGAGATAAAGACCAGTATGGTCGGAAAAAGGGATCAGAGTGGTATAACACACCCAAGAATTCAGACAGACAGGAATTCTTCTTCAACCAGAAAAGCTATTGGTTGGTGATAAGGATCAAGGTCACAAGGGACAGAGTTTGAGTACGGAGGCTGAAAGGATCAAGGGGCAATCATGGATATACCCAGATAAGTTGCTCAGATAAGTGGGAAGGATGCCCACGGATAAGTTGATTTCTGATGATGAGGGAGACAGATGAGATGATATGATGATGGTCTCCTGGGATGCTGATGATGATGATGATAGGATCCTGGGCCAAAAGGCAGGGGAGAGCCCCTCCTTTTATAGACATGAGGCCCTGTATACTATGTACAAGAGATACTACAAATAGGTGCGGAAAAATGAAAACATAAAAAAAAGATGACATGAGAAGGAAAAAAAAGAAATGTCGCCCGCGTCGAGAATGACCGCAGGCAACAAGATGGGCACCCCCGACAGCGGTCGCGGGTGTCAACAACGGCTGTCGTCGCCCAATTGGCGGCGACAGCGGGGTGAAGGTTCCAGCGGCCGCAATCGGTCGCTCGCGGTCGTCGGTCGGATCAGATGATGGGCGAGGAGGGCGTGAGTGAGAACAATGAATGGTAAGTTGTTTTGGAGATCAAGTTGTGTGGGGGTTGCTTGCTGCGATGGTAGATTGGGTTGGATACTCGACGATGAGCTTTGATCATCTGCGCTTGATTGTTTTCGAATCAATACTGCAGACCGTCTTCTTCAGCCTTGTTGGTCTCGCTGGTGGGGTGATGAGGAGGTTTGCCGTCTGGGGCGGTCAGCTTGGGAGCGCAATTGTTAAGGCCAACTGGGACCAGACCAGGGGTCTTGTGCATGGCGGGTAGCGCAATGGCTCGTACCAAGGGTGGGCTAAGATAAACTGATGTAGGAGGGCTCTTCCCTATTCGCGAGGGATTAGGATGGGCGTTTGCCACATCAAGCTCGGTAATTTTACCGGATTCTTGCTCGGCTGTTTTTTTCAAGCTTCTTAGTCTTGGCTCGGCGATTTTGGAACCAAACCTTATCCTCCCTCGGGGTCATATTGAGTTGGTCAGCCAGTTGCTTTCGTAAGGCAACATCAGGCTTACAGTTTGTTTTGAACTGTGCCTCCAAGACTCCCAACTGCGCCGGTGTTGTCCTTCGACAATTTTTGATTTGGAAGGGGTTGTAGAATGTGGTCGGGTAGCCAGCCTCGAAAGGGCCATTCCAAGCGTTGAAGGAGTGATGATGGTGGGGGTGGGAGAGTGGATGGATGGATGAGGTATAGGATGGAGGGTGGTCATCAATCGGACTGGAGATGGAATTGTGGCGAGTGGAATGAGGGTGGTGGAGATGATGATGCAGGGCTGGTGGAGGAGGATAGAGAGGAGCAGGAGGGGGATGAAGTAGAGAGACAGGCAAGAGGCCTGTCCTAGACCGCTAGGACAGGGAGAAGTTGAGAGATGGGGGGAAATGAAGGTACCCATAGGGGTAAAACCAAAATTTTTTTTTTTTTTTTTTTTTTTTTTTTTTTCCGTGGTATCCCAGATTGGTCACCACATCTCTCCCCAACTTACAGACTGTCCCTAGTCTGCATCTAAAATTTGAAGGGATTTTAAAAAAAAGGCAGGGAACAAAGAAATTGAAGCAAAGATTGGCCATTTCTTGATCTTGAGAGCAATTGAAGGTTTGAGGAAAATATCTTGATTCTTCCAAATGAGCCCTAGCAGCGGCAGGAATAGAACAAGGAGGGCGTCCCAGGTGCTCAAATATGTGGCATAAAGTAGAGTTTTACAACAAAAACGCAGAAAATGACCCTGGTGGTGCACAATTGGGAGGACTTACTTGTACCCCAAATTGCCTCCACTGAAGCCCATATTTCTTCATACCAAAATCACCAAAAACGGAATTGCAATTAAGATCTAGTTCAGACTGATTGCGGAGATTCAAACCGGAACTGAGAGAAGATTGATCAGACTCAAAAGTAGAAGGAAAAGAAGACACAACAGATCCAGAGAGAGAAGGAGATGGAGAAGAAATATTTTTGGATTTTTCTATTTTGACATGTTTTTGTTTTTTAATATTCTTGAGCTCAGAAGAGAATGATGAAAGGAATGAAAAATAAGCCTGAGGGATGGGAGTTGACCCTTGAGTTGCAGTCTGAGGCTGAAAAGAACTAATTCCCCTAAAAAATGAGAGGAACTAGAGTTATCCTTCTGCTTCCCCTTAAAAGATGATTTGGGAGAATGACCAGGAAAATCTCTTTCCCAACAACCAGAATACAAAGAGCAAAGAGGAACTTCAATTTTCCTGCCATTAGCATCAGGGAGAAGAATTCTCTCCCCAACTTGATCAGAAAACATCAGGGTTGCACCAAAGTCCATTAAGAAGGGTTGTCCCAAGATCATAGGACTATCCAAACGAGTGATCCAAAAGTGGCAGGTTCCAACAATATTTCGACCAATCCTGACCGGTACATCTTCAGCAATACCAACCAGTTCACAAGCTTGATTTCCTATCCCATACACTGCAGATTTGAAGCTGACCCTAGGACTAAGTTTGAGCTTGCAGGCCATAGCATCCGAGATTAAGTTAAGCTGAGATCCAGAATCCACAAGAGTAGAAACAGTTTTAGCTGAGTCACCAAGATAACAAGGAAGGAAGCCAAGGGGAAAGGAATAAAGGTTGGAGTCTAAAGAAGGACTGGTTCCACCAGAGTCCTCCATTAAAGTGCCAGAGGAGACTTTGAGTTCTTCAGTGCCAATTTCCACATGTCGACGAGAGACCCATTTCTTCATTCCTTCAGCAACAGATGGAGAGATCAATAGGAGTTCAGCCACAGATAGATCAGGAATTTTGAGATCAGAAATTTTCTTTAATACTCCCTCCATAGCATTGGGGTGATCCTTGGAGATGCCCCTTTCAAATCAAACTTTGGGCTGGGTGGGTGGAGGAAGTTCAGGTGACGCAGAATCTAAGATAGGATTAGAAGGTTGAGGTGAGGGAGAAGGATCAGGGTGATCTGGGAACCTTTCCATGAGTGGTTCCTTTTCCACCTCCATGTCTTCTACATCAGAGGAAGGAGGCTCAAGTGATGATCGACGTTTAACGGGTTTTCAAAGGATTGAAGTTGGCAAGGAAGGAACCTTATGAGGTTTAGGTTCCTCATGTTGTTTCCTGGCTGGATCAGATTGATAAGTAGTCCCAGCAAGACTAGAGGAAGAAATAGCTGGAGGATACCAAGGTTGGAGGGTACCACAGGATGATCAAAATTCAAAGGAAGCAAGAGATGCTTTCACAGGAGGTGATGGCTGGTAAGAGGCCACCACATGTCGGATAGGACGAGACGAGTCAAAAGGGATTAGAGCACCATTAGGGAGGAAGTAATTGTTCCCCCTCTGTTCTACCAACTTTTCCTTTAGGTCCTTCTGAAGTTCTTGGCATCGTCCGGTTCCATGGCCTTCCCTATGACAGTAGTAACAGACCAGAGTTGATTTGGGGACAGAAGAAGGAGTTTTAGGAGTAGCTAGCGAAGAAATCTTTTGATCTATTTTGTTCTCAAAGGCTCTAAGTAACTTGGTTATTTCATCTATAGTAGTAGGTTCTTGATTGGAATTAGGATCTGCTTTAGGCCTACAATCTGCCTCCATTTTAATCATAATATTGTTTGACTCTTTAAAAGAAGGAGCATGGACCGGTTCAGTAGTTCTAGGCTTTTCAAAGGTAAGAGCAGTTTGACCTTTCATGACTTCATCCACAGTACTCCTAAGGGTGAGAAAAACAGGGAGCTTGAATTGATTATCCCTGGTGGTAATCATGGATCCAGATTTGACCAGTTCTTCTTTAATCCTTTCCTGCACAGCCAACGAAAAAGATTGGAAGAACTTTGCTCAAATTTTGTCCACTTTGTCAATGTGATTGTTTTGGATAAGATAGTTTTGAATGGGATCCCAAGACTTCCTAAAAATCTGATAGTCAGAGGCTGAAGAAATACCACCATTGGAGATCCACTAAGAAACCAGAGCATCCAAATCCTGCAGAGTAAACCTAGCCAAATCTATTTTACCCCAGTATGCCAACATATCCTTCCTGAGAAGTGTCCAGTTATGGGATTCAAATCCCTTGAAAGACTCGATTACCTCCATAACTTCATCAGAGGAGATAAAGAATCGCAACTGATAAGCCATATCAAATTCACTAGCTCCATCCACTTCAGCAGCCATTTTGTAGGAGTCCAAGAATTGCTCGACATTTGTACCGTTGAAGCCTAAGTTCTTGTTCTGAGGTTTGATCTTTACCATCTTAGGTCGGACAGGGGTGGTTGGAGTAGCGGAAGATGCCATATTCAATAACAGAGTTCCTGGGGGATCCAAAGAGCAGATTTCCAAAGTGGCTCACGAGTGTGGCAAGAGTAGGGTTTTGCCAAAAAAAACAACAAGTATCTTGCCCAAGCGGTGCACAAATTGGGAGGACTTAATTCTAGGATAAGTTGCCTCCACGGATCATATTTGAGAAGAGAAAAAAAAATAGGAGAAAGAAAAAAAAGATGGGATTTGGAGGTTGATTTTAAATGTCTTGGGACTGTAAATCCCAAGGTTGCTGGTTCGATCCTGGCCCGGGGGACCAAATGTAAGACTCCAGACGGTGCTAAGCCGTGGCAGTTCTGTGGAGGGGAAAGGTGCTGTTTAGGCTGCCCTCCTAGGAGTTACAATAATATTTCAATGTAACCGGAATCAAGGTCCAGAACCTTATGGATGAGAAATGAAAGTAAGGGAAGAGGATAAGAGTATGGAAAAAACACTATCTGAGGCAAGATGGTGCAGGTAAAGACTTGAACAAATAAGTCAAGGTTTGTTCAGAGTTCAATAGAACAAGGCAGTTGTAAGTAACAACACCCACAAGCTAATAACTCTGGTTGTCAGCAGCTGATTAGGAAAGATCAACTCAATCCCAACCAACCTCCAGGTTCTCAATGAACCTGCCCAACTCTCCGCAATCAAGCGCTTGAAGGTTACCAGATAACTGTGGGAGGCTGAAAAAAACAAAATCAATTTGTTTATGAAGCTCTAGAAGCAAATCAATAACAAATTTGAGCAAGAATATCCCAACACTTCTCAAGGGACTCAAGAATAGCGTGGCGAAATTCAACCTTAAAGAAGAAGGGAGGTATAACACTCCAGGTTTTAAGCTTAATAAAACCTCTTCAATCAAACATGATTGGCTCCAGAAAGATGATCAAGGAGAGATCAAGACCAGTATGGTCGGAAAAAGGGATCAGAGTGGTATAACACACCCAAGAATTCAGACAGACAGGAATTCTTCTTCAACCAGCAAGGCTATTGGTTGGTGATAAGGATCAAGGTCACAAGGGACAGAGTTTGAGTATTGAGGCTCAAAGGATCAAGGGGCAATCATGGATATACCCGGATAAGTTGCTCAGATAAGTGGGGAAGGATTCCCACGGATAAGTTGATTTCTGATGATGAGGGAGACAGATGAGATGAGATTATGATGGTCTGATGGGATCCTGATGGGATGATGATAGGATCCTGGGCCAAAAGGCAGGGGAGAGCCCCTCCTTTTATAGACATGAGGCCCTGTATACTATGTACAAGAGATACTACAAATAGGTGCGGAAAAATGAAAACATAAAAAAAAGATGACATGAGAAGGAAAAAAAAGAAATGTTGCCCGCGTCGAGAATGACCGCGGGCAACCAGATGGGCACCCGCAACAGCGGTCGCGGGTGTTGACAACGGCTTTCGTTGCCCGATCGGCGGCGACAGCGGGGTGAAGGTTCCGGCGGCCGCAAGCGGTCGCTCGCGGTCGTCGGTCGGATCAGATGATGGGCGAGGAGGGGGTGAGTGAGAACAATGAATGGTAAGTGGGTTTGGAGATCAAGTCGTGTGGGGGTTGCTCGCTGCGATGGTATATTGGGTCAGATACTCAACGATGAGCTTTGATCATCTGCGCTAGATCGTTTTCAAATCAATACTGCAGACAATCTTCTTCAGCCTCGTCGGTCTTGCTGGTGGGGTGATGAGGAGGTTTGCCGTCTGGGGCGGTCAGCTTGGGAGCGCAATTGTTAAGGCCAATTGGGACCAGACTGGGGGTCTTGTGCATGGCGGGTAGCGCGATGGCTCGTACCAAGGGTGGGCTAAGATAAACTGATGTAGGAGGGCTCTTCCCTATTCGCAAGGGATTAGGATGGGCGTTTGCCACATCAAGCTTGGTAATTTTACCGGATTCTTGCTCGGCTGTTTTTTTCGAGCTTCTTAGTCTTGGCTTGGCGATTTTGGAACCAAACCTGAACCTCCCTCGGGGTCATATCAAGTTGGTCAGCCAGTTGCTTTCGTAAGGCAACATCAGGCTTACAGTTCGTTTCGAACTGTCCCTCCAAGACTCCCAACTGCGCCAGTGTCGTCCTTTGATGATGTTTGATTTGGAAAGGGTTGTAGAATGTGGTCGGGTAGCCAGCCTCAAAAGGGCCATTCCAAGCGTTGAAGGAGTGATGATGGTCGGGGTGGGAGAGTGGATGGATGGATGAGGTATAGGATGGAGGGTGGTGATTGATTGGACTGGAGCTGGAATTGTGGCGAGTGGAATGAGGGTGGTGGAGATGATGATGCAGGGCCGGTGGAGGAGGATAGAGAGGAGCAGGAGGGGGATGAAGTGGAGAGACAGGCAAGAGGCCTGTCCTAGACCGCTAGGACAGGGAGAAGTTGACAGATGGGGGGAAATGAAGGTACCCATAGGGGTACAACCAAATTTTTTTTTTTTTTTTTTCTTTTTTTTTTTTTTTTTTTTCTTTTTTTTTTTTTTTTTCCGTGGTGTCCCAGATTGGTCAGCACAACGCTGGGTTTTTACTTCAGATCTCCATATACCAGAGGTTTCTGGGAGCCAATTGGGGAAAGGGAGAGGCCAATAATCTTGGAGATCAGATTTGACTGATCCAGAAAAAAACCACCTCAACCTGCCTGACTCTGATGTCAACAATGCTTGAAAGCTGAGTGTCCCATTTCAAATCAAAAACAGTTGACAGCTTCCCCCCTAAAGAGTTGAGGAGGGTGATAGAAGACACCGTAAAAAAACCATTTTTGATGTGAATTCAAAGGAATTCCTTTCCATTAGGACCATTATAGGCATAGGTTGACTGGTATTCATGGTTTGCCCAAAAACCAATTGGACAGAGACATTCCTTCAGGTACATCCACCAGCAGCTTCCAGACTCTTTTTTACCTTAAAGCGCCTTCTTCAGCTGCAGAAGGTTCCCCATGAGTAAAATGAAGCCTTGTGGGGATTGGATGTAAAAGACGTGATTGATTTGAAAATGCAAGAAGGCACTCTTGACATTGAACAACACAAATGGCCATTGGAAACAAGAGAAGATAGAAAACAGGGAGCAAAGATTGTTTCAGCTTGCTACTATTGAAGAGCAAGCTGCAAAAGTAACAAAAATAACATAAAATAAGAATATTAAAATTAACCTAAGAAGGATAAAGAAATGCATGAATATTATTGAAGAAATGGATTTTCTACCCAAAATTAGGTAAGGTCACTCACTGACCCCACCCTTGAAATCCAAATTTTTATATTTTTTTGAATCAAAGAAAGAGAAGACTAAAATACCACGGCATCAATATGGGACTTTTTTGCCAATTAAATATTTCACATGCATTGTCACGTATAGGTTTAACACCTAAAATTCAGTCAGAATTGAGGTGTTGTGTCTAATTTAGGAGTTAAATATGGAAATGTGTTCTGTCACAATTCCAGCACACAGCCAGGGCAATCAATACACCCGCGCGCGGCTGAGAAGCAGCACTGCCACCCTGTCAGCGTACCCTGACAAGCTATGTATGCAGCCCTGGGCCTCTGACAAGTACCCAGCCGCGGGACTACGGGCTGAGAAGCTCAGGCACCACATAAGTATGCTACAACCTATATGCAGACATTCTAGATATGTAATAAATGTCCCTGTGCATAGTAGATAATCTAAAAGTACATAAAAGTATAAAAAAATACCTAAATAACCCTTATACGTATTTTTTATTAAATATAATTAAAAATACCAAAAATGTCGAAAATAAGAGAGCTACTATTTGTAAAAATATATTAAAATAATTTAATATTCAATTGTGAAAAATTCAAGGAATCAGTATTTTTGTGAGATACTAAGGAAATTAATGATTTAGAAATATTACTTGAATTATCATGACTTCTATCTTTAAGTAATTTTTTTCAGTAAATCAACTGAATTTCAAAAAAAAGGAGCAGAATCAATATCATGATTTTACTTCAATCAGTTAATAAATAATGAGAAACAACTTGACATCACATTACCCATAGTAAATTCTATCAAAAAAATTATTCACATACTGGGAAAATTTCCTAAGGATAATTAATTAAATAATAAATAATATGGACAGATTAGTGTTATTCACACGTCGAAAACATCAATTAAGAAGGTAAAGTAATTCCCATACCCTGTGGAATTGGATATTACCTGTGCTAAAGCACCTAGAACAAGTGACAGGCTACGACTGGTTTCCCTGGTAGCCTTAGTTTTTGTCCCTTAAAGCCCCTGCATCCCTCAGAAGGACAATATTGGGACTCAAAGAGCTATAAATAAGGAGCTCTGTTGAGGAAATTGATACCCAGAGACCCAGTTATATTTACATCCAGAAACCATGCCAAGGTAATCAAATACTTATAAGAGATAATTAAGTCATTTATGGATTTAGTCTGATCAATAATATCTGTAACCAACCCTTTTTATCAATTTAAACTGCTGAACAACCTTTTAACCCCAGCAAAAGGTTTAAACCATCAGTGCATGTCCCAAAAAGGTACCCAAAGGATTAAATAATAAACCAGTAAGTATTATTATCCTTTTTCTGTTGTGGCAGCTTGGTTACAAATTCCTGGCTCTCCACCGTGTATTTCATATACATATTATCTTTGGGAAATATATCCTTTCAAAATATAAATTAAAGGTTCCAAAGTAACCAGGTCTACATGTTTTCAAAGTGAATTCCCTGAAGAGAGGTGAGTATTGTGGCCCCTCTATTCATTTATTTAATAATCAATTCATGAATATTGATTTATAATATAAAAGCCACAAACCAAACCAATTAACCTTGCAATAAATTTATCCAAATATTTTACAGATTTTTGCTGCATTTATTGAATAATATATTCATCATTTATTCTATCACCTCTGGTAGGTAAAGCACAGAAAGTGTCTTGGCATCAAGGAGGCTGCAAATTGGGGGTCTGGCCGGGAAAACATTCTATTATATTATATTTAATACCTTGGACCAGACATTTCACATAAAAATTAAACCAAAGATGATTTATCTGACTTTTTCAACCGTGATTTATCATTTAATTCTTTTCCAGTGGATTTGAAAACCAATGCAGAATTCAAAATATTTTCTTTAAATATTTTAAAAATAAGAAAAGAAGAATAAATTAAAAATTATAAACCAACTGGTTGGGAAGCTTTAACTCAAGGTGAGCAACTTAATATTTCTTCTCCACATAAACACTTAAATAACCTCCTTGAACAATAAGATCTTGAGAGGATTATCAATGTTCAAGCCCTATTAAGGAATCATAAAGCTTGGAAGGAATACTGTTTAAATTAGTTTTTAAAATATAAAAGTAAGCATAAAACTTTTTACCATATTATTTTTATTAAAATAATATAAATATATTTTATTAACCAGTAAAATATGTTTCTGCCATCAGTGAACCTTCCTATTCCAGAAACTACCGCCACTGAAGTTGATCCATTGGATCAAGAAGTCCCAGCTATTTCTGGATGCCCTGAAAACATTGATTGGAATGGAGAAGACCTCATTGGAACACACCAAGACCCCGTAGGATTACCTATTAAGGACCAATTTGATCCCAACAAAGTTGAAGTACCTTTGAACATCAACTTAAGTAAGTCTTAATGAATTTATTATCATGTATTTTTATTTATAAAAATATTTATAAACATTTCAATCAATATGAATAGACGTAACACAAAGGCACCAGGGAGAATTCCCTCCTATGGATCTTTTCCAGGAGCTCCCAGTAACCCTGAGGCCAGCAATTATGACAACCATGAGAGTGCTGGAACCCATGAATCAAATTATGGTGGACAAGGAACAGCCCCAAGTACTGTTTCCATACCCCAACCTAGAGCTGGAGAAGGTAGTAGAATTCAGCCCCCATTCATCACAAGAAGTTTCCCTGCAGCCACCCCAGTAGAATCTGGAAAAGGAAGCAAAGATCAAAGACTTAGTCAGAGAGAATATGAAATATTGGAGAATTCAAAGAAGCCCAACCCAAGGAGGATGTAGTATCTACAAAAAACAGAATATCCCAGGCAAAGGCAACCCAGATAGCTCTTCAGAAAATGATTCCAAGGAAAGAGGTAGAGTCCTAAGTAGAAAAATGGAATCCTGGGGATAAACTAACCCAACTGAAAGGCAGAGAATCAGGAAAGAAGAGATCTTCTTCCCATCCAAAGCCAAAGGGAAAGAAGGATTGGGATCAGATAAAATCCTTATCTCAAAAGTGGGAAAAGGTGTACAACAATTAGCTTCCAATTCTGAACCCAGTTTCTTGTCTAAACCAACCTCTGATGTAATTACTTCTCTTTCTAATGATATGCCCCATAATGTCAATATTGTTTGTGAATATTTGGACGGAGTTTACACCCAAATGGATATGTTGAATTCAGTAATAGCCAAATTAATTAATAACCAATAAAATTTGTAGGGATAGAAGATATCAAGAAGCATAAAGATCAATTATTTGAAACAATCAATCAAGTTAAAATCAGACAGACTCAAACAATTGAGAATATTTTATCAGGTATCCAAGAAGATTTTATTATGTCCTTTCAGCCTTTAAAAGAAGAATTGATAAATACTACTAACAGCTCTATTCTTCCCCCTAGTGAGAAATTAGATCTGCTTAATAATAAAGTGGACCTGTACCTTAATCTAATCAAGAATGATATTAGAAACTTAAAAGTCTGTTGGACCAACCCCTTGGGGAGTACCACAGAGGAACCAAAACCTCCCAGAAAAACAACTACTCCTTATGCACCACTCTTATTAGGAAAGAATAGGAGTGAAACTTTCAGGCCTGGTACTGCTCCTGGAATGGAAAAAGCCCTCAAACCTTTACCCCCAATTTCCAAATGGCCTAAGTTCTCCGGTGAAGGAGAATACAATCATATAAATTTCATTAAATTTAATGACTATACCATAAACTCTTATGAACTACCAGAAGCTATAGCTGTATTCAGGCTGCCCAGAATATTTGAAGGAGTAGCTTCAGACTGGTTTATTAGTAAAAGAGAAGAAGTGGGATCCTTACCATGGAATTCTTGGAAACTTCTAATTAAAGAACAATTTGGTTCTAGAATGTGGAAAAGATAATGATGAAAATTTTTGAAAATTCCTCATCTTTTCCCTCCAAGAATAAGCCTCACAAATGGTTCTTAGAATAGAAGAGAAGACTCGACTGCTTCTATTCAGATGCTGATAAAGAGGAATTAAATGGAAGACTTCTCAACTTGTTTCCTGAAAATCTTAACCATAGTGTAAGATGCAGGATGGGTATGGATGCTGCCTTACCAACTCCAATAAATGTGTTAGAAGAATTCATAGACATGAATGGTTTAGGCAAGAAGGTTCCTTCTAGAACCAAAGAGAACTTCAACATGAACAAAACCAGAGAACAACCCCCTCTGATAAATATCTCTGAAAATAAGAAATCTAATGAGAACAGGGATAAAGAGAGAATTCCTGGATCTTGTGGGAACTGTAAAAAGACAGGGCATATGAGACAAGACTGCCCATTACCAAAAAGAAAGATAGCAGTCTTGGAAGGAGAGCAGTAGGTTTAAGGTAATCAGAACTATGAAGATATAGCTGATACTGAAGGATCCCTTTCTGAATATGAATTGATCCTGGCCAACCCTGTCAATATGATAGAAGGAGATATAGGCACTTCTATAGAAATCAATAAAATCCATGGTGAATCTTGTTTGCCCCAATAATGGTGCCCCACCATAATTCCTAGACATCACTGATGTTAAATCATTAACATTTAAGCCCATGAGTGGTAAGAGCTATACTGCTGGTCAAACTTGATAAGCAACAGTAATGTATAAAGACAGACCTATAAGGTCATTACTTGATAGTGGGGCTATTTTATAATGTTTCTGTACTGAATTCTTAAACAAATGGGATCCCAATTGGAAATACCACATTTTTCCCATCCCAGAAGCTATGTTTAATACCATGAATGCTATTGGAGTATGGACTGCTCCTCTAATATTACCCCATACTAAAGGATCTTCGAGAATACAAGTGGAATTTGATAAGATAGGATAAATTTCCTTATGACATAGAACCAGCAGACTAAGAGAAAACAAGCAAATTGAGAAAAAAGGGAATAAAAGAGAATGAGGAAGGCAAGCAGAAGAATGAATAGAAAGCATCCTACGCCAGAAGCCAACAGATTGGATGGGGATGAATGGCGGGATTTGAGTTGAATATTTTCTGGAAGGCTTGAGGCAGAAGTTGGGGCTAATTGATGGAGTCTGAAAATTAGGTGCCCAACATGAACCAGAAATCAAAGGAGTGAAGTCTTACCAGGCAGAAAAGTGAGGATTGAGATAGGCGGTGTGACAGAGACTAAGAGTTGATTGTGAGAAATGAATCCAATACTGGAGATGGATGATTGAGAGAACGGAGAGCCGTGGAGAAGATGGGAAAGAGTCAAGGAATTGATAGAGATAATGAGAAAAGAAAAAGAGACAAGTATAAAAATAAGATAATGAGAAAAGAAAAAGAGACAAGTATATAAAAATATGTATGGAAGAAAAAAAAGGAAACAAGGCAGGAGATGAAATAGATGATGTTGGAAGAAAAATTCTCCCGCAGTTGAGGTGCAGTAGAAGAGAGAAGGCGTGCAGGAGGATAGAGACGCGTGAATGTCAGATGGTGCGAAAGGTGTGGGATCTCAACACCCCTTGTGACTGGGAAGACAAGAACTTGCCAAGGATTCAGGGGGAAGTTTGGTGAATACTTTATCCTGCAATAACTTGATACAACTGATGGAGGAGGATTTAGTCAAGGAATTGGCAATCATTTCTTCAGTCAAGATTAAGGTCAGATCAAATAGAGAAAGATTAAAGTCTTCTCGTAGCCCCTTAGTTTTGATGTCAATGTGGTGTGACTTGGAGTGGGAGCAAAATATTTTTATTTTATATTCTAAACCTTTGTTATCTATGTAGATTTGCGGTTTAATTGTAGACTTGCAATAAATTTCACAAACTAGATGTGAGATCCACTTAATTTTGAGATAGCAATCAAGTAGGGCGTTGAGTTCAGATTCTGTAGAAGAATATGTGATATTCCTTTGTCTAGACGAGTTCCAGACTATTTGACTGCCATAGTGAAAGATGACAGATCCAGTCTGGGACTTTCGGAAGACAGAGTTGTCACCCCACGTAGCATTGCTGTAGCCAGAAATGATTGCTTCAGAGGGGTCAAATTTAATAGTTAGCTTATGATTTTGTGTGGTTTTAAGGTACTTCCAGACGTTTTGAACTTCTATCCAGTGGGTTATGCCAGGCTTAGTATTATACCTTGCGAGGCTGGACACTGCAAACAAAATATCTGGCCTGGTATACTGAGATAAATGATTAAGGAGTCCAACGGCGGATCAATAGTTAATATTCAATTGGCAAAATTTGTTATGATCTTCATCAGTTTCTGGTTCAAGATGTAATTTCTGAGTCAGCGGCAAGTATGTATCTTTACACTTCACGAGTCCAAGTTCCTCTAAACCACGATCTATGTGATTGGGTTGACTTAAGAGAATAGTATCCCCTTTTACTTCCATGAGCATGCCAAGGATTGTATTCGGAGGATGGCAGGATGAGTTGAGGAATCGATTAAAAAAATTGTTAGCAAAAGAATCGGTTTTACCAACGTGGATGAGGTCATCTACGTGGAAATACAGGATTTCCTGAGATTTGGAGTTGAGGTAGAGGCATGGATTGCTAGTCGATTCACAGAAACCTTGAGATTTAATCCAGGTTGTGAGATTTTTGTACCAGTTCTTTGGGGACTGACAAAGACTGTACAATGATTTTTTTAATTTCAGGTATGGAGATTTCCTGTGTGACCCTTCTGGCGTTTTAATTGTTACTATTTCATTCAATGGAGCCTGGAGAAATGCCCCTTATACATTGAACTGAGTGAAGGTCATCTTGTTCTTCAACCCGTAGAGTAACGCAAGTTGTAAGGAGCCAAGTTTGCCGGTAGGCGCCCAGGTCTCCTCAAAGTTGACACCATGTATCTGATTGAATCCCTGGACACAAAACCTAGCCTTATATTTCAAGGGTTTGCCGTGACAATTCTCTTTGACTTTGAACACCCACGTTGTATTCAGAATGTTGTTTGGCTCACCGTGATAATCTTCCCAAACTTCTTGAGACTCTATAGAATTCAGTTCGTCCTTGGAAGCCTTCTTCCACTTTGGCCATTCAGGACATTTGCGTGCCGCTTTATAGGATGGCGGCTTGTAGTAATGATGGAATCCATATCTTTGGGGTTTTTGGGTTTCTTGCTTGGGTCTAGAGTAGTGATCAGATGTACTGGGTTCTGGAGTGGAAGAGGGAATTTCCTGAGGAGGAGAAGAAGAAGAAGGAGGCTTGAGATCTTCAACGTCTGATTTAGAGTCAGAGAAATCTTTATTGGTTTCTCTAAGTAGATATTGTTTATCTTTTGTGGAAAAATCCGAGTCGTTTGAGTTCATGTCAGGTTGCAAAAAGATATTGAGACCTGGGGATTTGAGGAAGGGAAAATCATTGAGAGGGGACTTGAGGAATTTGATATTTTTAGTTTTGACAATAGCGCCTAGGGAGTTAAGGATGAGTTATGAATGAAATGTGGGATTGAACCCAATCAAAACACCTTCTAGGCCCTTTTCATCGAATTTCCTTCCCTTCTGAGAACGACTCCCAAGGTAGATTACCGGAGAACCTACAGGTTTCAAGTAATTAGCAGGGAGTTTCTTACCAAACATGAGTTCCCAGGGGGAAAGGTGTTTACCTTCTCAGGGAATCTGATTGAGCATTAAGCAGCAGCTTCTTGTTATGACGTGCCAATAATTCTTAGGTAGTCTTGAAGAGGAAAACGTAGCGCGGGCTGATTCAATTATGGTCCTATTTGCTCTTTCGGCTTGTCAATTGTGTTGAGAATGGTAAGGTTCAGATGTTCCCAATTTGATTTTTTTTGTCTTTGCGAACTCTTTGAGAGTTGAATTTGTGAATTCAGTGCCTTTTCCCGAGAATATCTCCAAAGGGTAATACCCTAATCTCTTATATTCCGTTTCAAGTATTTCAATAATAATTTTGGGAGTTTTGTCTTTGGAGTTGAGAGGAAAAGCTGCAAGATAGCCTGAGAAGTTTTCCACCAGCGTCAAAATGTAGTGGTGGCCTGCCTTGGATTGGGGAGTGATAGGGCCAATCAAATCTTGGTGGATTTGGTCAAGAGATTTTGTAGCAGGAGAGGAAGTATTAGGGAATGGAGATCTTGTGATTTTGCTTCAAACGCAATTTTTGCATTGGAATCAATTGAGTTCCTCATTTGGAAACAAATTTTTAAGGAGAGGTTTTAGTAATGAGATTGATGCTTTACCATAAATTTTGTGTATGTCCATTAGTGAGAGATATTCCTGCGTTGGTGGGGTAGAAGATTGGCTTGATAAATTCACTACTTGATCCTGTCCTGTAGTACGCGGTTTTTTTATGAAAAACAAGTTATCTCGAATCAGGCCCTTGAGAACAATTAGATCTTCTCAAGTAACCGTAAAGCTATCTTGCCTTTGGGTGAGCGTACAACCTTTTTGAGCCAAGAGCCCAGGACTGATCAGGTTCACGACAATATCGGGTACATATATGCAGCCTTCAAGCGTAACAACTGAGTCCTTCCACTCTAATTGAACAGTGCCCCTCCCTTGAACTTTGAGTTTAGCCTCTAATTTACCAGTTTTGATCTCGTCTAGGTCTTCTTGTAGATCAATAGATGAAAAGAATTTTAGATTGTTAAATATGTGTATGTTAGCTCTGGAATCCAATATTAGGTTAGGTGTATTATCCGAATTGATCCAGAGCGTAAGGAGTGCATGGTAGTTAATGGATGGGTTCTTTTTTGTTTTATTCTTCCATTTGTTCTGTTGTTCTATCCATCATTCTGGTGCAACTTGAGGATGTAGATGGAAGCAAGAAGATTTGGGATGGGGTGCATTGGGATTGTGGTAGCCTTCCTTGCATCTAATCTTATATTTATTTTTGTCTTTATTAGATCTAGACTTTGTCGACATGAGAGATATATTGGTCGTAGTTTTATTTGGTTTATTTTGAGCCATTCTTTTGTTTTTGTATTGGATGAGATGATTGAAAACCACATTGACCATAAGGAATTTTTCCACGTGCATGATCTGCTGCTTAAGGTTCTCAAGAATGGGTGGGAATTTGAAGAGTAAGAGATAAGCAAGGATGTATTTTTGTAATTCAATACCAAAATCTGCCATTCTTGTGATTGATTTCCTCATTTCCGTAACAAAACCTTCTATAGCATGTTCATTGAAGATGGAGTGGAGAAAGTGATTAAACACTTGAGCTCTATTTGCGGTTTTGGATTATGCAAATCTTCAAGTAATTTCCCCCCAGGGTAACTTTTACGATTTTATGTTGGTGGAATTGACAATATTCACATGGGTTGTACTATCCAGTTTAGAGAGAATTATTGCTCTGATTTCCCCGTCTTGTTTTACAGACATTTGGCCAGCATTCCGGATAATAGCTTCTTTGATGTCTTTGAGATGGAATAGCATTAACATTTTTTCCCGCCATATTGAGTAATTTTCTTTGTTTAAAGGAGGTATAGCGTCAACCGAGGCTTTGAGAGCCACTTGATGGAAATAATTTGCGGCTCCTACTGGTTCGTTCATAGTTCTTTGGTTCAATTGTCGGAGTTTGGCTTTTAACCGTGATAAGATAGGCTAAATTTCCTTATGACATAGAACCAGCAGACTAAGAGAAATCAAGCAAAATGAGAAACAAGGGAATAAAAGAGAATGAGGAAGGCAAGCAGAAGAATGAATAGAAAGCATCCTACGCCAGAAGCCGACAGATTGGATGGGGATGAATGGCGGGATTTGAGTTGAATATTTTCTGGAAGGCTTGAGGCAGAAGTTGGGGCTAATTGATGGAGTCTGAAAATTAGGTGCCCAACATGAACCAGAAATCAAAGGAGTGAAGTCTTACCAGGCAGAAAAGTGAGGATTGAGATAGGCGGTGTGACGGAGACTAAGAGTTGATTGTGAGAAATGAATCCAATAATGGAGATGGATGATTGAGAGAACGGAGAGCCGTGGAGAAGATGGGGAAGAGTTGAGGAATTGATAGAGATAATGAGAAAAGAAAAAGAGACAAGTATAAAAATAAGATAATGAGAAAAGAAAAAGAGACAAGTATATAAAAATATGTATGGAATAAAAAAAAGGAAACAAGGCAGGAGATGAAATAGATGATGTTGGAAGAAAAAGTCTCCCGCAGTTGAGGTGCAGTAGAAGAGAGAAGGCGTGCAGGAGGATAGAGACGCGTGAATGTCAGATGGTGTGAAAGGGGTGGGATCTCAACAGAATTTTAATTATTTCTCAACTGATTATGTGACTACCTCATAATAGGAAATGATGCTTTTTTTATTATATGGCATAGATGTGTTCCAGATTAAAGGAAGGTTATTCACTTTGGCTGGTAACTGGGACAAGAAGTTTAAGATATGCACTTTCCAGACTAACTTCCCCTCTTCTACTTATCAAAAGCACCCACAAAAATTCAATGAAGAATACTTTGCTCAAGCAGCTCTGAATGAGAAACTTTCTGAAGATCTGAAGAAAGATATATTTACAGTCTGTTTTGACGATCAAAGGTTTTCTGTACTAGAGATCATCCCATTGGTGATATTAAAGGACATGAAATGGTATTAAAATTGCCTATTAAGCCTCCTTATCCTCCAAACCTAAGAAGACCAGCTTAAAACTCTATTCCTAAATCTAAAATAGCTCTTGAGGAACATATCCAAGAACTGATAGACTTACAAGTATTAAGGAAAGTAGAGAACAATGAACAAGTTGATGTGACTACACCTGTAATCATAGCTTGGCATAATGATAAGTCAAGGATGGTAGGAGACTTCAGAATGCTCAATAATTATAATCAGGCAGATTATAATTCTATACCCCAGATTGATCATGCTCTGAATAACCTATCTCAACCTAAATGCATCACTACTATGGATATGCTTAAAGGATTCCAACAAATACCTATAAGCCCTGAAAGTAAAAAATTTATGAGAATAATATATCACTTAGGAATATATGAATATCTCAGGATACCCTTTGGTATAAAGAATGCTCCATCACACTTCCAGAGAACAATGGATAGATTTCTAGTTACTTAAATCAGACAAGGATGAATGATGGTTTATATAGATGACGTTATCATATATTCTGATGATTGGGAGAATAATATGAATCAAATAATATTAGTTCTCCAAACAATCTCCAAAGAAGGATGGAAAGTCTCTATGAAAAAATGTAACTTTGGAAAACAAGCACTGAAAGCTCTAGGACATATAGTCTCTCGTCTCACTCTAGCTTCTGACCAGAAAAAGATAGCTGCTTTCATGAACAGACCCATGCCTCAGAATAAAACAGAGTTGCTATCATTTATTAGTTTTTGCAGTTACTACAGACAATACATCCCAAAATATTCTTTGCTAACTAAAAGTCTGTATGAAATATGCAACAATAATACTCTGTTTGAAATGACACATGAGAGGTTGAAAAACTATGAAGACTTAAAAATAGCTATGAACTCCAACCCTCTACAAATCCAACAAGACTACTGTAAACCTTTAAAGCTGTATATTGACCAATTAGGAGCTGCCTTGGACCAAGAAAGAATAGAAGAAGACAAACCAGTGTAGAAACCAGTACTTTTCATATCTAGACAGATCAACGACACTGAGAAAAGGTATGGATCCAGTCAGATGGAATTCTTGGATCTGATATGGGCTCTAGAAAAGCTGCACTATTACTTAGAAGGCACCACTTTCCAAGTAATTATGGACTTTAATGCTGTGAGAACTCTTATGAACATGAAGACTCCCAGTAGACATATTCTCAGGTGGAAAATTGCTATACAACAGTATAGAGGAAAGAGGACTATAGTGCATAAAGCTGGAGCTAAACACCAGAATGCTGATATTCCAAGTAGGAATTCTTTTCGTCATGACCCTATTAATCTGGCATATGACCCTGAGGATCAGGATATCTTTCCTATCTTAAAAATCAATCTCTTTGCATCTGATGCTCCAATTATGGGGATCCACTTATGTGAATTAGATACTGCTTTCTTTGATCTGGTAAGATAGGAATATTCCTCTGATATCAAGCTGCTGTTTACCATTATGGAATTTGAATCACCAGAAGCAGCCCTGATAAATAGTTTACCTGCCCCAAGACTCAAACCCTATAAAGCAGGAAGGTTTACCTTTTTGGATGGTCTCCTTTACCACCAGGAAAAGTCTGGTGGATCTGGTCATCCAGTGACATCACATCCTTTTGATGAGATTGTTGAATCCAAAGGATTTCTTGAATGTTTCCATCATTTGGAAAGACAGATTACCCCCAGTTTAAAATTATTTGATTCACAATTGCTCCAATTATTCACATTTGCTTCTGATTTCATTCCATTCTGTTTCATCTTTTGATTTCATAGCTTTCTCCTTCTTTTCTTCCTGTCTTACCTATTATTTCAAATGGTATTCTCCAAGGATTCTATTTTACTTCCTCCCAGATTCCACGTGGTTTACAATTTTTTTGTCCCTGATTTCCCCCTGATTTCTCCCTGATTTCTCTCTGATTTCTCGCTGATTTCCCACAAGCATCCATTTTTCCCCCTATGAGGATAGTCCCTCATAATTTCCTGAAATGAAATAAAAGCATTTTTTGAACAATGGTTATCCTCATCATTCATACAATTCCTTCTCTCATGCAATTTCTGTTCTATCTACAGGTAATGCTTGACACATTTAATTTCAATTCACTCCAAAAATAATTCAAATAAAAAAGATGGAAACAATTCATAAAACTTGGGATATTGCATAATTTTTAAATTTCACTTTCAGGAAGATATAATTTTGTGACTAGTATGATTCCATTTTGAGAGAAATATGCACACTGGCCATCAACAGCATCACAAGAAATGATTTGTTGTTCAATACTGTGTTTAACTTTTTACACATTGAGATGCTTCCGATCAACTAAACAATTCCTGTCAATTTGAAATGGATTCACTTCCAAGAAGTAGCCTGGTATTATCCCATATGGATCCACCACACTGAATATGGTATTTATCTGACCCAAGAAGGAGACTTTACCCAGATTATATGACACAGTACTGTTTCCATAATTTGATTCTGTTGTGGATAATGCCATTTTATTCCAATGGAGATGATTCAAATGGTTCCACCATGGTGATAGAGTAACAGGGTTTGGTTCATTGGCACTATTGATTTGATTTAAATCTTTCCAATTTGTAGAAGAGATGGAATTCCTGACATAATTGAGGAATTTTTAATAAGATTCTGGATTTTCATGGACAGGATTTAGCTGTGGGATTTAATTTGACCTGGTGGATGATTCAAGAATTCTTGAAAGTTGATTGACCTCTGGTGGTTCACCTTGTGAGTTGATCAGGGACTTTAAATTTGAAAGTCTGCAGAACCTTTGAGCTATAGTAAGTGGTACTTCATCTGAGTTTAATGTAAATAATAGTCAGCATTGTTGTATTCTGTATATCTTTGATTTAAAGAAATTCACACACCCAAAGAATTGTCGGTGTTGAACTTGGAAAATAGCCCATTCAAGCGCTCATAAGCCCAGTTAGCACATGTGGGGCCAGGCCACCACCTTTGTAAAAGCTCAGGGATATTGGATGCAAGATGATTATTTGGCTTTTGATTTTGCTCTGGAAATAGTCTCCTACAAAGTTGGCAATATTTTGCACAGTGCCTGGTGAAATCAGAACCATATTGAGAGCTGGTATTTCAACTAGTGGCAATTTTCAAACAGGTCACTAAATGGAAGGTATTTTCAACAACTATTTCTGGGAATGGACATTGTTCAAATTGCATTGCAATGATGAAATTGGGAATGTAGAATTTATAAAGGAGAGAACACTCTGCAGACTTGAGACTTCCATGACTTGCTGCTCCAAGGTTTTTTGTTAATCTTGTCCAATCAGATGGGATTAGAGTAATCTTGATGACTTGTTGAATATTTTTCAGCAGAACAGAATCAAACTTGAATTTTTGACAAAATTGAAGGGCTTTGCTTGGGGATATCACTGGTGCTTGGATCCAAAAATGAGACAGGTACATAATCTAAGTCAGAGAACAAAGAAGATTCTGCCATGAATTCTTCATGATTTAGAGCCAGAGATTGTTCTCTCCCTTTGCCTATGTATTTTTGTATATTTTGAATATCTTGCTGGAAATCACTTTTCAAGTAACGCAATTCTCTAGAATCAATTTGTTTTTTTCTGGGATCTTCATTGTCTCCACTTTGATCTTCATCATCATTTGGTACCTCATCTGATAAGTCTGGAGTTTTTTTCTGTATCTTTTTCCAAGAGGATTCTGGAAGTTTTAATTTGGTAACAGAATGATCTTTCAAGGCTCCAAGAATCATATTGTGCATTATGTCAAGGTTGGCCATTTTTGTGGCATCCCAATAAGTGAGTTCTTCTAATATTGAGTAATGGACACCATTCTCTTTGAAGATATAATTTCTGTGTGATTTAGTTGCATTTAACCATGAATTTACTTGAATTTTGTGCTCTGATAAATTTATTGGGGCCAAATTGAAAGGCTCAATCTCATTTATCTCAGACTTTTTGATGTTACAGAAGTTGCAAATCCTTTTTCCTGAATGACTGGTAAATCCTATGATCTTGAGCATTGCTCCAACATGTGCTCTGACAGTGAGTATAGCCGCTCTGATGTTAAATCCTGAAGGATTATTATAGGTCTTGGAGAAGTGGACACCATTCCAAAGTTTCTGAAGTTTTCTGACTAGGGGGGTGAGTATATGATTCAGTTGAGGACCAGTAGGCTCTTTGGGGCCAGGTATTATTCCTACCAGATAAATGTTTTCTGCTTTCAGACGTATTTCAGGTGGAAGAATCAGGCATAATATGGAAATGGTTCCAAGAGAGGCATGACGACTAGACTTTCCAAAAGCATTAAACCAGTCAACATATAGGGTGAATGCCAAGTTCCGAGAATTTGACTACAAGGGGGAAGTTTCATTTGGGCCCCTGAATCTTTTCCAAAAAATCACATCCCAGATATCTTTCATTGTCTCAGAGGGTTTGTTTTGGAGATGTTTGAGCATTTCTTCCTCAATACCTGGATGGTTCAAAAATCTTGCCAGCCATTTTTGAAATGGTTGGAAAATGAAATGTTTGCTTGCGGAGAATTTTGATTCTTTTAAATTTTTTCTTCTATGCATGGAGTTGATGAAAGTCTTCATAACTCCCAAGGGGGATGAGCAAGGTGGACCCTGGTCAAATCTTTTTAAATGTTGTGTGAATTTGATATTGGGGTCTGTGAAATGTTTTTCTTGGTCAACCAAGTAGAAGCACTCTGGACAACAGACATATATCTCCAGTGAAGCATCCAGGTTGAGATGCTTGAAGATGGTCAAAATGCTGAGGGGAATCTTTGAGCTGTTATTGGCCTGATGGTTTTGAAGAGTATTTTGAAAAATTGTTTTATTTTGAATATTGAAAGCACAAAGAAGAAACCTTGATGCCTCTGTACTGATTTCATGATGCACATTCATGATGGCTGTGATCACCATTGGAAGGATGAAATGGCGTTGGTTTTGTATCCAGGGTAATAGGACAAAGTCTTGAGTTTCAAATATGGGAACACCAGCTGGAGGTGAAATTGCAGTGATATTATCTTGAGATTGGGCCATTTTTGCATTGTTATTATCTAATGGATATCTATGGTTTTTTGGTGTTTTTGGGTAAAGTGCTTGTGGAGCTGCTATTGGTTGTGGAGAAACCTGATTGGAAAGCAAAGTTGTGGTGAATTTTTGATTCTTAGCATGTCCAGAAGGGGTAAATGCTATGCCTTGCCTTATCCCATTGGGAGTCATATGAGTTTTTCTGGAGCAATTTTCACACATGCAAACAATAAGTTAGATATTTTTTGGGGCCATTTTGGTGCAAGTTTTTGATGAGTGGATGAATTGATGATGGGGGAGAAAAGTGTCTCTTTATATGAAAAAACTCTGGTGAAATAGGTTTCAGTTTCAATGTTTTTGTTTCAGTGACTTGCGTGGGTTATCAGGTTCAATGTTTTTGTTTCATTGAATCGGGTGGGTTATTAAGATGAAAACAAATTGAGTGCTAATCTTGAAACATTGAAACTGATTCCAAGAGACATGTTTTGGGAACTTGGAAGAATGATTTTATTTACTTATCATGAAACAATTAATGGCTTATCATGAAGAAGTTGATGTCTTATCATGAAGCAGTTGATTCCATATCTTGAAAAAATAGGCGATAATCATGAAAAAATTCAAGGCTTATCATGAAACATTTGAAGTCTTATAATGAGATGTTTCATTTCATTACTTATCATGAAAAATTATTTACATAGCTTTTTTTTGCCAGAATTAATTACCCCAAGAGTGAGAATTTTGTAGAATTTTTAGGTGTGTATTGCTGATTGAGGATAATCAATTTCTTTTTTTGAATTCCATTTCCAGCATGAAGTAATTAAAAATATTACTGTAGTGTAATTGATCCAACATGGGCTTTACATGGAACACTAAAAACAAAATTCTCTTCAGTATTCAACAATTGAAGCCAATAATCACTGAAATCAAGTACAAGACATTTTGCAAGAGTAAATTGTGAAGTCCAAGGCCAAGAGAAGGCTTTATCATCAAAGAAAGATTTTTGAATCAGAGATACAACATATGAATTGGTTCTTTTACATATTTTTTCAGTTATATCTTTTGGCTCTAGCTGATTTATTTTAGAGATTAATTATATAAGCTGGAGAGAATTGGTGACTTTGAACCTCTTCTGATCATCTGGAATAAGCAGGAAACCACTTATTCCGGAAACCAGATATGCTGCTAGAAGGTGATAGGCAGGACGTTTGGTGAATTTTTGATGAAGTTTGGCGAAAGGGGGAGTATATTTAGCAATATTGGCTGTTGCCCTGTTGATTTTATGTTTTTCACGAAGAATGGAGAATGCTATGAGCATATAGTAAATGCCATCTACCACATTTTCTATTGCTTTAAAGTCGCTTGGAGGCATATTGGATGGATTGTTTTCTCCAGACTGTGTGATTGCTGGTTTTCTTTCCCAACATTTGATGCAATTCATGAAGTAATGAATTTTAAATAGTTCCTCTGCAATTTCATCCTCTGGATCAAATGGATTATCAAATTCAGGGGCAGGAGTGACTTCCAGAGAAACCAACAAAATTGACTGGAACCAGATGTGGGCCCAGTTGCATTTGCAGTGCTCAGTACGAAATGAAAGTAATTGGATCAGATCCTCAAGGGAATAAGTGCCCTTTTTTGGGAGTTTGGTTGGTGTGGACGGGATGTTGATGACTTCTGGGGAGTAATACGGCTCATTGACTTGAGCTTTGAATGGGTTGAAATCTGAAGGCAGAAAAAAAACCAGTTAAGCCCTGGAAAAAATGCATGTCAAAATTCATATTAAATTACCACTATTTTCCAACTGCTTGACCCACTCCTTCAAACCAGTGGCACATGTTTCACACCGGATGGACTGGCTCAGAGTTGAGGGGTATGATTCCAAGGGTTTAATGTGTTTCAACCGAGCCTCAAAGAGATGAATTGTGGATGAAACCACCAATTCATATGCTGAAAGGTTGAGGGAGGTAGAGAATAATTTGAGAATTGGCTGAGCCTCTGCATGATACTTTTTGAGACAAGGCATCACATCTTGAAAAAAATGAGATGGATTTCAAAATTAGTTTTGCTATTGATCAATAATAAATAAATAGATGTTCCCTACCAGGAGCTGGGATTTGGATGCTTTGAGTGAGCTGCAGATTTTGAGTTGATTCAGAAGGTGTTTGTGAGGTTGTCTCCCTGGCTGGATTGGTTCCAGTTTCATTTTTGGGTACTGCAGCAGAATCATCTGTTTTTTTTGTATCAGGTGGTGCAGACATGTTGATTTCATCTTCTTCCTCATCACTTTCTGAAACAAATACATGCTGCTTTTTGGCAGGTCTGTTGGAGGATGAGTGAGAGGCAGATTGCTTTTTGAGGAGGTTTCCACTACCAATTCTGACCTCTTCTTCTTCAGTTAATTCTTCAACCTTTGATACAACTGATAAAAAACACAATGTTCAACAGGGGTCAAGAGTTAAATTTAGTGGGAATGACTTACTGGCATCATATTTGTCACAGGCTTCAATTCTTTGAAAAGCAATATCACAAAGAGAGTGGGTGTCTGTTTTTTCATTTGCAATTTTTTCCAATTGTTAACATTTTTTTTTGTTACTGGAGAGGAATTCCTGGTGCAATATGAGGGACACTTCTGAATTGTTGAGGAATCCACAAGTCTCCAATGGAGGAGGGGGTGGAAGTGGTTCAACTGCATTGTCTTTGTCACCAACAACTTTGTTCCAAGCGGGAGGTTTAGACAGGTTTGATCTAGGGGCAAGGGGGCATTCATTGCTGCAGGCTCTGTGCTATCAGGTAAAGTTTGGGTATTGGCAAAGGTGGTTGTATTTTCTGTTGATGAAAGGGGTGCAGGAGTATCATCCCAAGGGAATGGCAAGACAATTGAGTGTTAACCATGATCAGGTATATAATTTTAAATGAGTATGATAAGAATGGAAAGTAGGATGTAGAGGCTGGGGATGAAAAGGTGGTGTAGTGAGGAACAATTGAGTGGATGGATGAGGGGGGACAAGGGCAGGGAAAGATGCTCTTTATTTAATAGTTCTGGGGGATCATCAGAGTACCCCAACAGCAATCAAGGCATTGTATTTCTACCCAGCAAATATATGATGAGGAATCATAGGATGACTGTATTCAATATGGAAACATGTGATGAGAGAACTGATGAAAGGGCCTTGAATAGCATTCAACAATTTCTATTAGAGTATATTCATGTTTTGATGGTGGCAGGTGTATATTGGATACAAAACATCAATAAAAAGAATAGAGAGTACAGAGACCAGATATATTATGAAGCATGAAATGTAGTCAGCAGATCAAGCTAATTACACACAATGTGATAACTGACTTTTTAGGTCTGCATTGTGTGAAGATGATCCACCAGTGATCACCTCATCCTCTTGCATTGCAGCCAAACACCCATTGTAAAGTCTCTGAGCAGTTTGCACAGAAATACCAAGTCTGGTGAATGGACTTCCTGCTTGTCAATTGGATTGAACAGTTTGGTGGAATAATAGGTTGGAAGCCCAAAAGAGATTGATCCATCCATCATGTTTGTCAAACTAAATGACCGTAGAAATACCTGGAAGAAAAAACTGGCCTTTTTTGATGTCAAAACCTTGACTGAAGTGAGCTGGTTCACCAGTTGCCTCATGGATACCACAAAAGCCACCATAGGTGATAGCATTGAAATCATCATCAAAATGAGCTTGATTGTAAAAATCCCTCCAGGTGGAGGTGATTTTTCCAGAAAAAGGCTCATTTTCCTGGGGGTCACCATATTCTTGGTCACCAAAACCAGGAATGTTGGCCTGTTTAATCTTCTTGATTGCATGTGAAAAGAGTCCAGGGGCCAACACTTTGTATCTTTTGGAGATGATTTGTTGAACAACAGGCATCTTGTCCAGGAGCGCCTTCAACTGTTTGTATCTTTCTGTTGTAAGAGTCCTTGATGTAAAAGGCTTAAATATTCCTAATCAAAATAATTGAATTTCAATTAGTATCACTTGTAATCAAAGAATTCAGTAATAGAATTGCTTGCCAAATTTTTCCACTTTATCATACCCCTTACACCAACCAAGTGCTTTCATGATACCACCAAGAAAAGAGGCATTTTTTTGATTGCAATAGAAAGATCCAAGTTGGACAATGGCTGTGGTCAAGAGTCTGATTTCATCATATTCTTTGCATAACATGTCCAACCACTTGGTGAATTTGTAAACCAAGCCAAGTTCACGCTTGTGGTTGGTGAGGAAAACCACTGAAGGGCCTGGGTTAATATGGTGTTTGAACTGCTCAAGGAACCTGGTTGTGTTTGCAATTGAGTGCACATGTGGACATCTGATCATTGTAAAGTCATCAGGTTGGTTGATGGAGAGGCTGAGACCAGGGCAGCAAGTTATATTGGCCAATGCCTCCATTTTCTTCTTCTGAGTTTCAGAGCTGAAACCACAATCCTGACGGGTTGAAGTACGGGTGAGGACATGTTAGCTCTGAGTTGGACATGGAGGAAGGACAGGAAGAGTGGGTATGTTGACCATGGGTGTTGAGATTGGTTGGAAAGAGCCACTTGTTCCACTAGCTTGCTTGGCCTGCCTACGTGCTTCTTGGGCCTCCTTGGAGCGGATTCCACATCTCTAAAATCCACCGGAAAAACAATCAGCTTGAATCCAAGTGTGGGATGACATGGTGAGCCATGAAGTGCTTGTGCCATATTCAGGCTGGTCATAATCAGGAAGGAGATACAGGGCGCCCATCCTAGATAAACTCCCTGCGTAAAACCTCCCTCCAACAGGCATCCCATCCAATGGAAATAAGAGAGAAATTAAAGATCATCCCAGGGGATAATGATGTGAACCACAAAGTTCTTGCGCAACATTCAGGCCAGGTCATCAACAGAGAAGCAATACAGGGTGCCTGTCCGGATAAACTCCCTGCGTAAACTTCTCCTCAGAAAATTATCCCCTGGGAAAAGATAAGAGATGAAAATGGAACAACAAACCACCTTTTTCCTGGGGCCTGTGGGAAAATATTGAGAGGTATCAACAAACATTCTCAGATGGAAGATGCAAGAGGAGGGGCAAAAACCTGGACAATCCTTTGGGAAAGATGTTGTGGGAAAATAATTGAACAGAATATGTTAGAGTTTGTTCAGAGTTCAATAGAACAAGTCAGTTGTAAGTGACACGGCCCACAAGCTAATAACTCTGGTCGTCAGCAGCTGATTAGGAAAGATCAACTCAATCCCAACCAACCTCCAGGTTCTCAATGAACCTGCCCAACTCCCCGCAATCAAGCGCTTGAAGGGTACCAGATAACTGTGGGTGGCTGTACAAAACAAAGCAATTTGTTTATGAAGCTCTAGAAGCAAGTAATAACAGATTCAAACAAGAATTCCCCAACACTTTTCAAGGGACTCAAGAGTAGCGTGGCAAAATGTAACTTCAAAGAAATAAGGGAGGTCTAACACTCCAGGTTTCAAGCTTAAGAAAACCTCTCAGCAAAACATGACTGGCTCCAGAAAGATAATCAAAGAATGATAAGGACCAGTATGGTTGGAAAAAGGGATCAGGATTGGTATAAAACACTCAAGAATTCAACCAAATGAATTCTTCTTCAACCAGCAAGGCTATTGGTTGGTGATAATGCCCAAAGAGGGACGGATCAGGGGTTTGAGTATGGAGGCTCAAGGATCAAGGGGCAATCAAAAGATATACCCAGGTTGAAGATTATGAATTGCTCAAATGGATCAGAGAAAGGATACCCCTGGATGATGATGATAGATAGGATGTATACAATACTCTGATGTATGGGGCAAAAAGGCCGGGGAGAGCCCCTCCTTATATGGGCAACATTCCCTAAATACTAATTACAAGGGATACTACAAAAAAAAAGTGCCAAAAAAAAATAATTTCTGACATTTTACCGCGGCTGGGTGAGCACAACAATCACCCTGCCGTTCCTTGCGTCCTTCCGCAGATGGGCGCGCTCGAAAAACAAGAGATCACCCATCCCATCCTGAAGATGGAAGGGGTGGCAATAGGTAAAACAGAGACCGCCCGCGGATGATTGCAGGCGGAAAAAGGGAACCTCTTTTCGCACCCCCATCAAAAGACAGAAAGGGGTGCGATTGGACAGGAGGTGATTGATCCAGGGACAAATGGTTGATGGGAGGCGGAGCACGGGCATACGACAAGGTTGCAATGGCCGCGTAATTGAGCATGGGACTTTGGTGGTGGGAAGGAAGGAGCCAATGAGGACTGGAGATGGAGGTAGGATAATCAATGATTGAGGACAGTTGGGGTTTGCGGCAGCCGCCAGGCAACCCCGCGAGATGAGCAAGAGGAAATGATGGGTTGATTGATGACAATTGTTGTCATTGTCCTCCTCGCTCGGGCTGACAAGCAATGGTTGTGGGATTGAAGGATGGTCATGGGAGTGGGATCTTTGTGACTTCAGGGAGGATGTTTGTAAATTTTTGGTGACCCCTGACAAGTAAATAAGACGGAAACAATCTTAGTCTTAGATTAAGATTATTGGGCAAGGATTTTATGGATCAGTCAATGCTGATTTTTGTCATTGTCATCCTTGGATGGGGGTTGAGATTTCTGGCAATTCAATAGTGTTGGCATCTAAGCCATGGGAGGGGATGATCAATTGCCTGGTTAAAATTACTGCCATCATCCTTGTAGGATTGATGATGATCATTGACAAAGCAAATTATAAAAAAAATATCAAAACATCAAAAGAGGTGAGGACTTGGATAAAATATTGGGAATGCTTGAGAGTTAGAAGAGGTGAAGTTGAATAAAAGACCCGGGGTCTTGGGCACCGCAGGGGCTATCATTCTTAGACCATTAGGACAAGAGATAGTTGGAGGAAGGGAAAATTAAGTTCCAGATCAGAATATATATATATAAAGAGGTGTACCAATTTGGTCTCCACAAAGGATTATTAATTCACTCAGATGATGGATACATGATATATCCCTGATGAGATTTATAATACCCCAATATATAGGATATGGATGTTGATGTCCAGTTTCTGAAAACCGGACTTCAACCTTTGGGGTATTTCATGCTCTACGGGGGCATAAAACTGCTTGTGATGTCCGGTTTCCGGAAACCGGACATCACCTTGGAGCGGTGTTATGCCCCCATAGATCATGTAAAAACCAGTAAGATTCATTTCACTTGGGATTATGTGGGTTCTTTCATGCTCTACAGGGGAATGAAACTGCTCCTGATGTTGTGCTTCTGGAAACTGGACATCACCTTGAAGCGGTGTTATGCCCCCTTAGAGCATGTAAAAACCAGTAAGAGGATTATGTGGGTTCTTTCATGCTCTACAGGGGCATAACACCTCTCCAAGGTGATGTCCAGTTTGCAGAAACCGGAAATCACAAGCAGTTTTATCCCTCTGTAGAGCATGAAAGAACCCACATAATCCCAAGTGGAATAAGTCTTACTGGTTTTTACATGCGCTACAGGGGCATAACACTGCTCCAAGGTAATTCCCGGTTTCCAGAAAACGGACATCATGAGCAGGTTTATGCCCCCATAGAGCATGAAAGAACCCACATAATCCCAAGTGAAATGAGTCTTACTAGTTTTTACATGCTCTACGGGGCATAACACTGCTTCAAGGTGGTGCCCGGTTTCCGGAAAACCCGACATCACAAGTAGTGTTATGCCCCTGTAGAGCATGAAAGAACCCACATAATCCCAAGTGAAATGAGTCTTACTGGTTTTTACATGCTCTACAAGGGCATAACACTGCTCCAAGGTGATGCCCGGTTTCCGGAAACCGGACATCAAAAGCAGTTTTATCCCCCTGTAGAGCATGAAAGAACCCACATGATCCCAAGTGAAATGAATCTTACTGGTTTTTACATGCTCTAAGGGGGCATAAAACTGCTCCAAGGTGATGTCCGGTTTTTTTTGATGTCCAGTTTCCGGAAACCGGACATCACAAGCAGTGTTATGCCCCCATAGAGCATGAAAGAACCCACATAATCCCAAGTGAAATGAGTTTTACTGGTTTTTAAATGCTCTAAGGGGGCATAACATTGCTCCAAGGTGATGTCAGGTTTCTGGAAACCAGACATCACAAGCAGTTTTATGCCCTTGTAGAGCATGAAAGAACCCACATAATCCTCTTACTGGTTTTTACATCCTCTACGGGGGCATAACAACGCTTCAAGGTGATGTCCGGCTTCTGGAAACCGGACATCACAAGCAGTGCTATGCCCCTGTAGAGCATGAAAGAACCCACATAATCCCAAGTGAAATGAGTCTTAATGGTTTTTACATGCTCTACGGGGGCATAACACTGCTCCAAGGTGATTCCAAGTTTCCGGAAACCAGACATCACGAGCAGTGTTATGCCCCTGTAGAGCATGAAAGAACCCACATAATCCCAAGTGGAATGAATCTTACTGGTTTTTACATGCTCTACGGGGGCATAACACTGCTCCAAGGTGATGCTCCATTTCCAGAAACTGGAAATCATGAGCAGGGTTATGCCCCTGTAGAGCATGAAATACCCCAAAGGTTAATGACCGGTTTCCGCAAACTGGACATCAACATCCATAAATTTAACTGGCTATACAGATTGAAAGCATGGGTTGAAGAAGGACAATGAAGCAGAATAATGTGGCTTGGAGGTATCATGGTTTTTATGTTCTCTACGGGGGAATAACATGGCTCCAACATGATGCCTTATTTCCAGAAAACAAGAATCACAAGCAGTGTTATGCCCCTGTAGATGAAATGAATCTATTTGAAATAATACCCTCTATGCATATACTTATAATGTTTACACCTGTCCCACAACTTGTACAGAAATGTTTCACAACATTTTCATTTAAATACCTGCCCTATTTCAAATTCTGGCAGATTGCCCACACTAGTACCATCCTCCTTCCTTGGCAACACATCACCTTTCTTATTCCTCCAGAAACTACCATACTCCCAATGCAGTTGATTAATCATACCCCATTCTGTGTTGGCCTTGTTGAGGTTCTTCTTGCTGAAATAAATACCTCAGCTCTCCCAAAACTGCTAAATAGTGAAGGAACATATTGGGCATTGTTATACCCCAGGGATAATAAGGCAAATGTCTACATACCAGATCTTCCTTTCCCTGTAGGAGTCCTTGCCCCTCCAATTGACTCATTAATTTTACCCCTCCTGACCCGGGCCACAGGCTATGGACCATGTGGTGATTGGCAGGCAATGATGAAGGAACTTCCTCATCCAATTCTCTTTGTGGAAACCATTCTCCATGTTGGTTTTTCCACAATTACCACATTTAAACTTTCTCTCCTTCTGATCTATCATGAAAAACATATATTGGAAATACTTGATAAGCTTCTTGGTGCTCATATAATCATCCACAGACCCCCCAAGTATAACCCTTCAAAACACCAGGGCTTCCCACTGGCCAACCTCCCATCCCAAAGGCTAACAATGCCATCACTTCTTGAAAACCCTTACTATGATCCAAACCTACTTGAGTTACCAAGTGGATGTGATCTCAATCCAATCCAATCCA
Organism: Puccinia polysora; assembly: GCA_025617555.3. Classification (NCBI taxonomy): domain Eukaryota; kingdom Fungi; phylum Basidiomycota; class Pucciniomycetes; order Pucciniales; family Pucciniaceae; genus Puccinia; species Puccinia polysora. The sequence continues at coordinate 23,632,057 of CM062628.1, forward strand.
ATCCACAAATAGTCACCACCAAACTCCTCCCCCACCAGGCTCAAGGCCTTGCATTCTTGCTTGATTGTGAATAACCACATTCTACCTCTGCTCTGGCGTTGTGGTATAAATCAAACATGAATGCCTGGCACATTTGGGAAAACAAAATCAGCGGCTCAAGCTTGGCTCTAATCAATCCAACATCTGTTCCACCAACTTCTTTGGGCTCAATGCTGGCGGATGATATGGGTCTTGGGAAATCTTTACAAGCAATCTCCCTTATTTGTCAGACTATACCTGAATCAACCTCTTTTTACCATCACAAAGATAACCCTCCAGCAATTGTGCCTCATCACGCCACTCTCATCATATGCCCACCACTCTGACACAGAATTGGGCAAACAAACTCAAAAAAACATGTTGCCCCTCACACCATCAACTACTTGATCTACCATGTATGTGCAAGGCATTGATTCACTCCAGATGTCCTCAAATCAGCCTCCATCATCATCACCACTTATCCCCTCATGGCATCTACTCATGAGAAGGCACAGAAGGAATCCAACCTTTCTTCTTCTTTCATTTACTCTTGTTATTGGTTCAGGATAATCCTTGATAGGGCACAGTAAGTATCACTGCCATGACCTGTGATTCCTAAAACTGATCATCTATCATTTGATAGCACAATATGGAACAGCAATAGAAAGGTGACTCAAGCAATCTCTTCAATTAGAGCTCAACGACGCCTATTCCTCACTGGGACACCAGTCCAGAACCATCTAAATGAACTAATGTCATTGCTGACATTCCTCTTCACGGATATTGAAGAATCTCACAACCATTGGGTAAAAATGCTTCTACCCCATCTCAAACTTGGAAAATTCGAACCCCTCCAACTCATCTTGCGTCACCCAGTTCGCAGGAGAATCAAAGAGAATGAGCTTGATAGTCTACAAGGTGCAAACCATCAAATTATCTACACACCCCTGAAACCATCTGCACAAGAATATTACAATAATCAAAGGGACATCTTTGTCAAATCACTCCAAAAGAAAGAGTCCTATGTCCATCAAGGTGCCAATAATCCTGAATTCCTCACTATAATTCAGGAGCTCTGTAGAATTTGTGATCATCCCCTGTTAGCCAACACAAATCTGGTTCTCACATCATCCAGTAATTTTGAAAAATAATTGAAAGAAGAAGATTAAAATCCATCAAAATGTGGTATAATTCAACATTGAGTCCAACCTGCTTTGTGTTTGGAGAGCTCAAAAATTGAAAAACTAATCAACATGATCATGAATGAATGAGAGAAAAGGAATAGCCCAAACAACAGTGTGGTGTTTTATTGTTGGACAAGGTTTCTTGATTTGTAAGACTTCCTCCAGATAAGCTTAAATGTTCACAAAGAGGCTTACAATGCTTTTCAAAAAATATTCAATTCTCAGAATTCAGATTGCTTTGAGTCATCAAAAGATGAAATATTTCCACTTGGATTGCACCATGACAGCTACAGAGCAAAACAAGTGCCTGGCAGATTTTGCCAGCAGTACCTCAACCCAAATACTACTGGCCTCCATCCAAGCTGCAGGGGTGGGTCTCAACATCACATGTGCAAACATTGTTTTCATCATGGTATGTGGTCTATTATTTCTGTAAAAATATTGAAACTAGCTCATACTCCACCCCCACTAGGAACCACTATTGAATCCCACAAACCAGGCTCAGGCTGTAGATTGTTTGCATAGATTGGGACAGAAAAAAACTGGGCATGTGCATTACATGATTTCTCCAAAAACCATTGAGGAGAATACTCAAAAGGTTAGATCCCGTTCACAAGCATTTGTTAAGCATAAATGGTATTGATTTGCTCCTAATGTTGATTCAGGTTCAAAAGAGAAAGGGCAAACTAGCAGAGCAAGTACAATCACTATTATTCAACCAGTCAGGAAATCTCAACTATCAATCTAACTTTTTTTTTCTTTTTCAGACCAACCATCATCACAACTAAATATTGGAGAGAAATATTTCAGATACTACAGGAGGAGCAATAATTTTCTTTTACCATGTATGACTTGTATTTCAAGGAATGAATGAAAATATGTAAAATAATATTTATGATAAGATTTATTTTTTATTCAGGCTGCAGGTGTCCTGTCATTCTTAATCACCTCAATATCTTGTATTTTTAAAGCAGATCTTGTTGCAAGCTGTAGTGTGTTGAGCCAAGTTACATTGTAAAATTGTTGAGATAATTTGGCTGGAATCCTTGGGTTGACCTCAAATTGGGTTGAAGATTTCCTATCAACAAACTTGGGCTGCCTTTTGGCCTTCCCAAGTCGGCTTCCAATCAATATTTGATGGTGAATGAATTCCATCAATTGGGAAGCCCTTTCTAAACGCCAATCCAATTGCATCTTCCTGTGAACAATTATACCATTTTCATTCACCTCTTCTGTATTGGAGCACACTGCAGGATCATTGAACTGGGCCGCAAGGGCCACATAATTGTTTTTCTGCCTCCTCTCTTCTAGCTACAAAATTGAATTGTACATTGTCAGTTCAGTTGCCACCAGTTTGGGATTGAATGGCTTACTCTTTTCTGTAGTTTGGAATTCCTTTGCTTGGCCTGTTGTTCCTCAACAGCAACCTCCCTGCTCCTTTGGATTCATCTCCACTCACCCTGTAAATGAAGAAAGTACTTTTCCAAAAGTGCGGACACAATTGCATGGTTTGAATGGTCAGGGGACCATCAAAAATTGTTGTACTCCCAAGTATGAAGTGCAACATCCAGTGTACAAAAAAACAAGACATCCATCACTTGGTTGAAAGGATGCTTCCATCCACTCATCCATTCAAAAGTAAACTGAGCCAGACCAAGCCCTCAGTGCAATCCCCTTCCCATGCTGAACTGCCAAATCACGCTCATCATTGCTGGGAGGTTGCAGCTGTGTGGTGACATCCCTATTCTTCATTTGAAGCAAGAATCTGGCATGAGCATGGACCACAGTCCGCATGGTATCAGCCTCTTGTGGGAGTTGTTCATTCAAGTCTTTCTGCCTCTCCTTGTTAGTTTTCCTCATGGCAGATAGGGAGGCCCTGGCTCTGAGACCTTCATGTTGTGGTGCTTGTGATTCCCGTGCATAGTCTCCCACTGGAACAAAGAGGTTATCAAAGCAGTTAGTCAATCTTTAATCTTGTTTAGATAATTTAAATTCTTAAACACCTTCTCCATCATTATCAGGCTCATTTTCTTTTTCCATGGCTAAAGAAATATAAAATTTTCAGTTGATTTCCTTCAGATGAAAAATTCAAATAATTCACTCACATATATCAATAGCCAACTGATCAGCTTGACTTGATTGTATGACTGGTCAAAATATCCCAAAAAATGAAGTTAGATTATTGAATAACTTATTGATAGGAGCCACCACCCACTATTCCCACTTGAAGTTCCAGCAGTTGGTTGGTCTGGCAATAAAATAGCATTTACATCCAATTTTCAATGATTAAGTTATTAGTCTTTATTTCACTTGATTTAACTCACAATTGGAACCAGATGGAAACCTTTGTGAAGTTTATGTTGTGTCAGCAAGCCCTGAAGGTGGTCTTTGAGGGGCATTAATGGATTGAGGTGGAGGTGACATTCCATCCATGCATTGCTACATTGGTGGCTGCTGTATTAGTTGCTGCATTCACATGCATGGCGGTTGTTGAAGTAGGTTTGGGAGGAATTGGAGAAGTATTGCATTGTTGGAGGTGTTGACCTATTGGTTCAGGATTATTCCCCACAGGGTTTGAAGGTGTTAAATCTATTCCAGAGGCTTGGGAGGCTTGATTTTTTGAGATAGCTTCAATATTTGAATTTCCCAGCACATCTGCATCTCTTTTTGGTTGTTCTTTGGGGAAAGAAGGGGAGGCCCTTGTTGATACATATGGACGAGCCCGTACTTCCTCCAGATGTGGGCTAGACAAGCTCAAACAAACAGCACTTGACTCAAACAATGTAGAAGGTTCCCTTGCCACAATCTATTTGATTGGGAGAATGGTTCACATGTCAGTCTTGCCTCTGAAGATTTGATGCCAAAATAAAACCCAAAAACTAATTTTGCAATCTGAACACTTCCAAACCACTTGTATCAATTCCACCCTGGGTCAACGTGGGCTCTGGTGTATCTTGCACTTCTGGGTTTTGTTGAGACCTCTCCATGAAATTCTTGGAATTCCAGGCAGAAGCCCTCAATTTTTCCTTGAAGTTAATTTCCAAGACAAATCCACTTGAGCCACCCTCCCCTCTATTATCAACCTGCTGCATTTGCCTCATAAGGCCAACTTCATGTGCTCTGGACCGGTTGAACTTGTGAACAATTGGAGAGGAAAAATCCATGGCTTGGTTAAAAAAAAAAAAAACTCAAAAATGCATCAGTTGAGCCAAAATTAATAAAAATTCAGCTGTATTCCACTCACAATCTTCTCCTATACACATTGCAGACCAAGGCACATCTGCATTAATATTTCCTCCTATGTCATCATCACATGTTTGCACCCTCTTGCGCATCTCTGGGCCTAAATAGAAAACTAAAATATTCATCCTCAAATCCCCAGTCAAAATTGTGGGAAATATAATTAAGTTACCCTTTGATTTATGTATCTCTTTATACACTTGCTGGCCATCTTTTTCATACCAAACTCTTTTAACTCCTACCTCTATTTCCATTTCATCATTTGACTATACTTTTTCAAATTTTTAATGTGGCATTCCTATCCATTCTGAAGGGTTTGGTAAAGATTGCATGCATCTGTGGATTGGAGCTTTTGGAGGCCTTTGGGATACCAATGGATTTACTTCAAATTCTTTGCCTCCTTGAAGATTACTCCCAAATAAGTGACCCCTTCTTCCCTGGAGCTGTAAATTCCCCCGCTCTGGAATTCTACGGCAAAGTTTCTCCATTCTATCCAAATATCTTCTTTGTAATTCTGCAAAATTAAAAAATAAATCAGATCTTTCCTCACAGATAAAATGAGCTGCAAATATAGATTACCATCTGGCGTGATATTGGGAGGTGGAGCTACAAGTTGAGAACCAGAATTAATCATAGTGGAATCAAAAATTGATTGATTAATGCTAGGCCCTCCTATCATACCCCTTTCCAAATCTTTTTTACCAGCTTATTCATAAACAATTAGCATCAAAATCATAGATAGTGACAATTTTGAAACTTTGAGAATTTCAAAAACCTACCTGGTTTTACCATGAGATTAGATCCTGAAACATATGCCTCATCATTGACATTAACCACAAGAAGGTTCTGACTGTGCTCTCCTGAAACTTGTTCTTGTTTTAAAATTGTAAGTCAGTTAAATCTTACAAAATGTTTCCAACCAAAAAAAACAGCTCACAAGGAGTCATCAAATTTATTTCCAAAGAACCCTGCCTCAAAGAATTTTTTTCTTTGGGGGGAAGGAAAATTTGCAGCACCTGTTTTTATTAAAAATCAACTCATGTTTCATTGACATCAACTTTGGCCCATGTTTTGATACATCCGGCTTGAAGATTCAAAAAATGTTGAAATGTCTGCATATTATGAAACAAAAAATGACATGAATGATTCAAAGCTCATGGTTATCTCAAAGTAAACAAAAGAAAAACACCTCTTTGTTTTCCTTTCTGGGAAGCTGGGATACCTGATCCTGTCAAAGCTGCTCCAATCTCACCATCTGAAGACAGGGAATCTGACTTGTTCATTTTTTCCATTTCATCTCTCATTCTCCACAAGGCAGGATTCTGATTTCCTGGAAAACGTAAAGAAGCCTCTATCCTGGAGGCCAGGATTGAACTCTCCCCACGTGAAGAAATTACTTCAGAGGCCACACTTGCTGCTTTGGAAAACATTGGGGAGGCACCCAATGGGAAAATCATTCCTAAAATTGAAATACAATAGAACATCTCAGAAACAATTCAAAATAAATAAATAAATAAATGTCACATGCTACCTGGAAATGATTCCCTTGTGACATCAAGTCTCATTGCTCCTGATGGTTGAATGAATCCTTCATAAAAAAAATTAATATCACCAACAAAATAAATTGATTGAAATAAAAGAAAACATACCTCCCTGTGGGCTGCCTATCCTTCTATCCAATCTCTCAGATGCAGCCTCCTACAATTCCTGAAATCTCATCTTCATCCTCCAAGTCGGGGATTCTCACCTTCAGGTGGTTGCAAAGCTGCTTGAATCCTGGAACTGAGACCGGCACTCTCCCCATGTGAAGATCTGCCCCCAGAGGCCACACTTTCCAATCTGATTGAAGGTGGGGAGACTACAGGATTGATGAATAAAGGTAAATAAGAATTAATACCACCAACAAAATCAATTGATTGAATAAAAACAAAACATACCTCCCTGTGGGCTACCTATCCTTCTATCCAATCTTTCAGATGCAGCCTCCTGCAATTCCTGAAATCTCATCTTCATCCTCCATAACTCAGGATTCTCAACTTCAGGTGGTTGCAAAGCTGCTTGAATCCTGGCACTGACACTGGCCCTCTCCCCATTTGAAGATCTGACCCCAGAGGCCCCAATTGCCGATCTGATTGAAGGTGGGGAGACTACAGGATTGATGAATAAAGGTAAATAAGAATTAATACCACCAACAAAATCAATTGATTGAATCAAAACAAAACATACCTCCCTGTGGGATGCCTATCCTTCTATCCAATCTCTCAGATGCAGCCTCCTGCAATTCCTGAAATCTCATCTTCATTCTCTGTAGCTCAGGATTCTCACCTTCAGGTGGTTTCAAAGCTGCTTGAATCCTGGCACTGACACTGGCCCTCTCCCCATTTGAAGATCCTTCCTCAGATGCCACACTTGCTGATCTGATTGAAGGTGGGGAGACTACAGGATTGATGAATCAAGGTAAATAAGAGTCAGAAAAAAAATGGAAAAATTCAAACCAATACCTGGGTTGGATTCCTTTGAAGACGTGATTATTTTTTCTCCTATTGGTGGGTGGGGGAGATAATTCCCAATGCAAAAAAGACTTCAGAAATTGTAATCAGTTAATATCAGTAAAACCCCTCACCTTTTTCTCAATGAGACATGGTTGGAGATGCATGTTGTTGTTCAACTCTTTTGGTCAAAATATTTTGGACCAATGAGCTTGCACTTTCAGAACGTGAGCAATCTGACTTATCACTGCTTCTAACGGATGCTGATTTCTCCTTTTTATTTTTATTTTTCACTACACCTTTCTTTCCTTTTTCTTTTATGAAAAAAAATAAATTTTAATATATAATGATTGATTAAGTTCATATTTATGAAGACTTATCCTCACACTACGTACCAGTTCCTGTTAAATCACCCCACATTAATAAATGAACAAAATTAAGCATACAGAGTATCAACCCTTCACTCACCAGTATTTTGAGATTGAATATTGTCATGCGGAGAATGTTGCCCCATTCTTGGACCCAGGCTTTCTTCATCATCTTGACTGTGCTGAATCTGATCACCTGGGGTTGATTCTACTGTTCATCCAAGACAAAATAAATTAATTATGTAAAAAAATGGTCAGTATTTCATCCATTCACACAAATCCAACTTCCTATGATGAATACACAACATTACCTGGTTTTTGAACAGAACTTCCAACAGTAATCAAAGCTTGAGTAGGAGTAACCACATCATCTTCCTTGATATATTGATTGTTCTCAGGATCATCTTCAGAAATACACAGGGGTTTAAGAATAATAAAAAAAAGCATCAATCCATCAGTCAAATACACAGAAACTAATCTGCCTTAGGTGGAGGTCACTGGTGATTTTCATCATGCACTGGGTGAGTACCCGTTTAAAGCATCTATATATATTAATAACTTTTCAATTGAAGTTTAACTGAAAATCAACAACACGTTCAATCTTTTCACTTTGTTCAGGATCAGTACTCCTTCAGTTGATTCAGGATCAGGGGATAAATGGATGAATGTTCTGGGAAAGTGAACATATTGGTGTGAAGCCTAGGGATTACATATTCCCCCTGAATACCTGAGATAACCTTTGGAGTTCTCATGCGCTTGGATTCACTTAACAATAATCAATTTATCAGTTAAGATATCCTTCTTGCTTCTCAGCTTGACAATATCAGCAATACGGACTGCTCAACAATATCAGCAATATGACTCATAATTCAATTAAAATCAAAAAATTACACATCCTCAAAACATTTGCATGTGTCTTGATTTTTTGTCTCATTGAACATTGGATGCAAATCATTTGATTCCCCCTTCTATACCCAATACTCATTTGATCAAAACAATCCAATCATAGAGAGAGAAAACATCACACTCTCTGCTAAGACACTCTACATAAAATTCCACATAATATTTCTCAAATATTCTCAGTTGAAAGTAGTGATTTTGTTGTTCTCAGATTCAATCACAAAGCAATCAAAGCATATAAATATCATCCCTATGCACCTTTCATGTTTTAGTTTTTGTATCCTAAATACAAGAGCATATCATCCTGCAGAAAAATTTACTTCCTCCTACATCACTCTGGGATTCTTTACAAGACCAATATTCCAAAAATGTATCATGGTTGAGAAAGTCAGCACCAAAGCTTTGGCATGGCATATTCCATCCTTGTAAAAATGAATCATTTGTTTCAAAGAGCATTCCTTCTTGATTGGTGGACCTGCCAACATTACAAGTCATTATCTGGCTTAGAAATATGATCACACATGAACATAGCCCTGACCTATTTGAAGCCATTTAGGTGCTGTTTAGCTGCACAATGTATAGTTTATCCAGTGAGTTTGGTCAGGTGGTCAACTCCCCCTGGTCATGTGACTAGACATGGTTGATTTTTGGACCAAATAGCTTGATAGGGCAATAGCCAAGGGGGCCCCATCTTTTTGGTTCATCAACTTGAAAAAGTTTCTGCTTAACTCAGGGCAAAAAGAAGTATTTTTCTGCTGCTGTGCTCCTCATGACTGTGATGACCAACAGGGTCGCCTCAATTCAATTCCAGACTCTTGGTTGCTTCAGTTGAAAGCCGCTATGGCCAAGTTGATGACAAACCTCCATTAGTTGACCACCTGACAAGAGGTGGTTGACTAAATGCCACACAGCTTTGAGAACCTGCCAACTTTGGTTTGACAAAAAAACCCACGGAGTCAATGAGCCAACAAAACTCAGTGGATGCACCATATCTGTAACTGTAACAGATCCCCCCCTTCCAAATTGAAGTTACAAAGTTACACTCCCATGCTGCCCTCCACAAAAAAAGGTTACAGAAAGTTACAAGCTCTTCCCCTTTTAACTTGATATAACTTGCTGTTTATGCGCTAAAAATGAGAGCTCACAGGCCCCGTTCTGTTTGGCTGCGGGGCCCTGATATGAGCAGGTACTTACAGTTACAAATCCACTCATGGGCATATTTTTAACTTGTAACCAGAAGTTACAGTTACAAGTCATCTGCCCAAGGGGCCCTTACAATGCTTGGTCCAGATTTTGTAAAAGTTAGGGTGCTTTTGGATCCACATGAACCATCATTTACCACCATGAAAATCCTGGATATTTATTAAGGCATATGATGGTTGGGTAGCTTTTCATGTTGGTTGTTTGGCGTCCACTCGTGAACTTTAGCCCAAATGACAGTATTTGATGCTTCTCAAGGTTTGAGGTCTCCCATAGGCCAAAATTGGACACAACAGAACATTTTGGTCTGGAACAAAATGTTAGCACCATGTATGTACATAGACACATCCTCTCCTCCCTCTATGCGCTAAATATTGACTTATCCCCCACTTTTGCCCTTGACATCTCCCCTGTCACTGGTGAAAGCCAAAGACATCTCCCCTCAAGACTATCATGTTGCTTGTGGACACCAAACACATCATGTTCAGAAATAAGGTTTCATCATGTTTAATTTTGCACAAAATCAAACATGACACTAACTTTATTTCCAAAATGAGGCTTCATGATGGTTTGGGTGGGTCCAAACTCACCCTTAGGGATTTGGGTTTCATTCATGCCCATGGAAACTGCGTGAAAAATACAAGCATTCCATTGATGCTCTCAAGTTTGAAGGAATCTATCATCATCTAATATCTTTTTAATTTCAGTTCTTCTATCATGAAAAGGTTAAGCTCTTCAATTTTTTTGAGCATTCTAAATCTTATCCAATCCAAAACAACAGAACATTTTCTTCTGGAACAAAATGTTAGCACCATGTATGTACATAGACACATCCTGTCCTCCCTCTATGCCCTAACTATTGAATTATCCCCCACTTTTGCCCTTGACATCTCCCCTGTCACTGGTGAAAGCCAAAGACATCTCCCCTCAAGACTATCATGTTGCTTGTGGACACCAAAAACATCATGTTCAGAAATAAGGTTTCATCATGTTTGATTTTGCACAAAATCAAACATGACACTAACTTTATTTCCAAAATGAGGCTTCATGATGGTTTGGGTGGGTCCAAACTCACCCTTAGGGATTTGGGTTTCATTCATGCCCATGGAAACTGCGTGACAAATACAAGCATTCCATTGATTATCTCAAGTTTGAAGGAATCTATCATCATCTAATATCTTTTTAATTTCAGTTCTTCTATCATGAAAAGGTTAAGCTCTTCAATTTTTTTGAGCATTCTAAATCTTATCCAATCCAAAAAATCAACTTGACAATCACTCAGATTCTTGCTGAAATAAAGCTTATTCTTGCCATTGTTTGGTGGAGTAAATTATTTATTGTAATGGAAGAAAGAACCTCATCTATTTGTACCTTAAATTCCGGCTGATTTGCCAGCCAAAAATGGTGAAAGTATCCTTTTAAAAATGTGTATTTTCAATTTTTTTTGGAATAAATGCATGGTGATTTTTTTGGAAATCAAACAGCTTTTGATTCCTGAATTTTTGGAAAACAGTATGCAGAAGCTAAAACATGGTTTTCAAAAATGGTAATCAGAGATAATTTTAGCTTTTTCACATTATCCTTATTCAAGGAAACATTCATCTCACCAATTTTTTCTTCAATATTAAATGATCCATTGCAACCATCACTATCCTGGTTTCTGGACCATATTAAATGGTAGGTGATTTTTTTGACAATTTATGAATCAAATATGGTGTATCCACTGAGCCTGGATGGGTGGTAAAATCCTGCTGGTCATGCAAAAAGCTGGAGTTTACCACCTGAAAAAATGGGTTCATGGGGCAAAAGTCAAGGGATCCCAATCTTTTAGGGTCATCAACCTGACCTAGTTGTTGATCAACTGAAAGCAACAAGAAGCAATTTAGCTGCAGTTGTGATCCTCATGACCAGCATGACCAATAGGATGGCCTCCTGTCAATTCCAAACTCTTGGCAGCTCAAGTTGAAAGCTGCCACGCCCCAGTTGATGGAACACCCCCATTGGGTGACCACCTGACAAACAGCGGTTGATTAACTGCCATGGGACTTTGAGAAACTTCCAACAGTGGCATAAAAAAAGCCACCCAGTTGACCACCTGACCAAACATGGTTGATACACAATAGGAGGAAAAAAGGTGAATTGAAGAAGTAAATACTTGGAAGTGATCAAATGGGGTTAAAGTATTTGAAAATCATACAGCTCTGAAAGAGATCAATAATTAATCTGAGGAAAATAAAATTGAAACCAGGGAGAAATCAAGGGGATTCATGGGGGAAAAGTAATGGAAAAGCAAAAGACACTTTTGATAAGTCCTGCAAAAACCAATTAGAAACACAGTGGAAAATTTGAAGAATCAAATGAGAATTCATTGGTCACTTTTGGAGAATTTAAGAGGAGTCTCAGAAGCAATCATGGATCAACTGTGTTTCCATATTTGTGAAATCTACCAGAACAAAAACAGAAATCATGGTGATTTCCTCTGGAAATTGATTATAAATTGTGAAGCAATTGGGGAAAACATCACGGTGAAGTCAACTCTCTGGTCCACCAGAGATGCCTGATTTTTCCTGGTGTACTACAGACACCAACATTCCAGTGTATTGTTGCTAAGTAAAAAAGAACATATACAACACATACTCCAGAAATGCCATGACAACTTTTCATCAGCGCATCTATCTGTCACGACTGCCCCTGGCGTGCAAGGGGCTGAAGGCACAGGCACTACTGCTCATAGAACTCAAGGATGATTGATTGGATTTCAATGAAGGAGATGAATGGAGGAGTACAAGTGATGAGAAGAGGAAGGATGAGAAGACCAGTCCAGGAGGTTGTTGAAGAGAGAGTTGTTGAATCCTATAAGAGTAACACCAGGAAGGGGCAAGGTGATATGAGTTAAGCAGGCTGGGTGAAGGTTGTCTTGTGCTGAGATGACACCTACTGGCAGAGGGACTAACCAGTAAGAAGTAGTATACTAATTCCTTGGGGGGAATTAGTCCAGGAGGAGAGGAGAGGCCAGTATATGTGAGAACTGGGAGGAGGCCTTGAGGAGGGATGACTGTTGATGGTCTGAGAGGCCCATGGCATTAAATGTGTTGACCAAATGGGCTGGAGGTTGTAGCTTGACAGATTGAGTATGGCCCTGTCCAGGAAGGTCATGTCCTGGGCTGGGTTATGGGTTGTCCAGCCAGGAGTATGTACTATGGGTTGACTGTGTACTTCTCCTACCAGATAGAGTTTGAAGGAGAGATAGAGATGAACCAAGCCATAGAGAGGTGAAGAGTATGCCCGGGAGATTACCTAGGGGATATGAAGTATGTAGTGGAAGGTAGATTTTACTGTGAGTGGCTGAGGGTTGAGTGTGACTGAGGGTTGAGTAAGGCTGAGTCGAATTGTGGTTATGACAGTACCCCCCCAGAAGAGGAAGGGGTAGCTCCTGATACCCATAAGAAGAGGTGAGAACAAGTTGAGATTTGCACCATGTCTGTACTACTCTTTCCATCACCATATCCGTCACCATCACCACCTGACACCTGTCCATCACTTTCATCTTATAATAGATCATCCACCCCCCCATTCACCATGGAAATTACCAATGGCTATTACCCTGTCAACCAATACTATCCTCCTTGTTCCAGGTGTGCTGAGACTGACAAGGTTTGCATCACCAGCATCACTCCCAAATCTGGGAAGTGCGAGTATTGTCGACGCTATAAGAGGCCTTGTTCTGGAGCCCACGACGCCGGAAGGAAGGTGCTGGGACCAGTTGTTTGGGTGAGGGACGAGTTTTGCCCCAAGTTCAAAGTGAAGGAAGCGCCGGAAAATTCGAGCGTGTCGCTAGGCGTGGAGAGTAGGGTAGGAGCTTTGGACGGTGAGTAGTGTGGCAGTTTGAGTTTGTTTAGCGGTGCTGACTGTTCTTGTGCGGGCGTCTTACTATAGTGGAGGCGCTGAAGGAGAAAATGAAGAGGATGGAGAAACGTTGCACGGAGTTGAGAAGGAAAGGACAGTTGGCGTTGGACGGTACGTCGAAGAAGGAAGCGGCCAGTTCAAACGCAATGGATGTCTGTTGGGGGACCCCGTATACCTCCTCAATTAGTTTGCTCGCGGATTCCGAGGGCCTAGAAGGCCAGTCAAACCTTCATTGAAGTGCGGCCGGCCCGGTCAAAGTTGATCGAACCCTTGTCAAAGCGGTCAAAGCAGGCCGAGACGTGGTTGAACCGGTCGAAGTTTGAAAGGGTCGAATTGAATCTGTCGAAGTTCGATGGTCGAGGGTCGAACCTGTCAAAGTTTGACGGTCGAAGGTTGGGGCCGTCGAAGTTTGATGGTTGAAGGCCGGAGTGGCCGAGGTTCGAAGGTCCGGGATGGGGCCTGACGAGGTTTGACGCGACGTGGTCGAGGCGGTTGAGCCGCGTAGGAGGGCCGTCGAAGCTGTGGTGATCCAATCGAAGCATGGTCAAAGCAGCGGCGAGGGGGTTGACAAGGCGACGAAGCGTCAAAGAGACGTCAAAGTTTGAAGTTCAAGGGTGGTTTGAATCGCCGGAGAGCCGCCCGTCGGAAACGTTGCCGCCGCCTCTATCAAAGTTGAAGTCAAACCAGTCAAAGTTGAAGTCAAAGCGGGAAGAAATGAGGACAAGGACAAGGATGCTCCTGGAGAGCCTGATGACGATGAAGAAGAAGAAGAGGACAAAGAAGAAGAAGAGGAAGAGAGAGAAGAGGAAGAGAGAGAAGATGGAGTGGAGAAAGACAAAGGGAAGGGCAAGGAGGTTATAGAGTTGGAGGATGATTCCCCTGGTCCTAAGTCTGTTGGAGAGTTGGTTGGAAGACTACTGGCTGAGGATGGAGTGATGGGTAAGTATAGGAAGGTGAACCAGGGGGATATTGGTTTTTATGCTTGCTCTGGAGGAAAAATAGTTGGACCCATGGATGCTATTGAAGATGATCAAGTGGGGGACTTGAAGGAGATTGAAAGATGTCTTGGGAGGTTTTCAAAGGATTCCAGGAGCAATGCTATTTTTGGATGGAGCTTAAATAATGGGGAAGAAGTGGAGAAGAAGAAGGAAAAGAAGGAGGAAAAAAAGGAAGTGTTGGCAGAGCTAGAGGATTTTTTATCTTTTTCTGGTGTAACATATGAGTTGGGGGCTACTGCTAAGGACAAGGAGGAATATGAAGGGAGGAAGATAAAGTTGGCTAGTGTTTGGGTAACTAAAATTACTGATTTGATTGATAAGATTGAGGAGGAGTGGTAGATAGAAATTGTTTTGTTTTCTTTTACTTTTATTTATATAGATGGATGAAATGAAGCAAGGGTTGTTTTGATTTATTGTTTTGGGAGAGAGAGAGAGTGGACTTTAAAATTGTGGAGAACCCAAAAAGACAAAAGATGGAGCTGGTTGGGAGACAGAGTGGCTATTATGAGGGTTTGTTTTTGGAAGGATAGAGTGAGTTGAAGTCGTGGAGGAGGGCTGAACAGTTGGTGAGGTTGGCTACTGGTTCCCATGAGGTTCTTTCAGAGTCTTCTAAAAAACCCTTCCATTCGACTAAGTAAAGGAGTTTGCCACGTCTAATCTTGGAGTCCAGGATTTGAGACACTTCCCATTCTTCCTGGCCATCAATTTCCACTGGTTCTGGGGGTGGATGATGGTTAGGAGAATTTGGGTCTGGGGAGTAGGGTTTGAGAAGGGAATCGTGGAAGACAGGGTGGATGGACGACCATTGATCAGGGAGTTGGAGTTTGAAAGCATGAGATCCTATACATTCAATGATGAGAAAAGGACCCAACCAACGCTCAGAGAGCTTTTTGGAAGGTCTGTTAGTATTGATATTCTTTGCAGATAACCAAACTTTATTCCCAGGAGTAATACCTTTCGGAATATCTTTTCTATTAAGGTCAGAATAGTACTTATACTTATCCATAGACTCTCTTAATTCTTTCTTTAGTTGAATCTGGTTCTTCTGAATCTGGTCCAGGTAGTGACTAGCAGGTTGATTGTCCAACACATGTAGGAAGTCAAAACTTGGGTGCCTTCCATAGAGGGTAAAGAAGGGTGATTGCTGGGTAGAAGTATGGACACTGTTGTTGTAAGAGAATTCTTCCAAGGGGAGCCCAGTATCCCAGTCGTCCTGGTGATAACTGATGTACATTCTGAGGTATTGTTCTAGTACTTGGTTTACTCTTTCAGTTTGGCCATCTGTTTCAGGATGGTAGGCTGTGGAGAGATTCCTTTGGATCTGTAATTTTTCACAAAGTGTTTTCCAGAAAGAAGAGATGAATAGGGAGCCTTGGTCACTTATGATGTCAGCAGGTAGGCCATTCTTGGAGAAGACATGACTGATGAAAAGGTTAGCAAGTTCTACTGCAGTCAGTGTGCCGGTTGTTTTAATGAAGAGGGCCATCTTAGAGAAACAGTCCACCACAACAAGGATAGAATCAAATCCATTGGAGAGAGGGATTTGAGAGATGAAGTCCATAGAGAGTGAATTCCAAGGGCCATCAGGGATTGGAAGAGGTTTGAGAAGTCCTAGTTTCTTTTAATGCCTTGCCTTGTTCCTGTTGCAAAGGTAGCAGGCTGAAACATAGTTCTTGACATCCTTTGACATTCCATTCCAGGAGAAAGATCTCTTGATGAGGTTGAGAGTCTTCTGTTGACCAGGGTGACCTGCAAGAGGAGAGTCATGTCTTTGATAGAGTATTTTTTGTTTAAGATGGTTAGCTTGGTCAGGTATGAACACTTTACCCTGGAACAGGAGTAAACCACTAAAGGGGTCTAAGGAGTAATCAGTTACTTCTTCATTCTTATTCAATCTTTTAATGATTTCCTGAAATAACTTGTCAGCTTGTTGACCAGAAGTCAATTCACTCAGTTGATTTTCAAGTTCATTAGCAGAAAGAAAAAAGATTTTAGAAGTTTCAACTTCATTTTGTTTCAGAAGCTGTTGAAAATTTCCAGGATTCTTTTCAGAATATGGCGTTCCCCCCGCTGGGTACATGTCGTCCCGACGTGACAGGATATCTGGGATGGTTGAGAGTCTGCCAGGCCTGTAAGTGATCAGAAAATTGAATTCAGAGAGGAACTCTGCCCAACGGGCCTGTCTTCTAGTGAGGATTTTGGAAGACATGAAATACTTCAAAGAGGAATGATCAGTTAGGACTTCAAAAGGGTCAGTAATGCTCAAGAGGTAGGACCTCCATTTCTGGAGGGCAAAGACAATGGCAAGGAGCTATTTGTCATGGATCTCATAGTTGAGTTCAGCACTGGACAATTTTCTGCTGTCAAAGGCAATAGGGTGTTTAGTGTTATCAGCAGTAACTTGGTGCAGGACTGCTCCCAGGGCATAGTCACTGGCATCAGTCTCAACGTAAGTTCTCAGGAGGTGATCAAAATGGCGAAGGACTGGAGCTTGGGTAAAAGCTTGCTTGATGTTTTCAAATTGTTGCAAAGCTTCAGGAGTGAGGTTGAAGGGGGAGCTGTTTCCAGCGACAGAGGTGAGGTGGGAGACCTGTTTGGAGTAGTTCTTTATAAACCTGCGATAGAAGTTAGCAAAACCAAGGAAAGATTGCAGTGCCTTTCTGTTTGTAGGAGTGGGCCAGGCAAGGATGGTCTTGACTTTGTTGTTGTCCATAAAAATCCCATCCCCTGAGATCACATAGCCCAGGTAGTCCACAGAAGGTGCATGGAAGTCGCATTTGGAGGCTTTTGCATATAACTTGTGCTTTCTGAGCCTGGTAAATACTTCACACACATGAGGGATGTGTTCCTGTAAGTTTTTTGAGAAAATGAGGATATCGTCAAGGTAAACCACCACATAAATTGTGAGGAGATCAGCAAGGATGTCATTTATAATATTTTGGAAAGAAGCTGGGGCATTGGTCAGCCCAAAGGGCATGACCAGGTATTCATAGCTTCTAAACTGAGATCTGAATGCTGTTAGGTGTTCATCTCCTTCCTTGATGCGCAATAGATTTTAGGAGCCTCTGAGGTTGATTTTGGTGAAGATATAAGAACCTGAGAAGACAGTCAGTAAGAAAGTCATTGAAGGAAGTGGGTAACGGTTCTTCCTGGTGACAGTTTTAAGCTTGCGGTAGTCAACACACAACCGCAAACTCCCATCCTTCTTTTTAACAAAAAGAACAGGTGCTCCAGTGCTTGAAGTTCTGGAACGGATGAAACCTTTCTCTACATTCTCTGCTATGTAGGCTTGTAGGGTTGACTTTTCAACTTGGGATAGTGAATAGATAGGCCCAACTGGAGGGAGTGGGCCTTCCAGTTCAATGTGATGATCCTAAGCGCGGCGAGGTGGGAGTTAATCTGCTTTAACCTTGGAGAAAACATCTAGGAAAGAATGGTAATCAGCAGGAACTTTTTTCAACACAGTTTCTATTTTTTCAGGGTCTTTGTCAATGTCAAACTCGTCCCAGTCAGCTGAAATAATCTTATGGGGAGTGACAGAAATGTTAGAAGAGGTAACCAATTGCATGATAAGCAAGGATGAATCCCTAGGTTCCTCCTCCAGAGGAATGGTCAAGGGATCAGTGAATATCCAAGCTAGATGGGAAATTGTTGAACTCAATGGAAATTGGATGGAGTGTTGAGGATGCAAAGGTTCTGAAGTAAAGGGGAATGCAATGGACTGCAGTGCCAAGGGAAGAGTGAAAGAGGGATTATTTGAGGGTAGGCTGGCCATGTTGAGTTCAACGGATTGGGAGGAAAAGTTGTCAGTTGGCTGGTGTCTTGGGGTGATCAGCCCCATTTTCCAGTTTACTTCAGGATTCCAGTGGTGGAGGAAGTCGATTCCCAGGAGGAGGTCTTCTGAGAATGGCGCGTCGACAAGGAGGAATTCCCATTCAAAGCTAGGAAAGGAAGGAAGAGAGACCACCCAAGTTACCTTGTGGGTAATCAGTTGAGAGGGTGACTCATTTGGACTGAAATTGAAAAGAGGAATAGGTTTGCCCAGAGGCATGGGCTGCAATGAACACTTTAGAACCATGGTATTAGCCATTACAGATTGAGTAGCACCTGAATCAATCAAAACAATATAACTCAAGTCCTGGTGAAAGAGAATAAAACTTAAGCCTTTGGAGAGTTGGTCAGAGTAGTCTTTTTGTATCTTTTGTACCCTAACATCAGTAGGGTGATAATCCTGGAGTACAACAGGAAAACCACCTAGTTGTTTTTTGGCTTGGGGTTAGAGGAAGGGTTAGTATTGGAGGCAGGCTTCTTTTTACAGTTGTCTGTCTTATGCTTCCCTCCACAATACATACATAGTCCCTCCTTCTCCCTTCTTGCGTTTTCTTCAGCCTTGAGCTTGCCATCAGGACCTAAGTCCAAGGTAGGTTTGGTTTGGGAAGATTGCTTCTTTGCGGATTTGTCTTTCTTCTTGGCCTTGCCTTTGCCCTTGTCAGACTGGGAAGAATTGGCTTGGGATTGAGAGGAGTTTTTCTGTTTAGAGTGGCTTGGATGGGAAGACTTCTCCTTGACTTGTTTGTGGTACCTGGTATTGTAATCCAACACTACATCCATGAGGTCTTGGAGGGTTTCTACAGAACCGTCATAGCCGGCTAGCTGGTCCAGAAGTCGGGCAGGGAGGCTTTGACAAAAATGGAAGTAGAAGGCTCTATCACCCCATCCAGAAACTTTAGTCATGAGGGAGCGAAATTCTGTGATGTGGGTTGAGGCATATCCAGAGTCCTTCATCTTCAAATTTACAAGTTCGTTCTCTGCCTTGGCCGTCTCCAGACGATCGCCAAAGAGAGTATGAAGTTTTTCCATGAAGTGTTGCCAGGAGTTGAGCAGGAATGAGGGCTCTTGATTGGAGAGATGACCCAAGTAGTGTTGAATCCAACAATTTGCGTTCCCAGTGAGGTAGGAGACAGAAAATAGAACTTTCCTTCGGTCCACACTGAATGACCCTTCATCATTTGCAAAGATGAGTTCACAAGCTTGTAGGAAAGGTCTGAGCTTGGTAGGTTTATTGCCTTCAAATTTGTCTGGCGGATTCATTGATGGGGCTTTGAAATTTCCAGAGTGGGAAGTACTAGTTGTTGGGGGTTGGGAGATTTTGGCCACTGCCAAAGTCATGGTTTGAAGCAAGGCTAGGAGAGTAGGGTCCACAGTTGGAGGTTGAGGAGGTTGACTTGGGGGAGCAGGGATTGCAGTTGAGACAGAAGGTTGGGAAGCTTCTTCTTGAGGTCCAGAGGTTGGTGAGTTAAGGTTGCTAAGGATCCTCGAATCAAAACCTGAATCCTTGCTTTCTTCCTCCTCTTCCTCGTCTTCAGGGAGAGGAAGTAGGCTGGGATTGTACAATGGAGAATCCAATCCATAATCTGCTTGGGGATATTGACCAGTCACTCAATTAATAAATGGTCTGACAACAGGAGGAGCAGGGGACAGAGAAGCTCTTGGGGGAGCTGGAGGAAGGATACCAGTGTCCATGGTGTTGGAAGCTGGTGCAGGGAGGTTGGAAAAGGTCCTCCCTCGTCCATGGGCTTGAGGGGTAGATTGATCGTGGTCTTGTATGTCCATAGTAGCGCCACGTCCCCAGGAGGCCCTGGTAAGAGGTGGACTGGTGATGACGGAAGGTCGTGCACGTTGAGGAGGCATGGTTCCAAGTATGCCGTAGGGAAGTGACCCAAGAGAAGTACCCAGAGAAAAAAGAAAGGAGGACGGAAAATCGGCTGCAAAAGAATCTTGAGCTTGTACAACGTCCCGTCGTAAACAGGGGGCGAAGTCAAAGGTTGAAGTCAAAGGTCGAAGTCGAAACGTCAAAGTCAAAGGTTGAAGTTGAAGTCAAAGTGTCGAAGTCAAAGTGTCAAAGTCAAAGTCAAAGTCGAAGTCGAAGTATCAAAGTCAAAGTCAAAGTCAAAGTTGAAGTCAAAGTCAAAGCGAAGTGTTGAAGTCAAAGTCAAAGTCAAAGTCGAAGCGTTGAAGTCAAAGTCAAAGTCAAAGTCGACGTTCAAGGGCCAATTTCAGGGGAGAGGTTGAGACGGACTAATTTGGCAGGGTGTACACTTGGAAACGTGGAGGCCACACACTGTTTAGCTCTGTACCACGCACGTCCACAAATATCATAGGTAGTGTTATCCGGGAGATGAAACGGTTTGGAGGTTGGATGGAATGGGTCTATTGGAATATAGAGATGGGTAGTAATCAAGGGGAAGGAATTAGTATAATGTCACGACTGCCCCTGGCGTGCAAGGGGCTGAAGGCACAGGCACTACTGCTCATAGAACTCAAGGATGATTGATTGGATTTCAATGAAGGAGATGAAAGGAGGAGTACAAGTGATGAGAAGAGGAAGGATGAGAAGACCAGTCCAGGAGGTTGTTGAAGAGAGAGTTGTTGAATCCTAAAAGAGTAACACCAGGAAGTGGCAAGGTGATATGAGTTAAGCAGGCTGGGTGAAGGTTGTCTTGTGCTGAGATGACACCTACTGGCAGAGGTACTAACCAGTAAGAAGTAGTATACTAATTTCTTGGGGGGAATTAGTCCAGGAGGAGAGGAGAGGCCAGTATATGTGAGAACTGGGAGGAGGCCTTGAGGAGGGATGACTGTTGATTGTCTGAGAGGCCCATAGCATTAAATGTGTTGACCAAATGGGCTGGAGGTTGTAGCTTGACAGATTGAGTATGGCCCTGTCCAGGAAGGTCATGTCCTGGGCTGGGTTATGGGTTTTCCAGCCAGGAGTATGTACTATGGGTTGACTGTGTACTTCTCCTACCAGATAGAGTTTGAAGGAGAGATAGAGATGAACCAAGCCATAGAGAGGTGGAGAGTATGCCCGGGAGATTACCTAGGTGATATGCAGTATGTAGTGGAAGGTAGATTGTACTGTGAGTGGCTGAGGGTTGAGTGTGACTGAGGGTTGAGTAAGGCTGAGTCGAATTGTGGTTATGACACTATCCACTGAAAGGACCTTGGAGAAAGTAAAACAGACTGCTTGGTGGATAGACTAGAAAGAAATCACTATTAAGTATGTTACTAGTTGTGAGACTTGCCAAAAATCTAATAAAACTACTGGCAAAAGGTTTGGACTCCTACAAAAGATCTCTGAACCCAAAACTAGGTGGGAAATGATCAATATGAATTTTGTCACAGGCCTCCCCCCTGGAGGTACACACTCATAAAACTCTGTCCTCTCATAGTATAAAGATACTATAAGGAGGCAAAATTCTTACCTAACCACAAAGAAGACAATGCTATGGATGTAGCTTTGTTATTCTGGAACAGAATTATAGCTGGTGTTGGTATACCCATGATTGTAATCAGTGAAAGAGACCCCAAATTCACTTCTGAATTCTGGAGGAATTTACATGATATACTAGGTACTACTTTAGCCTTTTCTACAGCATACCATCCCCAGACTGATGGATTATCTGAAAGAATGATACAGACCTTGGAAGATAAGTTAAAAGGTGGTGTATCCTTTTTCTACAGTACAAAAAGTCAGATGTATTTTGCCATCATTGGGTAAGCCTACTCCCAGCCCTGGAAATTGCTTATAATTGCAGTGAACACTCTACTACCAAAGAAGAACCTTACATACTAGAAAGGGCATTGATTCCAAAACTCCCTAGGAATACTTTGCACTATAACTGAGCCACCATTTATCCCACATCTCTTGACTTCAAGAAAATGATAGAATTCACAAATAATCATGCTCAAAAATGTGTAGAAGAAGCAGTAGAATACAAAAAACAAAGATGGGACAAATCACACAGAACCTGAATTTAAAATAGGAGATCAGATCTGGATATCCACTGCCAACTTCAACAATTTAGCAGGTAAAAGAAAGCTGAAACCAGCCTTTTTTGGACCATTTGTTATCAAAAAGATGCATGGAAAAAACACTGTAGAAGTAATCCTGAGTGAAGTATTATCAAGAAAGCAGACAGTATTCCCTGTTAGCCTAGTTAAACACTTTCAACCAAGAGAAGATAGCATCCTCCCTCCAGCAATGATCCCAAAAGAACCTTACTCTGTGAATGAAAAAGGGAAATTGAGCTGGATATTGATAGAAAAGAAGGAGAGATTGCAAGGAAAAGATGTTAGACTATACTTAGTAAGATATAAAGGAGAATCTGCAGACAAAGATGAATGGTTAACATAAAGTAATATACCTGATAGACCAATACATCTTAGAAACTACAGAGCCAGTAAAAGGAATTGAAACACATACATAATCAATTTTTTTTCAACACACTCCAGGATTTTTTTTTCAGATGTGGCCATATCTTGGAGTTGTAAATGTCAGCTTGCTACTATTGCAGAGAAAGATGCAAAATTCAAAATAATAACATAAAAATAAGAATATTAAAATTAACTTAAGAAGGAGTAAGAAATCCATAAATATTATTGCAGAAATGGATTCCCTACACAAAATTAGGTAGGGTCACTCACTAACCCCACCCTTGAAATCCAACTTGTTATATTTTTCAATAATTAAAGAAAGAAAAGAACAAAATACCACCGCATGAATATGGTACTTTTTGGCAAATTAAATATTTCACACGCATTTTAACATATAGGTTTCACACCTAAAATTCAGTCAGAATTGAGGTGTTGTGTATATTTTAGGAGTTACATATGGAAATGTGTTCTGTCACAATTCCTGCGCGCAGGCGCAGCAATCCATAAACCCGCTTGCGGCTGAGCAGCAGCACTGCCACCCTTTCAGCGTACCCTCATAAGCCGTGAAAGCAGCCCCGGGCCTCTGAAAAGTATGCGGCCGTGGGAATACAGGCTGAGAATCTCAGGCACCACATAAATATGCTACAACCTATATGGGAACATTCTAGATATGTAATAAATGTTCCCGTGCATAGTAAATAATCTAAAAAAACATAAAAGTATATAAAAATACCTAAATAATCTTTATACATATTTTTTATTAAATATAATTAAAAATACCAAAAATTTCGAAAATAAGAGAGCTACTATTTGTAAAAATAAATTAAAATACTTCAATATACAATTGTGAAAACTTCAAGGCATCGGTATCTTTGTGACATACTAAGGAAACTAATTATGTAAAGTTATTACATGAATTATTGTAACTGATATTTTAAAGGAATTAATTTTAGTAAATCAACTGAATTTTGAAAATAAGGATTAGAATCAATATCATGATTTTACTCCAATCAGTTAATACATAATGAGAAACCACTTGAAATCAGATTACTCGTAGGAATTTCTATTAAAAGAGTTATTAAAATACTGGGAACATTTACTAAGGATAATTGATTAAATAATAAATAATATGGAAAGATTAGTGTTATTCACACGTCCAAAACATCAATTAATAAGGTAGAATAATTACCATCCCCCGTGTAATTTGATATTACCCGTGCTACAGCACCTAGAAAATGTGACAGGCTACCACTGGTTACCCTTCTAGACTTTTTTTCTGTCCCTTTGAGCCCCTCTATCCCTCAGAAGGACAAAATTGGGACTCAAAGAGCTATAAATAAGGAGCTCTTTTGAGGATATTGATACCCAGAGACCCATTAATATATTTACATCCAAACACCATCCAAAGGTAATCAAATACTTATAAGAGATAATTAAGTGATTTATGGCTTTAGTCTGATCAATAATATCCTTCCCCAACCCTTTTTATCAATTTAAACTGCTGAAAAACCTTTTAACCCCAGTAACAGGTTTAACCCATCAGTGCACACCCCAAACAGGTATCCAAAGCATTAAATAATATACCAGTGAGTCTTATTATGCCACACTTGGCCTCCATAGTGGATTGATCAACAATGGATTGTTTCTTGGTGGTCCAGCTAATTGGATTTCCATAGAGGGTGGCAATGTATCCTGAGGTTGACTTTTTTGTGGTGATTGATTGACCATAGTCCTCATCCCCCCATCCGCACAGTTGTTACCCTGGGTCAGTGGACTTGATGAACAGTATTCATGTGGAGTTTGTTACTTTCAGGTATTGGAATAGATTTTTGACCATCTTCCACTGGGCTTGTGTTGGATTATTTGCAAACTGAGACAGGAGATTGATGGGGAACTGGATGTCTGATCTGGTGTGTATGGCCAGATGTATTAGAGTACCCAATGCTTTTTGAATAGTCTTCACATCATAATCTGGTGATTCCTGCCCCACTACATTGTTAATTTTCATGGGTGTGGGAGGTTTGAGGGCGTTGGGGTTCTCAAAACCAAAGCCTTTTAGGGAGTTCTTGGTGAATTTTCATGGGTGGAATTTCAGCAATCCATCTTGATTCAACTCAAGAGTGTAGCCCAGGTTTTTAGTGGGGCGTTCCTGGAGCTTGATCTTATAGTTCCCCCCAAGAACCTTCAGGAATCGCTTGATTTACTTCTTATCACTTCCAACAACCAGCCCATTATCTACATGTAGGTGTAGTGGTAGAAATTTGGATTCATTCAAAAAGATTGACTCGTCTCCTGTTGATGGAGTTAGACCAAGGGAGCATAGAGTTTTTTCCAGATGAGAGCGCCAGCACCATGGAGCCTTTTTGGTCCCATATAGTGATTTTTTCAGGCGCCAAACCCAGTCCTCCTTGCCTGGAACCTCAAATCCCGCCACTTGTGCCACGTGAGCCACAGAATTGATGTTTCCATAAAGAAACGCAGTTTCAAGATCAAACTGATACACGTGCCAGTCGTGTAGCACAGCCGCCAAGAGGAGCGCTTGGAGGGACTGTCTCCTACTGACCAACAAATAGATATCAAGATAGTGTCAGGGATACTCTTGGTGGTTACCAAAAAAGAACCACCGTGACTTGCCTTGGGTTTTTTCTCCAAACTCATTTTTATTTTGGACGAACCCCCACATACCTCTGATGACCTTTTCATTGTCCGGCCGCGGTACTAAAGTCCCAATTTTGTGCATGATTAGTGACTGTTTTTCTGCTGTCATTGACTCAATCCACTTGGGTTGTTTGTTTGTATCCGCCATAGCCTTTTCCACTGAGACGACTTCACTTATCAGAGCTTCATCAGCGTCTTCATTGTTTCTAGGCTTGCCGTGCAGCCGTCTTGCATTCGGAATGATGGCCGTAACATCAATTTTGCTCAAGATGTTTGAGGGAGTTTTATTGTAGTATGGTACGTACGCCTAACCTTTGGGTACCATGGCCACAGTTGAGGGTGGGTCCAGTGGAGAACTACTTGCACCAGGGAGGGTGAAGGTGGCCTTTACAGCCTTGGCCGTTGCAGTCAGTGGGGATGGAGAGAATGCTGCAGGAGGGATGGTGGGATTGGGAGGTGTTGAAGGAGTGCATTCCGCAGGAGCTGTCCGTAGCAAATTTTCCAGGTTGGCCGTGCTTCAACTGTCAAGACGCAGGGATGAGAACTGTTGTAGATTTTTCTGTCAGCTGTGGCAATAGCAGAATTTGTGACACAAACTGCAGAAGAAAGGAGGGGGATTTCTTTAGGGACTGAGAAGATTGATAAGGAAAGACAAGGCCAGTCAGTGTGAAGTCCCAGCTTACTACCACTTTCCATCTGTTTGGGTCCAGGAACCGGCAAGAATCCGAGTACAATTTTTACCCAAGGAACAGGAGGGGTTTGGATTGCACTTCCAGCTTTGAGGGAGGGGAGTTGTGCACGTGCACCTTGAGAACAAATGGAATCAGTGCCAGTATGTTTTTTATGGGTTCTCTGGTTGCATTTACATCAACTAGTTTTCTCACCGGAGATTTCCATCGAAGTGAAACAGAGGGAAGGATGTTGATCAGCATGGAGGAATACTTTGCCATCTCATCCCAGTAGTTTATATTTCAGTCCAATTAAGCAAGCAGACAGCACATTTTTGTTAGGATTGTTTGATTAAACCTTTCTGCAAGTCCGTTGGATTGGGGTGAGTTAGAAGGACCCTGCTCAAGAACAATTCCGCGGCCCAAGAGAAAATCACAGAGCTTTGTTGACCCAAATTTGCCACGGCGGTTGCAGGGTATGAAGGCCTGAGTGAAATCCAGTTGATTTTTAATCTTGTGAATGGAAATCAAGATCCTATCTTTGGCATTGGATTTTTTCTTAAGGAAGTAGATCCTGTTGAACCTTGAGTAATCATCAATGATAGCCAAAATTTACAAAGCCAATTTTGTGCAGGGGGGAGTGATTTGCAGGACTTCCATCCAGAGAGAGCACAAATGTTCTTTCATTGAGTCTCCAAGGTATTTGATAATAATTTGATGTATCAAAGATGACTGAATCTGAATTTGTCTCAGATGAATGAAAATTTGAAGCAGAGGTGCTCTGTAAATTTTTTGGTTTGGATGAAGTTGGTGCACTGCAGGAAAACTCAAAGTATTTCTGATTTGATTGATTCCTAGGTTCAGTTATCTTGGTTTTTTCTCTTCTTTCTATGTGCTGTTAATACTGGGAAGTTGAAAAATCCAACCCAGGTCTCATCCCATCAATTTTTGTGTGGGTCTTGAAATTACAATTATCAAATAGGAAGATGATGTGCGTGTTTTGTGATGGTGACATGCTATTGATTGGACCTTACTAGTGGCAAAAAACTGGCTATATTTTCTTTCCAAATGGTAAATGAAATAAACTTGATGTTGGGATGAAATTAGAAAAAGTACACATCTTATACAGAAGTATCCTGATGCATTTCAGTGAAAAATCTCATCTAAAAATCATGAACAAACTCCATTTGATTGTTCTTGGAGCTCATCAAGCAGGGGTTTTGGTGCAGGTTTGAAACATGGTTCAAGAGAAGCTTCAAATTTCAAATTACAAATTCTTATCCAGAATTACAAAAAAAGGACAGAAAACAAATCATGGTGTCTGAATGGTTGCATCACTAATATGAGCCACTCTTAGAAGATTTAAAGGTTGGAGTATTCAGCCATTATTCCCCCAATTCAGGCACAAAGAACTTATATTTCTAAATGGCAAGGAAAAAATTTATCTTCAGAAAAGGAAGTCTTTTGAATTATGGAACAGATGTATGTGTTGGTTTTTTTCCATATGAGTTAATCAATGTGGTTGGATTCAAGCTCATTCAGCTTGGAAAAAATGGAAATGAGTTCCAGGAAAATGGAGGCTGAAAAATTCCTGTAATCACTCCCAATCAAAAGAATCCTGCAAATTCCTGTAAAACAATAAGCACCCAAGAGGGAATGACATGGCCTTGAACTGTAATACTTTGTAAGTTGATAAAATTGGGAGGTATACTGCTGGACAGATTGTTCTAAAAAATTGATTTTGCACCTGGCCTTTAATATGGAAAATGAAATCAATACATGGTAGACATTATCAATCAGCCTTTCTAGAGCCTTTAAATCAATTTCAATACTTATTTCATTGGATTATTCAGTGGAATCGGTGATTTCAGGAGTAGTGTTATGGCTGGTAAGACATTGTATGAAATAATGATCTCTTGTGCCAAGTCATGATTGGGGTCTGTTGGAGATTCATATGCTGGTAAAGGTGTGTGTTAAAATATTTAGGCACTTAATTGTGTGCCATGTATAGCTTTAATCCAAATTAGATGCACTTATGGGCTTCTACAGCCCATTTCCCAACCACACAGACCAGAAAGGCCTCTGTGGATGTCATGGATTTGGGAAAACTGGCCCCAAAACATGTGAAATAAGATATTTGGTACACGGGCCATCATGGCGCTGTTGGTATGGATTGGCCAACCCAACAAAATGGGCTTGAGGGGCCATTATTGGGCCTCTTCCATGTTTTGGACATACTTGGCCAGCGCGCTGGCCCACCAAAGTAGTTGTTTTGTGGTTTTGGGCTGGGACAGCCCGTTGGGGCCGTCCCCCGTGTTGTGGGCTGCTTGGATCTCCTTTTTCTCGCTTATGGCCCTTTGAGGGGCCCAAAAGCCCGCACAGGGCCATTTTAGGGGGGGTAGAAGGACTCAAAATGGATTCCCCCCACCCCTGTTGCAGCCCCTGGGCTGGGTGGCGGCCATGGGAGCTGGGGCCAACAGTCCCGGCTTGGGCTCTCTCCCCTCACATTGTTTGACATTGAAAGGCAGGGGGGATGGCTGGTGGAATACCACCAGCCACTAAGACCACCCAGGCCGGTTTCAGCAAGGCAACCGGTTGTGGGAGGGGTTTTTGTTGCCCCCCCACCGGGGTGAGCAAATGACAGTGCGCTCTCCCCCCCCCCCCCCTTACCAAGGGGGATGCGCCAAGGGCTGGGGGGACCTGATCCACCTCCAGCCCACTTTAATATTTATATTTACCCATTTGGTCACATCAAGGAGACGTATAGTGGGGGGGATTTCATCAACCTCCAACCTGTGCAAAGTGGACAGGGAGGAACAAGCAGGGCGCTCCCCCCCCCTTTTAGAAGTTTTAAGCTCAATAAAATTTGGGATCTGCAGGATAGCCCAGTGCCACAATAATTAGCCCAACCCGCTGTCAGATCTCACCTTCCACTCTGATGATATATTACTAACCGTCAGGATAGGCCATTGCCACAATAATTAGCCCAACCCGCTGTCAGACCTCACCTTCAACTCTGATGGGGAGAAGGTTCATCTGTTCAGAGGGTTAGGTAAGTTTATATATACATGATGATTTTATGCAACTGCATATTCCTGGATTGTGCTTATGGAATCCATTTGTATTTAATTGTTTTTGGTATTTCATAGTTTGTAATTTGTGTATAAACTAACCTTTAAAAGAAGGAAAATCATGGAAATTCTCTTGTCTTCATTTCATAGTGTCAATCAATCCCATATATCTATTGAAGTGTATATATTTACATCATAATTTTTCAATACTCTAGAATATTCTGATTCAAGTTTTGTTCCACCAAAATGCATATTCAATATTTTTCAAAAGTACCAATACCCCCCCTCAAACCTTGCATCACTATACACTGAGAAAAGGTGATCAAAAGAAATGAGAAATAAAGAGGAAAAAGACAGAATTTGCAGGAAGAAGTAGATAAAATAGGAGAGAATTCACAACCATGAGACAAGAACAGTAAAGAAGGAAAAAAAGCACACCAAAAAAAACAGGAGTAGGAAATAACCTGGAAAGAGAGGAGAAAAAGACCCTTGGGAATAGTTCTGCAGACACACTTCACAACAGGTTTGACAGATTTTTTGCCCAATTTTGCTTGATTGGTGACAAAAATTGTGAAGGTTATTTATAGACACAAAGGCAAGTAGGCTCAGCACTGGAGATTTGAATTTGAGGGGCTCATCAGCGGTTGGAAGTCTGCAGCACAATAGGCTCAGAGAAGCCCGTTGGCGGACTTTCTATTCTGGAGTGCATTGGCTAAGGGCTCAGCATGGGTGCGTTGCACGCTTTTTGCGTGCAAAATGACAAGAATGGGCCGGAATGCATGCCTTTTGCAGACATCATGTGGTCAAACACAACTTTCCCTCAGCCGCTGTGGGTTTACTCATGCGGAAGCAAGCAATCAAAGCTAAGTAGTACAGATTAGGAAAATTTGGGGATATGCACTGAGGTTGCAGAGCTGTGGGGTGATGAACGCTCAAGTTGAGGAGGCGGCACGTGGGTTGTTGGGGATTTTTAGTTATGCTGCATGCGGGATTGGGAGTGATCTGCTAGGGAAGATCAACAAGGATCTGTCATTAGTTATTCATTGGGGCAACTCAAATGTTAGGAGGAATAGGCAACTGGATCATTGAATCCACTGCAAATCATAGGATTGGGTAAGGATTGGACTATTAGTAAGGAGAATCAGTGCAAATGCACAGAGGCGGTGTGAAAAGGAGTCTTTCATTATCAGTTTACGTTCCTTTTTTGGAGTAGCTAAGGAGGGTCAGTGCGGAATGCACAGAGACAATAGGGGTCATTTGTTTGTGTTTTGCATTCTTTTTGTTGTAGATATAAGAAAGCTTTTCTTTATTGCAGGATATGGGGAGGAGATAAAAAGAACATCAAATATTATCAAGTCATCATTGCTTTATTGGAGTATTGGAGTTTTTTTTATGGAAAATTATAGTTATATTCATTTTCTTCTGTTACTTTGGAGTGTAATTACCAGCAAGAGTTCTTGTAGTTCATATTTAGGCAAAAAGTTCAAGTGTGGAGCTTGTCAGGGAGTCCGTCTTGTTTATATACTACTATTTCATTGCATGTTAGCTTTAGTGGTTTCCAGCTTGGGTGCGGAAGAAGATTTCAATTAGGAATTTCAGAGGTACAGGAGTTTGACTCAAGGGCTAGTGGCCTTTCCCAAACTTGAAGCAATATTTTTGTGGGGAATTTTTTATTTTTTCAGAGAATTTACCAAACACACAATCTCTTTCCACAATGTTTCATCATGATGTCAGCTAACTGCTTTAATGTGCTCACCCAACACAACTTGAAAGCATTCCTCTGTATGACATCATTCACATAGAATAAATTCCACCCAATGTGTTTAATCCAACCCCTTGAAGAATTTTCTTCCATGGCCAGTATTGCAGTTTTCTTGTCACAAAAAACTGTTGCTGGAATTTTCTCATAACATTGATTAATTAATTCATGTGGGAATAGAAGAAATTCTGTCCCTGCCCCAATCGCACGGTATTCTGCTTCAAATGTTGATATTGATACCAACTTCTTCCTTCAAGAGCTCCAAGAAATAGTTGCACCTCCAAAGCAAACCAAAAACCCACTTGAGGACCTCTAAAATTCACCACCCCATCCCGCATGAGCACACAGTTCCAGGTTGTCATCTGTTGGATTGATTTCCAGCATATGCTACCTAGTTGCCTAGAAGTAGCCAAGTAGATGCCTAAAAGCAAGCCATTTTTTGGTACCAGGGTGTGACAAGTATTGTGCAAGACAATTCACTGCATGAGATATATCAGGCCTGGTGTCAGCTCTCTGATACCAGGAACCTTGCAGTCCTTTAGCTACAGAGAGTGATAAAAGAACTTGGAGCAATAATATTCCAAAGAATAAACACTTTAAAGCTCCAATAATGGTATGGTAAGAGCAAGTGCAACGTTTATTTGGTTTGGTTATAAATATTTTAAATATAATATAAAAAGAGGGGCCACAGTATTTTACTACTGGGGATCTTTACAGACTAGCAACCTCTCTTCAAGGGGCCTCCTTAGGCAGTTTAAGAACCTTGGAATAAATATGGGTGCCTTAGAAAGGACTTATTCCACTAATGGCCGTGCTTAACAGCACAAGTGGCCTAGACAGGAAGGTAAACACTCACTCTGAGCACTTGACCACGAAAATCCTGGAATAATTGGAAGGGTTTCAGAGCAGATGGGGTAGATTGCTTGACTAAACTTCAATGGTTGATTGGTTAATAAAGGTAAATAATACTACTACAGACTAAGTCATAAATCACTTGCTTATCTTCATATAAGCACTTGATTAACAATGACACTGTTTCTGATTGATAATAAATAATTCCTGATGACTGATTAACTGATAACTGATTGGAAACAGAAGGGCAAAAAGAGCCTGTTTAAATATTCTTTTTTGGGTGCTTGAGGGCCTCTAGAAGGGGTACTAGCCATGGGCTGAGGCTAGGGGCGCAATCAGGGCAAGATTGGCACGTCCTCAAGGTGCTGTTAGCCTGCTGGCCTTAGATCTGTCAAGGAACAGCTCCTTTTTAGCTGCAGGATCTGTTAATCAATAGATTAGTCATTTTGCTGATCCTGAACTGATCCTCAATTTGTACAGTAAGTACTTGTCCAAAGTGAGCAGACGTGGATTTTTATTGATTCTCCATCCTCTGCTGATCTTGTATGTAATTTTTAATAATTTTTACAACCACTCCTTATGTAGTTTCGTGGTCTTTGAAGGTTCTGATCAACTTATTTCGTGGTAAGTCTGGATCTTTAAGTAATAAAAAATACTAAAAATTGGTTAATAACTAATTTTAATTGATTTTTAAGGTTTTTGAACTATAATCCATGCTTGTGTGGTAGCGTTACATATGTAGTGTAGATCCTACTATATTGTAGCTCCTCTGAGCGGTACCTGGATGTCAAACTGATCCCGGCAGGAGGCGCGGGGATCAGTCCATTCAAATGCGCGCGGGGACTGATCCGCTGCTCTGATGCGCGCGGGGGACTGTACTGCTGCGCGCGTGACTAGGTCACGGGATTACCTGCGCGGGAGTCCAGCGCTGTAGGGACGCGGGGCTGCGTGCGGGAGTTGGCGTACGCAGGAGTCCAACGCTGTAGGGACGCGGGGCTGCATGCGGGAGTTTGCGTACGCGGGAGACCAGCGCTGTAGGGACGCGGAGCTGCGTGCGGGAGTTGGCGTACGCGGGAGTCTAACGCTGTAGGGACGCGGGGCTGCGTGCGGGAGTTTGCGTATGCGGGAGACCAGCGCTGTAGGGACGCGGGGCTGCGTGCGGGAATTGTGACAAAACACAATTTCCCGTGTAACTCCTAAACTACACACAACAACTGGATTTCGACTGAAATTTAGGTGTGAAACCTATACATGAAATATCATGTGAAATATTAAAATGGCTAAAAGGTGCCATAATGGTGCCGTGGTCATTTACCATTTTCTATTAAATTAATTAAAAAATATAAGGAGTAAGAATTCAAGGGTGGGTCAGTGAGTGACCCTACCTTATTTTGGGTGGGGAATCCATTTCTGCAATAATATTTATGGATTTCCTACTCCTTTATTTTATAATAATTTTATTTGTTCATTTATCTTTGTTCCTTTTAATTTTGTTAATATTATTATTGTTGTTGCTTTGTCAGGTTGCTCTGTGCTAAGTAGCAGGCTGACACCTGGTCCCAATTGCCAGGTAGTTTAATGAGCCAATGAATGATTGGTATTCAGTTATATCCACACGTCCATCCATGCATGTTTCCAACTGTTTGTCTGGGAGAGTTTAGGCCATTGTCAATAGTAAGTTTTGAAAGTGTTTCTATGCATTATCCTCAATTTTAGATGCCAAATTTTCTTGAGATGGAGTGAAACCCTTTTCCTGATCAACAGTTATTCCTACAATTTTTTCAAAACCCTCCTACCATTTTCTTTTCATAGCATCCTCCAGACCACATTTGATTTGGTTGCATAGTAGTTCATTTCTGGAGATCACCACCCCATAATCCACATGCATCCAGACCAGTACAAAATTATCACCCTTCCAACACCAATATAGAGAAAGCTCCACCTCCTAAAATTCAAAACTAATTTCCAGAATAATTCCCCAACAGTGTTTCCACCAGCACCAAGGTGCCTGTTTTGTGCCATAAAGGGCCTTTTTCAACCTGAGGACCTTTCCTTGTAGCTCAGAGCTTAAATCAACTGGCAGCTATGCGTATATTGTTTCATCAATTTGAATGTGCAGATAAGCATTTGAAACATCAAACGAGTTGATTATCCAATGGTTTTTTACTTCAAACGCAAGCAGGAGGCGTAGACAGGACAGAGACGCAGTTTTCTCAAAGTTCTCATAGCAATCAATCCCCAGCTGTTGAGTGTAGCCTTCCCTAACATTTTTGCTTTCAAGTCAGTAAACAGATTCTGATTATCACTTTTCAGGGAAAAGACAAATCTAGTATCCAGGACATGTATTCCTGGTTCTTCATCCACAACATCCTACACCAAAAGCGCCTCACACAATGGTATATCTTTGTTGCACACCATTTCCCACTTTGGCCAGAGTGGTGAATTCCTTGCTTAAGCAAGCAAACAAGGAACATCCTAGTGCAAGATTTGGGGAATAGAATCAATTATTGCGTCCTGAGAATTACAAATCTGATCTTTTGGAGTTTTCCCCAGTTCACGTTGGACATTATTTAAAAAGTGATGAAGACCCCCTTTTTTCTCAGACCAAGGAATAGACAAATTTGCCTTGAAGTACACAAAATCCACAGAATTGGATGATATCAACTCATTTCTTTGGACATCCCAGAATTACCAATCCTGGCCATCCTCCAGGTATCCTACTAGAAAACACAGCTTGGACCAATCTTCCAGTTCCTTCCTTTTTTCCTTTGTTATGTGAACATAAGCTTTTGAGCCAAATGGGTAGATATTATCTGCTTGTGGTCCAATCCCTGCCCATAGCTCTAGGGGTTTTTTTCCGTTTTAAAGCTTGTTTGGAAGACAATTGTGTAGGAATGTTGCAGACTTGTATTCAAAGTTCAACAAAGATTGAGGCAGGCCTGATTGCTTGAGCATTGCCCTTTCCATATACCCAAGTGTTTGATTAAGGTGCTCTGCGTTTCCATTCTGTTCAGGAGTGTGAGAAAAAGTCAGAGCCATTGTGGTTCCAACAGAGGAGATAAAGGACTGAAAATACCCTTTGTATAATCTTTTTTGTTATTGCAGCAAAGAATTTTGGAGCCTTCAGCTGATTCTTGATGATTGTGAGGGCATGAGTCAACTTTGTTTCAAAATCCAACCATGCCTTTACCATAAAACAGTAGGAAACAGTAGTGACATGATCCGGCAGCGTAAGGATGTATTTTTTGCCCAAGATTTTCGGCATATCAACTGGAACAAACACATCAGAACATAGCAGATCCAGCCTCTCATTCACTTTCAGCTCACTATTCAGATTTTCACTTTTTTGTTTGCTTTTGGTGATGGAACATGTTTCACAGAAGAATGGTACCCATTTGTGCTGATCAAACTGGGGCACAAATTGTCAGGGTAGTGTGATTCACGCTACACAGGGCCGGAATATCCCTCCGCCAGTTGTGCATGGCAACGTCCCTGCACCAACCTCCAGTCTCAACCTTGACCAATGGATGGCAAATTCTGACTCATAACCATTCCCTTGCAGACCCTCTCTAATTGACCCTCACTTGACCAACCCCAACCAGGCCGTTGCTCATTGAGTCAACTTGCAACCAACACAACAAGAGGAGGTCCTAAAAGAAGCTGACCGAGGAGGAGGGCACAACTAGGATCAAGTGGAGGTAATTTAGGAATTTTTCTTTCACTCTTTCATTGCAATCTATCTCCATCAGAATCCATACTCAGTCTTGTTTTTTCAATCAATCTCAAACTAAAACAACTGGTCAATTCAGGCTTGTTTTCTATTTCATTCCTCATACACTGTGTCAGACCAACATTGTAGGATTAAGCTAGTGTTGATCAAATTTAAGGTATTCACCTATTCATTTTCTTTCTTACTACCATCCCCACTCAGTCAACTTACTGTTTTGTCTCTATCTTGATCAAATTTAATAAATTCAATTGTCAAATATAAGCCAACCTAGGAAGTGATCACAACGCGAAATCACAAACAACAATGGGATGTCAATAGTGATACCCAAGTACAACTTGTTTTACTCAAGCCTGGGGACTATTCATTGATTAAAATTGGTCAAGCTGACGGTAAAGAACTGGAATCAATGGCCAATGAGGTTTGAAACATCCTAACCAGTAAGGGGGAAAAGGACATGTTGGACAAGGAATGGACCATTAAGGTAAACCGCACCACATCCACGTTCAAACACAGAAATGCCTGGGCCCTCAACCAACTATTCTCCACCACCTCAAGGGATCTTCATCAAAAAATTAAGGCAAATAAAGGAAGTTTTATCAACTCCTATAACACCCTTTGCAACGCCTGCGGGGATGCATCCATACTGACCATAGTGACCAACCCCAATGGCTGACAAGGATGGATTATACACCTGGAACATCACTGCAGGATCACATCAATAAGTTTTCTTCCCTCTACACCTTGATGAAGTCCTCACTTGCCAACATTCCAGAATTTGCATCAATCTCCACTGCATTGGAAGCGTGTCTGCTTTTGATAACGCTAAACTACAACAAGACCCTAACACTTTTGGTCCAGATCATGTTTGAAATCAACCCCTTCACCTATGAAACGGTAAGAGACCATCTTACACTTGAACGCAAATGCAGAGAAAACTTGGAGACCAAGGAAGAAATGAACTTGGAATTCAAGTCCACCCCGTACCAACCTTCACAGAAAAAGCAACCTTGGAACCAAACTGCCTGTCAAGCACCCGCATTCATCTTCCAACCAACCTAGGAGCGCAATCCCCACAAGAAACCACCCCCAAGGCAAATCTTTAGACAACAAGTGTCAGCCTCCTGGATGCCAAGATCCTTCCTATCCTTTAGCTACAAGAGTTTATAGATTGAATAATAAATATATTATTCAATAAATGTGGCATAAATCTGTTAAATATTTGGATAAAGCTTATTACAAGCTTGATTGGCTTGGATATGGTTCAATATTATAAATCAATATAAATAAATTTATTATGAAATAAATTAACAGAGGGGCCACAATAATATTGGGGATCTTTAACACCTCTCTTCAGGGAATTCGGTATGAAAACACATAGACCTGGTTAGTTTGGAACCTTTAATTTATATTCTTAAAGGATATATTGCCCAAAGATAATATGTATATAAAATACACAGTGTAGTGGCAGGGCTTGGTAACCAAGCTGCCACAACAGAGAAAGGATAATAAAACTCACTGCTATATTATTGAATCCTTTGGGTACCTGTTTGGGATGTGCACTGATGGGTTAAACCTGTTTACTAGGGTTATACGGTTGTTCAGCAGTTTAAATTGATAAAAAGGGTTGAGGACAGATATCATTAATCAGACTAAAGCCATAAACCACTTAATTATCTCTGATAAGTATTTGATTACCTTGTAACGGTTTCTGGATGTTAATATCACTGGGTCTCTGGGTATCAATATCCTCAAAAGTGCTCTTTATTTATAGCTTTTTGAGTCCCAATATTGTCCTTCTGACGGGTAAAGGGGCTCAAAGGGAGGGACACTGAGGCTAGAAGGGTACAAAGTGGCATCCTGTCACGTGTTCTTGGTTCTTTAGCACGGGTAACATCTAATTCCATAGTGTATGGGAATTTTTCTACTTTATAATTGATGTTTTGACGTGTGAATAACACTAATTTGTCCATTTTATTTATTATTTAAGTAATTATCCTTATTAAATGTTCCAAGTAAGTTGATAATATTTTAATAGAAATTCCTACGGATAGTTTGATTTCAGGTGAGTTCTCATTATGTAAAAAATAATTGGAGTAAAGTCATGACATTGATTTTACTCCTTATTTTCAAATTTTAGTTAATTAATTATCCTTAGTAAATGTTCCCAGTTAGTTAATAATTATTTTAATAGACATTTGTACGGATAGTGTGATTTCAGGTGAGTTCTCATTATGTATTTAATAATTGGAGTAAATTCATGACATTGATTTTACTCCTTATTTTTGAATTTTAATTGATTTACTAAAATAATTATTTAAAAATATAATTCAAGAGTATTTATGTAATATTTTAAAATCATTAGTTTCCTTATTATGTCACAAAGAATACTGTTGTCTTGTAGTTATAATAATTGCATATTAAATTATTTTAATATATTTTTAGAAGTAGTCATTATCTTGTTTTTGACATTCTTGGTATTTTAAATTATTTTTAATAAAAAATACGTGTAAAGGTTATTTATGTATTTTCATATACTTTTGTGTATTTTTATATAATTTTTTGTATTTTTAGACTATCTAATATCCACGGGAACATTTATTACATATGTAGAATGTTCCCCTGTAGGTTGTAGCATGTTTACGCGGTACCTAGGTTTCTCAGGCCGTCTGTAAGTTTGTCAACTTGTAGTCACGCGGCTGCGTACTTGTCAGAGGCCCGGGGCTGCTTACACAGCTTTTACAGGGTGAAAGTGCTGTAGCCCAGCTGCGCCCGGGTCTATTGGCTGCGGCGGCTGCATGCAGGAATTATGACAGAACACATTTCCATCTGTAACTCCTAAAATATACACAACACCTCAATTCTGACTGAATTTTAGGTGTGAAAACTATACATGATAATACGTGTGAAATATTAAATTGGCCCAAAAAGTACCATAATGGTGCCGTGGTATTTTGGTCTTTCTTTCCTTAATTATTTAAAAATATAAGCAGTTGGATTTCAAGGGTGGGGTCAGTGAGTGACCCTACCTAAGTTTGGATGGAGAATTGATTTATGCAATATTATTAAAGGTTTTCCTACTCCTCCTTAGGTTAATCTTAGTATTTATTAATTTTATATTATTTCTGTTACTTTTAAAGCTTGCTCTGCAATAGTAGCAAGCTGACACATGAATTTTTACTCACCACCAGAGGTCATGTCCATTTCTGAAAAATTTTGTTCCTCAATTGTCAACCTTGATTAGGATGCAATTTGGGCTTCCAATCATTCATTACCCGCATCCTTTGTTTCCATAGCTTTGTTCATTGCACCAATGTAGTCCTTGAATGCAGCCATGTTGAAAGGAGGTCTTGCCACTGTTCCCATAATGCAAAAAAAGAGCAATGCTACTTCAGTTTTTGATCAAACTTTCAATTGGGCAAAAGTTTTCTCACTTTCAAGTTGAGAAAGATTAATTTTGTGGGATGTTTATTTCATTTTTCTATATTTTCACTTTAATTTCACTTTAATTTCAATTTAGTGTCACTTTATGATTGCTAGATGTGTTCCAAAATTCCACATTGTATGTGTTAATCCCAAATTTGGGTTGATGAAACCCAAATGTGGTCCATGGGGACCCAAAACATTTGGAACAACCCCAGGTGTGGTTTTATTATATAACCTTGGATTGGGAACAATTCCGCGGTTGGCACCCTCATTGCAGGCCTCTTGGACATTTTATTTGGTTTTCTTTTTGTGGCTTGCTTGGACATTGGAGTTGGTGTGCTAATTGCGGCCGGCTTGGACATCAGAGTTGGCACGCTTGGAAATTGTAGTTGGCGCGCTCATTGTGGCCCGCTCAGAAATTGGGGGCCCAAGAATGCAGCTGGCCCAACCAGGTTTGAGGGCACCTAGTTTGGGATGATAGAGCAGGGAAATGAGGGCTATAGGAGCAAAGCTATAGAATTGGGCTGGGCGCAGGCAAGTGCGGGCCAACTTGTGCCGCAGGAAATCACGCGGTGCACTGGGGGGATACAGAAAATGCAGGGGGCTTGAAGTAGCCTGTGGCGGAGCGCTGCTTCATGAGAAGCAAAAACTGGGTGTGTGTAACAGTGGGTGGGCTTGAGGGTGGTTGCGGTATTGGAAAGGGTTAGGGTTAGGATAGGGTTCTGGTTTCTAGAGTTTCTTTTCTTTTTTTTGTTGTGCTTGTATTTAGGATAGGTTTGAGAGGGTGGGAATAAAGTCAGCGCTCTCAAACCCACCTTGTAAGACACGGACTTATTGAATCATTGGATTGAAAGGGGATTGGATGGATGGATGGATTAAGGGTGGAGGGAAGGAAATACATCTCTATCTCTCTATCTCTCTATCTCTCTATCTCTCTATCTCTCTCTCTCTCTTTACTGGAGCATCATTATCCTTACAGAAGCTAGGAACATTGATCCTGGAACTCAAGGACAACTAGGAAAGTATCACCCTCTTGGTTTCTACATCTGGGGGTCTGGCGGGAAATTTGTTTGTCTCAAGTCTCTCAAAGGTACTCAAGATGCTACCAGCGGTCACTTCTCCCTCTTCTTCCTCCTCCCCCCATCTCCTCATCAACCCAAAGGATTACCCTCACATTTGACTCAACACCCCGGATTTTGAGCAATTCATCTCACCATATGAAGTGATTGCAGAGTCCAAAGGCGCATTGAATCACAACAAGCTGCACCATGTTGTCCTGTTCATTTTGGATGTGGAAGACCTTTTGGACTTGGAAGAGATGGAAGGCTACAAGAATCTGGATTGGCCAAAGCTGAAGGGTTACATGTTGGAAAGGTGGGGGAAGCCCAAGCCTTGTTTCTGGGAAGGCAATTTTAAACAATCCACAGCAGAATTGGATTACAAGGCAGGCGCGTGCGGCAGGGTCTGGTTGCAAGTCAATTAGGATTAAGCATAACTGGATTAAGTGGCAGCACTTGCTCTAGCCCCACCACTGGCAAACATAAGTCTTTAAGTTCCAATTCTTTATCTTTTAAAGCTTTTTGTTTGTAATAATTTCATTTTTGTTTTTGTTGCTCAGGAGTTATGATAACAGGCACAAAATTATGGAGGCTCTTTTTTTTCTGTTTAAGAAGATTCAGATAATAATTGATTAATTCTCTGTTGGTCTTAAGATGCACTGGATGAATAACAATAAAAAAGGATAATAAGTATTTCTGCTTATGTTTACTTAGATTATCTGGTCCAAAGAAATAAATTAATTAAAAATAAATTATTTGAGGATATTTCCCGGCCAGACCCCCAGTTTTCAGCTTACTGATAGCAGAAAATTTGTTGTCCTTTAGCTAAAGCAAGAGATATTGGTGTTGGAATAATAATATTTCCAAGAAAATTATGTAAAATTATCAAATGGTTGATTTAGAAGCAAGTGCAAATTTTGAGTTGTTTGGTTGGATTAAATTGATTTAAATATATTTTTCAAGAGGGGCCACAGTTCTTGAAAACAGGTGATGTTAATTGGATATCAAACTCTCTTCAAGGGGCTCTTTTGAACCATGTAAAGACCTTGGGACATTGAGGCCCTAAGTGATTACTCAAAAGGGGTTTAATCAAGGGTACTGGGTGGACTGGCTGACTCACAGCACTTACGCTTGGAGGCAAGGAGGAGATAACTTACTAATTCAAGCAGATACTCCAAGAAACTTGCATAAATTGATGGTTGAAAGGGTCTCAGGACAATTGATGGGGATATTGCTGATATTCTTTCAATGGAATTAACAATAGGTTTAGAATTAAAAATTATAACATCAGACTGAGACCATAAATCAATTTTTTATCTTGAATAAAACACTTGATCATGGATGGCAAGGGGTCTGGATTGATTACTGAAAAATTAATGATTTTTAAACCATCTAAAAAGGAGCTGTTTATCGACGTTCCTAGGGTAATAAGACCTTCTCAGGGCATGTAGAGATATTTTTGCTTGTTTTCTGAGGCTAGAAGGCTAGCTAGGGATAGTTTGGCACGTATTCTGGGTGCTTCCAGCTGGCTACTCTTGCCTGTGTCATATTTTCATGTGAAATAATTGTCAGAAGTTATTTAAATGTTAATTTGTTATTTTCATGGTTCAGACACATTTCCTTATTTTGTATTACTTTCTTTAAAGTGGCATGGTGTCACAAGGGCTGCTGAGGTCTAAGCAGGGCTTTGCACAAGGGCTAATCTACTCACATTAGGCTTGGGAGCAAGGTTACTGGAGGAGGCTATGGAGCAGAGTAAGGTTATAGGATATCCAGTACCTGAGAGAGTAACCATGTGTAAGTATGGATTCTATGTATGTACTGCATGAGATCAGACCATATGTAGATATATGTATATGTAGTCATATGTATATGTAGCCATATGTGTATTTAGTCATAAGTATATGTATGTAGGTTGAATGGAGATATACCTATATAGTCTCCAGAGCCCTGAGGTTGAAGTTCCTGAGACAGTTGACTGAGGGTAGACTGTAGATTGAGATGAGCTGGGTGTCAGTATGACAGTACCCCCTGGTAAAGAGGAGGGCATCACCTGATGACCATAAAAAGAGAGGTTGAAGAGGCCATCCAATCTTGATCCTTCAGCTATGTCTGATTCCTGTTTTTCTCCACCCCACTCCACACCACCGCCACCATTATCCACCACCACATTACTATTCCCTTCACCCTACCTTCAACCATCACCCCCACCTACCCCATTACCCACACTAAGTCCCTTTACCAGATCACCCACACCTACATATCCAATTGAGAAGACCAACAATAACTACCCTGTCCAACAATATTACCCCAGCTGCGAAAGATTTTTGAAGATGGATCAAATTTGTACCACCCGTATACGCTTTAATTCCACCAAGTGTGAAAGTTGTTGTAAATTTGGAAGGCCCTGTGATATTGATAGGAGAAAGAGGAAGGCCATGGGGCCAACCATATGGGTCCAGGATAAGAGTAAACCCTTTGAAATAAAGGAAGCTCCAGACAATGAGGCAATGACTTTAGGTGGTTCATCCAGGTTGGATGAACCTTCAGGTAAGTGCAACTGAGTATTTGCTTATTTTTGTTGAGGTTTATTGAATGCTGATTGGGTTATTTGGATATTTTGTTTGATGCAGGAAAGATTAAAAAAGGTCCAAGCCAAAAGAGAGAAAATGCGTAGAGAAGGTTGATTAGTTTTGGATGGGACTTCAAGATTACGTGACAATGAGATGGGTGAGGCCTTCATACAATGGGGAGTTGCTGAACCAGAAACCGATGAAGAAGATCTTGAATCACCGTCAAAAAGAGTCCGCAAAAAAACATCTGAATTGGCCATCAAACCTGTCAAAGAAGCACGTCGAAGCGTCAAAGCAAGCCGTCAAAGCGTCGAAGGAGGCCGTCGAAGCGTCAAAGTAGGCCGTCAAAGCGTCAAAGTAAGCCGTCGAGGCAGCGAAGTAGGCCGTTGAAGCGTCGAAGTAAGCCGTCGAAGCGTCGAAGAAGGCTGTCGAAGCATCAAAGTAGGCCATCGAAGCGTCAAAGTAGGCGGTCGAAGCGTGAAAGGGTGCCATTGAAGCGTCAAAGTGGGTTGTCAAAGCGTCAAAGGGTGCTGTCAAAGCATTAAAGTAAATCTTTGAAGCGTCAAAGAAGATGAAGACGCCAAAGGTAGTTCTGAGATGGATTTAAGTGACGTAGAGGAGGAAGAAGAAAGAAAAATAATGGATGTAGAATTGAATAAAGGGAAGGGGAAAGAAGCTAGAGAATCTATCATCAATGAAGGAAGGAGGTTGGACAATTCTTTGGAGTTGGAAGATTTAAGGAAGAGAATAAAGGAATTGGAGGTAAGAGCAAGGAAAGTAGAAGATAGAAAAAATAAGAAAAAATGAATTGGAATGAAGGAAGCCTCTGTGTCTATGCTGGAAGAAATTGAAAATGGAGAAAGATTGGTCAAAATGATGGGAGGCGAAAAAGTAGGGGAAAGATTGAGAGATGATTCAATTTTGGATGAAGATCAAGTGAATCAATCTTTTGAAGTTTATAATAGAAACGTAAGGATTTTGGATTCAAATTTTCAGGAAGGTTTAAAGAGAGGTTGGGGAAGTTTGAGATGGGAACTACTGTTAGAGAACCTATTTCTTATCAGGATAAAAAATTAGAATTAGTTAATTCTTGGATGAATAGAGTAAAAGAGTTGGAAGAACTTATGTGTGAAAATGTTTCAATTTTATTTGTAAAGGATTGATATTTTTATTTTATTTTATTTTATTTTATTTTATTTTATTTTATTTTATTTTATTTTTATTTTAAGAGTGAATTTTTTGAGATGGATTATTTCTTTTTATTTTTTTATTTCTTGTTTTTTTTTTATATATTATTTTATATATATATATATATATATATATATATATATATATATATATTTGATTTGAAAAGATATCTATTTTTCTTTATTTTAAGGGAGCTTTTGGTTTTAAAGGATAGAGTGTATGGAAATCTTGAAGTAAGGCAGGGCAGTTGGTGAGATTGGATTGAGGTTCCCAAGTGGTGTGTTCCTTGTTGTTTTGAAAGCCTTTCCATTCAAATAAGTAGAATAGTTTCCCCCTCTTGAGTTTTGAGTCAAGTATCTGAGACACTTCCCATTCTTCCTCTCCATTGATTTGAACTGGCTCAATAGGTGGTTGATGTCTGGAAGATAATGAGTTGTCTTGATAAGGTTTGAGTAAGGAGGAGTGGAACAGAGGGTGAATGGTGGATTATTGTTGAGGAAGTTGAAGCTTGAACAAATTTTTTCCAATCTTTTCTGTAATCTAAAAAGGACCTAACCATTGCTCTGAAAGGATATGAGTTGGGCGATTAGTTTTGATATTTTTTGAAGAAAGCCAAACTTTGTTTGCAACATCAAATGAGTCAGGAAAATCACTTCTTTCAAGGTCAGCATATCTCTTATAGTCTTTAATTGCTTTTTCCAATTCATCTGTCAGCTGCGTCTGATTTTGGTGAATC
Organism: Puccinia polysora; assembly: GCA_025617555.3. NCBI lineage: Eukaryota > Fungi > Basidiomycota > Pucciniomycetes > Pucciniales > Pucciniaceae > Puccinia > Puccinia polysora. Next base: position 23,676,293 of record CM062628.1, read on the forward strand.
TGAGTTATGTAGTGACTGGCAGGTTGGTTATCTACTAAATGCAGACTGTCAAAGTTGGGATGTCAACCATAAATGTTAAAGAAGGGAGATTGCTTTGTTGAAGTATGAGTTGAGTTGTTGTAGGCGAATTCAGCAAGAGGGATCCAGGTATCCCAGTCGTCTTGGTGATAACTGACATACATCCTAAGAAATTGTTCTAGAAACTGATTTAGGCATTCCGTCTGACCGTCTGTTTCAGGGTGATAAGCTGTGGAGAGATTTCTTTTTATCTGTAATTTTTCACATACATTTTTCCAAAAGGAAGAAACAAATAAAGATCCTCTGTCACTGACAATTTCAGCAGTTAGTCCAAGTTTGGAGAAGATGTTGGAGATTAGTAAGTTAGCTAATTCCACAGAGGAGATATCAGTTCTGGTTTTCATAAAGATAGACATTTTTGAGAAACAATCAACAACCACTAGGATTGAGTTGAAAACATTTGATAATGGTATTTGTGAAATAAAATCCATAGAGAGTGAAGTCCAGGGAGAATCTGGAATTGGTAAGGGTTGGAGGATTCCAAACTTCTTTTGGTGACTGGACTGGTTTCTGCTGCAAAGGTAACAAGAAGAAACATAATCTTTGATAAAGGAGGTCATATTTTTCCAATGAATATCTCTTTTGACTAGATCAATAGTCTTGTCTTGGCCAGGGTGACCAGAAAGTGGAGAATCATGTCGTTGTTGTAAAATTTCTAATTGGAGATGTTCATATTCCTTAGGGATTGCTATCCTATCTTGAAAAATAAGAAGACCAGTGTCTGGATCTATTAAGTAATTCTTGAATGTTTATTTTTTGTGTAGCTTCTGAATAATATGTTGAGTTGTTTGTTCAAAAGCTGGGAGTTTATTAAGTTGTCCAAGTATCCATCAACCTGTTTAGTGGAAATGAAGAAAATTCTGGAAGTTTGAAAGTCATTCTGTTTCAAGAGTTGTTTGACATTTTCTGGGTTCTTTTCTGCATAGGGTACTCCCCCCTTGGGATAAACGTTGTCTCAACGTGACAAGATATCAGGCACAATAAAGTTCTTTCCAGGTCTATAAACAATAGTGAAGTCGAATTCAGACAGGAATTCTGCCCACCGCGCTAGGCGACGAGTCAGTACTTTTTAAATCATACAATATTTCAAAGATAAACCATCAGTGAGAACTTCAAAAGGAGAAGAGAGGCTAAGGAAATAAGCTCTCCAAATCTTGATAGACCATAAAATGGCTAGGAGTTCTTTATCATGGATTTTGTAATTCAGTTCAGCACTACCCAATTTCCTGCTATCAAAAGCAACTGGGTGTTTGGATCCATCAGGAGAAACTTGGGTGAGCACAGCCCCTAGGGCATAGTCACCAGCGTCAGTTTCTAAAAAGGTTTTTAAGGAACGATTTAAATGGTTAAGGACAGGCGCTTTGGTAAAAGCCTGTTTGAGGTTGTTAAACTGCTGAAGAGCATCTGGTGATAAAGGAAAAATGGGGTTTGCACCAATTGAGAGCAGTAAGGAGGTGAACCTTTCTGGAGTAGTTAATGATAAACCTGTGATAAAATTTAGAAAAAACCAAAAACTGTTGCAAAGCCTTTTATTTGTTGGCGTTGGCCAATCCAAGATTTTTCAAACCTTGGAGTTGTCCATTTCAATACCTTTCCTTGAGATCACATAACCTAGATAATCCACAGAAGAGGTATGAAATTCACATTAAGAAGCTTTTGCATATAAATTGTTCTTCCCAAGTCTGTTCAAGACTTCACACACATGAGCGGTGTGTTGTTCTAAGTCTTTGGAAAAAATAAGAATATTTTAAAGGTAAACCACCACATAGATGGTCAGAACGTCACTGAACATGTCATTAACAAGACATTGAAAAGAGGCAGGAGCATTATTCAGTCCAAAACACATGAACAAATATTCAAAACTTCCAAATTGTGTTCTGAATGCTGTAAGATGTTGATCTCCTTCTTTGATACAAAGAAGCTTGTAAGCACCCCTGAGGTTGACTTTAGAGAAGATAGTAGAACGTGAGAAGACTGTTAGTAAGTGAGTCATTGGAGCAATAGGAATTGGTTCTTGCGAGTCACAGCGTTAAGTTTGTGATAGTCAACACACAATTGTAAACTACCATTCTCCTTTTTCACAAAGAGGACAGGTGCACCAGTGCTGGAGGAACTGCAGCAAATGAAACCTTTCTCTATATTCTCCGCTATATAGGCTTGTAGGGCAGTTTTTTCATGATGACTCAGAGAGTAGATAGGCCCAACTGGAGGCAAAGGGCCTTCCAGTCTGATATGGTGATTGTACGCACGGTGAGGAGGCAGTTTATCAGCTTTGACCTTGGAAAAAAAATCTAAAAAGGCATGATAAGCTTGAGGAACTTTTTCCATCACGGTTTCAATTTCTTCAGCTTCTTCATCTTCATCCAAAACTTCAGCAGGGTTCTGCTTGGGTTCAGAGTCAGGATGAGAAATAATAATACGCATAAGTTGAATGGATAGATCATTCTCCAAATCCTCAAAGAATTTCAGAGAATGTCCAAAGAATATCTGATCCATAGAAGTGATTGTTGAACTCAAAGAAGCGTGTTGTGATGATGTAGATTCTGAAGTAGGGGCAGGGACAGTGATCTGCAGGTTCACTGGAGGATAGGAAATAATGGCCGAAGAGAGTTCAACAGGAAGGGAATTACCTAAAGTTGGTTGGTGACTTGGGGTGATCAATCCCAGTTGCCAATTTACCTCAGGGTTCCAGAAATGAAGAAATTCAATACTCAGAATAATATCTTCCTTTGGACGAGTATCAACAATCAAGAAGTCCCATTCTAAGTTGGGAATTCAGGGTAAGTAAAACCTGAAGTTTAACTTATGAGTTATCTCCTGGGTTGGCCTGTTAGTAGGTGTAAATGGAATGAGAAAGATAGGAACAGATAGAGGAGTAGGAGATAAAGAGCACTTAGAAACCATAGATTTGGAAATGATGGATTTGGTTGCTCCTGAGTCCACGAGTATGCTGAAAGCTTGGTTATTAAGGAAAAAAATGAAACATAACTCTTTATTATGGGAGTCAGAAGTGTTCTCTCCCAAAGCATGTACTTGGATATTGGAGGGGTGATGGTCATGGAGTACCACATGCTCATCAACTAGTCTTTTCCCTGTTCAGGTCTTGCTGAGTCAACCTTTTGGAAATGTTTGTAGTCTGGTTGTTTTCTGCAAAGGTTGAACTTGTGAGGCCCTCCACAGTAGCTGAACAATCCTTCCTTTTCCGTTCTAGCTTTTTCTTCAGCCTTGAGGTGTCCATTTTTACCTTGGTGACTGGTTTGAGGAGCTTTGGAGGAATTGGATGAACTGGGACCAGGTCTTGGAACTGAATGAGAACTATGGGATTTCTCCCTCATCCTTTCATGGTAACGTGTGTCATACTTAAGCACAATGTCCATTAACTCTTGAAGGTTTTCTTGAGGTCCATTGTATCCCGCTAGCTGATCCAGTAATCTGGAAGGTAGTCCCTGTCTAAGAATAAAAGTGAAATCTTCATCACCCCAGCCAGAAACCTTAGTCATTAAGGTCCTGAATTCAGTGATATAGTTAGAAGCATATCCTGCATCTTTCATTTTATGAAGGGTTAGGTCTATTTCAGCGCATTGGATCTCAACTCTGTCTCCAAAAAAAGTATGAAGTTGCTGAGTAAAATGAAACCATGAGTTAAGCAAAAATTCAGGTTCTGGGTTACCAAGGTGAGCAAGGTATGGTTGAATCCAGTGACTAGCATTTCCGGATAGGTAAGAGACTGTAAAAAGAACTTTCTTACTGTCATTAGCAAATACCCTCTCATTGTTAGCAAAGATGAGTTCACAAGCTTGAAGAAAAGGTCAGAGCTTGGTTGGGTTAGTACCATCAAATCTTTCTGGAGAATTTATGGATGGTGATTTAAAGTTGGAAGAAGGAAAATTATCAGCAGGTTTAGAAATTTTAGTCATTTCTAAGGTCATTTGCTGAAGAATGGCCAGCAGGGCAGGGTCAGTAGAAGTACCCTTAGAACAAGGAAGATTAGTAACCCCTTGAGAATTGGTTGGGACCGCAGTGTCATTAGAGGAAATACTTGGATTAACTCCTGGGGAAGGTGAATCCAAGCCACTCAAGATTCTTGAGTCAAATCCTGAGTCCTCATCTTCTTTGTAACCATCATACTCATCCTCTTCTGGAAGTGGGACCAATCTTGGGTCAAACGCAGGGGAGTCTATTCCATGGGAACCTGGTACTGGATATTGACCTGCAATTCTGTGAAGACTAGCATTGTCAGAGGACGGAATGGAAGCAAGGGAAGCTTGTTTAATAGGTTCCAATAACCCAATATGCATGGGGGTTGAAGTAACGACCTCCGGGATTGGTAAGCTAGAGAACATTCTTCCTCTTCCACGTGCTCCTGGTGTTGAAGGGTTAGCAGGTTCAGTGGTACCTCTACCTCTGGAACTGCGAGTAACAGCTGGGCTGGTGATGTGAGTGAATCAAGAACGTCAAGGAGGCATTGTATTGCTTTGAAGAAGTTACCCAAAAGTTGTCTTCACCATAGAAAAAATAAAAAAGAAATATACCCAAATTTATTGAAGAAATTGGCCCAAAAGAAGCAGAGCGTCGAATCCCAACAAAGCCCTTCAAAGCCCGTCAAAGCCCATCAAAGCCCCTCAAAGCCCGTCTAAGCAGGGGTAAAAAATGAGTGAGTTTTTGGGATTATAAAGAGGTTTTATGGATTTAAAAGGTTTATTGGAAAGGCCACAAATTCAATAGCCACTCCAAGGATTGAAGGAAAGATGGGGGTTGATGAAAAGGCCAAAAATTCAATAGCCAATTCAAGGAAGGTGATAAAATGAAATGACCACAAATTCAATAGTCAAGTCAAGGGTGGTAGGAAGGATGGGATACAATGAAATGATCACAAATTCAATATTAAAGTCAAGGGTGGTAGTAAGGATGGGTAAACAAACAGTGCCACAAATTCAATAGCAAAGTTTGGTGAGGTTAAATAAGGTAAGGAGTGTTTGGTTGGTGAAGATGGGTTTATTGGGGAAGAAATCAGTTTAATGTCACAAGGGCTGCTGACGTCCAAGCAGGGCTTGGCACAAGGGCTACTCTACTCACAGTAGGCTTGGGAGCAAGGTTACTGGAGGAGGCCATGGAGTAGAGTAAGGTTATAGGATATCCAGTACCTGAGAGAGTAACCATGTGTAAGTATGTGCAAGCACAGGGAGTCTATGTATGTACTGCATGAGATCAGACCATATGTAGATATATTTATATGTAGTAATATGTCTATGTAGTCATATGTTTATGTAGTCATAAGTATATGTATGTAGGTTGAATGGAGATATACCTATATAGTCTCCAGAGCCCTGAGGTTGAAGTTCCTGAGACAGTTGACTGAGGGTAGACTGTAGATTGAGTTGAGCTGGGTGTCAGTATGACACATGGGCAAAAGTGGGTATTTGTAGATTCTACACCATCTTCTGCAAATTTTTGTAATTTTTAATAATTTTCTGTTATACTTCTTGATGTGTTTTGTGGTTCATGAAGATTTGGTAATCCCATTTAAGTGACAACCTTCAGTATTTTTTCTCACAATTTATTTGCTTTAATTTTTTGATTTTCATATTTTTATTCAATTTTCCTAGGTTTCAAAAATCTCCCCATCCGTCAGTCAACTCATTACATATGCATGATGTATGCATGCAAGTTGTAGCATGTGCTTGCGGTACCTGACTGTTAGAATTAGTACAGTTGATTTTGACGCGCGCAGGCTTGAAAGCTTCATGCAGGAATCCATGTTGACATGCGCAGGCTTGACAGCTGCGTGCGGGAATCCATCATCTTTGGCCAGCAGTCATTTTTCATGAAGGTTTCTTGACGTGCACCTGTGTACTGAGTGTCAGGCGTGTGTACCCTTGCTATATGAATGCAGGGCTGCGCGCAGGAATTTTGAAACAACACTAATACGCCTGTAACTCCTAAAATATACACAACACCTTGATTCTGACTGAATTTTAGGTGTGAAACCTAGACATTGCATTGTGTGTGTGATATTAGAATGGCCAAAAGGTGATATTCTGGTGGCATGGTTTATTGGTCTTTCCTTCTAAAATTATAAAAAAATTTAAGGAGTTGCAATTCAAGGGTGAGTTCATTGAGTGACCCCACCAATTTTTGGGTGGGGAATCCATTTCTGCAATGATATATATGGATGTTCCACTCCTCTTCATTTTATTATTTATTTTCTGTTTGACAGGTTTCTCTTGTCAACTAGCAAGCTGAAACCTACCAAATGCGTCCACTCCCTCCAAAACCCTCCCCTCCATTGTTACATATGTCCAGTTTTTCCTTCTCATGGGGCGGCCCTCTGCTGCGCCCTACTTGGAGCCCCGTGTGTTTATCCATCTGCGCACATCTGCAAATCCCATGATCCGCGGATTGGTCCGCAACTATGCTTTCCTGGATCTCCCCAGCACGTATAACCCATCTATCACCCTGCTCCTGCTTCCCTTACTAGCCCCTGCAAACTTGGTTGGGTTGGCTCCATTGCATGGTTGGCGTTGTCCAAGCAGGTTGCAAGCCTCCAATGCCTGGAGTAGGCCCAACCCACACCCAGTGCTAAGCCCCGCAATTCCTACTGCTGAGCCTGCAGCAGCTGCTTCTGAGCCCGCAGCCCACAAAAAAGTTCCCAATCCAAGGTTATAAATAGAACACAAAACCAGTGAGATAAAAAGGAGATTCAGCTTATAAAGATGAGTGGCTACCTGAAAACAAAATTCCAGATAGACCCATTTACCTAATAAATTGCATAGCCAATAACAGAAATTGAGGAAAAAACATTTTTTTCAGATCTAGACATATCTTGCTGTGAGGGAATGTCACCTTGCTACTTGTACAGTGTTAAAATGCAGATGCACTCAGGTAATGTGAATAGGAGTGTGTAATCCAAATGGGATGCAAAAATGTGCCTCCAAGGCCCATTGGACATCACATGGGCCACGTGGGCCTATGTGGGTGTTATTGGTTTTGGGCATTTGGGCGCCAAAACACGTTTTTTATGGTCTTTTGGGACACGGGCCCTCACAGGCCCGCCAGGTTGGATGGGCCACCCAAGCCAGATGGGCTTATTTGGGCATAAAAGGGCCCAAGCTTTATTATGGACATACTTGGCCAGACGGGCTGGCCCGCAAAAGTATTTAATTCTCACAATTTGGGCTTGGGGAAGCCCATTGGGTCCGCCGCCCCTGTTGCGGCCCGCTAGGGGCCGCCGCCCATGTTGCAGCCCGCTCGGGGCAGCTGCCCGCGTTGCGGCCCGTTTGGGGCCACCTGTGTTCCTCAGTACAGGCCATGTGGGGCCTGACAGCCTGCGCGGGGCTGTTGCGCGGCCAAGGGATCCCGCGCAGTGGGATGCCACACGGGCCCAGCTTTTCGCGCACGGCAACCAGCGCCGTGGAGCCGGGGCTTGCGGCCCCGGCTCACTCCCCCTCCCCTCGCTTGCTGTTGCAAGGGGGATGGGGGGGAGCTGGCTGGGTTGAACCAGCCAGCGACCGGCCGCAACAATGCGGTTGGTCAGGGCAGGGGGGACCTGACCACCCCCTTGCCGAAGGAGGTGGGGGCGCCGGCCGCAAGGATAGCAACCGGCAGGTGGGGGGGAATTCATCACCCCTCCACCATCAAATGTGCAAGGCAACCAAGCAGGGGCGCTCTCCCCCCCCCCTTTACCAAGGGGGAGGAGCAACGGGCCTGGGGGGACCTGATCACCTCCCAGGCCAACTTTCTTGGCGATGCCCTGGGGTATTGACCCCCAGGGCCCCTGGTCAGGGGATTTGACCGCCCCCACCAGGGATTTGAGAGAAAGAGGGGGGGGACAGCATGGCCGCTGGTCACACCTCCCCCCCCATGTGAGTCTGAGACCGGACCCAGGTGTGCCCTGGGTCCCACCTGGCCCATTTGAGGGGCCAAGGGCTGGCTTCATGAGGCAACCAGCCCGTAAACAAGGTAATGAGGTCATCATGGCTGGTTTTAACGGACAACCAGCCAAGGGGATTGAACAGCAAGGGGCTGGTTCAGCCCCTTAATGGTGGAAACACTGGAATGGACTGGAATAGGCCGGTTGTAAGGGTTCAGGAACTGACGCCATGCGGGCTGATGTAGTCCAAACCAAGTAAAAAGGCCAGTAGAGCCTGTAGAGCTCTTTTGGGGCGGAAAATTTGCCTTTTGGATTGTTGTATCATGGGCTCACAATACCCCAATCTTTTGTACTTAAGGAGCACTTCTCCCTGCTGTTTTCCATCTATTCATTCATCATTACAATCAAATTCATCCAAAATATTGCCCCATTGTGAGAGCCCCATTAGCCAATATTGACACCCCGTGTCCAGCATTTCTTTTGCTTTAAATACTGCTCATTTGCCTAAGCTAATTGCTGGCCAGAATTACATACAGAGCTACCAGTCAAAGTAGAACAAAAATTAAAAAAAGTCATAAGAAATAAAAAGATTGAAAAATCCAGAAATATCATTGAAGATTTGGATTGCTCACCCAAATGAGGTAGGGTTAATCACTGCTCCCACCCTTGAAAACCAACTCCTTAATATTTTAAATAATTGAAAAGGAAAATGACCAAAAGGCCATGGCATCACTATGGCACCTTTTTGAAAATTTTCATATTTCAAATGATATTTGATGTGCAGGTTAGACACCTAAAATTCATTCAAAATTGAGGTGTTTTGTCTAGTTTAAGATTTACAGCCGGTTTTGTGTTCTGTCAAAATTTCCACGCGCAGCCCTGCATTCATACAATGCAGAACACGTGCATCTTTCACTAAAAATGAGGACAGACACCAGAATTCCCACACTCAATATGCAGCTGGCCGCAGGAATCAGATTGCCGCCCACATTTTTCAAGTAATGCGGGAATAAAATTCAACAGGAAACCAGGTACTGCAGGAACCATCTACAGGTCATATGCATATTTCATGTATATTTAACAATGGCACAGATGGAAAGGACAGTTGCAAAACTCTGAAATTGAAATAAAAGTAAATTGATATCAGAAACAAACTTATTTAAATGAATAAATTTAAAATAGCACTTATCACAACATTGGAAATAAATAAAATTTAATGACCGGGAAACAACCCAAGGAATAGACATAAAAATGAATAAAAATTACCAGTATTCTTGGAATTCGACATATAATCCAAAATTTCTGACTATGACAATCCTTCTCAACCAGAAGTAGTAAAAAATAATTAAATATGTCAGAATGATAATAATAAGACATTTAAATCAAATCATGTTCTGACAATTTTTTCACATGTGAATAGGACCCAGACAGCTAAAGCTGATTAACTGCACTAAAAATGAATGCCAAGCTAGCCATGGAAAGCCTTCTAGACTTAGCCAACCAGAAAAACTCTCTCTAAGTGCCCTGAGAAGGCTCTCTTAGCCCAAAGGTATATATACAGCCCTTGTTAGATGATTCAAACAACAGTAATTTTTTGTATCAATCCAGACCCATTTCCATCTTTGATCAATTGTTTATAAGTGATAAACAAGTGATATATTGCCTAATTCTTATATTATAATTGTTAATTCTGAAACCATTATTTATTCCAGTGAATAAAATCAGCAAAAACCCCCCAAATACTTCCCCAAGGCCCTTTCAACCATGAATTTCAGCAAGATCCCTGAGCCGATGCATGAAATAATTAATTTGTATCCTCCTTGCCTCAAGAATTAAGTGCTTTAAACAGCCTGTAATCTCCATTCCCTTGAGTCAACCCCTTCTGAGAATCATCAGGACCTCATTCTACCAACGTCTTTATGCAGTACAAAGTTCCCCCTGAAGAGATTTTGTTTTCTGCAAATATCACCATATTTATATAAGATGTTGCCCCTCTTTAAAAATTTACATTTCAGCCTCTTTAACCATCAAAACTCCAAAAACTTGCCCTTTCTCTTACTGTATCATCCATTTTGGGCAGTTTATGTGTTCTCTTCAAATTATTGTTTTTTCAACACCAATATAACTTTCTGTAGCTAAAGTACAGAAAGATTACTGGAATCAGTAAGCTTAGACCTGTCTTATAAGCATCCTTCTCATGTTTTCATTCAAAAACTTTCCTCTCCTGTCAGATAGGACTTTTTTGATGCGGAATCTGGTCTGGATTTCCATATGATTAATGAACTCTTTGAAGGATACAAACACCTATCTCTTCCACTTAATCAAGGTGATGTTGATGCAGCCACTGTGTTGATTGAACAAGGTGAGGAATAATTTCTTCCAATGTTAGTTGAAGGGCTTATTAGTCCTCAAATGTCCACATGGATCACTTGGAGAGGGCTACTTGTTTTTGTGAAGAGCCCCTTGAAGGGGAGTTTAGAAATTTTCCCTTTCATACAAGTAGGACAGCAACAAATGGAAGTAATGGATGTGCCAATTCCTTCACCAATAATCTAGATGATAGTTTGCGCCATTCTTTAGTTCCAAAGCCTTTCCCTGTGTTTGATTTCTCTAATGTTATATTTCATAATTAACAAAATAAAACTATCTCTGAAAAAGAAGTCAGATCAATGAGAGTTAATGAAAAAAGTTATAGATAACAACGTGAAACTCAATGCCTACCCAGGCCTTATTGATAAATGAAAGAGACAGAAACAGAGAATAGAAATACTTGAAAAGGCCACTTCTTGAAAAGGCCACTTTCTCCAGACTTTGAGATCAGACACTATTTAGTGAGATGGTTAGATGAGATGACAGAAAGATTGTGGTTATATGATAGGGAGTCTGGGTTGGGTTGTATTGTTACTCAAGATCACAATATACTTGAAAGTCCCTCAAGTATGAATTCCTGACGCAAATATGACAAGCCAGATGGGAAATATTGACAAAGATGAAGAGCCTGATGGGAAATCTTGAAGCAAAGATGAAGAATCTTTTGGATCATGAAGCAGAGATCTCCCCCCTGGATTGGTATTACCAAGAAGGATTATAAGGTCTTTCCCCGGCCAGGAGGAGGTTTGTTCTTGTTGCATATTCAATGTAAATTTGACACGCGGGGGTGATTGAATAGAACCGCACATAGAGATCAAGAAGAAATAAAGTAGAATAAATAAAATAAAAAATAAATAGAAATAGAAAAAAAAGAACAAAAATAAATATAATAGAGAAAAATATAGAAACTGTGATAAAATAAAAGGAAAAAGTAATATTCTATGAAACAATAATGATCTCAATAATCTCAACATCCAGTCATTGGCAGACATGGTTAGTGAGGTAGCTTAGTTGTACAAGATTTTGGTGGGTTGATAAAATCCAAGTATTCCAGATTAAATTGAAACAGGGAAGATTTTGCCATTGATAAAAACTGACAAGGTGACTCTTATGTGCTTAAGCAATCCTCCTTCTCTGAGGATGCTTCAAAGGGAGATGAAGTTTTGAGCCAATGATGGAAAAAATACAGTTTTATTCCAAATGGAGTTAGATCCATGGGAACCCATTATTTCAATGCTGCCAGTGTGGTTGGTGGTCATAAAGGCCTCTTTCTTTCTGGTTCATATTGGAATATTACATTCTTTTGGCTTGAGCAAGTATTCCTTGCAGTTGAAAATTTAGTGGCTTGCCCCTGAATCAAGAATGAATCTGGTATCTTGCTCTTGACCTGTTGAAAGGAGAACCAAAGTGGTGAAGGCCCTTGCCTTGGGCTAAAAGCAAGGGGTCTGGTGGCGGCTACCACAGCCCAGGAATCTTCCTTTGAATGCAGGCAGTTGTGTCTATGCTTTCCCCACTTGGATATTAAGGGTGGCCTCTTGCAAGTTTGATCTTTGGTGGGGAAGAATTTGGCTTGCCTATTGTCTGCATAAGGCTTCTTCACCAGTGTGTCATTACAAAGAGTTCTCAGGATTTCAATTAAGAAATTGACTGATGTGGTTGCGTGTGGGTCAAGAAGCAAAGGCCCCACTATACCATGATTTTTCTTAGATATTTTGGCCATGATACTCCTGCAGATTGCTTTCTCTTTCTGTTGGAACCCAACTCAGTTGAACTGGAGAAGACAGGTTTCCATCTGGTAAAGATAAGAGTTCAGGTTGTTGTTGAATGTTGTGGTGGCATTTCATAAGAATGGATTGGTAACTGGTGTCAGCCTGCGCGCTCACCAATGAGCGCGGGAAGACTCAGCATTTGGGTGGTGCGCTTGTGCTCACCAATGAGCGCTGGAAGGCTCAGCATTTGGGTGGTGCACTCAGCAATGAGCGCAAGATGTCTCAGCACAAGAGCAGCAGCTCAGGGTTGGCAGCTGCTTCTGCGTGCACAGTTTGCTCATCATTGGGGATTTGTGACAGAAAAATGGCTAAGAAAGGCACATTGGATGGTTACGGTAAGCCCAGGGGGCTCCAGGTAGGGCACGGAGGGCTTCATGAGAAGGAAAAACTGTTTGGAAGCAAAAGCGGGGCGGAAATGGGATTTTGGAAGCTATGGACACCAGCGGAGGGTTCCAAGTAAAGCATGGCCTGCTCCATGGGAAGGACAAGCCGGATGAATTTAGTGGTGCAAGCATTGGGATAGGAGGAGATGTTTTTGTTCAGATTTCTGTTTCTTATGGTTATTTCCATTTGTTTTTGGATTGTATTTGTGCTTTTACTTAGGTTAGGGTGTGGGGGAAGGGTACAATAAATTCACCCCACCTCTGTGCTAGGGGGGGAGGCATCTCATAGCATACCACCACCACAGGAAAGAGGGTAGGAAGGAATATATATCTTTACTCTCCAATTCTTATTCTTCTCTTTGTCTCTCTATCTCTGTCAAGATGAATTATTCTCCTTACAGATTCTAGGACCAATAATTTCCATAATTGAGGACAACCTTTGGGGAGTGAGAACAGAAATAAATGATGCTGGATGGAACAAGCAACAAGATCTTTACAACAGCTTTTACCTAAGAACAGAGAAAAGGAAGTGAAGGTAAATTGAAAGGAGATTAAATGGAAAAGAGTTGTGTTGGTTGGTCTGGAGGATTAAGATATTTAGGAGGCACAAGATGGTTCCTGAGATTAGGTTGTTGAATGGTGGGAGCTGTGGGAGGAGCTCACAGCAAAATTGAGGGATGAAAAAGCAAAGTTTTCTGCAGCTTGGATTTTATCAAGGACCCAAAGATTAAGAGATCAGAATTATAATATAGGACAAAGAGTTAGCAGAATGGTGCAAAGTCACAAGAATGGTGGATAAGAGGTTTGATGAAGAGTAGTAACTAGGAGAATGATGGATTTAACAAGGATTGGTGCAATTGGGTGTAGAATGTGAATTTATGATGGACAGTTTGGTTTACACATCCTCTTGTGTCCCTCTTTATGAAGAATGGTAACAGGCAATTTGAATCAGAGTAGGAGCCTTTTTTGTCCTTTTGCCTTAAATAGGGCTGTGATTTTTGCTTTTGACTGACCAATTGCAAGATGGATTGATCCAGTCAAGAGGAGATGAATGGGAGGTGGAGAATGAAGCTGGTCAGGTAGATACATCCATAGGAGAGTTTACAATGAAGGAAAAAAGTTTTGGATGTAGTGTGGCAAGGAGATCATCTTACCACGCAGTTTTCCTATTCCAGGTGTATCTACTTTCCATGCCCTCTTTTAGCCTAGATTAGAATGGAGTGCAGCAGGGATGGCCTGGATTGCAAAACATTCATTATGACATTTTTATGGGAGGTAGTGGGGTCCAGGTTAGCTGGAAAACATTTGTGTCTGGTTTTTCTTGCTTGGCAGTGGCAGAAGCTTGGCTTGGGCTTACTTCTATTTTTGTGCCCTTTGCTTCTCTCCGCATCTGCTAAAGCACAATGCCCCTTTTTTGGCTTGCTCCAAAAACATTAGCATTGGGATTCAAGATATTTCATCCTTATATACAACAGTCTTCATTGCACCCAGTTTTTGACAGTTAATATGAAATAATTCCTGGATTTCAGGATCTTTGAGATGTTGGCAGAAGGCCAGTGGTTCATTTCATCTCCTGGAAAAAGGTTGTGTGGCAAGTTCTTTAATTGTAGAAATGCAAAAATCAAGGTTTGTATTATTTTTATTGTCATAATTTTTCTGAATGATGATGAAAACAATTAAAAAAGTTTTGGTTGCTAGAATCAATATCACTATCTACAAGTTGAACCATCTCCTTAAATAGGGACGCGCTAGTTTTGTGCAACAGGAAAGAATAAAAATTACAGATGAAGCTTGATGCCATGGTTTGAATTTTGGATGGCTGTCATAACCGTAGTTCTGACACTCCTTCAACTAAACCAATCCAATCTCTTCATCAAACTCACCCTCATATCAAACCCAAATTCACTACTCCTGTACCTTCCACCAGATAGCACTACCTCTGCATCTCTTGCAGTCTCCATCCTCTTCCACCAGCTTCACCCTCTCCCTGTATGGTGTAAGCTCTATGTCCATGTACACATCACCTCTCATGTGATTCAGCCAACCTTCTCAGGACCTCTCACTCTCTCCATGGCTTGGTACAACCTTCATCACTCCTCAACCCAATTGGTATCTGAGTTAGTACATACTACACTTAGTATATACATAGTACATACTCTCCACTGTCTGTTCAGCCCATACTCCCAGGACTCCAGATCAGTACATGTCAAACCTTCCTGGATAGGCCCATCACCCAATTAGTCAACTGCAGCCTCCAGCCCAATCAGTCAACATGTAATACCATGGGAACTCCAACCTGCAACACCAGCCACTCATCCCTCAAGGCCTCCTTCTCAGCTCTCACATATACTGGCCTCTCCTTCCCTCCTGGACTAATTCCCCCCAAGGAATTAGTATACTACTTCTTACTGGTTAGTCCCTCTGCCAGTAGGTGTCATCTCAGCACAAGACAACCTTCACCCAGCCTGCTTAACTCATATCACCTTGCCCCTTCCTGGTGTTACTCTTATAGGATTCAACAACTCTCTCTTCAACAACCTCCTGGACTGGTCTTCTCATCCTTCCTCTTCTCATCACTTGTACTCCTCCTTTCATCTCCTTCATTGAAATCCAATCAATCATCCTTGAGTTCTATGAGCAGTAGTGCCTGTGCCTTCAGCCCCTTGCACGCCAGGGGCAGTCGTGACAATGGCTTTCCAATGGGCCTGTATGTTAAGTTTTCTCATTTGACTGGCTTTGTATCAGGATTTGATTCTGGTGGTGGCACTTTGGGCTGGTTAAGATTGACAGATTAATCTGGTTGATTTGTGCTCAACCGCTCTTGGATTTTTTCTGCTAGAGAATGGTCAGTCAGCACACATCATGGTAAACATTGTTTTCTTGAGACCTGGAAGGATGGTTGACATTGTGATGTTAAATCACCCAGTAATCCTCACCTTACTTAAACTCCAAAACCTACCTTGAATGATCAAAGCTGGTGCAGCCATTCAATTTCTGTTGAGGTCACACGCTTGAGTGCTGTTTGCTTGATCTGGGGTGATCTGGTGTGGAACCCTGCAACTTTGCTTCACTTTTATATAGTGTTAATGCATCCCTTATTCCTCATACCAAATACTGACTCCTGCTTTACGCAATTGACATCTTGATTTTTTCATTGTTTGAATCAATCTATTGTTAGCTTCTAATCCAAATTATTTGATCATTATGTTTTTTTCCACTAATAACATTGGAAAATGGTGAACTGAATACTTTCTGTATGAGTTCTTTTGTTATCCCCTCACCCTGAGTGCCATTAATTGCTGCTTATCTGCATTTTGAAACCTCCCTTGATTGTGTCTAATGAACCTATTCAAGTTTTTATTTCTAAAATCCCAGCCAGGGGGTGATAACTCCAAATGCCATGTTGTTAGGGACCCGTCTGAAAACGCTCTCACAGATTGAGCTTTCACAATAATACGCTGAATTGGAAAATCCTTGCCCGCTTTACCATCATGGGTAATCACAAGGATCAGCAGGGCACATCAAGCCAACATTGGTATGCAAATAACTTGACTTTTTTCTTGCAGAACCTTGCACCAAATTTTTATGGCAACATATTGTAGAAATGAGACTTCTTCTTTACCAACCAATGCTTCTTTTTCTTTTTTTGAGGGAAATTCACTGATAGAATCAAAAGCTGAATGCCAATTAACTCTCAATTTTTGAGGCCATTGTCAAATTCCTGAACCAAAATGTGGTTTTACTTGTTTCATAGATGGTCTGGGTAGGTCAAGGAAAAAATATCTCCTCAATAAAATACTTCAATGGTACAATGAGAATGATTTCCAGCAGATAGCATTATCATTTTTGGGAATCTCTTCTGTATTATTGCGGCATGTCCAGGCAGCTCATTCTGGATTTGGAATTCCAATTTCTATAAATCCTGGGATGTCATGCATGTGGCTTCACTCTGAAAAGCGTTCAAAGAATCTCTTAGGCCTAAGGCTTGTGATCTAGGATTGAATAATTATAGCTAAATTTTGTCCAATATCAGCGGTTGAAAAGTTCTTAAGGGAACTCATGGAAAATGAAGGAGATTTTGGCGGCTTTTTGGTTGTTTTTTGTGTAACCTTCCATCAGATCTGGCTGGTGATTCCCCAGGGGACCCTTGAAGATCAAGTGGACGCATTCTTTAAGTCCTGTATGATGTATAAGACCTGCATTAAGTTCAAGCTATCCAAAAAACTTTGGCTTTTCAGTGGAGATCAAAATGGAAAAGGCATGAAAATTGATCTGTTTGCAGACTGGTGGTTGCGATTGGGCAAAGGCTGTCTTCAGAAAATGAATTACAGGTGGGTAAAAGTAAAATTTTTCAATTCTTTCAGGTCTGGTAATCACAAAAAATTCAGGAACAATGTGAAAAGCTACATATTTGGAAACTTTTTATATTTAATTAGGACAAAAAGGATTTGAATTATTGGATCAATGAATTAAAAATTGATATAATATCTGTGATGCTAGGTTTTGAATTTACTTTGGTTTGAATAGATGATGTGAAAAGCAATAGTCTGCAATCTGTTCTGGAAGAAACACTCCATTCAATGAACAAGGATGGATTCACACCACATATTTTGAACTTTGAGAAATTTATATGCTTGATGATAATTCAAAAATTGAGTTTGGCAAAAGGCCTTTCCAACAGAACTCAATTGATTGTACTGATAGAACTGAGAACCAGTTGCACTACTTGGTACTTTACTGAGCAATGGGTGATCTGGAACGGAGAAGTTTTTTATTACTCTTGTGCAGCTTTTGAAATGACATAATAAAACACTTTGGCACAATTGCCTATATTTTTATGAGGATTTAATTGGTTGATGATAAATGAGGAATGAACAACTGATCAGCAGGCTTGTTCTTATAAGACACAGACCATACAATGGCTAGCCAGAGGTAGCTGGAATTGTACAAGTGGGTTGGTGCATGAGTGAGGAGAACAAAAACAAAGGAATGATACAATGTTCAGGTTCTGCATGTGAGGCGCATGAGGAGACCATTTAACGTATCTGAAGGTTGCCATTATTGGTTTCCCTCACTTCTCTTGGATATTGTTTTGAAGGATTGCAGTTGCATTGGATGGTTCCTTTGGTGACATTTCCTTCCATTTGTGGTGCTTTGTTTATGTTGGTGTAACGGAATCAAGACACTCATGTTAGCTGTTACATGTAATGTTCTGTCAGATTTAACAGTTGGAGGAGCTAGGCTTGGGCTTCCTGCTATGATTCTGCCCTTTGCTTTTGTCCTCTTCTTTGAAGGCAATTTGCCTCTTCCTTACATTGCCCCAACACTCCCCCTTCCTCCTTGCCCTGGAGCCTGGAGCAACATTGGAAATTTGGATTGTGTTGAGTGATCTTTTGATGATAGTCTTGGGGCAGGCTTTTGTGAGAAAATCTTCTGGGTTTCTGGCTGTTGGAATGTATCTGAGCTTGACTTTTCCTGAGGCTATGAGCTCCCTGAAAAAGTGTAGCCTGATGTCTACATGTTTTTTTTTTGGAAATTGTCATGGCTGATTTGGCTGTTGGCTAGGTAAATGGCGCCTCTGTTTTTGTCATGTATGGTGGCCGGTTCTTGGTTTGTCTCCTTAAGCACTTTGGAAATGAACTGTTGCATCCATAAAACTTCTTTGCTCACGTTGGATAGGGCCTTGTACTTGTCTTCTGTCATCAAGAGCAACACAGTCTTTTGTCTGGTTAATTTCCATGCCACCAGGTTTGGAACAAATATAACCATATGGCCAGTGGAGGACCTCCTGGTCTGGGTGCAGTTGGCAAAGTTGGCATCAACATAGGTGGCTATGCTGTGGGGTCCATTCTTGTAGCACTATGCCATGGACACGTACAACCACAGGCGCCAGCAGGGAAGGAATAAGATCTTTTTGTACTCTCTTATCTCTCTCCCTCTCTCTCAAAGGGCGCATCCTTATCCTTACAGATGCTAGGACTATTAACTTCTGAACTTAGGTACAACTTGGGGACTACCACTTTCTCTTTTTTCCATGGCATGAGTTCAGACCCTTGTTTCCCAGTGTTGATATGGATCTGGCTTGGCCTAATGCTGGTGAACCATCTTTTTTTTGCTTGTCAGATGATGGCTTGCACCTGAGTCAAGGACCATGGCTTTGGCATTTTTGCCACCTGCATTATTGCACAATAGCTTGCCATAGCTGAATGGTTGGTTTTTGTCTGTGGATACCCCAGTTGTACTTTGCAGAGTTTCTGCTTGTGATCTTTTTGCTGGTCTCAGGTCTGGGTTTATGGTCAGCACTTATCTTCCATGTGGCCAGATTGTGGGTTATGTTTTCCTCCCCTGCACGTTATTCTCTAGTCTCTTTCCTGGTGTTGTTGTCTGGTGTTAACAAGGGCTGTGGCCAATGCAGTGGTATGTAGGTATTTGAGGCTGATTTCTGGTTTGAAATGTTTTTTTGTCAACTCATGAGCTTCTCTGGGTTGTCCAATAGCACTAAGGAATCAAAGCGCTTTGAACAACAGGGGTTTGAGTCTCAGAGAGACAAGTTCACAAGTGATGAGGGGCCCAAGATGAAGACCAACCGTTGAACCACAGGGGTTTGAGTCTGTCACACGACTATCCCATGTACTATAGGGCAAACTTTAGATGATCGTGAGTGCAAAGGAATGCTGAGTGGGAGGGCAAGTGCAAGTAGGAAGATTCAATTTCAAAGTGCAAACTTGTTTATGCCACTCAACAATTTGCAAGAGGAATGGAATGTGTTCCGAAGAAGGAAACTTCAACCTGAGTCCAATGTGATAACTAGGTTGTAGCAAAAGTTGAGAACGTATGAAATTAACTAACTGAGGAGACAATCATCAGGCAAGGGGATAGCCCTTATAAGGTAATCCAAAGTGACTAGATACAACCTGGTGATGAGCTAACTACAGTTGAAGCGGTGAGGCAATGAATGACAGGAACGGGATAGGAAATGAAGCAGTAGTACAGATCCAAGGTCATAGCGTAAGTGCAAGACAATAGAATCTGAGCATACAATTGTATGACAAATTGGGACAGGAGCAAGTGACGTTGAAGGTAATGCAAATGAGATGTAATAGTGTATGCAGGGTAGGGACTAGTCCAATTTCAAACTATACAGTAATGATGGCTTAGTTAGACGTAGATGCGAACTAACAAACAATGCATTGACCGAAGATGGAAGTCCTAGGCTGTTGATTGGCCAGGGAAGGAGATTGGCTCTCATAATGGATGGCCGACAGGTATGGAGTTAACCGCGAAGTTTGCAAGTATATACTGAGTTGGTTGCCGAGATTGGAAGGTCAGCGCAAGCCAGAGGAAATAGCGGATTGCACCATTGATGTTGTGCTTTTATTTGTGTGACGCTTTTAGACTGAGGTAGATGGTACTGAAGAGAGGACATGTCAAAGTGGTGAAGACAATAATCCTTAAGTGCGAAGCGTGACAGTTGCCCGGGTATAAAGAGGCAAGCTCCTGCAAGCGTTCAGATCAATTTTCCCATTAATTCCAAGTTGTTAATTATTACTGTATACCTTTTTACATTATTTAATTTATTACCCAATAGATTTATAAATTTTATAAAAAATGTTGTCATCCTCATCCCGCCGTTGCAAAAAATGTATTCGCCGCAACAAGCAATGTATTCCTAGTTCTGCAGTCCGAGGCCTTTGAGGCAAGTGCAAGCAATGTTGCCTTTGCAAGGTGGCATGCAATTTCCCTATAAATGTCGAGTTGACTGTGGAGGTTCCTTCGGAATCATCAAGGGAGATGCAAAGTTGTAGGTCCGCGCCAAGGGTTAATTACAAGATACCACCGTTGCCGGAGATCAAATGCTTGGGGACTCAAGTTCCTGGTGAGTAGTAATCTGGACTGACTAATGAACATGAAATAGCAACTAATTGTTTGCTTGTTTTGCTAGTGTTGCCTTGTTTCCAAAGATATACTACCAATACACCACCACCACCACCACCTTACTGGGGACCTCCAAATAAACTCCTGGGGGCCCAGATGAATGCCAAGGTGCGAGGAGAAGTGTCCAGTTTGGAACCGGTAGGAGTTATAACCAAGGGAGCAAGGGAGGAGGAGGGAAAAAAAGTGGAAGGAGAATTGGAAAATGGAGGAAACAGAAATGGAGGGAGAGAAGGAGCGGATGAATTAGGAGAAGTAAATGAAGAAGATGGAAGGGATGGAGTGGATGGAACGGAAGGAATGGAGGGCCAAGGCAAAGTGGATCCGGTGCCAGTCGTAGGGCCAATTGAAACGGATGCAAGGCGGCTGATGGTCAATATTGGAGAAGGCACGTTGGGAGTCCAAAGGAAGAGAGCGTACAAAGAGCTCTTGGAGGAAGGTGGATGGAATGCTCAGCCAAAGCAAGCTTGGATTGCAAGGTGCAAGGAAATCTTCAAGAGGCATATTGTAACGGAAGTGCTAGTTCTCCAAAGAATGTCCGCACTAATCAACAATGAAGACCTGGATACTTTTTGATCCATGGTTGCGGAATTGACTGAACATTGGGAGGATGCGGAGAAGGAAGTAAAGGAAACTTTTTAATATATATTCTCTTTTTTTTTTAATTATAAATAGAAATATTTTTTTTTTATTATTATTAATAAGGAATGGAATTTTATTTAGTAGAAATGAAAGGGAAATGAGAAAAAGGAATAACACGGTGAGATGGAAAATTTAACTGATGGAATGATGGTTTGAAATAAAATGGGGTTAGATGAGATGGAATATGGAATGGAATGGGATTGGATGAGATAGAATGTGAGATGAAATGGGATTGGATAAGATAAAATGTGTAATGGAATAGAATGGGATTGGATGGGATGAAATGTGGAATGGAATGGAATGGGATTGGATGGGATTGAATCATGATTGTTGAGGTTTGCGAGGGTAGCTTGCATGGAAGTCTCAAATCAGATTGGGTGAATTGCAAAGGTGATGGGCTGGTTCCCACGAGGTGCAATCTTCTTTGGACTGGAAACCAGAAAATTCAATAAGGTATTGAAGTTTTCCTTTGTGTAACCTGGAATCCAGAATATGGCTTACTTCCCACTCTTGATGATCGAGGACAGTGACCGGTTCAGGAGGGGGATGAGTCTTGCCGGGGTATAGGACTTGAGCTGGCTCTAGGAGAGACACATGAAAGACCGGGTGGATACCTTTCCATTTCACGGTTAAAGTAAGTTTAAAGGCGTTAGGGTAGATGACTGATTCTACTTTAAAGGGGCCAAGCTTTCTTTTGGAGAGTTTGCGAGTTGGGCGAGTGCTGCCAATGTTGCAAGCATCAAGCCATACTTGATCACCTACTGCAAAGGTTGGAGCCGAAGTGCAAGATTGGTCTGCTTGCTCCTTATAGCGCTGGTTTGCTTCTTTGAGGTTGGTTTGAAGTTGCAATTGAAGGGATTGAATTTGTTCAAGGTGATTGGTAGCAGGTTGAGAAGGTGCTATGTGAAGGGAAGAGAAAGTTGGGTTTCTACCATAAAGATTTTGGAAGGGCGACTGTTTGGTGAAGGAATGAGTGGAGTTGTTGTAGGCAAATTTGGCTAGTGGGAGCCATTGCGACCAGTTGTCTTGTTGATAGGCAACATACATTCAAAGATATTGTTTGAGAATCTGGTTAATTGACTTGGTTTGCCCATCCGTTTCCGGGTGGTACGCCGTTGATAAATTGCAAGTGATCTTCAAATGTTGGCATAGCAAGGTCCAGAAGCTTGAGACAAACAGAGATCCACAATCACTAACTATATTATCAGGGAGATAATGTTTTGAAAATAAATATTCTATGAACAAGTTAGCTAAGTCTTCTGAAGAGGCCATCACATTACTGCGCAAAAATAAAGCCATCTTTGAGAAGCAATCTACTATTACTAGAATAGCATCATATCCACTAGAAGAAGTTAATTGAGAGATGAAATCCATAGAAAGCAAGTGCCAAGGACAAGGCTGAATTGGAAGTGGCTGGAGCAGCCCATACTTCCAGTGTTTTGAGGACTTGTTACAATTGCAATCATAGCACGCGCTAACATAGTCTTTTACTTCTTTGGTCATACCAGGCCAGTAGAAGTCTCATGCAATCAATTGGTAGGTTTTATCCTGCCCATGATGACCAGCAAGCGGAGAATTGTGCCGTGACTCAAAGATATCTAACTTAATGCGAGAATTATCTGGTACTACTATACGATTATCATAGACTAAAAAGTCATTATCATCAATACTGTAACTACTATCTCATAAGTTTGCACTTTTGCAAAGTTCGATGCACTTGGGGTTGTCACTTTGAGCTTGTTGGATTTTGGAAGCCAAATCTCGTAAGTGAGCGATGATCAAACTGAGTTGGGCAGATTGGGTTGAGAAGAGTGTCCTAACGTTTTCAGGGTTGTTTTTGGTGAAGGGGCTCCCCCCCTGGGTTAACATCTTCCCAACGTGATAAAGCATCAGGAACTGCTTCTTGTTTCCCAGGACGGTATGTGATTGTATAGTGGAACTCGGAGAGATATTTGGCCCATCGTGCCTGTCTATGTGTGAGGACTTTTGAGATAATGAAATGCTTTAAAGAATTATGATCAGTTAAAACTTCAAACGATTACCTAAGGCTCAAAAGGTATAAACGCAATTTTTTCAAGCAATAAACAATTGCAAGAAGTTCCTTGTCATGAATCTCATAGTTAAGCTCTGCAGAAAGCAACTTGCAAGACTCAAAACCTACAGGATGAAAGAGAGAAGTGGAGGAAGAGAACTTCAAGATTACTCCTGCAATGGCATAGTCGCATGCGTCTGTTTTGACAATAGTGCAAGCTAACTCATTGAAGTGAGCAAGCATTGGAGCAGTGGTGAACGCTTTCTTCAGAGCTTTGAACTCCAAAGCAGCTTGTTTGGTTAAAACAAAAGGAGTGTCTTTTTGAAGAAGGTTAGTAAGATTCATGGTTTTTTTGGCATAGCACGCAATAAACCTTCTATATATTACTGTAACGTAGCAAAACTTGAAGGGTTTTAACGGAAGAAGGTTGGGGCCAGTCCAATATGCGTTTGCGTTTGGCTGGGTCCATCAATAGTCCTTGCTGCAAGACTAAAACACCCAGAAACCAAAGAGAAGAGGAATGGAACTTGCACTTAGAGGCTTTTGCAAACAGGTCATTCTTGCAAAGTTGCTGCAGCACCTCTCGCACATGTGCAATGTGATCTTTGAGGTTCCTTAAGTAGACTAGTATATCATCAAGATATACCACAAGGTATTTACCTACAAGATTGGAGAAAATGTTGTTGACAAAATGTTGAAAAGTGGAAGGAGTGTTACAGAGGCCAAAAGGCATGACGGTATACTCATAACTGCCGAACCAGGTTCTCATTGCAGTCAAATACTCATGACCTTCCTTAATGCAAATTAGGTTATAGGCACCTTGAAGGTCTAACTTTGAGAAATAAGCAGCTCCATGGAAGAGAGTAAGGAGATGTGACATAGGCGGTACTGGATAGGCATTCTTCTGGGTTACCTGGTTTAGTTTCCTGTAGTCAACACAAAGGCAAAGTCTGCCGTCCTTTTTTGGAACAAATAGGACAGGTGAAACGGTATTCAAATTGCTTGGTCAAAGAAATCCTTTTGCTACATTTTCCGCAATGTAGTCTTGAAGCGCAATTGATTCTTCTGTATAGAGAGAGTAAACTGGTCCTGGTGCCAGAGGTGGGCCAGTAAGTTCAATCTTATGATTGTAAGGACGGGATGGAGGCAGTTTATGTGCTTTTTCAGCTGAAAAGATGTCAGAAAAGTCATGATAAACCAAAGGTAAAGACTCTCGAATGATTTCTAAATCTTCAATCTTGTCATCTTTGAGCACCGGGTTTGAGGTCCTCATATGGTGCGAGAGGATTAGGGAGCTGAAAATACACCATTTGGTTGGTGTCTGTTTCTCTTCAAAGGAAGAGGAAAGAGGTAAGCTGGATAGATAAGCGATAACTCCTAAATCTGAAGAGGGAATTTGGGAATGAAGGTCAGGATATTGCAAATCTCCTGGCGGAAAAGTGTCATCCAACTCAATGAAATTGTCGGGTAGGCTGTTTAATTCCTGATTGAAGGAAAGGTTAGCGTTCTGGGGGTGCGAGGTTCAAAGGTTAATTACTCCTTCTTGCCAATTCACATCCAGATTCCAGTAAACTAGGAAATCATGGCCTAGAATGGTATCATCCATTCTGGGTATAGCCAAGAAAAATAAATCCCTTCCAAGCTGGGGAAATTGGAGAATGCAAAGGTCCATTTTGCCTTTTGGGAAACCCAGAAGACGGTTCAGTTGCACTACTTACTAAATAGATAGGAAATTTATCTATCTCGGAACGCGTAAGATTTTTGGAAGTGGCAAAAGATACACTGATGAAGGAAACATTAGCGCTGGAATCAAGTAATACTTGATAAGGAGTGTTGTCGGAATGGAATAGGATAAATCTCAAACTTGGAGCACCTAGTGACTTGCAAATGCAAAGATTTCCTTGTGGTGATTTAGATAATGTGTAGTTTTCCTTGTGAGTATCAGAAAAACTACAAGCTAATTTTTTTACTGCTTAGCTGCTTCACGCGCTAACCGCTTTGCACAGATGTCAACATCATGTTTCCCTCCACAATACATACACAGCCTGTTCTTTTCCCTTTGTAGCCGTTCCTTGTTTCGAAGCATCCCGGTTTCTTTGTCCAAGAACTTTGGAGTTTTGGCGACGGCTTTCCCTTTCGAGTTGGAGTTCAAAGTTGGGGTTGGTTTGGATGGTTTTGGGTTCCTTGTGTTTTGCTTCGAGGAGTCGTCCACCCTCAGAGCCGAGGTGGACGGTCCATGGTTGTTTTGCCAAGAGCAATTCTTGTCATGATAGCCATTATCAAGCTCAATCACTCAATCAATTAGCTTCTGAAGCGAGGTTGTCTTATGACCCCCAACTGCGAGCCGTTCAATTAAGCGTGCCTGTAGACCCTTTTGGAAATGGAATAGAAGAGCGGCCTTGTTCCACTGGATGCAAGACTGCAAGGTTTGATAATGAGAAATATAAACGGAAGCTCTACTGTTTTCCTTCATAACTAGACTATTAAGTTTGTATTTGGTGTTTCAAACTTCATTGGGGTTGCCAAACAGGGTGAACAGTTGTTGCTCAAACCTGTCCCAGTTTTTGAGAATACAAGTGGGACTGTTGTTGGAAAAAAGTTTGAGGTACAGTTCAAACCACTGCAAGGCTCTACCTCCTAAGAAGGAAATAGCATACCTAACTTTATCTCTATTGGAAGGGAAATTGTTGGAGTCGTTTGAAAAGATGATTTTACAAGACTGTAGGTAAGATCTAAGCTTATGAGGGTGTTCTCCCGTAAAGTGATTGGGTTGTTTCATGCCCGGAGTGCAAAAGCTAGGAGTACTCGGACTAGATTGCTGGGCACCATGAGTGAGGGCCTGGATCAATGTCAAAAGCAGGGTTGGAGATTCAGGCTTGGGAGCAGTAGTGCGAACCCCTGGTCTACCACGAGTCAAGGTTTCATCAGAAGAATGGTTGGAATCTGCAAATTCCGCAAGAGCGTCCGTTGGAGAATCCCATGGAGAAGCCCAAGGATCATCAAGGGGTTCAACAGATCGCAATTTAGAAGGAGGAACGGGATCTAAGGGTTGTTTTGCCCAGGTAGCGCTGGTTCTCCCTACCCAATGAATCTCATCATTGTAAGGGGCAAGGGAAGCGTTCCTGTTTGAGCGAGTACGTGACATTGAGAAAAAGAAGTCTACTATAGGTTGGCAGGCTACAATAGATGAGTTGATTTAGTTAATTTACTGTCACACAACCACCCCACGTACTATAGGGCAAATCTTAGATGATTGTGAGTGCAAAGGAATGCTGAGTGCAAGGGCAAGTGCAAGTAGGAAGATTCAATTGCAAAGTGCAAACTTGTTTATGCCACTCAACAATTGGCAAGAGGAATGGAATGTGTTCCAAAGAAGGAAACTTCAACCTGAGTCCAATGTGATAACTAGGTTGTAGCAAAAGGCAAGAACGTATGAAATTAACTAACTGATGAGACAATCATCAGGCAAGGGGATAGCCCTTATAAGGTAATCCAAAGTGACTAGATACAACATGGTGATGAGCTAACTGCAGTTGAAGCGGTGAGGCAATGAATGACAGGAACAGGTTTGGAAATGAAGCGGTAGTACAGATCCAAGGTCATAGCGTAAGTGCAAGACAATAGAATCTGAGCGTACAATTGTATGACAAATTGGGACAGGAGCAAGTGACGTTGAAGGTAATGCAAATGAGATGTAATAGTAAATGCAGGGTAGGGACTAGTCCAATTGCAAACTATACAGTAATGATGGCTTAGTTAGACGTAGATGTAAACTAACAAACAATGCATGACCAAAGATGGAAGTCCAAGGCTGTTGATTGGCCAGGGAAGGAGATTGGATCTCATAATGGATGGCCGACCGTTATGGAGTTAACCGCGAAGTTTGCAAGTATATACTGAGTTGGTTTCCAAGATTGGAAGGTCAGCGCAAGCCAGAGGAAATAGCGGATTGCACCATTGATGTTGTGCTTTTATTTGTGTCACGCTTTTAGACTGAGGTAGATGGTACTGAGGATAGGACATGTCAAAGTGATGAAGACAATAATCCCTAAGTGCGAAGCGTGACAGAGTCTCAGTGAGATGAGTTGACAAGTGATGAGGGGCGCAAGATGAATACCAACCTTTGAACCACAGGGGTTTGAGTCTCAGCAAGACGAGTTGACAAGTGATGAGGGGTGCAAGATGAAGACCAACCTGATGAAAACAGCAGAAAGAGTTAAGTGGCAACAGATGATGGAGACAAGACACAAGCAGTTGTTGTGTGGATTGCAAACCTTTGAACCACAGGGGTTTGAGTCTCAGTGAGAGGAGTTGACAAGTGATGAGGGGCTCAAGATGAAGACCAACCTGAGAAACAACAAGAGTGGAGAGAATGAAATGAACAGTGAGTTTTGGAATGTAAAGAAAATAAGGAAACAGAATAGAGTGGAAAGAGGCAAACCTGATGACAACAGCGGACAGATTTAAGTGGTGACAGATGATGGAGACAAGACACAAGCAGTTTTTTTATGAAGAGAAGCACTAAAAGGAGGTGAGAGCACCAGTTCAAATAACAACATAAAACTAGTTTAAGCCTTGAGTTTGAATATCATTGTTTGTGCCGCATTTGTCTGCTTTGCACTCACTCTGAGTTTCAACAACCCCCCTCATCCAAAACCTCATTGGATAGAGCCAACCTGATTGTTTCAATAATCCTACAATGTTTTTGCATGGAGAGAGCCTTGGTGCAGACGTTAGCTAGCATGTTGGTGATGGGGTGTAGGCAATGGCAAAGGCTGAGGACTCAAACTTCTCACGGATCCAGTTGAAGATCCTGTCAACATGTTTGGTTCTTTGCTGGTATAGGTGATTGACAGCAAATGGGATAGCACTTTGATTTTCCACAAAGATCTGGGGCTTGGATACAACAACAGAGAGGGAAGTGATGAGATGATTGAGCCAGGTGAGTTCCTGATCACCTTTTTACAGCACTCCGTATTCTGCTTCTGTGGTGTAGGTCAAGACAGTGGGTTGTTTTTTGGCCTTCAAGGAGAGGAGATTGTCTCCCAAGCGTGAGATGCAACTGGTGTACAACCAGCAAGTGTCAGGGCAATTGTTTTAATTGGCATTGGTGTAAAAGGTTAGCCAACCCGGAAGATTGGACCCATGGAGATGGATTCCGTAGTGGGATGTGGCTGAAACATAGCGCAGAAGATGGGTAACGGCATTCCAGTGAGTGAGGCCTGGATTTTCAAGATTCTGGGAGAGTTGGGACACAGCAAAAAATATGTTGGGTCTGGTGGAGACCGTCAAGAAGTTGAGAGATCCAAGCGTCCGTCAATAGCTGACGTTGGTTTGCAGAACGCTGTGGTGTTTTATTTATAACCTTGGGTCAAGAGCTGCGTTGCGGGCTGCACTCTCAGCAGTTGGGTAGGTTGGGCTCAGCATTTGGGTGCACACAGTCTCAGCAGTGCCTGCTGAGGGCTCAGCAGCAGCCGCTGCGGGCTCAGCAGTAGGAATTGTGGGGCTCAGCACCAGGTGCGGGTCAGGCCTACTCTGAGGGCGCTGGGCCGTGACCCTCCCAAGAAATGTGGACCAAGTGATGGAGCCGGCCCAACCAAGCTTGCGGGTGGCTAGTCTGGAAGGCAAGGGCAGGGCGATTGGGGGTTAGGTGCGCGCAGGCGGGCAAAATGGGGGCTCCAAGTAGGGTGCGGCGGAGGGCCCTGCCATGAGAAGGACAAACTGGGCCCACATTGATATCAAGGGGCACAGGTTATGGAGAAAGGGATGGAGGGGTAGGG
Organism: Puccinia polysora; assembly: GCA_025617555.3. Lineage (NCBI taxonomy): Eukaryota > Fungi > Basidiomycota > Pucciniomycetes > Pucciniales > Pucciniaceae > Puccinia > Puccinia polysora. The sequence goes on from CM062628.1 coordinate 23,705,149, forward strand.
TTGGGCTAGGGTTCTGTGCTTAGGGGTTGTGTTTCATTGTTCTTTTGCGTTTGTGGTTGTACTAAGGTTGGGGTTGAAGGGGGGGGACCCAAATCCCCACCCTCAACTCTGGGTTGGGTTATGATCTATCAATCTATCATCCATCATTGGAGAAGACCACAAAGGAAAGGAAAGGAAGAGGAAGGATTGGGGGAAGAAGAATACATCTCATTATCTCTCTTTTTACCTTGCCAAAGTTAAGAACTCATTGCATCCAACCTCCTTACAGATGCCTAGATCAATAACTTCAGGACTTGCGGAAAACTTTGGAGCGTAACTCTCCTCTGTTTCCACATCTGGGGGTCTGGCTGGGAAATAATCTTTTGTCTAGGTCCCTCAAAGCTAGCGGGTGCAATGCTGCCCACAACTACCCCAGGATCAAATGTTCCACCCTTGTTCCCTCTCTGGCCGGGAGCTGGCGTGCCAACACCTCCACCACCGCCAACTACTTGGTCTGGCGGTTTTGCTCCTCCTCAGTCAGAGCCTTTGGAGGCGCCTGAGGTTCCGCGATGGGTGTGGCTTAGGCCGCAGAACTTCCCCCATCTCTGATTTGACACCGCGGACATCGGGCGCTTTCTGGCAAGATTTGAGGATATTGCGGACTCCAAAAACGCAACGGGTGAGGACAAGGTCCGAACGGTATTTCTCTTCATTGCGGACAAGAATACGCTCCGGGACGTGGAGGATATGGCAGGGTATGAGGCTTGCAACTGGGGAAGGCTCCGGGGCAAGATGATGGCAAGGTGGGGGAAGCGCAAGCCCCACTTTTGGGAGATGGACTTTGAGCGAGCGGCGGGTTAGGCTATTTCCCAAGGTGGCGTGCGGATGCGGAGCAATCTGTCTGAGTACAAGTCCCAGTTTGACCAAATTTATAGTCACCTAGAAAAGAACCAGGTGGTGGTGGGTCAGACGGGGGCCATGAAGCGGGCTTTCCTAGGCAGGCTTGCGCCGCAACTTTGCGCGCGGGTCCAGCGTTACCTATTCGAGCGCGGGCTGGTAACACGGTCAGTGGATGGGAGCGTTGGGCTCCTCCTGAGCCTGGGCGTAATCAACCAGGCGGTCAAGAGCAAGATTGACTTGGAAGAGCTGATTGAGGATACGGCCTGGTTGTTCCCGGCGAGTTCAAGGAAGCCAGCAGCCTCTTCCACCCCAGCCCCAACGCCGGTACCGCTTGGGGATCTGCCAGCGACGGAAAGGCCCGGAGCTCATTTGCAATCAATGGGAGTACCGGTGAACAAGGTGACAGACATGCTACAGGACTTGCAGATACTTATGAATCGGATGGCGGCCCAGCCAACGGCTCCGCCTCCCACCTTCTCGTGCAATCTACCTCCCCATGAAAGAGGTGGCTTTCAGCCCAGTAGCGGACCAACGGGGGGTTTTTGGTTTGCCTGTGCACATATTCCGGCAATAGAGGTCATTGGAAGTCTGGTTGCGTGGATCTGACCAAGGACATGAACAAGGGGTTGGTTTGCGCGTCCGGGGGACCTACATATTGCCGTTGGGCAAACCAGTGGACCTGGGGGCAGGTCAGCCCCCGCTGGTGGAGCAGGTTAGGGAAAGGGGCCGCTCAGGTGTCCCTTGGTATTGTCACTGGGCCCAAAACGTGGCGGGCACCGCGTGTGGGGGAGGAAGTTAGGACATTGGCGGCAAACAAGCGGGGACGTGGATGCCAAGGGGCGGCCATTAAATCAAGCTCCAAGGGTTGGGGCGCAAGGGTTGGGGGGCAAAGCGCCGGCAATCAGCTCTGGAGGAAGAAGGAAGGCTGCGGAAATTGTTGGCGAGTGATGGGGAGTGAGGTACCAATACCTCTCAAGCTACGGGAGCTGGTTGCGGTCTCTCTGGTGGTTGTCAAGGAAATGGTCCAGTTGCTGAAGGAGCATGGGGGCGGCAGGATCCCAGGAACAGTGCAGCGCATGAATGCGGCAACGGAGGAGGCGGAAGGGGAGTTGTTCCAATCCAAAGCCGTGTTGGTGCCGCTCGCCTATGTCTCACTGAAGATTGCGGGAAGGAAAGTGTGGGCAATGGTGGAAAGCGGGTCAATGGTCAACCTTCTCCCTTCAAAACTGGTGGATGAGTTGGGCCTGGTGCGGAGGAAGTGCGCTATGGGCTTGCGGGTGCTCAATGGGGGGAAATGTTGGGTAGATGGGGTGGTGGAGGAAGAAGAGGTGGAGGTCACAAAGGCTCAGAAGCCGCTGTTGTTCCTCTCAGTCAAGTGCGGTGACGTGATTTTGGGTCCGCCGTTCATGTTTGGATTCCAGGCCCAAATGAAATTCAACGCGGAGGAAGGGACGGAGGCACTGACAGTGGAGGACGCGTCCAGGAGAAGGTTCAAGACGACAATCTCCGACCACAGGAAGGGGAAATGGGTGCCATTGGCGGCGGTTGGCAAAGAGGCAGAGTCCAACGGTGGGGAAGACCGCAAGGGCCGCCCTGCGGAGGGTTTTCCCTAGTCAACCTTGGGTACCGCCCGGGGCAGGCTCCGGCCTTGTGCAGGCGGTCAACTAGAGAGGAGCAAAAGGCGGAAGGAAGTGCGCGGAGGGTGCAAGTGGCAGAAGTAAGTCCTCTTCCTCAGTAAGGACCGCCAGAAGGTACTGTGTTTCAAAAACCCTACCATAGTGCCACGCTCATCAGCAAAGGCAAGAGCCGCGGGTTGATTGTTGCCAGGATTCACAATGACAATGGCAGGCGCATAAGGATGGTTAGGTGCAACGCGGGTTGATACAAGCCTGTGGAGCAAAAGTTCCGGCCCTGGAACAAGCCCATGCCGCAGGGGCTGAAAGGGCCTCTGAGGCCAATCTCCTGGTCTTGGGATCCCTGGGTGAGTCCGTTGAGGAAGTTTGGGTGGGTAACACGGTTGGCGCTGATCACAAACAAGCAAATCAAGGCGCTGAATTTTGAGCTGGAGGGGTGGTTGAGTACGGAGGAGAAGGATTTTTTAGCATTGGTGTTGTTGCTCTGCAAGAAGGCCCTCGCCTTTGGGCCCAACAAGCGCGGATTTCTGAAGGGAAAGGTTGGCGACCCCTATGTAATCCTCACGGTGCCGCACAAGCCCTGGCAAATCAATCCAATTCCAATCCCTTGGACTGTGCGGGAACCCTTCTTGGAACTGGTCCGGGAGCTTTTGAGGAGGGTTTGTACGAGCAGTCGACATCAAGCTACTCTGGCCCAATTTTTGCCATTGTTAAACAGGACGGGAAGTTGCTTAGGATTGTTCACTACCTGCAGCGGCTTAATTTGTTCACTATCCGGGACATGGGATTGCCTCCGGGCGTGGACAAGCTCCTGGAATCAATGGCGGGGCGCGCGTGCTACAGTTTGGGCGATGTAATGGGGGGGTATGATCAGTGCAAGCTCCATCCCAACTCGCGGCCGCTAACCGCGTTTGAGACAGGATTGGGAAGGATGCAGCTGACGCAGTTGCTGCAGGGGGCAAAAAACTTGGTGGCGGTCTATCAAGCCCAGATGACGTGGATCCCGCGGTACGACATACCAGACGGGGTTTTGATCTTCATTGAAAACGCTGGCATGAAAGGACCAAAGACGTATTACAGGGGTGCGGTGCTAGAGGAGGTCCCAAAGATCCGCCGCTTCATCTGGGAGTATGCGCAGACATTAGAGAGGGTCTTGTTTTGAATTGAGGAGGCAGGGCTTACGGTATCGGGGGGTAAGTTGGCAGTTTGTGTTCCGGCGTTGGAAGTGCTAGGCCATGTGGTGGCTTTCAACGGCAGGAGAATTGCGGCAAAGAAACAAAACAAAGTCCTTGAATGGCCAACCCTGCGGACGCCCTTGCATATTCTCCAATTTCTGGGACTGTGCAGCTATGTTTGCATGTTCATCAAACGGTTTGCAGAAGTCGCAAGTCCGCTGCGGGCGCTGACCCGGAAAGGCGCGGCATGGGAATGGACGGCGCAGTGTGAAGCTGCCTTTGCAAAGCTCAAGGAGATTGTGGGCCACAACATTGTCCTTTTCAACCTTGACTCCGATGCAGGAGGGATCCTCTTGGCCGTTGACTCTAGCAAGTTTGGCGCGGGCGGTGTCCTGACGCAGGAGGAGGATGGTAAGGATAGGCCGGTTCTCTACGAGTCCGTGACTTTTACAGCAACAGAGAGTTGGTACTCGCAGCCAAAGTTAGAATTATGCGGAGTCACCAAAATCGTGCGGAGGCTTCAGCACCTGCTCTGAGGGGTGCACTTCAAGCTTCTAGTCAACGCGGAGGCCCTGGCAAGGATGATCAATTCTCCAATGCTGCCAAACACTCCTATGACTAGGTGGGTGGCGTTTCTCCAGCTCTTCACTTTTGGCGTGGTTCATGTTCCAGGGAAGGCGTTCACAATGCCCGAGGCGCTGTCGCGGTATCCGCGGGAGGATCAGTTTGAGGGGGCGGAGCCCTTGGACGTGGAGTCTCCGGTTATTTGCATGGGTATGATGGAGACAGAGGTCACCCTTCCGCTGCAGCAGTCCGGGCGCTACGCAATCTTGTGCTCCTTCTTGCGGGATCTCCGGTTTCCCGAGGACGCGTCAGGAACAGAAATTTTGTGGGCAAAGCGGCGGACAACCAACTTCTACATGCAGGACGGGCAACTGTGGCGGCAAAGTACCCCAGTGCCTTTGGTGGTTGCAACATTGAGGAGGGACCAGGAAATGATTCTGAGGTGTCTCCACGACGACCTTGGGCACCAGGGCAAGATCAAAACGGGGAGGCAGGTGAAGGCAAGGTTCTGATGGCCGGGTGTGGTGCGCCCGGTACGGGAATGGGCAAAGTCTTGCAAAGCGTGTCAACGGCGGAGTTCTAGGCTGCCCAGGGAGGTGGGCCACCCTACGGGGGAGGACGCGTTGTTTGGGCGGGTCTCCCTTGAAGTTGTCCACATAAAGGCAGGGAAGTTTGCGTACCTGCTGGTTGCGCGGGACGATCTGCCAGGTTGGGTTGAGGCTTGTCCTCTGGTGAAGTTGTTGGAGGAGAAGGTTTCTCAGTTCTCAGAGGAAGATTGGTTTGCGCGGTACGGTTTGCTTTGCTTGGTCACTGTTGACGGAGGGGCGGTTTCCGGGGGCGCTTGATGGCACTGGTCCAGAGTTTTGGAGTGAAGTTTGGGCGGGTCACAGAATAATATCCGGAGGGTGCCAGGATGATCAAACGCGGCCATCAGCCCATTAATGACGCCCTGGTAAAGATGTGTGGGGAGGACAGTAAACGTGGCAGGGGGCCCTTCCGGCGGTCCTCTTTGCGGACAGGATCTCAGTCAAACGCTTGACTGGCTACTTTCCTTACAAACTTCTCTACGGAAAGCATCCGGTGCTTCCGGTGGACATTGAGCTCAAAACCTTCTTGGGCGTGGACTGGTGGAAGGTGAAGAACTCTGCGGAACTCGTGGAAGCGCGCCCCGAACAGCTTCTCCAACGGGACAAGACCCTGGCAAAGGCCGCTGAAAGGTTGCGGAAGACAAGTACAGCTTTGGTCTGCTATTGGGACAAGCTCTGCTCCCACCGCCTCCGGGATCCGCTGCGGAAGGATGACTTGGTTTTGTTGTAAAACCGGAGTCTGGAATCTCAGTGGGGAAAGCTTTTTGCCAACCAATGGAACGGCCCCTTCTGCATGGCATCCAAGTTCAAGGGCGGAAGCTACCAGCTCGAGGAATTTGATGGGGAGCCGCTCAAAAAGATGGCCGCGGCCTTGCACGTGAAGCATTTCTTTGCGCGCGGCTCCACCTCCTTTGACGAGACCGCCGGGGATGGCGCAAACGGGGGGGATGGCGTTGGAAGTTCAGAATAAGTGGACGGGCCAGATCCTTTGTCTGAGGAGGAGCCCGCGCCCAACGCGCCACCTCGGAGGAGTGAAAGGCTAAAAACCACTGGGGAAAGCCGTCAACTTTGGGGGGACACAAGTAGGGTAAAGGTCTGATTTGGTGAGGGGGTGTCCTAGCCGGTTCACAGCCGGAAAAACTAGACACCCCAGAATGTCCATTTTCCTACTTCTTTTATATTTGATTGGCCTCTTGGATTGATACTGGTTTTGGTTATAATTTTGATCACAGGGACGCGGGCTCGGTGCTAGCGGGGTCTGTAAACGCGAGGACAAGCCCCGCAGATTGGGCAATACAGGACAAGGAGGGGACGCCCTAAAAAAAAAAAAAAAAAAAAAAAAAAAAAAAAAAAAAAAAAAAAAAAAAAAAAATTCTTTCCACTTTTCCTGGGGTTTTGGTTTCCTTTTTTTATGGGCTTGGTTCTTAACCTTGTTTCCTCTTTGCCCAGGACACGTATGGGACAGGTCTGATTTGGTAAGGGGGTTTTCTAGCCGGTTCACAGCCGGAACAGCTAGACACCCCAGAATTATTGTTGCGTTTGTCGCAGGATTGGGTACGTGGAACTGTGTGGCAGTTTGGCTGGGGCGGTCCTGGTACCTTCCGGGGAACTTTGTTGGCTCAGGAAGCGGGCATAGAATTTAATTTCACTCATTCTCACTCAGGACGGGGGCGTGGACCTCTTTCTCACTTACTCTTGCTCTCACTCATGCAGATCTTGTGCGCAAAAGCTCTCACAAGCCCAGAGGCTACTCAGGAGGGCGTGGCAAAAGTCTATTTCTTTGCAAAAAGGCTCAGAATAGGATACAAGATGAAAAGGAAGAAAGGGGGGGCGATCCGTCTACGTCGGATGAGTCCTCATCACCTCCTCCGCGTCCGCGCAAGCCGCTGCGGCTAGGGTCCGGAAAGCTGTTAAAAGTTCCTGTTGGTTGCCGGTGGTGTGGGCGCAAGGGGCCGCCAGGAACCGCCAAAGGAGTATGTCCGCATTTTCCACCATTGCATCAAACCTTGCAAGCGGAACAGCCAGGGAAAAGCGGGATATCCGGAATCTTGGGTGGGCTGGGAGGAGGTGGGACTGGTGAAGAAGGGGCCCCCGGCGGACCGTTGGGGGGGCTTGGTCCAGTGGGAGGCAACAATGAGATGACAACCGGCGACGCGGGTGGCGGAGGGGTGCCCGGCGGGGTTGGGGGCCTCTTTTCCAAGTCCGACGAGTAAGGAGGAGCCGGAGTCGGAGGAGGAGCCGGGGCCGGAGAAGGAGCCCGAGTTGGGGGAGGAGCCGGGGCTGGGGTAGGGACCGCAGGAGGGCCAGCGCGGCGCCGGAGGATTTCATCAACGTGCAGGTCCCTTGCGCCTTGCGTGACCCAAACGTGGTCCGCCCAGAGCCCTAAGGCGGACCAATAAGCCGCGAAGTTTGGGTAGTCCTCCTTCCGTGGGGGCCCTGTGCGGCGGAATGGGGAGGCAGAGTTGCGGATTGGTCCTGGGGGGGGCGGGCACAAGGCAATCTGGGCGGACCCCACGAGTCCTCAGATATTGTTTCATTGTCCGAAACCACGAATGGATCCGGACAGGCCCTCTTGCACGGCCGGGGACGGGAACCGGATTGAGGAGGAGGTCACGGCATTTCCTTGCCGAGTGAGCAGCGACAATGGCCTCAATGGCAAGAATTGCAGGTGCGTCAACCAGGAACAATTGAGCACGCAAGTCTGTTCCAGGCGCAGAAGTTGCAGGGGACCATGATGGCAACGGAGCGGAAGGGGAGGAGGGGCCGGGGTGAGCTGGGGTGGGTGGGGGAGAGGTGGGTTGGTAGTGTGATGGGGGCAAGGCAGCAATGGGAGACCTCTGGGGACAGAACTCAACTTGGGGGGGGATGTGGTGTTTTATTTATAACCTTGGGTCAAGAGCTGCGTTGCGGGCTGCGCGCTCAGCAGTTGGGTAGGTCGGGCTCAGCATTTGGGTGCGCCCAGTCTCAGCAGTGCCTGCTGAGGGCTCAGCAGCAGCCGCTGTGGGGTCAGCAGCAGCCGCTGCGGGCTCAGCAGCAGCCGCTGCGGCCTCAGCAGTAGGAATTGCGGGTCGGGCCTACTCTGAGGGCACCGGGCCGCAACCCGCCCAGGAAATGCGGACCAAGTGATGGACTCGGCCCAACCAAGCTTGCGGGTGGCTAGTCTGGAAGGCAAGGGCGGGGCGATCGGAGGTGAGGCGCGCCCAGACCAACCTGCGGACCGCAAGGTCCGCCAACGCGCGTGGGCGGGCAAAACGGGGGGCTCCGAGTAGGGCGGGGCGGAGGGCCCCGCCATGAGAAGGACAAACAGGGCGCACATTGATATCAAGGGGCACAGGTTATGGAGCAAGGGATGGAGGAGTAGGGTTGGGCTAGGGTTCTGTGCTTAGGGGTTGTGTTTAATCGTTCTTTTGCATTTGTGGTTGTACTTAGGTTAGGGTTGAAGGGGGGGGACCCAAATCCCCACCCTCAACTCTGGGTTGGGTTATGATCTATCAATCTATCATCCATCATTGGAGAAGACCACAAAGGAAAGGAAAGGAAGAGGAAGGATTGGGGGAAGAAGAATACATCTCATTATCTCTCTTTTTACCTTGCTACAGTTAAGAACTCATTGCATCCAACCTCCTTACAGATGCCTAGATCAATAACTTGCGGACAACTTTGGAGCCTAACTCTCCTCTGTTTCCACAACGCTTCATGATTGGTGTCAGATGCTTGCACATTATGAGTGTTTGGAACCATTGTGGTGGAAGCGGGTCAGCAATTGAGAACGTTGTGATCCTTTAAGATCTTGAGAGTGTACATCTCCTGGGAGATGTGGAGTTTGGAGGGATTGGGCCTTATCAGCTTCAGACCAAGGAGATGCTTGGCCTCCATAAGGTCCTCCATGAAAAAGGCCTTTCTGATTAGATTCTTGAACCTTCCCACATTGGGACTGATGATGATCATTTTTTCAAAGTTGATTTGAGCATAGCAGGTCCAACTGGGAATTTGGGAGATGAATAGGCAGGGGTCAGTGGGGGAGGGAGAGAAGGAAATGGGAAGGAAGAAAGATTTGAGAGCAGTGTACCAGACATGGGGAGCCTGTTTCAAGCCGTAGATTTCCTTTTAAAGTTTGAGACCTGAGCCTTCTGGAATGTCAAGGCCAGGGGGAGCACAAAGGAAGACAACTTTGTTCAAGTTGCTGTTGGGCCGAGGCAAAACAGATTCAGTGCGAGTCATAGGGCCAATCAAAACGGATGCGGGGCGCCTGACGGACGATATTGGAGAAGGCACGTTGGGTGGCCAAAGGAAGAGAGCGTATGAAGAGCTCTTGGAGGAAGGCAGATGGAATGCTCGGCCGAAGCGAGCTTGGGTTGCAAGGTGCAAGGAGATCTTTGAGAGGCACATTGTAATGGAAGTGCTGGTTCTTCAAAGAATGTCCGCATTGATCAACGATGAAGACCTGGATACTTTTTGATCCATGGTTGCAGAATTGACGGCGAATTGGGAGGATGCAGAAAAAGAAATAAAAGAAAATTTTTAATTTAAAATATGTATTTTCTTTTTTTTTATTATTATAAATAGAAATATTATTATTATTATTATTTTTTTTTTAATAATAAGGAATGAAGTTTTTTATTTAGTAGAAATGAAAGGAAAATGAGAAAAGAATAACACAGGAGGAATTAACTGATGGGATGATGGTGTAAAATAAAATGGGTTTGGATGAGATGGAATATGAGATGAAATGAGATTGAGTAAGATAAAATGTGGAATGGAATGAAATGGATTTGGATGGGATGAAATGTGGAATGGAATTGAATGGGATTGGATGGGATGAAATGTGGAATGGAATGGAATTGGATGGGAAAGAATCATGATTGTCAAGGTTTGCAAGGGTAGCTAGCATGGAAGTCTTGAATCAGATTGGGTGAATTGCGAAGGTGATGGGCTGGTTCCCACAAGGTGCAATCTTCTTCGGACTGGAAGCTAGACCATTCAAAGTGGTATTGAAGTTTTCCTTTGCATAACCTGGAATCCAGAATAAGGCTTACTTCCCACTGTTGATGATTGAGGACAGTGACCAGTTCAGGAGGGAGATGAGTCTTGCCTGGGTATAGGACTCAAGCTGGCTCTAGGAGAGACACATGAAAGACTGGGTGGATACCTTGCCATTTTGCAGGTAAAGTAAGTTTAAAGGCGTTAGGGTAGATGACTGATTCTACTTTAAAGGGGCCAAAATTTCTTTTGGAGAGTTTGCGAGTTGGGGGAGTGCTGCAAATTTTGCAAACATCAAGCCATACTTGATTTCCTACTGTGAAGGTTGGAGCCAAAGTGCAAGATTGGTCTGCTTGCTCCTTATAGCGCTGGTTTGCTTCTTCAGGGTTGGTTTGAAGTTGCAATTGAAGGGATTGAATTTGTTCAAGGTAATTGGTAGCAGGTTGAGAAGGTGCTACGTGAAGGGAAGAGAAAGTTGGGTTTCTACCATAAAGAGTTTGGAAGGGCGACTGTTTGGTGGAAGAATGAGTGGAGTTTTTGTAGGCAAATTTGGCTAGTGGGAGCCATTGCGACCAGTCGTCTTGTTGATAGGCAACATACATTTGAAGATATTGTTTGAGAATCTGATTAACTCGCTTGGTTTGCCCATCCGTTTCTGGGTGGTAAGCCGTTGATAAATTGCGAGTAATCTTCAAATGTTGGCGTAGCAAGGTCCAGAAGCTTGAGACAAACAGGGATCCACAATCACTAACTGTATTATCAGGGAGCCCATGTTTCAAAAATACATATTCTAAGAACAAGTTAGCTAAGTCTTCTGAAGAGGCTGTCACATTACTGCGTCAAAATAAAGCCATCTTTGAGAAGCAGTCTACTATTACTAGAATAGCATCATATCCACTAGGACAAGGTAATTGAGACATGAAATCCATAGACAGCGAGTGCCAAGGACGAGGCCGAATTGGAAGTGGCTGGAGCAGCCCATACTTCCAGTGTTTTGAGGAATTGTTATGATTGCAATCATAGCATGCGCTAACATATTCTTTTACTTCTTTGGTCATACCAGGCCAGTAGAAGTCTCGTGCAATCAATTGGTAGGTTTTATCCTGCCCATGATGACCAGCAAGCGGAGAATCATGCCGTGACTCAAAGATATCTAACTTAATGCAAGAATTATCTCGTACTACTATACGATTATCATAAACTAAAAAGTCATTATCACCAATACTGTAACTACTATCTAATAAGTTTGAAATTTTGCAAAGTTTGATGCACTTGGGGTTGTCGCGTTGAGCTTGTTTGAGTTTGGAAGCCAAATCTGGTAAGTGAGCAATGATTGAACTCAGTTGGGCAGATTGGGTTGACAAGAGTTTCCTAACATTTTCAGGGTTGTTTTGGGCAAAGGTGCTCCCCCCCCTGGGTAAACGTCGTCCCAACGTGATAAAGCATCAGGAACTACCGCTTGTTTCCCAGGACGGTACGTGATTGTAAAGTGGAACTTGGAGAGGTATTTGACCCATTGTGCCTGTCTACGTGTGAGGACTTTTGAGCTCATGAAATACTTCAAAGAATTATGATCAGTCAAAACCTCAAAGGATTCCCTAAGGCTCAAAAGGTATGAACTCCATTTTTTCAAGCAATAAACAATTGCAAGAAGTTCCTTGTCATGAATCTCATAGTTAAGCTCTGCAGCGAGCAACTTGCAAGAATCAAAAGCTATGGGATGAAAGAGAGAAGTGGAGGAAGAACACTGCGAGATTACTCCTGCAATTGCATAGTTGCTTGCGTCTGTTTCAACAATAGTGCAAGCTAGCTAGTTGAAGTGAGCAAGTATTGGAACAGTGGTGAATGCTTTCTTCAGAGCTTTGAACTCCGAAGCAGCTTGTTTGGTATAAACAAAAGGAGTGTCTTTTTGAAGAAGGTTAGTAAGATTCATGGCTTTTTTGGCATAACGCAAAATAAACCTTCTATAGAAATTACTGAAACCAAGGAAAACTTGTAGAGATTTAACCAAAGAAGGTGGGGGCCAGTCCAAGATGCAATTGCTCTTGGCTGGGTCCATCAATAGTCCTTGCTGCAAGACTACAACACCTTAAAAATGAAGAGAAGAGGAATGGAACCTACACTTAGAGGCTTTTGCAAACAGGTCATTCTTGCAAAGTTGCTGTAGCACCTCTTGCACATGTGCGATGTGATCTTCAAGGTTCCTTGAGTAGAGTAGTATATCATTGAGATATTCCACAAGGTATTTACCTACGAGATTGGAGAAAATGTTGTTGACAAAATGTTGAAAAGTGGAAGGAGCGTTGCAGAGGCCAAAAGGCATGACGGTATACTCATAACTGCCAAACCGGGTTATCATTGCAGTCAAATACTCATGAACATCCTTAATGCAAATTAGGTTATAGGCACCTTGAAGTTCTAACTTCAAGAAATAAGTAGCTCCATGGAAGAGAGTGAGGAGATGTCACATAGGCGGTACTGGATAGGCATTCTTCCGGGTTACCTGGTTCAGTTTCCTGTAGTCAACACAAAGGCAAAGTCCGCCGTCCTTCTTTGGAACAAATATTACAGGTGAACCAGTGTTTGAATTGCATGGTCGAAGAAATCCTTTTGCTACATTTTCCGCAATTTAGTCTTGAAGCACAATTGATTCTTGCATTGAGAGAGAGTAGACTGGTCCTGGTGCCGGAGGTGGGCCAGTAAGTTTGATCTTGTGATTTTAAGGATGGGATGGAGGCAGTTTATCTGCTTTTGCAGCTGAAAAGACGTCATCAAAGTCATGATAAACCAAAGGTAAAGACTCTCAAATGATTTCTAAATCTTCAATCTTGTCATCTTCAAGCACCGGGTTTGAGGTCCTCATATGGTGCGAGAGGATTAGGGAGCTCAAAATACACCATTTGGTTGGTGTCTGTTTCTCTTCAAAGGAACAGGAAAGAGGTAAGCTGGATAGATAAGCAATAACTCCTAAATCTGAAGAGGGAATTTGGGAATGAAGGTCAGGATATTGCAAATCTCCTGGCGGAAAAGTGTTGTCCAACTCAATGACATTGTCGGGTAGGCTTTTTAATTCCTGATTGAAGGAAAGGTTAGCGTTCTGGGGGTGCAAGGTTCAATGGTTAATTACTCCTTCTTGCCAATTCACATCCGGATTCCATTAAACTAGGAAATCATGGCCTAGAATGGTATCATCCATTCCGGGTATAGCCAAGACAAATAAATCCCATTTGAAGCTGGGGAACATGGAGAATGCAAAGGTCCATTTTGCCTTTTGGGAAACCCAATAAGACAGTTCAGTTGCACTAATTACTAAATAGATAGGAAATTCATCTATTCCGGAACGCGTAAGATTTTTGGAAGTGGCAAAAGATACACTGATGAAGGAAACATTAGCGCTGGAATCAAGTAACACTTGATAAGGAGTGTTGTCGGAATGAAATAGGATAAATCTCAAACTTGGATCACCTAGTGACTCACAAGTGCAAAGATTTACTCACGGTGATTTAGATAATGTGTAGTGTTCCTTGCAAGTATCAGAAAAACTACAAGCTAATTTTTTGACTGCTTAGCCGCTTCACGCGCTAACTGCTTTGCACAGCTTTTGACATCATGTTTTCCTCCAAAATACATACACAGCCCGTTCTTTTCCCTTCGCAGCCGTTCCTCGCTTCAAAGCATCCTGGTTTCTTTGTCCAAGAACTTCGGAGTTTTGGCGATGGCTTTCCCTTTTGAGTTGGAGTTCAAAGTCGGGGTTGGTTTGGATGGTTTTGGATTCCTTGTGTTTTGCTTTGAGGAGTTGTCCACCCTCGGAGCCGAGGTGGGCGGTCCATGGTTGTTTCGCCAAGCACAATTCTTGTTGTGATAACCATTATCAAGCTCAATCACTTGATCAATTAGCTGCTGAATCAAGGTTGTCTTATGACCCCCAACTGCAAGCTGTTTGATTGAGTGTGCCGGTAGACCCTTTGGAAATGGAATAGAAGAGCGGCCTTGTTCCACTGGATGCAAGACTGCAAGGTTTGATAATGAGAAATATAAACAGAAGCTCTACTTTTTTCCTTCATAACTAGACTATTAAGTTTGTATTTGGTGTTTCAAACTTCATTGGGGTCCCCAAACAGGGTGAACAGTTGTTGCTCAAACCTGTCCCAGTTGTTGAGAATACACGTGGGACTGTCTTGGCGTCCATCTGATGGATGTTGTAGCCTCAACTCAAGCCTACAATTAAGGCCATCCGGAGACTGGATGATCAACCCCTTGGAGCATAGGTTAGCAGGCCTCCCTCTATCTCTTGCCTACTTCCTTGTGCACACAAGCGTGCCTTGAATTTGGTGACTTTGCCATTGGTGTCCTTGATGCAAAACACCCAAAGGGTATTGAGCATGTTGGAACTGGAGATTGTTGGGAAAATTGAACAAAACCCCACTCTGTCCATGGAAGCAAGTTTGTTGTCTACCACTAACATCCATCTTGATGATTTGGGGAGCCTCAAATGCACGGGCCATGTTGGCATGTCATCTGTAGGAGAGAATGGCAGAATGATTGATGGTGCTGCTGATGTTGAAAGGGGAAATTTCAGAGGTGAGAACAAAGTCCCACCCCGGCTTCACCTTGGCAGATTGGTCAGGAGAGGATTCACAGGGAGCTTTGGAAGGGAGCACAGTGATGGGTTGGGAGGAAGATGTGGGAAGGTGGGGGAAGCTAGATTGGAGCAGGCATTGTCCGATTCTCCATGACTTGAATCCACATTGACTGCATCCTCAGCCGGTGCAAGACAGTAATTGAGTCTGGAGAATGTGAATTCAATGTTGGTGTGGAGTGAGGAATTGTTGAGGATGGAGGTGGCAGGAAAAGACCCTTCAACAAAGCAAACGTTGTGACTGATCAAGATTTGATTATCAGCCGCAAGCACCTTGATGTTATGGGGTCCTGTTGCATAACCAATAAGGATCCCTCTGATGGCAGTGTCACCAAATTTCCCATCACGCTTGTGTTTGGGAAGGTTGGGATAACAAGGACAGCTAAAGGGTTTCAAACGGCTTAAGTCAAACGGTCGGCCAGTCCAAAGCTTGTGAGTAGTTTTCCAATCCAGCGTTATGGTTGGTGTTACATACTCAAGGAATACAGCGGTAGTTACTGCGAATTCCCAGAAGCAACCTGGAAGTCTAGCCTCCTTGAGGATTGCCCGGGCCTTCTCCACAGTAGTCCAATTTCCCCTCTCAGCCACAGGGTTTTGTTGTGGTGTGTAGGGTTCAGTGATCAGAAGTTGAATTCCGTTGGTTTGAAGAAAGTCGTGGAATTTGATGCTGCTGAATTCACAGCCTCCGTAAGTGTGGATTTGAGTGATTGGATGGGTCGGGTGTTTGTTCCTTGCATGGGCGCAGTAGTCCTTGAAGTGTTTGAGGGCTTCGGATTCAGATTTTAGTAGGTAGATGGCTTTGTGGCCTGTGTACTGGTCGGTGATTTTGAAATAGTATTCAAAACCATTGATCAACGGCGGACCAATGCGTCCGCTAAGATCCATGTGCAGGGTATGCAATGGATGAGGGGCAAGAAGAAAAGAGGAAGGGAAAGGTAGACGGGTAGACTTTGATAGGCGACAGGATTCACATTCAATTTTTACTTGTGGAATGTGAAACATCCGGCCAATAACCTTGTTGCAAGGCTGTCCAGCTCTACGATGAAGCATTAGGTGATGGTCGGCGGAGACCTTGAGTGCAATGTGTTCTTCTCCCTCTATGTTGTCATTGATCAAGGTAAGAGGGACGCTGCAGGTGCCATTCACAATCGACACGTTGAAGAGGACTTTTCCTTGGTAGATTACTTCAAACGTTGATTCACCGGAACGCTGGATATCTCAGCCCTTTTTGAAGAGGCGTCCAAGACTAATTAGAGAGGCTGAAAGTTGAGGAACGTGAAGGGCGTTGATGCTCATAGCCGCTCTGTTTGGAAAAGAGACAAGTATTGTGCCCTCACCAACAACATTGAGATGGTTACTGTCCGCCAGTTCAACGGTGGAGCAGATGGGTTTGTACAATTGAAACAAAGTAGCATTGCTGAACATATGGTGACTGGCACCGCTTTCAAGAAATGCCAGATTGGTGGATGGTGCAGAAGTGTTAACGGTGGTGAAGCAACTGAAACCTCTAGCCACAATTCCCAGTTCAGGGTCATTTTGAGCAACGTTGACGGTCTTCGCATGGTTGGTTTTTTGATTCTTGGCCTTATTTCGGAGCTGTCAACATTCTTTCTCGCTGTGCTTAGTGAGTGGATTGTCTACCCCATTAGAACAGGTTGGATATGCTGCATAAACAGTGTTTTGAGATTTCACCACTCCAGTTGGTGCCCTAGAGTCTCTCAGCTTGTTCTCAAGCGTATCTTTAACCATCTCAACGGTTAATGGTTGTTTGGTGTGCAGCAGTTCTTTTGTGCTTGTGAATTTGGCCGGAAGTCTGCTAAGTATGAACTTGGCCACAAGAGATTCCTTCAATTCTGCTCCAATAGGCTTGCCAATAACTAATCCGACCGACATCATGGAATTAAGATGGTTGTTGATATTGGTGATGAAGCCGATCAGGACATTTGACTTGTAGTTAAGCGCCATGAAGTCTTGATACACTTTGGATTGGTTGTCATCCGTCTTCGCCTCAAAGTAGTCAGAGATTGCAGTCCAGATAATTGTGGGATTATTGGATTCAAATTCTTTGGTAAAACGATTATAGACGTTCTGATCGACATAGCATCCAAGTATTCCCGCCGTTCTTGATCTCTTGGCAAAGAAGATTTCCCGTTTGCTGGGATCTTGAGGAGTTTGATTAGAGAGAGTGTGACCGAGGTCATTGGCCAGGAGATAGTGTTTGATTTTGAACTTCCACAGTGGGTAATTAGAGGATTTCAAGATTGGCAGTGTGGGTTTTGCGGAAGAATCGCTCATGATGATTAAGTTGGATTAACACAGCAGTGGAAGCTCTGGGCTCATAACCTAAGGAATCAAAGCGCTTTGAGCCACAGGGGTTTGAGTCTCAGCAAGACAATTTGAAGAGTGATGAGGGGCGCGAGATGAAGACCAACCTTTGAACCAAAGGGGTTTGAGTCTCAGCAAGACGAGTTGAAGAGTGATGAGGGGCGCAAGATGAAGACCAACCTGATGACTACAGCGGACAGAGTTAAGCGGCAACAGATGATGGAGACAAGACACAAGCAGTTGTTGTATGGATTGCAACACCTTTGAACCACAGGGGTTTGAGTCTCAGCTGTCAGCGCTGGACTCCAGTCGCCACGACTGAGGGACTGCGGTACCTGCACTGATTGCACCACCAGGTGCCCGCGGTCCCCAACCTAGCCTTCCCATCTTACCTGACGCCTGGATCGCCTGCCTGAGGACTCTTCCCCGTACCCACTGGTTTCTCTCTTCACTCGAAATCCTTGACCACAACCGACTCAACGGACAAAATCCCTCGGGCTCAATAGCACCTCCGGTACCTCAGCCTAAGAATTGCCCAATCACTCGACAGCTCTTCAGCAGTTCAGGAGGAGCTTGAAGCAACTTAGTTGGAGGTAACTGCGTCCCCAAATCCATCTCTCTAAATCTGTTCTTGGTCTTCACACTTCAGTTCAGATGTTCTCGTCTCTTCCTTACTCTATCTGAGAAGGTTTTGAAGATGGATTCAAAAGAAACCAGCGTGCTGACAAAAATAAAGACAACAAGATAGGATGAGAAAAGAACATGAAAGGTCTTATTGAGAGCCAAGGGTTACCAACAAGTCTTTGAGGCAGTTGAGGTGCTCAGCACAAGACTTGACAGTGTTTTCCCGGCATTTCCTGATTCAGAGAGGTTGATGGGGTTGGTCGTGGTCTGAGTTATTGAGCTGAGGTCAGTTGTCAAAAAATCAAGGACAAGAGCAGCAGGATGACTCTTACCAGTTACAGGACTATGAGTTTTGAGTTGGTGAAAATGATTGACTAGAGTTTGAGGCGTGATTTGAGACGTGAGGAATTGGCCGTTGAGGCGAGTTGTTGGAATACTGAGAATTGAGGATGACAAAATGAAAAAGGAGAATTGAAGATGGAAAGACAATGAGACAAGAAATAGAAGAATAGAAGAAGGGAAGACAACAAGGATGTGACCAGTAACAGGAGAAGAAAGACAATTTGACCAGTGGGAATGAAGTCAAGGAGACCTGGGTCCTTTCTTGGGGTACTCGGGGTGCGCGTGGTGATTGCATTCTCAACCGGGTGAGGGTGTTATCAAACAGGTGTGACATTCAACAAGTCAACACTCCCCATAACTGGGAAGAGGAAGCAGCGGTCAGTTTGAAGGTGTGTAGGTGGGGTGAACAAATTGAGTAAGCTTTGCCAGAGCAGTCTTGAGCACAGCCTTAGTGAGAGGATTGGCAAGCATTTCCTTGGAAGGGATGTGTCCAATGATGAGGTTCCCAAGTTTGAGTGCCGCCCTGAGTCCTTTGGGCTTGAGATCAATGTGGCGGGTCTTTGCATTTGACCCAAACCTTCTTATTTTGTCCTCCAGTCCC
The DNA here is from genome assembly GCA_025617555.3 of Puccinia polysora. NCBI lineage: Eukaryota > Fungi > Basidiomycota > Pucciniomycetes > Pucciniales > Pucciniaceae > Puccinia > Puccinia polysora. The sequence goes on from CM062628.1 coordinate 23,723,499, forward strand.
TTATTGTCTATGAGATGAGTTGAGCTGGGAACTAGGATTGAGAACACCTCTCCGATCAGGTGTCTCAGCCACTGACCTTCCAAGAAGGATTCTAGAAGGGCATTGAGTTCCGCTTCCATGGTTCAGTACACAATGTTGTGTTGTTTGAAGCTTTCCCAGGATATTAGGGACCCAAATGCCAGACCTAGGTAGCCCAATTGTGATTTCCGGGTGATGGGTTCCTTGGCCCAGGAGGCGTCACTGTAGAAGAGCAGGGCATTGGCTTTGCCATTGTACATGATGGTGAGTCTTGTGTCTTTTGTTGCTTTTAGGTACTACCAGGTTCTCTTGAGTTCCTTCCAGTGGGAGAGACCGGGCTTGTTCTAAAAACGGGCCAGGCTTGACACACAGATGCTCAGGTTGGGTCTTGTTCTGCAGGCTATGTAGTTAAGGAGACCAATCCCGGATCTGTAGTTGATGTTGAGTGCCTTGAAGGATTCAAAGTCTTTGTCTGTGGAAGCACTGAGTTGAAGGTTGGGAGTAAGAGGGGTGGACACCAGTCAACAATCCAGGATTACAAGTTCCTCTAAACCGTGGTTGATGTGTTTGGGTTGGCTGAGAAAAATGAGCTTGTCCGTCCTTTCAAATTTCTTTCACAGGATGGTGTCCATGTCATGGCATTGCAAGTTGGGAAATCTGAGATTGAATTTCTCTTTGAATTCATTTCCTTCCCTGACCAGGATCAGGTTGTTGCTGTGGAAGAAGATGAAGGACTTGTTGTCTTTTGACTTGTAGAGACAGGGATCACTGTCTGATTTGATGAAGCCTGTTGATTTGATCCACTTGGCAAGAGTGTTGTACAAATTTTTTGGCAATTGTTTCAGTTTGTAGAGGCTCTTTTTGAGTTTGAGAAATTAAGAATGCCTTTAGCAACCATCTGGAGTTTTGATGAACACCTCCTTGTTTATTGGAGCATGTAGAAAGGCCAATTTGACATCAAATTGCTTAATTGGGAGGTCTTTTTTGAGCACTAGCTGACGTATTGCTCAAAGTGGGGGTGATCTTTCCCATTGGTGAGAATGTCTCTTTGTATTCTAGACCATAAATCTGATTTTATCTGCGGACAAAAATTCTTGCCTTGTGAATGAGTGTGTTTTTGTGGCAGTTGTCATTGATCTTGAAGACCCAGGTGGTTTCAAGCGGATTGGAGCGGTCAGGTCCATCATACTCCTCCCAGACAGCCAGGTCCTTGCATTGTTGTATTCCGCGTCTGATGGCTTCATTCCACTTCTTGGCTTCTTCACATGACATTCCCTTGAGGTAAGTCTTTGGTTCATAGTAGTGGTGGAATCCGTATTGTTGAGGAGGCTTCAAGTTGGATCTGTTTCCCAAGGACTGGGTTGGTAGGTCAGGGGGTTTGGGAGCCTTGTAGGCGGCTTGGGTTGGTTGAGGGACTCCACCATCCAGTGTGGTCACCCCCTCTGGGATTGCTTGATCATCTCCTGAGGAGTCCAACTGATTGTTGGCGGATAGCAAGCCAGCGGAGGAGAGTGAGTTAGGTGATTTTTTGGGGTAGTGACTGGTGTTTTTTATCTGAGCAGGATTTTGATTGGCCATTCTTGGTGGTTCTGAATGGTTTGATTCCATCCCTTCTACTACAAAGTTGCAGTCAAGATGGCCACTGTTCTCCAAGGCTCCAATTGAGTTGAGGTCAAAACTCACGTGCTTGGAAGAGGTGATGGTCCCATTGGGTTGGAGTATTCAATATGATCTTAAGTCTGGGTTTTAGCCAACGAGCTTGCCTTCAAGACCTTCAGGATGGAACTTCCTTCCCTTTCCCCTGAGCATGTCAAGGTAGATGACCATGACTCCCAGAGGTTTGAAGTAAGACAGGGGGATGGAGCTCTTCTGCATCAGTTCCCAGGGGGAGATTTTGTTTCCCCTTCTGGGAATTTGATTGAAGCTGAGACATCAGGCCTTGAGGACCTCAGGCCAGTGCCAAACGGGTATTTTAGATCAGCTGATGGTGGATTGTACGCTTTTGACTATGGTTTGATTGGCCCTTTCCGCCCTGCCATTATGTTTGGGATGGTGTGGTATGGAGATCAGTTTTTTGATTGAGTTCTCCTTGCAGAATTGAACTAACTCATTTTTGGTAAATTCCATCCCCCCATCCAAGGAAAATTTGCAAGGGAAGTATCCCAATTTCAATTTTTGGTGTTCCAAAATTTGGGTGAGGATTTCTGTAGTTTGATCCTTGCTTTGAAGTGGTATTCCACTCAGGTAGCCGGAGAAGTTGTCCACCACCATGAGGATGAATTTTTCTTGTTGCACGGATGAGGTTTTGAGTGGGCCAATCAGATCTAGATGCACTCATTGGAAGGGTCTTGAGAGGCCTGCGGACTGAAGTTTTAAGGGTGCTTTGGTACTCTTGCTCAGGGCGCAGTCCTTGCAGAAGAATCTTTTGAAAGTGTTGGAATTGAGATTGATGTTGCTGACTTCCTGGAGTCAACTCATTGAGGCGTGCCCAAGGGAAAGGTGCAGGTCCCTCAGGCTTCTTCCTTGGCAGTCATTGACCAATAGGAAAGAGTGGTCCTGTCCTACTGACTTTATATTCTGTACCACAAACAGGTTATTTTAGAGTGTCCCTTGAATGTGGGTCACACCTTCAGAGGTGATCTGATAACTTCCATTTTCTGCTTGGAGACTGCATCCCTTTTCCATTATGATTGCAGGCCTGATGAGATTGAATACAATTTCTGGGATGTAGAGACACCGCGTGAGGACTATGACTTGATTCTTCCAGGTGAGCTTCACTGTTCCTGTCCCCTCAATTGGGAGATTGGCTCTGTTCTTCCCCGTGGAAATTTTTTCTCCAGTGGATTTGTTGAGAGAGATGAAGAATTTCTTGTTGTTGAAAATGTGCATGGAGGCACCGCTATTGATGAGGATTTTTTGACTCAGGAGCGCCTTTGATTCAATCCATTTGGTGATGAAAGCTTGATAATGGGCCATATCATTTCTAGTTTTCTGCTTCTCCTTCCACCAGGCCTGGTTATTGATCCACCAGTTGGGTGCTTTTTCTGGATGAAGATGAAAGCATTCCTTTTCAGAGTGATTCTTATCTTGTTTGGGGTTATGAAATCCCTTGATGGATTGGTTAGACTGCTTTTTCTTGAACTTGGTCTTGCCTGTCATTAGGACTGTATCTGAGAGAGAAGCGGGATTGTTGATGTTCTGGGCCTTGACCTCATTATTGAGCTGAGTGAGATGGTTGCAGACAAAGTCAACATGGATGGTTTTATCTGAGTGCATTAGCTTCCTCTTGAGATCCTGTAGGGAAGAAGGGAACTTGAACAGAATAAGATAGGCAAGAATGTCTTGAGGCAAGTTGATTCTGATTTCCATCATTTTCTTTATTGCTGTCCTGACCTTGGTGAGGAATCCCTCTATGTCAACTTCATGGAAGGAGATGTGAAGGAAGTTGTTAAATATCCTTGCTCTGTTGGAGGCTTCTGAAGACAAGTATTGCTCTCTGATGGCGGTCCATATGTATTTTTCTGAGTTTATGTTTGCAGCGCTTATTACATTGTTGTGCATAAAAGGGTCAACCTTAGAGATGAGGAGAAGTTAAATTTTGTTGTTATCTTGATCAGAGAGGGGAATGGATCCTGATTTGAGCACATGGAGGATTCCTCAAATCTTGAGCAGAGAGTTCATCTTGTCCTTCTGTATGCTGTAATTGTCCTCTGAGAGGAGAGGGATTGTCTCAAGCGCTGTTTTGAGCATAACCTGTCTAAAACCATCATTTTTGATTCTATTTTGAGAGGAAGACGCCATGGTGACTCCAGCTGGTCTCTTGGTTGGGGGAGATTTTGGCTTTTAACCATGAGAAGGATTTGAAGATTGATATACAAGAAACCAGCTTGCTGAAAAAAATAAAGACAACAAGATAGGATGAGAAAAGAACATGAAAGGTCTTATTGAGAGCCAAGGGTTAACAACAAGTCTTTGAGGCAGTTGAGGTGCTCAGCACAAGACTTGACAGTGTTTTCCCGGCATTTCCTGATTCAGAGAGGTTGATGGGGTTGGTCGTGGTCTGAGTTATTGAGCTGAGGTCAGTTGTCAAAAAATCAAGGACAAGAGCAGCAGGATGACTCTTACCAGTTACAGGACTATGAGTTTTGAGTTGGTGAAAATGATTGACTAGAGTTTGAGGCGTGATTTGAGACATGAGGAATGGGCAGTTGAGGTGAGTTTTTGGAATACTGAGAAGTGAGGATGAAAAAATGAAAAAGGAGAATTGAAGATGGAAAGAAAATGAGACAAGAAATAGAAGAATAGAAGAATAGAAGAAGGGAAGACAACAAGGATGTGACCAGTAACAGGATAAAAAAGACAATTTGACCAGTGGGAATGAAGTCAAGGAGAGCTGGGTGCTTTCTTGGGGTACTTGGGGTGCGCGTGGTGATTTAATTCTCAGCAGGGTGAGAGTGTTATCAAAAAGTTGTGACAGTTGAAAAGTCAACACTTTCTTATCCCCATCTCTTGCTCATTCCTACCTTGTCTTGTTGAATCAATCCCCACTCACTCGCACTGATTCTTTCCTAACTCATCACTCAAGATCCAAGCTTGTATTTGCCCCAACTCCTGTCTGAAGACTCCTTCCAATAGTAATTTGGGTCAACAGATCTGCAGTTAAATTCAGTACTGCTTTTCTCCATTTTCTATTTTCCTATCCCCATCCCACACCCTAATGTCCATGCTCATTTGTCTTTACATTCTTGTCTCAACATCTCAGTTATTAATTTAATGTTACTGAAATTTAAGCCTAGTGTTGCAATAAAGATAAGACTGCTCAATATTAGATGTTAGCAAGAGTCCAATCTTGACACAGCTAAAAGATCAGAAATAAACTCAGAACAACCTCAAAAATGTCCATGGAAGGCAATTCAAGAGGAATGGAGATTTTTATACCCAACTCCAATAGTGACTCAGGTGACAATTACTCCACCAAGTTCAAACTCCCTGTCCTAACAAGACATAACTGGTACAAGTGTAGGACCAAATTCAAGAATCTACTAATCAACAAGGGACACAAGGAATTGCTAGATCCCAAGTGGATCCAACAAAACAGAAATACCAAGAGATACTGCAAAAAGACCGCTCTTTCCATTCAACTACTGTTCAGCTCCATGGACCTGGAACTCAAAGGATATGTAACTTCACATTTCAAGGATTTTCCACATGCGTTTGAGGAATTGAAGAAAGCCTGCGGCAAGGATTCCATTATTGTCATAGGTGATCAAGTGTTGCAGCTAGTGTACTTGCTATTCCAGCCAAACACCTCTATTTCATCTCACTTGGTAGCATTCCACAAATGGTATCTTGCCCTCAAAGAACTGTTGGACGCCCAAGAATGCTCAGATCAAGAAGACCAAATCAGCGTCTCATGCTCACTGGCCGCTTTCTTCTTCCTTAAGAGCTTCAGGCTTGACCCTTCTCAAAACTCCCTTGTGCAGTCATGCCACAATATTTTTCCATTTTGATTCAAAAGAGTCTATGATTGTTTACTTGCCAAAGACAATCTCCGTGAAATTGAAAGATCCAAAATGATCATGCACATTGGTACCTCCAACCAAAGATCCCGTCCACCCAAACCTGCACCTAAAGCTGCAACACCCATTGTCCCAAATCAATCACCTGCACCTGCCCATCAATCCACTGCGTCCAAAATTACTTGTCCAAGTCCAAGACCAGCTATCCCCACCAGAGCCCAACCCAACTCACTCCATTGTCCCCACGGGGCATCCAATCTTGAAAGCATCAAATGTTGCCTCAACTTCATCCTGGATGAGTTCAAACAACTGAAGTTGTCTTAGTCTGCCAAATTGGTCAACAAGGACAATGACTCAAACCCGGATGAGCTCCCGTCCGCCAATGTAATGATTGAGGACAATATCATAGAGCAATGCGGATTCCTCATCAACAATGATGCCGTGTATAACATATTGTTGCACCCCACTGGTCCTACCAACCTCATCTACAATTCCGGCACTAACAAGTCCACAGTCTGTAATGCTGATCTCCTATCCAATATGAAACCCTGCTGCAAAACAATGAGCACCTATGGGGTGAGAATTGATGTCATCCACACAGGCACACTGAATCTTGGCTCTGTATCTGTATATCCGGTTTTTTATGCGCCAAAGGGTCCCCTGAACCTCATCTTGGCCACCCAAATTGAGGGCCACGGTCTGAAGGTAATCCACCAGCATGTTTTAGTACTTTTCAAGGCATCTGAATGAGTTTTCCTAATGTTCCAACAAGTTGGTAACCTATGAGTGGCAAGTTTTGCACATTGAATTCTCTTGGCAAATTCAATTGCCAAGAACCCCATTGTCAAAGACTGGCACGTAATGCTAGGAAACCCATCAGATTCTTACTTTCAAAAGTTCCTACAGCTGAATCAAATAACCTTCTCTCCACAAGCCCATTGCAACACAAACTGTGCCTTCTGCCAGACATGTAAGCTGAAAAGATCTCCACAATCCAATCCCCTTCCCAAAGCCCCATCCCTGTTCCACAGCATTCACTCAGACCTTCTGCTCATAAATCCTCCAGCTAGACACAGTGGTCAATATGTTCTGGTATTGATCAACAATTTCAGCCAGTTCAATTGCATCTACGTACTTAAAAACAAGAGCAAAGCAGAAGTCTATATCATCTCCTACCTCAATGAGATCAAGAACCAGTGCAATCAATTCCTGGAAATGTTAAACTCAGACTGTGGAGGTGAGTTATCATCCAGCAACTTCCTCTCCAAACTTTGGCCCAAGGGTGTGGTGATAGAATGTGGACCAGCTGACTCGCCTCAAAAAAATGGCCTAGCCAAGCGGTTCAATCAAATGCTACTCACCAAGCTATGTTGTGTATTGGCCCAATCAAGCATTCCTGTTATCTACTGGGACAAAGCGCCAAAGTATTGCTCTCTCCTCATCAATCACCTCCTGAGAAAGGCCCTAGGTTGTGAATCACCCATCCACCAACTTTTGGCCCCAAACTGCCCCCTTGAGCCAACCCACAATGTACAGAGGCTCCTACCGTTTTGCCTAAAGGTTCCAGTGAACTGCGTGCCCCAGTCATCCAAAATTGCTCCAACTGCTTGCAAGCTCCTCTTCATTGTCTACAAGGCTAGTTCAGAAGAGGCCCGGTTCCTCAATCTTATCAAAGGCACAATCATGTTTAGCAGGGACTTCTCCCCAGCCAAAACCAAACTTCCTATATGGTTCTCCGGAAGCCATGAAAAAACCCCCTGCTTCACTCCCCTTGCACGCCGCTACCTCTATCTCCCATCCTTCAAATGAAACCCCAACAGAGTATGTGACCATCTGCAACAAAACCCCACCGCGTTGGACGCCCCATTGAGTATCCAAACCATCAATTCACTCCCCTGAGGCATTTCCCACTGACAATGCACCACAGGGAGTCTCTCCCAACCTTCCAGCTGCACTCACAAGGCCTGCTGAAAACTTTCTCACCACTTCACAACCTTCTCCAGCTGCCAAGGGGTACTGCTACATGCCTCACTACAACGTAGCGCCTAAAAAAATCTCTGGGGACATCAATCAATCTTCAATTCTTTCTACCTCCAAGCTTAGTCAAGGTCTGGTACGGGATGAATCTAAGGAGGAAGACTCAACCAACTTGGCAGAGGTTTTCTCAGTCAAGGAGGCATTTGCAACCCCAGATGAAAAGGTCAAATGGCTAGAGTCCATGTCCAAGGAGAACACCTGGTTCATCTTGAAGAACACCAGTACACTTGTCCCCCCTCCTGCTGACAACAAGGTCATTGGAGGAATGTGACAGTTGGTGAGGAAGAAGAACAAGTTTGGAAAGTTTATCAGGAGAAAATCATGGTGGGTCTGTTTTGGAAATCATCAGCAAAAAAGATCAACACTATTACAATAGGTACTCCAGTGTAGGACGTAACAAATCCTTGAAAACAAGGCTTTCCATGTTGAAAATACTGCTTGCCATGGCGGTACAGTTTGGCGTCACAGTAAATCAATATGATGTTGAAACACTGTTTCTCTATGGTGAGATCAAAGCAACGGTGCATGTATCTCAAGTGTCCAGGTTTGATGTGCATGGAAAGGAGAATTGGGTCTGGCGCCTCAAAAAATCTCTGTACAGTACAAAACAGGCCCGGGGTGCTGGAAGAAGCATCTCACAGACACCCTATTATTGCTTGGGCTGAAGCCCTCAACCTTGGACGAGTCAATATTTCACAGCTACTCAAAATTTCTGCTTCTTCACATCCATGTGGATGATGGTCTTGCTGTGGGTGAGTTGCGACAAGAAGTGACCTCATTCCTGGATGTATTGCAAGCTACCTACAAGATCAAATCCAAGGAGAGGCCTGCCCAGCATCTTGGTTACACCTTTTGACTGGAAGGAGGATGTCTCCATACTTATTCACCAATGGGACTATTGTGAGAAGATCCTAGAAGAGTTCTCTATGTCCGGAGCTAATCCATTCAAAGGCCCAGCCTCAATGAAACTAGTCAAATTGGCCGCCAACACTGCTGAACCGTTCAGTGTGAAAATCATGGGAAAGGCAATTGGTATGCTCACCCACTTTGCACTACATACTTGACCCAATATCCCTCATCCTGTCAACTTATTGTTGCACTACTTGTTTAAGACAACAATGAACCACTGGAACATTGTCAAGCACCTACTACAATATCTTTGCGGCACAACCGGTGTCAGCCTGATGTACAAGAAGACTTCCAGTTTGGAAAAACACCTGGCTGGCTGGGCGGAAGCCAATTATGCCAACTGCATGGACATGAGGAAGTCCACCACTGACTTTGTTATCACACTATATGGTAATCCGGTTTACTGGACAAAAAAAAGACAATCCTTCATAGCTCAATCCACAACCAAAGCGGAAATCATAGCAATGAATCACTGTGCCAAGAAAATCAGGTGGATGTTGGGTCTCATAATAAGCCTGGGAGTGGCAATACCAAAACCAGTCATATACAACAACAACATGGGCACCAATTTCATCAGAAAAGAGGCTCAACTCAATCCCAATTCCAAGCACATTGAGATCAGGTGCCAATATCTCAGAGATCTGGTGTCAAAATCTCTCCTTGCTATCCAACAGGTACCTTCCAACAACATGATTGCCAATATCCTAACCAAGCCCCTTGGCCACATTAAGGTGTCCTCCGCTTGTAATCAACTTAGTCTATGAATGATTGAGTCAGGAGGAGTGTAAGAGCTGGACTCCAGTTTCCACAACTGAGGGACTGCAGTCCCTGCACTGATTGCACCACCAGGTGCCTGTGGTCCCCAACCTAGCCTTCCCATCTTACGCAACACCTGGATTGCCTGCCTGATGACTCTTCCCCGTTGTGAGACTCCTAATGGGATAATGGTTAATTTAGCAAATATCTTTCTGGCAGTCTTTCAAGGGGAATTCAGTATTACTTCTACTCATTTAGAGTATTGGTAAACTGAGGTGGTTTTGAATTGCCTGACCTTCTAACCTATATAAGTCTTCCAATATCTTTCAATTGGTGGCCTGTTTTGTTTTAGACTTAATATAGGTCTCAGATCAACCTATGATTAATTATTAGCTTTGGGTTGGTAGGATTTGTTGAAGAATAGACCAGATGTTTGTTGGGTTATTGGTCACTGATTGATCCGATATATTGGATCTTAACCAATACCCCAATATTAAAGGTTTCAAGGGTTTATCAAGGGGGGATGGTTCAGGAGAGGACCCAAGGACGGGTTTACCCACAGGGGGCTGGGTAGGGGAAAGGTTTGTAGTTGCTTCTGGTTGTGCTCTCTTTCTTTATAAGGGTTATTTATTGACTTATGGGTGGTTCTTCTTTAATTTGGTGCTGAAGATTCAGGTCAGAGAAGAACCCTTATTCAGGCACCTGTTTGGTGGTTTAATTGGCTAATGATGGGTGATAACTTGTTATCTGATTTCTTGTTTCCTTTATAATTGGTTCACTTCTAATATTTATCTGGGTAGGTACCACAGATGACTACTGATGGGTTGATGGTAGGTATGAGAGGGCCTCTGAGGGCATGGGGGGATAATGGGCCAGATGGCATGATGATATAACCTGGATAGGGCAGAGAGGCCCTCCTTAAATAGAAAATCTGGTCCTCAGGGGATGCTCAGGGATGCCCCTGAGGGTTCCCTGGGGCTTCCCCTGTTACAGTTGGATACAGGTACATGAGACATTTTAGCTGGTTGGAAAAAGACACTGCATGAAACTGAAGCAATTCTGCTGGTTGGACAAAAGACACTGCATGAAACAGAGGCATTTCTGCTGGTTGGGAAAAGGTTGTACACAGATTTCATGCCTGCACATTCTTGCATAAATTGCTGTGAGGTGCTGATAAGGTGGTCTGGTGCTGGTTTTTTATTTGGTACTGAGTGTGCCTCCTGCATGTATTGTTGTGAAGTGGTAGAGTGGACTTGTAATGGTAGTTTTTTTGGACCTGTTGTGTGCTGATTTTTTGTTTGGTCTGTGTACTGATGTTTTGCTTGGTATGACATTATTCTTCCTGCATGTATTGCTGTGTAGGGCTGGGTTGGAGCTTGTACTGGTGGTTTGTTTGGTGCTTCATGGTTGTGACTGCATATGTTGCTGTGCAGTCTGGTGGTTGATACTGGTGGTCTGTTTGGCACTGCATTGTCCTGACTTTATATGTTGCTGTATAGTCTTTTGGTTGTTACTGGTGGTTTGTTTGGTATCACATGATACTGGCTGCATACACTGCTGTGTGGTGCTGAGGTTGTTTGGTACTGGATGGCCCTGACTGCCTGTATATGTTGCTGTATAGTCTTGTGGTTGGTACTGGTAGTTTTTTTGGTATCACATGCTACTGGCTGCATACATTGCTGTGTGGTTCTGAGGTTGTTTGGTACTGGATGGCCCTGAATGCCTGTATATGTTGCTGTGTATGGTTAATGACTATGGTTTATGGTTTGTTAAATATTGTCAAATATTATAATATTATGAATCTGTCTCCAAGGTCGCGCAAACTTGGACGGGTCCCCCTATGATCTGTCCTGTGAAACTCAGGTCCTCAGCTGACTTGGACCCTGCCCTCAGAAGGGGTCCTGGCTCCTCCTGGCTAGCAGGGGCGGACTTGATTCCTCCTTCTCCTTTCTCTTCCTTGAAATCTCTTTCTTTTTCTTCAATACCTTTTACTTCTTCTTCCTTTATTTCTTTTCAGTCTGCTTCCTATATCTTGTCTCTTCCTCTAAAATCATCATTGGCCCATCTTTTTCTCTCAACCCTCTATTCCCCTCAATCCGGTTTGATCTCATCAAACTCTCCATTCAATCAAGTCCCTATCTACAAGTTGGTGCCTGGTAAGAACCTCATCCTCAAGATCACCCTAGCTTGACACATCTGAAAACCTAGTTCTGCCGCTTGCAGCCATTCTCCTACGTCTTCTTTCCTCTACTACTTCTGTGCTGCCAGGGTTCTCTTCTCATCTACTCTCTAAACAATGTCTAAGCTGTTTTTCTTTAAATCTTTCTTCTTCTTTCTCATTATGTTCTGGTTGTTTAACTTTCTAACTCTGGTCTGCAGTCTGCTGGTTTTAAGTTCTAATAAATCATGTCACAATCTTATCATGGTTGGTTGCTGGTACTACACATCACCTGCATATGTTATTATGTATGTTGAATTGGTTATGGTCTTATGGTTTATGACTACTATGTCTTGTGGATTCTAACTTATATCCCTATACCTTTTTCTGGGTGTGTGATATCTGGTTATGTGGTGGAGGTATGGGTGGCCAAGATTGTTTTTGGCTGTATCTTCTAAACCATGATAGATAGAGGGGTGCTTTGGCTTAGTGACTATGGGTTATTTTTGGTGTAGAATCCATTTCTGATGTTGGTTTTATGATTGGAGTACTCCTTATTCCAAATAGTTGAGTATGATGGCTATCAGGCAGGTTTGGCCTTCCACACCGTACCCACTGGTTCCTCTCTTCCCTCCAAATCCTTGACCATGACCAAGTCAATGGACAAACTCCCTTGGGCTCAATAGAACATCCAATAACTCAGCCTAAGAATTTCCCAATCACTCAAAAGCTCTTCAGCAGTTCAGGAGGAGCTTGAAGCAACTTAGTTGGAGGTAACTGTGTCCCCAAATCCATCTCTCTAAATCTGTTCTTGGTCTTCACACTTCAGTTCAGATGTTCTTGTCTCTTCCTTACTCTATCTTCTCCCCGTCTCTTGCTCATTGATAACTTGTGTTGTTGAATGAATCCCCACTTACTCGCATGGTTCCTTTCCTAACTCATCACTCAAGATCTAAGCTTTTATTTTCCCCAACTCCTGTCTGAGGACTCCTTCCAATAGCCATTTGGGTCAACAGATCTGCAGGTAAATTCAGTACTGCTTGTCTCCAGTTTCCTATCCCCATCTCTTAACCTACTGTGCACACTCATTTTTCTTTACATTCTTTCATCAACATCTCAGTTATCAATTTACTGTTACTGCAATTTAAGCCAAGTGTTGCAATAAAAATAAGACTGCTCAATATTACATCAGCAAGACAAGTTGATGAGTGATGTGGGGTGAAAGATGAAGACCCACCTGAGAAACAACAAGAGTGGAGAGAATGAAATGAACAGTGAGTTTTTTACTGTAAAGAAAATAAGGAAACAGAATAGAGTGGAAAGAGGTAAACCTCTTGACAACAGCGGACAGAGTTAAGCAGCAACAGATGATGGAGACAAGAAAAAAGCAGTTGTTGTATGAAGAGAAGCAATACAAGGAAGTGAGAGCACCGGTTCAAATAACAACATAAAACTAGGTTAAGCCTCAAGTTTGAATATCATTTTTTGTGCCGCAGTTGTTTGCTATGCACTCACTCTGATTTTCAACAAGCACTTCATTTCACAATAGCCTCTGCATCAGTTATTTGGGCTATGATGTAACATGCCCTTACCTCTGGGAAATGGTGAGCCCTATCATGCTTGCATGTGCCATGACTCCTTTCATCTTTGCCAAGAATATTGGGATGTCCTTGTTGTACTTCACTGACTCAATTTCCCTCCACGCCTGGTTAATGGTGCAGATTTTGGTGGCAGCATACCTCTCCTTTAGCTTACTCCAGATTGCGTATGGATTGAATCCAATGCTTTCCATGACAATTTCCTTGTGTATTTTTGGGCTTCTGTTCAAGGTGAGTGTTACAGCTGCTTCCATTGCATTCCTTTCTTCTTCATTTCTTTGTTTGTTTGTGGGTGGGGTGGTGGTCACATTTAGTAGTCCCCTGAACTTCAGGGAACCTCTCATCCTTTGTGCTCAATACCCGTAATTGTCTTCATCAAGCATAATGGCCTTGATGGCCTCATTGTTGGGAAGAGGTTGGTTTAGTCTGGGTGCCATTTCCTTGAGGTGCAATTGTTTGGCACGTTCAACTATTAATCTGATAGAATTAGGAACGGCTCGCACTACTCAGTAATTTACTGAGCAATAGGTGATATGGAATGGAGAAGTTTTTTATTACTCTTGTGCAGCTTTTGAAATGAAAGAATAAAGAATTATGGCACAATTGCCTATCTTGTTATGAGGATTTAATTGGTTGATGATAAATGAGGAATGAACAACTGATGAGCAGGCTTGTTCTTATAGGACACAGCCCATCCAATGGCTAGCAAGAGGTAACTGGAATTGTACAAGTGGGTCAGGACCTGACTGAGGAGAAAAACAACAAATGAATGAGACAATGGTCAGGTTCTGCATGTGAGGCGCGTGAGGAGATGGTTTGCCCTATCCAAGGGTTGCCAGTCTTGGTTGCCCTCACTTGTCTAGGATCTTGTTTTGACGGATTGCAGTTGGATCAAATGGTTCCTTTGGTGACATTTCCTTCCGTTTGCGGTGCTTTGTTTCTGTTGGTGTAAAGTCATCAAGATTCCCATGTTAGGTGGTATGTCAGATTGCTACCATTGCAGAGCAAGCTGCAAAAGTAACAAAAATAACATACAAATGATAATATTAAAATTAACCTGCAAAGTAGTAGGAAAAACATAAATACTGATGCAGAAATGGATTCTCCATCCAAAATTTGGTAGGGTCACTCACTGACCCCACCCTTGAAATCCAACTCCTTATATTTTTAAATAATTCAGAAATGAAAGACCAAAATACCACAGCACCATTATGGTACTTTTTTGGCCAATTAAAAATTTCACATGCATTTTCACGTATAGGTTACACACCTAAAATTCAGTCAAAATTGAGGTGTTGTGAATATTTTAGGAGTTACAGATGGAAAGGTGTTATGTCACAATTCCCGCACGCAGCCGCGGCAGCCAATACACCCACGTGTGGCTGAGCTACAGCACTATCACCCTTTCAAAGCCATGTACACAGCCCCGGGCTTCTGACAAGTATGCAGCTGCGGGAATACAATTTGACAAAGTGACAGGCAGCCTGAGAAACCTAGGTACCACGTAAACATGCTACAACCTACACAGGAACATTCTACATATGTAATAAATGTTCCCATGAATAGTAGATATCCTAAAAAAACATAAAAGGATATAAAAATACCTAAAATAACTTTATAAATATTTTTATTAAATATAATTTAAAATACCAAGAATGTCAAAAATGAGATAATCACTATTCCTAAAAATGTGTTAAAATACTTTAATATACAATTATGAGAACTAAAATAAAGTAATATTTTTGTGACATACTAAGGAAACTAATGAGGTAAAAATATTACATGAATACTCATGACTTGTATTTTTAAGTAATCATTTTAGTAAATCAACTAAAATTTGAAAATAAGGAGTAAAATCAATGTCATGAATTTGCTCCAATTATTCAATACATGATGAGAACTCACCTGACATCAGGATATCCGTAGGAATGTCTATCAAAATAACTATTAACTTAATGGGAACATTTACTAAGGATAATTAATTAAATAATAAATAAAATGGACAGATTGATGTTATTCACACGTCCAAACATAAATTATAAAATAGAACAATTCCCATACCCTGTGGAATTAGATGTTACCTGTGCTGCAGAACCAAGAACCTGTGACAGGCCGCCACTGGTTACTCTGCTAGCCTCAGTGTCAATACCTTTGAGCCCCTGTACCCCTCAGAAGGACAATATTGGGACTCAAAAAGCTATAAATAAAGAACTCTTTTGAGGATATTGATACCCAGAGACCCATTTAAATTTATATCCAAACACCATTCCAAGGTAACAAAATACTTATAAGGATTAAGTAGGTGATTTATGGCTTTATTCTGATTAATATTATCCGTCCCCAACCCTTTTTATCAATTTAAACTGCTGAACAACCTTATAACCCCATAAACTCATTTAACCCATCAGTGAACATCCCAAACAGGTACCTGAAGGATTTAATAATATACCAGTGATTCTTATTATCCTTTCTCTGTTGTGGCAGCTTGGTTAAAAAGCCCTGCCACTCCACCGTGTATTTTATATACATATTATCTTTGGGCAATATATCCTTTAAGAATATAAATTAAAGGTTCCAAAGTAACCAGGCCTACGTGTTTTCATACTGAATTCCCTGAAGAGAGATTTTAAAGATCCCCAATATAATTGTGGCCCCTCTATTAAAATAATTAATAATCAAATTATTTATATTGATTTATAACAATAAACCATATCCAAACCAATTAACCTTGCAATAAGCTTTATCCGAAAATTTTATGGATTTTTGCTGCATTTATTGAATAATATATTTATTATTTATTCTATCACCTCTGGTAGCTAAAGGATCTTGGCATCCAGGAGGCTGACATGGTACATGTCTTGTTCTGTCTGGTTTAACAGTGGAAGGAGCTAGGCTTGGGCTTACTGCTATTCTTCTCCCCTTTGCTTTTGTCCGCTTCTGCTACGGCAATTTGCCACTTCCTTACATTATCACTCCAACAGGTACTTGACATCAAACCTAATTGCCTCAAGTGCCAAGTCCTCAAAGGTTCTCTGAGTGGAACTGTTGTGCTCTTACCAAAAATCAAGTTATTGCACAAGGAAGATAAAATGCTAGGAGTCAGCTTCCTCAGATACCAATTCCCATTCAATGTAGTCTTTGCAATGACTATAAATAAGTTGTCAAATCCTCAACTCAAACTCACCACAAGCCTGCTCTCAGTCAAGCCCGGGCCTCCCGCGCTCACCTATCTACTTAACACCGGCCGCACCGCACTAGCGCACGGGCCACTCCAAGAGGCAGTTTCTGGCTTATGCCGATCCCCCCCCCACAGGGCTATCTTCTCTTTGGTCACTCAACTCTCTCAGTCCTCAATCTTACATTTTCATTCTTTCATTCTTTTGTCTCTTTCTCATTCCATTATTTTCTTGTATGGTCTTTTTCTCGTCTCTTTCCCTCTACTCTTGCTACTCAATACGCGCCTCATCATCCTCATCACTCAACTCGTCAACACCTTGCTGCTTTGTTGCTAACCCCTACACTGCAAATCCTCAAACGCAATCACCCTCAATCTGCCTCAATACTCCCTGCTCCCCTCGGCTGACATCTTTGACTGTCTGGTATGATTTACTTCTCTTTAGTTTCAGCTATTTTAATGTTGTTCATTAGCCCAATCAAACCATCTGCTGTGCCCCAGACTGTGTCTTTTCCCTCTCAAATGATTAGTCTATTCTCTCAAATGCAATTCAATCAACATAAGTCACAAGGTCAATGATACAAAAAAGTAGGTGTTTATTTGCCCCACCCTGTTTTTCCCATGGCCAATTATATGTGGCAATCTCAAGGACAAAAGTCCCCAGACAATGTACTTGTTGGCAAGGTACTCAGCAAAGACACGGAGACTGTGAACGTTGTTAGCCGCCGCATTTTTCAGTTACACTAAGCTCATGTCCTCAACTGTTCAATTGTTGTTCTCATCCTTACACCTGATCAAGGCACCCAAACCGGTGCCATTGGCGGTGTACAATTTGCCTTGAAAAGGCTCCCTTGAAAAATTTGTGCAAATGGAAAGAGTTTAAAATCCTCAGGCAAGAGGCTAGATGAGCCCGTCCGCTATTCACAGGAAAAGGCTTTTAAAGATCAGGTGGCCGTGAGACACAACATGAAAGGATTTGAAACATAATATTCTTGCAAATAAAATGGAAGCCATCCTCAACCAAGGCGGCAAATGTTAGAATTTGAGTTTATATATATGTGACTTCCACTGGAGTTCAAAGTATCATTGATTGCATTGATTTGATTTATATTATTGTTGTTATTGAAGTATTAGAATAATGGCTAAAATATAACTAGGCTGTGTTCTCAGTAGTGATTGTCAGACTGTCCAAGCATAGCATTTCACTTACCATGTCACTTAAACTGCTAGTGCTAATTTTACCTTATTCATTTTGTACTCAACCACTTGTCAGCCTATAGTGTATTTAGTCTATATAAACACCAGTGCTCTCAAGTGGAATTCATCATCTGTTCAGCCTATACATCAACCGGAGTGTCCTTTTCCTCCTGATCTCAGGTCCGTTACGCTTGACGTTACAAGCCCCTTTCACTCATTCTCTAATCCTTTCATCTCACTAGAGCTCAAGCTCTCTTTACTCTTCACAGCGAAGCCCCCTCTAGACCCTAGTAGGGGTTAATGCTAGCGTGTTTTCGCTTCACACTTATTTCCTGCTTCACGGCTAGACGCGCGGAAGCATTGGAATCACTATTCCGACACCTTTAAGTGCTACAAGCGAGTTTCACTTCCTCCTCTTTCTCTCCCAGCATCCTGTCCATTGCGCCATACTGACCACCGATCCTAGTTTACTTTGCGCTTGATTGGCGGTCATTACATCTAAACCTGTTCTGCTTCTCGCGCTGTCCTCGACCAGTTTCACTCTTAGCTGATGCGCTTGCATCAACGGTTTGGTGCGTCGAGCCGCTTTGTTCCACACAACACCTTCTACTTTGTTTTTCTTTTTTACTTGGGGGAATAATACATTTTTCCATTTCCGTCTTTTACTTCATCATACCCTTTAATCAATCGGTTCAGTACAGGTGGTTCATCAGATACAAGGAGGAGCACATCCGGTCTATGAATTTCTGTCAGTCACGTGCAAATGTAGGATCTGTCTGCAATCTCCAGAAAGCTGATACTCGTGCAATCAAGTTCTGTGAAGGTTGCGCTCGGAAAAAATTGCCAACAAAGGGATTTTAATATTACAAAGGAAAGAAACGCGAATGGCAATGTCACATTTTCTCATTCACCGGGAAAGGCATGAGCCTTCAAAAGTTTCAAATGCGATTAATTCGGCAGTTATCTTGTTTTTGCATGTTGTGCTTGAACTTTGTTCGTTACTATTATTTATATGAGGAAATCCGCTACGTTGCAAATTCTAAACCGTTGCCTTTTTTAGTGTGATAAAAAGTTTCCATGATGAAAGGAATGATATTCAGGACAATAGTACTCCGTCACCGCCAATGTTTGTCGACAAGGACGAGGTGAAAAGTTTGCAAACAGCAAAAAAGCAACCTTGAAGAAAGTTGAACGGCTTACGGCCTGCGCCACAGTGACATATTTGATCGGCGAACATGGTCGTCGAATATAAAAAGCCATCGTCAGGCCGCACGGTTCCCTTCCCTCCCACCTCACCACATCACACCAACCGCGCTCAGCGTTCAACTAAGCATTTTCAATCGGATCTCACCTTCCTTTATTCCCTCAAAACTCACCTCTTTCACCCACACACGATTGCCGGACCACGCTGGGGCGGCGAAGGCTCTCACATTTGCGTCATGACTCGCGGCCCTGTATGGGGCCAAGGGTCGCACATGTGTATTATAACTCGTGGTCCACGCTGGGGAGGCGGCTCTCACATCTGCACCTTAACCCAGCAACCACTCACCGCTCAACTCGGCTTCTCTCGTGGGGCGACTTTGACGCTCGCCATCTAATTCGTGGTGGGTCCAACCGCCGCCCAGGCAGGCTCAAGACTTGGTGTACGCCCCCAAAAAATTCTCGCATGGTTCGCTTGCGTCCACTGATGTTCATATCTCATGCTCGCGTCCCTTTCAGCCAAGCACCCCTGTATAGGTCCCTTCCCTCGATTCCTTCTTCGCCCTCATTCTCATTGGTCCTGCGTACTGTCAATAATTTCACCTACAACATGAGCAACGCGGTAGCAGCCAGTAATTCCGCAAAGCACATCCCGGGGGACAAGTTGTCCGCCCAAAAGTACTTCCCGGAGCCCCATGACACCTGAAAGTGACCGCCGAAGGGTCGGCCACCCTGCCGAGGATTCCATACTGGTTAAGTTTTTGCCGGCACTGTGGGCTACGAATCGATAGGTCTTAAAGGCGAGCTGATCTGTGGGGTGCGCAGCAGAGGATTTCATTGTATGAACCAAGGCATAGCGACTAGTATGTGTCGCGCCCATCTACGGCGCGCAAGCTGATCGAGGGATGACCTGCCCTCGACTCTTGATTGGGCCTTCCTGAGACATGACTAAATGTGAGAAGTTACAGGTACGGGGCGGCTTCGCCGCATCATGCTCCGTTCCAACAATCTCCTAGAACCCTCTTTTGAGAAGCCCCCACCATGTTCTATAGCGCAGGCTGTAAACTGACTGGATTAGGTACAACAAGTTGCTCAGGAAATTTTCAGGATTTGGACCCAGGTGGCAAGAATTTCCAACCAGTTTGAGGAAATAAGGTTTTCCCATGAGCGGGGAGTAGGCTGTAGGGTTTCCTCTTACTAACAACTTACGCCATGCTGGTTATAGTTGGTGATTCGTGTGTAAGTCAATAAAAATGAATTTCAATTCCCCCAAGGTAAATCTGTGTTTGTTACAACGTCGTGCCTCTTATATATTCTAAGTTATGGGTTAGTTGTTGTGTACATGGAATATTCTATGTAATAGGTTTCTGGAGAGTCCTATTCATATTGAATATTCCACGAACTATGTATTTATGCATCCTGTATATATTCATATTCCCCCCCACAACAAAAAACATACCCTTCAAAGAAAAAAAGGAAAGAATGAAGAATAAAAACAAAAAAGGAAAAAAAAAACTTGAAGACGAAGAATCAAGAGAGATAAAGCAAAGGAAAAAAAATTCACGCGGCGCAAGAAAAAAAATTGGATTGTTGATGAAGAAAAAGAAGAAAAAAACAGGAAACAGAAAAAAAACAAATTTCAATCAAACAGAAACGCCATTCTATTCACCAAAGAGCCAATTATTCAGAGCCGCCTGCTTATTCTTGCCAAGTGCCTTGGTAAATCCATCGGCCAGTTGACTATCCCCGCTAATCCATTCCAGCCGGGCCTCATCTTTTTGCAGTTGCTTGTTGATGAAATGGTACTCGCAATTGATATGCCGTGTCCGCTTCATGCTTGACTTGTCGCCCGAAATCTTAAGCGCTGCCTTGTTGTCAGTCAGGATCAGGGGCGTCAATTGCAGGAATGGGCGAATCAGGTTGCACAGCCATTTTGATTCCATGGCGGCAAGAGACATCGCAACGTATTCAGCTTGGCAGGTGGACCGTGCAATGCATGTTTGTCTCTTAGCAATCCAGGAAATGGGCGCTTCCCATAGCGTAGTGATGAGGCCATGTGCCAATCTTGCGCCTTCACCTCCCCAACTTGCATCAACATAAGCCTTGAGTGGCGAGTCAAGATCCGCCTTGCATGGTTCAACTCGTAGGGCAAAGTCCCTTGTGCCCTTAACATAAGCAATGAGTTTACGAAGGGCCTGCCGGTGTGATCCGTCGGGTTGCAGCAAGAACCTTGCCAAAAAATGGACTGCAAAGCATATGTTGGGCCTAGAGCCTTGCACCAAGTAAAGGAGTATTCCGATGCGTCGGAGATAGGTAGTATCGCAACCGGATGAGGCATTCGACACAAGATTAGTATTGATTAGGGGCGTGTTGGCGGTTAAGGAGGTGGGCTCCAGCTCAATAAGCTTCCGGATCAGCGCTGGTTGTTGCATTGAAAAACCGTTAGCTGTTGGTGCAATCTGAATCCCCACAATTGATTCCACATTCGCGTCCCATGTTAGATTGAGCAGACCATCGAGAGCGGTTCGGAGCTTGAGCTGGAGCTCTTCAGAACTTGCCGTCAACAGGCAATCGTCCACGTGAAGCCAGAGGAATGCTTGACCGTCATCACCCGCGTAGGAGTATGTGCTTTGATCTTCATGGTTGGAAGCAAAACCAATTCGTTCTAGGGCTGTTTTGAGGTGTAGCCACCAGCATTGCCCGGCCTGCTTGGTCCCATACAGAGATTTTTTAAGTTTTAGAATTTTTCCAGGGGTGACTCGGTAACCCAGCGGATGTTTGATGTACAATTTTTCATTCATAGCTGAGTGTAAGAAGGCTGTTTTAACGTCAAAGGTTATTGTCTTCCAGTCCATGCGTGCCGCTGTTGCGAGGGCTATCCGGAGTGAGGGAAAAGTTGGTGTTGGGGCAAAAGTTTCCTTGTAGCTCACGCCGTGTATTTGGCAAAAACCCTGCGCCACCAATTGACTCTTCTTTTGTATAAGATCCCCCGCCTGGTTGCGTTTGTTGACCAGGACCCATTTTACTCCTAGCACTTTCTCCTTTGGAACTGGTAGGTCAACTTCCTCAAATACTTCCATCGATAGCAGATCCTTCACTTCCTCTCCCATGGATTCTTTCGAGTCTTCTGCTTCCTCCGATTTTACCGCCTCATTGTAGGTGGGGTTGTCCGGATTGTACGCCAAAATTGCCATTATCTGAGCCACCAATTCGTCCTGTTTGTCCAGCTTGTTTCCAAGTCCAAAATCACCCAGCACCTCCGCACTTATTTTGTGAACCTCCTCTTGTATGTTCTTCCACTCCCCAGTTTCCTCCTCAAATTTTGCCAAAAGTGCCTTCACTACCTTCCCACTCTCTTTGTCCCAAAAAAACCATCCCTTTGACTTGTGACAGCTGCCAATATGTTGTAGTCGCTTGCCGCACATGTTTATTTGTTTGTGGTGTGAGTGATCGTAGACGTACACTATGCATCCAAAAACCCAAAGCATGTCGCAACTAGGTTTGAACCCAAATGCAGCCTCACACGGGGTAGCTTGCTTTCCTTTGTGAATGAGTTGGTTGAAGATGAATGCTGCGTGTTGGTAGGCAAAAGACCATAGCGTTAGGGGCAGGCCAGAGTCAAGGATCATGGATTTGGACATTTCTCCCAGTGTCCGTTTTGTTTGCTTGATATGGCCGTTTTGGTGATGTTTGTGAGGGACAGTGGTCTTGTGGAGGATGCCAAACTTCGCAAAGAATGAGCTGAGGTCTTTCATTTGTGCGAACTCCATCGCATTGTCCATACGGAATCGTTTCACTGCGTGTCCTGAGAGGTTGGCAAACTGCAAAATCCAATCCATAATTTGTTTAGGCGCATCCAATCAAAGTTTTATTGGCCACAAAGACACCAGTCCCAACAAAACTTCCTGTATGTTGAGAACGTACCAGTTAACATCTAGGGATGGGGCATAGGGTCCAACAATGTCAGCCACCACTACATCACCCGGCCCATGGACCAGCTCCCGCAAGGGAATACTTGGTATCATGTGCCAACTCTTCACCAGGGCGTAGGTCTCACAATCAGTCTTTGCCAACAAAGGGGGCAAAGTGGGAGGGTTAGATAACCCAGACAACTTGATGGTTCTTTCGAGCAAGCAACCTGATAGATGACCGTTGCATTTGTGAAGTAGGGAATAGCTTTCATTGACAGAGGAAACAGCAGCACATAAAGGTTCATTGAAAAAAGGAAACATTGGTGATTGATTTCTTGCGTTGGGAAATGATTTCCGCCCTGGATAAAGGTGAAGGTGTTACCGTCAAACTCCATGGAGCCATCCCTTTTGGTGAATTTTCTGGTGGAGATTATTGTGCCTTGGATGTCGGGGCAAAAGAGAGCATTGGAGATCTTCAGGTGACCGTGCAGAGTGGGCAGAACCAGGTCGCCTTAGGATTTCACCTCAAAAGTATCTGTGGAAGCAACCATTAACCGGATGGAGGTGGGCTTTAGATTAGTGAATAGACAGACATTATTGGATACTGAGTTTGTGGCACCCAAGTCGGCCAGAGCCGCCCCTTCTATGGTGGAGTGAGATTGGACCGACGCTACTTGTGGAGAACTTGACGTTGCCGCGAGTGCTCAATGGCAGTAGGCCAATCGTCGTAGCTGAACGCCAGGGTTGGTGAGACGCAGGTCCGGCCAAGGGGGTCTGTTGGCGCGCTTCTCAGGGCAGTCGGCCAGCCAATTCCCCCATTCAAAACAATAGAGACATGGGTTGGCCAGTGTTAGCCAATTTTGTGCCCAGCTCACCGGTTGGTTCATCATTGGATACTCCTGCAAGGGGAGAGAGCTTCTGGCTTGTATGTTTGTTGGTGGTCAACGGTTGTTGCTTTTAGAGATTGCCAGGACTGCATTGGGTTGTTGGCCATCATTGGTCCGGTACCTCCCAAGGAGTTCCAATATATCTTTCAAGGTGAAGCAAAGATGGGGGTTAACTGCAAGACAAGCGTTGAGCGCGTTCGAGATTTTGTGGAAGTGGTGCTGCAAGTTTTGGTGCATGATCAAAGCTGCTAGAACATCCATGTTGAGTTTTCCCAGCCTTTTTGTTGGAGTCTGAAATCCAAAACCCAGACTAGGACCAGTTAGACGTCCAGGACACCCAAAGGGGACATCGCAGCATGGAGTAACCTAACCGGATACAAACCCTGTTTATCCTTTAGTTAGGTTTCTAAGAGCTTGTACTTAATACCTCTGTTGTACTCTGTCTCGTTACTTCTCCTCATGCGTTGTTTTCCTCCTCAACCATCCGTACCTTGTTCAGGTACAGTCCTCATCTCATTTGCGCCTCCTTTGGTCCCATTACTTGTCCCGCACTCGTCCTCACTCGCTGGTCCCATCCATCAGGTCTGCTCCCATTTTTCCTCTTCCTTCTTTTCTTCTTTCATCCCTCAACTCGAGTCTGTCTTTTTCCTTTTCTTGCTTGCCTCATGAAATCAATTCTCCTTATGCGTTGTTTTCCTCCTCAACCATCCGTACCTTGTTCAGGTACAGTCCTCATCTCATTTGCGCCTCCTTTGGTCCCATTACTTGTCCCGCACTTGTCCTCACTTGCTGGTCCCATCCATCAGGTACAGTCCTCATCTCATTTGCGCCTCCTTTGGTCCCATTACTTGTCCCGCACTCATCCTCACTCGCTGGTCCCATCCATCAGGTTATGAGCCCAGGGAAATACCAGCCGTGCGGCCAATAGGACAAGGAGCGTAGAACTGATTCAGGACTTCAACCACCGTGGCTCATCCTTTGTCATCTCCTTCATATCAATTATCCTCAACCAATTCATCTCCTCCCACCTCTTCAAGTGGCATTCCCTCTTCTCCCACCTACTCCACTGCTTCTTCCGGGCACACCATTCAGAACCTCCTGTTAGGATCCAACACAAGAACCATTTCTCATTCTCTTTCTCCCGCCATGACTGAATCCCATGACTCCCGGGGAATCCTGTGCGAGAAACTATCTGGACCGGGCAACTTCTCAAGCTGGCAAAACAATGTACTGACCGCCCTTGGATATAAGGATTTGGACACGGTTGTCCTGGAACGTAGTGATTCTCCTAACCCCAAAACTAGACTAAAGAAAAAGCAAGCCACAACCTTCATTCGACTTCATCTAGATCAATAGAACTTTACTCGATTTGTCAAGGATCCCACCAAATATGAGCCCAAGGATCTCTGGGATTCCATCTGCGACCACTATGCCACCAAGTCCCTAGAAAATGTGGTTAATCTCATGGATCGGTTATATGACATTCCTTTCTCCGATGGAAACCTGCAAGACTCAATCAACAAGTTCCGCAAGACGTTTTGATTACTCTTGGAGGTCTCTTTTGATAACCTTGATACCTCCACGTTAGAAACCCTCTGGGCCATTATCATACTTAAACGACTTCCCTCCTCCTTTGCAGTCATGCGCTCCTTACAGTTTGCACAATAAAAAGGAAAGCAAGCTAAAATTCCCATGGATACTTTCCTATCTGACCTTGAACTAGAAATCCAGCGCCAATTGGATTCAATCAAAACCTCTCAATCTTTGGCTTTCAACGTTTCTCGGCATTCCCCCTCTAATCCCTCTCAGAACAAAAATCAAAAACGAAGAAACATTTGCAAAAATGGGATCCATAATCCTAACACTTTTCACTCCCCTGATCAATGTCATCAACTCCACCCTGAGTTAGCAATTGCCTATCATCAGGCAGCCCTCACCCGTATTCAGAACAAAACTCTACCTGGTAAAGCCAATCTCAGTTCAAACAACTTCAATCCCGACCTTGTCATTCTTGACAGTGGGGCCTCTGGTCACTATCTCAAATATCAAGAATACTTTGTCACCCTTGAATCTTCTAACTCCACCTTATTTACTGCTAACGGCACCCCTCTCAAAATAGTGGGTCACGGAAAAGCCATCATTCCTCTTGCCTCCGGTTGTCTCGAATTACCTCATGCACAACTAGTCCCTGAACTATCCAATTCCTTAATCTCCATGACTCCCTACCTCCAATATGGATACTCCGTCAGACCTTTCAATAACGGTTTTGAATGCTTCAAGGATGGTCATCAAATCATGACCGGAAACTTTTCCAACAACATCCTTTCCCTTAATCTTGCTCAACCAAGAGCTCTTTCAGCTCACTCTCCCCTTGATCTTCATCGTTCCCTTGGTCATCCAAATGACAACTATCTTTGGAAACTGTTCCCTCATCTTCCTAATGTCCCCATTGACTGCTCCAAATGCTTAACCTCTAAAATGACTCGATCTTCTTTTCCTGGTCACTTCCCCTCTCCTTCGTCCCAACTTGAGGTTATACACATGGATCTCTGTGGACCTATCTCACCCATGTCCAAGGGAGGAAACCGTTATTTCCTGAAGATTGTGGATGGATACAGTCGCTACGCTTTCATTTATCCTATGAGGAGTAAGTCAGATACTTATGACCACTTTCTCACTTTTCTCAACAAAGCTGAATGCTTTGTTGGGCAAAAAGTTCATTTGGTAGTCTCGGATAATGGTGGGGAATTTGTAAATGAAAAATTCCGCTCACTCTTCAAGAATAAAGGCATTTGCCACATCACCACTGCTCCCTACACCCCTCAACAAAATCCATTTTCCGAACGCGGGAATCAAACAACCGTCGAGAAAACCAGGACTCTGCTTCTCACCAGTGGGGCACCGTTGACCTTTTGGGGTGAGGCTGTGGTAACTGCTGTGTTTCTTGAAAACCAAACCCCCCACTCCTCACTAGATCTTACAACTCCTTTTGAAAAGTGGACGGGTAAACCTCCTTCTCTCAATCACTTAGCTCCCTTTGGCTGCAAGGTCATTGTCTACACAGAGAAGAAATGGAGAATGTCAAAATTTGATCCCTCTGGCAAAGAAGGAGTTCTCACGGGATTTAGCCCTCATCATTGATCTTACAAAATTTGGATTCCCTCATCAGACAAGTTTTTCTGGTCTCACCACGTCCGCCACTGTCATGATGTTTTCCTGCTTAAAAATCTCCCTCAAAATTCAGAACATCCCGGCCTTCTCATCTTTCCAATGGACAAACCCCCCTTTTCTCCAAATCTTACATCCGCTCTGCCAACAATCAACTCACCTGAAATCAATCCAGTCGTTGTCACCTCTGCAGAAGCCAATCAGTCCTCCTCTCCACTTCCTTCCGACCCCATTCCTGCATCACTTGAAAATTCTCCCGTTAAACCCTTGTCTTCCAAGCATCATTTGTATGTTCCCTGGTACAACACCGCTCCCAAAGAAGTTGGTGCCGATATCTCTCAAGATCGAATCCTTCCTACCAGAAGGCAAAACCAAGCTAATGCCATTATCTCCAAGCCCACCTCCCACCAAGACCCGAAAAATATAGCTGAAGAAAAACAATCTCCAAATTGGCCAGGATGGAAGGCCGCAATTAACATTGAAAAGGATAATTGCATTTGACATGGGGTGTGGGAAGTGGTTCCCAAGCCTGCTCACATTTAAGAACTAGACACCACGTGGGTCCTCAAAACAAAATTTGATGCCAATGGACTGTTTGTTAAACAGAAAGCCAGGCTTTGCGCAAGAGGATTCCGTCAGGTTGAAGGCATTGACTACAATGAGACCTTTGCTCCGACTGGGCGCCTACCCTCTCTCCGTATCCTGCTCAGCCTGGTTGCTTCTTTCGACCTCGAGCTCCATCAAATGGACGTGAAGTGTGCTTTTCTAAACGGAAAGCCCGAAAAAGAAATCTTCATCAAGACCCCTGAGGAACTGGATTTAACCATTCCCCCTGGCTATGGTCTACGACTTGTCAAATCTCTTTATGGTCTCAAGCAAAGTCCACGGTGTTGGTACTCTGCTTTAACCACCTTTTTCTCCTCCGTTCATTTCAAGTCCTCCAAAGTTGATCCCTGTCTTTTCATCCACTCAGACCCCTCAAAACTCTGTCTCGTTTATGTTCATGTAGATGATCTTGTCATCGGTGGGAGAATGCAAGACGTGATGGAATTCAAGGAGAACATGAAAACCACTTTTGAGATGGAAGACTTAGGTGAATGTAAGTGGGTACTGGGGATGAGAGTCACCAGAGATTGCAAGAACCGTACCATTTAACTTCACCAAGATCGATACATTGAGAACATGCTCTCCGAATTTGACATGTCAGATTGTAAACCTGCCTCCACTCCTCTTCCTCAACAACCATCCAAAGTTCCTGTGTCAGACAACCCTGTGGATGCTTCTTTCAACTACTGTCCAGCAGTCGGTCTCCTCAACTATCTAGTTCAATGCACCAGACCGGACCTTGCTTTCTCTTGGAGCTACCTTTCTCAGTTCCTCAATAATCATACGATCATTCACCAGCGTCAATTCCTTCACCTTCTCCGTTATCTCAAACGCACCAAGTCCCATGGAATCACCTTGAGCGGCGACCGCTCTACTTCCTTCAAGCTACAAGCCTACTGCGATGCCGATCATGCGTCCAGCAGTGATTGTCAATCTTTCACTTGCAGCTCCGTGTTTGCTATGAAGTTGAGTTGTCCTATGGGAGATTGGTAATTGAAGTTGAGTTCTTTAAACTTAGAGATCTCTTCCTTGGTGGCAGATAATAGATGTAGGCCTGGATTACAGGCATTGTTCAGGGGTTTAGCTTCAGTGAGTTTCATCTCCTCTAGTCATTTCTTGATGTGATTGGGTAGGGAAAGACTAATGGAGTTCTTACTTCTGTCAACTTTCATCACCAGAAGAGTGTCAATTTCATGGGCCAAAGAGTCTTTGAATTTGTCCAGAAAGGCGTATTTGAACCTATTGACGTTACCTACAACAACCAGATTGTCAACATGGAAGAATAGGCTGGTAGAGCCATCTTTGTGGAGATAAAGAAAGGGATCCAAATCACTTTTGTGGAAGCTTTTGCTTTTGATCCAGTTGATTAGAGTTTTATACAAGTTAAGCAGTGCCTGCTTCAATCCGTATAGGGATTTCTTGAGTTTTTGGTATTTGCAGGTCCTTTATGATCCAGTTGGAGTTCTGATATAAAATTTCTCTTCTAGAGGAGCATGTAGGAAAGCTCCTTTGATGTCAAACTGAAGAATTGGTAGGTCCTTGTTGACTGCGTAAGTGAGAAGCGCTGAAAGTGAGGCAATTTTTCCGGTTGGCGCATAGATTTCCAGTTAATCTACTCTGTATTATTGGTTAAAACCCTGGATGCAGACCATGGATTTGAGTGTGATTTCTCCGGTGTGGAGATCTTGTTTGCATCTGAAGGTCCAAGTTGTATTGAGAGGGTTTGTGACGTCACTTTCATTGGCTTCTTCCCACACTTCAAGGTCCTCTGCAGTGCCTAGTTCTTTTTTGATGGAGGGGATCCATTCTGGGCATTCAAGGGCTTGGTGTATGTTTACAGGAACCTCAATTGATTGATGGGACCCGTATCTTTCTGGAGCTTTGATTGAGGTGCAATCCCTTAATTGAGGTCTGAGAGAGTCTTGAATTTTTTGGTTTGAATCATTGGATTCCAAGATGATAGTGTCCGTTTTGCAGAAGATGGGACTGGTAAGATTGGAGATTGTCATTTTTTCTTTGTATTGAGAGGCATCTTCATAATGATTGGACAAGTAGAGAGATGGTGGTGAGATAGTAGGGGAATTTGGCATCAGTGCGATTGTGGATTTGATAGGTACATCCAGCGTAGCAACTTGTGACTTTAGGAACTCAATTTGTTGTGTTACTACAACCTTACCACTACTAGAGAGTACTCTATAGAATAACAAGCAAGGATTTTACCCAATCAGAATCCCTTCAGCTCGTTTTTCAGACAATTTCAATGGGATTTTTGTTTCTGAGAGAAGGTAGATTACTCTTGAGCCTAGGGGTTTCAGGTAGTCTGCAGGTATTCAAATTCTATGCATTGGTTCCCACAGAGTTTCTTTGCCTTTCTGCTGAGGAATCTGGTTCAAACTGAAGCAACAGCTTTGAATGACAATGTGCCAAACGTTTTTTGGAATGGTAGAGCCACTAAAAGATGATTGAAGGGATTCCATAATGGTCCTGTTAGCTTTTTCAGCCTTACCATTGTGTTGGGGATGATATGGTTCACTAATCAAGTGATTGATGGATTTGGCCTTGAAGTAGTTGGATAAAGAAGTGTTTCCAAATTTGACACCACCATTGTTTATGACTTCAGTTGGGTAGTATCCAAGTTCCTTGACCTTGTTTTCAATCAAGAAAATGATAGTTGCAGTAGCAGCATCTTTGGAAGGTAAAGGAAAACTTGATAGATATCCGGACTTGTTTTCAACAACAGGGAGAGAGTATTTCATTCCACCTTTACTGGTAGGATTCAATGGTCCCATCAGATCCATGTGAAGTTGATCAAAGACTTGGGTAGCAAGGGTTTGTTGATTATTGAAGGTTGACCTGGAGATTTTGGATTTCTTGCAGGCTAGGCATTCAAAATCATTTTTAACCTTGCTGTCTATTTTATATCCCATTTGATTCTTGATTCTTCCTAAACTGGCATGACCAAGTTTCTTGTGGAGTTCATGGAGTTTGGACAAGCTCAGATAACAATTTTGATCCTTCAGAGCTGGCATGTGGTCCAGGACGAGAAGGTTATTCTCAATGAAACCTTCCAGAATGGCTTTACCTTGAAGTTGAATGGAAAAGGTAGGGATGACAGGTTTGGTATCTACAACTAGGTGGCATCCATTTTTCAGTAGAGCTCCCATTGAAATGAGATTAACCGTGGCTTCAGGAACCCAGGCAGAGTTTTCAAGCAATATGGTCTTATTTTGAGTAGTGATGTTGGCGGTCCCTAACCCTTGGATGGCTAATCCTTTTCCCTCCTCTCCAGTTTTGATTGTCTCTTTGCCAGTTTGGACAGAGAATTTGGAGAAGAGAGATTTGTCCCTGAACATGTGGATGGAACAACCGCTATCAAGGATAAAATGGTTTGATTTGATATGGTGA
This sequence comes from Puccinia polysora, assembly GCA_025617555.3. Taxonomy (NCBI): domain Eukaryota; kingdom Fungi; phylum Basidiomycota; class Pucciniomycetes; order Pucciniales; family Pucciniaceae; genus Puccinia; species Puccinia polysora. The sequence continues at coordinate 23,754,043 of CM062628.1, forward strand.
TTTAGTTTTAAAGCACAAAAGAAGGAATAGTGTTGAAATTACTCTATGATAAAAAGAAGTAGAACCAGACTACAAGGGTTGAAGACAATCAATAACCAAAGGACAAGGCAGGAGAGCTGATTTAAGGAAGGAATGAGATACACACCAATACTGTAAATAGTACAGTATGACGGACTAAGGTAGGCTGAGGAGATGAGTTGGCTGAGGAATTGAGATCTTCATGATAAGAGTCAACATAATGATGAGATCAGAACATGAGGAGTGATTTGAGTCAAATAGCGGTTAGGAGATTCTTGTGTCTTCTCACCAAACAAGAGAATGAGGAGTCATCAACAGTTGAAGGTGTTGATGTGGCTTCGGCGATTTAGATTGATGGTCGATAAGTCATTGGTTGATAGATAGCGGTTGTTGGTGGTAGGTGGTCGCGGTTGTGAGAGTATGACAGGTAGTAGTAATGGAGTAGAGAAAGAACTAAGAAGAAAAAAAAAAGAAAGGAAGAACTGTAGGTGGTTGTTGATCGAATAGGATTTTTATGGAGATTGGATTGAGAAAGGGAGAGTCAAGTCAAGATGAGTTGGAAAGGGGAGGCCGCGTCTTCATCACTAGGTGTGACATGTCATTGATAGTTGACATGGCTCTGGCATTGCACAGGGTCGAGTCTAGTCAGAAGACCCGTATTCCAACAAATAGAAATGTGCTTCCTCCTTCCTTTCTGCGCCTTTTATAGCTTTGTTTGGGGGATGCTCAGGCCTGAGGTGAGGAAATTTGCTCCAACAGGAGGATGGTCGATGAGATTTCACTAGTGGATTGTGTTTGCCATTTTTGCATTTTAAAGGACTAGAATTACCCGTGTTTTTATGGTAAAGGGCTAAGGAAATGTCTGAGGGATCCTGATTTTTGGATTGAACTTTGTTTCAATGTTGTACTAGATGATTAAGGACAAGATTTACTGTCAAATCAACTCCCAAGTGCATTATTTGAGAGCGGATGGATTTTAGAGAGTTGGGTAGCTTGAAAAGCAGGAGATAACTGAGGATATCAGACGGTAGGTCTATGCCAACTTCTTCAAGTTTGCTCAGGTGTTATTTGACAGCAGTTACAAAGCCGTCTATTTCATTTTGATCAAACCCAAGGTATAGAAAATTGAAGAAAATTTGAGCCCTGTTTGCGTCTTGACTGGAAGCAAAGTGATTTTAGATCAGTTTAGATGACTCTTCATTTTCTTGAGTTATGATGTTAGTGTGGGTGGGAGGATCAAGTTTGGACATGAGATAGCCAGCCATTTTGTTATCATTGAGAATTTCTTCAAGAGGATTACTGGAGTTGATGAGGTTTAAGATTCCCTGCATTTTGAACAAGCACTCCATCTTCTTCTTCCACACATTGTAGCTGTTTTCAGTGAGAAGGGGCGTTGATTCCATTAAGAACTTGAGAGCCAGAGCCTTGAAGTTTCTTTCTCTGCCTGGTCCAGGGGAGACAGATGGTTGAGCCATGTCAAGCAGTTTGGCTTTTAACCGTGTAAAAGTTAAAGAGATCTGATAAAACTAGACCAGGCTGAGTTGCATGAGACAGAGGACAAACGTAAGGGCGGAGACAAGCAACAAAACAGATAGAGTAACAGAAGAAGGAAACTGAGGAGACAATACCAACTCGGAGAACAAGTCTGCAGGTGAGGTTGAGCCCTGATGATAGACTTAGCTAAACAAATGCAGCAACATCTAAACATTGAGTAATGACAGGGTAAGAAAGAGCATCTGCTGAAGCTCAAGGAGAAGAAATGAGAGATTCAATATTCATGGCACTCTGGCTAGTGAGCTTGGGATTTTGGTGACTGATCCACCGGCACCAATGAGTGAACTGTGACAATGAATCAAGATCTTGAGTGAGTCTTGATGTAGAGTTCAATCAATAGAGATAACTACAGTTCTTTGGATGATTGGTGATCAAGTCAATGATGATTCAAGAGTTGAGAGAGCCGGGAAGACAAACATCAAGATGAGCAGGAAGACAACAAGTGAGATGGTGAGGCCATCCATAGAACCAAGAAGTTGTCTGTACTGGAGGTTGAGAGTTCTGTTGAGTTCCCCAGATGGTTTGGGGAATGACACAGAAAGGGCGCAGAGACAAAATGGAATCATGACAGAGTCAGCAATGTAGGAAAAAGAGACTGAAAAGAGACATAATGAAGAACAGGTAGAAAGAAAGAGGGTAAGTAAACAGAATAACCAAAACCCCACATCATGTGACCCCTGGCAGGCATGGCCTTCTATGACTGACAAACCAGGGGATTCTTTAAGCACTTAAGCTTGTCCTCCTGTGTCTCAATCAATAATCCTGAGCTTCCAGATCATTCTCCCCTTCTCTGCACAGTCCCTTGGACCCTTCACCAACCACGAATTATCTACCACAACATCCCAACAGATCAATCATACACACCGCGTCCAATGGCTTACCTGGGCTGACCCCCATGATGGTAAATGTCTAAATCAGCCCACTCAATCTCAATAAACTGACTGCGACTCCTGAAAAATTACTAGACCAAGAGAGAGCACTACCCCAAGGCCCAGGGGTCTGCCCTACAAGCTGCAGACCTGTCTGTTTTTTCCATGATGACCAACAGAAATGCTTCAACCTCAATGTGCTGAAAACCAGAGTGCTCAATATCACATTATTCTCACCTGTTTGTTTATTTTTTATCCGCAATTTTTTATTGAAATCATGTTCTTTTTCTCATAAGCTTGATTCTTGTTCTTGAAATATAAAAACAGTGGTCCTGTTTCTCTGACAATATTTATTTCATGGTTAAAAGCCAAAGCTAACAATGGCTAAGTCATCTGAAACACAAGGACCAGGGGGAGAAAGAACAATGAGGACCATGACAATTTGGACCCTTATCAAATTGAATCCATTTCTGAAAAAAGACAACCATTTGATCTGGAAAATTTAGATGGAGATTCTATTTGACTTAAGGGGGATTCTGGAAATGATGAAAAATAAGGAGAATCTGTGCAACTTGACTAAAAGATCAACAGAGATATTTCTCCATTTATTTTGGCTAAGCTTGCACCAGCTGCCCACAACAACATCACCAAGCCTGGTAATGCACGCAACCCAAAAAGCATCTGGCTAGCCACAAAAAACTTCTTTGCCATTTCCCAATCAGCAAATCAAGCGCAAATCTTGAAAGAATTCCTTTAACTTCCATTCAGAAAATAAGGAATTGATAAGTTTGTCAGCAATATCCAGAACCATATCAACAAACTAACCAATGTAGGAATAGAGCTGCCTTCAGACATCCTTGCATACCTGATTTTGTTCAAGTTTCCTCCCAAAATCAAAGCAATGGTGACTCAGATTATGCATGGAGACAGAGAAATAACTTTTGACCAAGTCCTAGATCATCTCACCAAAAAAAGAAAAAAATCAGCACAAAGGGCAGAGATCAAACAGCCTCCAGAGTCAACATGAAACTTTACTGCAATTACCCTAGATGTCAAAATGGAACCCACAATCCTTTGGTTCAGAATCACACCAGAGAAAAGTGTTGGATAGAGTTCCCAGAGCTACACCCAAAGGTTTTTGACCTAGACAAGGTGACAAGAAAAAGAAGGAAGAATTTGTCAATTTCTTTTCTTTATTCCATTCTCTTGCTGCTGTAGCCGGCATTGCTCCCAAATCCTTTTTTCTGGATTCAGGGTGCTCAATCCACATGATCAAAGACTGGAGTCTAATCATCAACTTGACCACCCAAGATGGGTCTCAGCCAATCAAGAGCGGCAAACCTGGCGCCTCTCTGTCCATCATGGGACTTGGAAGGGCTTTGTTCCAGTGCAATAAATCTCAGATCACTATCTCCAACGCTGAATGGAAACCAGGATCTTCAGTTAACTTACTTTCAATGGGCGCCTTCCTAGCCCAAGGATCAAGGTTGGATTCTAATCACCTGGCCTCTCTGCCTATGTTCAAAATGAAGAAAGGTCCAATGACCATCCTCTCAGGAACAATCATCAATAAACTACTGTTGGTAAATACAAGCCTCTCAAGTTTTGCTGCAATAAAAAAAAATCAGTTGCAAGACCTTCATCTCAAATAAGGACATGCTGGAGTAGCTTGAATCAAGATATATGTTAACAAAACCATTAATGCCAAAATCAAAAACAGATTCCATTGCCCAAGTTTGGATAAAAGTAAAATAACTCAAGCTACATTCAACCAAACTTCAACCAAAGCATCAAATATTTTTGAACAGATCCATGTTGACTTAATGGGACAAATCAACCAAACCGAAAAAGGCGGATACCAATTCATTGTAAAGTTGGTGGATAATCATAGTGGCTACATAGCCTGCTTTCCCCTCAGACTCAAAAGCAAAGGTGGCCCAAAAATCAGATTTGTACAGGAAAACAAGTTCAATCTTCTTGGTTGATACCCAGCTGAACATATCTGTGAGGGAGGAGGGGAGTTTATCAACAAATCACTTACCCTGTACCTTGAAGAAAAAAGGATTTGGAAGCTTGTGTCTGAGCCATACCATACTCAACATAACGGTTGCGCAAAACAACCTAATTGAACTATCTCCAAATAAGTCAAATTGACTCAATCCTCCTCTAGGATTCCAAAGTGCTACTGGCATGAAACAATTAAAAGCTGGTCCATAGCTCTCAATCAGATACCCAAAAACAACAGTCAATCAACGTGGGAAATCATGCATGGAACAGCTCTTCCTGCCAAATAACTAAAACCAATTGGGTCAGAAGTTACATACCTGAACGTCAAAAACACCTCACTCAACATTTTGAAGAAAAAGGTAAAACAGGATGGCTTATAGGTTTCCAACCAAGGCTGCTCTCCTATCAAATCCTCACTGAGAATGGGGGGTCATAGAAACCAAAAATGTAAAATTGGCTCCCATCCCTGAGGATGATGGAGACAGCTGGATTGATGAAATCTTGGAAGAAGTATTCAATTAAATAAACTGCTCACAGCCATAAACCAGAAAAATGCCTCAAGGTGCCACAAACAAAAACTCCAAAAAGCAAATCACCAATATCAAACAAGAAACCAAGGAAGAGAACCATCTTGCCAGCCCAACCAATACTGAAGACAAAGCTGAAGATGTATCCCAACTACTGGTCCCAAAAAGTCAATCACTCAGAGACAAATCAACCCTTAGGCAACCCAACAGGTTTGAATTCATTGCAACTATAGTTGCCAAGATGGTGGGAGAGGCTCTATGCTGCCCAACCTGGAGTAAATCTCTTGAAGCTGAGCTTGGAACTTGTGGGGACTTTGGTGTATGGGAACATTACTTTGGTCCCAAACCAAAAAACATTTTGGACACCACCTACAATTTTAAAATTAAAGAAAACATCCACGGTCATCCTCCAGTCCATAAGTCAAGAGTTTTGTTCAAGGGTTCAGTCAAAAGTTTGGAATTGACTTCTTTGAAACTTATGCACCAACTGGCAAGCCAGCCTCTCTTGGGGCTCTTCTTCTATACGCCATCAAGAACAACCTTGAGATGATACAGTTCAATGTGAAGGGGCATTCCTTCATTCCCCAATTGAAAAATATGTGTTTATCCAACAACTGTTAGGATTGACTTGAAAATCACCAATATTTAAGCTCAAGAAATCACTTTATTGGCTCAGGCAGGCTCCAAAGAATTGGTACAAAATGATCAGAACTTGGATCATTTAGCAGGGTTTCTCACCCTCAGAAGCAGACCGTTCTTGTACATTGGAGGAAACCAAGCTTCAAGACTTTTCATAGATGTTTATGATTTCTTGGTTTTTGGTAAAGTCAAAAATTTCAAAGACCCATTCTTTTCAAAGTTTCCAAACTTGTTGGCTCACAAAACAAACATACTCCTGGGCATGAAAAATGAGCGCTCTCAGAACAGCATCCAACTGTCACTGCCAATGCATATCCAGAAGGGACTGAAGGAGCTTTTCCTTGAAAATTGCAGGCCATCCAACTCACCCTGTACTCCTGAAATTCAGATTTTGCCTGCCTCAAGTGAAGATATTGAGGAGTTAGACATAACCAGCGTGAGCTATCAATTTTTCCAAAGGCCATCTCAATTTCATAGCTTGGCTGGCTTGACCAGACATTAACTTTCCTGTTCCCTCTCTGGCCCAATTTTCCAAAACACCCCAAACCATCACTGTAATAAGGTTTTCAGGGTCTGGAGGTATCTGTTGTTCACAATTAACGGGTCTCTATTCATTTGCAAAAAGAAAAAATTCCCTAACTTAGTCTCCTGCAGCAAAGCCACATGGGAGGATGACCCAATTACAAGACAATTGCAAGCAGGAGTCATTTGCCTCTTTGGGGGATCACCACTATTCTGGACTAGTCAAAGACAAAATAATATTACATAATTGTCAACAGAGGCTGAATGCAACGCACTCAACAAGAGCCAGTTAGAAGCAAGATGGATCAATCACATCATCCAAGAACTCTATGAATTCAAAACAAAAAATTCAATCCATTTCATTGACAACAAGGGGTTAGAAAACAAAATAAATGATTTTTGTAGCAGCTTAAAGGCTAAATTCATCAACTTGAAAACTAAGGGCCTTTGAGAAGACCTGAAAAATAAGAAGATAGAGATCAGTCTTTTAAGCTCATCACAGATGGTAGCGGACTGCCTCACCAAACCTTCCAACAAATCCTCTCTCAAACGGCTTGTCAACCATGGGAGCAAATAGCTCTTTGTGTTCTGAGTTAAGGAGGGGTGTCAAATATAAACCAAATCCTCTTAACAGGATCATGCAACCCCCAGTAGGCACAGACCTCTATGACTGACAAACCAGGGAATGCTATGAGCACTCAAGCTTGTCCTCCTGTATCTCAATCAATAATCCTGAGCTTTCAGATCACACTCCGCTGCTCTGCACCATCCCTTGGACCCTTCACCAACCATGAATTCTCTACCACAACATCCCAACAGATCAATCATACACACCAAGCCCAAAAACTTACCTGGACTGACCCCCAAGACGGTTAATGTCTAACTCAGCCCACTCAATGTCAATAAACTGACTGCCACTCCTAAAAAATTACTAGACCAAGAGAGAGAACTACTGCAAGGCCCAGGGGGCTGCCCTACAAGCTGCAGCCCTATCTGATTGTTTCATGATGCCAAACAGAAATGCTTCAACCTCAATGTGCTGACAACCAAAGTTCTCAAGATAACATTATTCTCAACTGTTTTTTTATTTTTTATCCACAATCTGTTCTTGACATCATGTTATGTTTCTCATAAGCTTGATTCTTGTTCTTGAAATGTAAAAACAGTGATCCTGTTTCTCCAACAATTTTTCTTTCAATCCTTGAAATCAATCTCATTTCTTAATCCCTATTTCTTTGAGCAGTAGTGCCTGTTCCTTCAGCCCCTTGCATGCCAGGGGCAGTCATGAAATTATACTAATTTTTTCCCCTTGATTAATTCCCTTCTCTATATCTCTATAGACCCATTCAATCCATCTCATTCCATCCTATGGATATCACTACCCACAATGTTTGTGGGCTAGTGGGTGATACATGCTAAACATTTTTTGGCCATTCACGTCTTCCAAATGAATTCCCTCTGCAAATATCAATTGCAAAATTCATCTCTTAATTGGCCCTTAAATGCAAATTTGATAGAGATTTGGCGCCTTGATGGTTTTTAAATCTTCATTGGTGCTTTGACGGAAGTTCAATGCTTTGAAGGTACTTTGATGCCATTTTGACAGGTCCAATATGTTTGACAAATTTTGAAGCAACTTTTAATTTGACTTCAACCTTTGAGTTCAATGCTTCAACTCTTTGAATTTGACCACTTTGACTCTTTTAATTTGACTTCTTTTACCCACTATGATGGATGTTTTAAAACTTCAAGGTCCCATTTTGTGGCCATTTCTCCCTCCCAATTGTTTCCTTAGGGTAATTCTCTTTGGTCAAATCCCTAAGGGATAAGTGAAAAACATGAATCTTCAATGTGCACAACCTTCTATAATCACAAGTCAACCTTTAACAAGGGAAGCCAGAGGATGTGGTTCTACCTTAGAATTTCAGGATCATGACCAATCCAACCCTCAGGCCTGTGGACATGAGAGTAAATTTTTCAAAATACCAGCATTGTCTCCCAAAACCATGGAAAGTGGTATCCTTCCCCCAGCTCCTCCTAAAGCTTCCCTATTTCCTGATCCCCCTGTTGTCAGAAGTTTTGCTCATTGCAAAATTGGTCAATATCCTCAAGCAGGATATTTATTGGATTCTCCCTTGCAAAATACCACCTTAATTCCTCTCCACCTCAATTCCTCTCCCTGATTATGAGGGGTGAATAGGAAAAGAGTTTAGACTCAGAAATTTATTCAAGGATCATTAGTAATCTTAATTCACCAACCTCTGGACCTCAAGAATAAGCTTCCAAAAACTGAGCTTTGACAGAAATCCCTTCACAAAGACAAACTCTTTCTCAACCTCCTGCTGTGAACCCTACCCTCCTAGCCTTGCTCCAAACCATTACTTCAGCTGTAGCCAAACTCAATCAAACCCCAACAACTAGTACTTCCCACTGTGGAACCTTGAAATCTCCATGGATGAATCCACCTGAAGAATTTGAGGGCACCAATCCCACTAAGCTCAGAACCCTTTTCAAAGCTTTTGAAAATATCTTTGTAAATAATGAAGGGAAACTTTGTGTGGACCAAAGGAAATTTTTGTTTGATGTCTCATATTTAACTGAGAATGCAAGCCTTTGTATCCAACTCCATCTGTCTCACCATTCCAACCATGAGCCCACCTTCTTCCTAAACTCCTGGAACCACTTCACAGAAGAACTTCACACTCTATTTGGTGATTTTATGGAAATGGCTGAATCTCAGAAAGAGCTTGTGAATCTGTGAATGAAGGACTCTGGATAGGCTTCAACCCACATGAAAGAATTTTGATCCCTTATTATCAAAGTCTCTGGATGGGGTGATAGAGCCTTCTCCTTCCCTTTTTTCCCAAGTTTTCCCTCTAAAATTCTGGATCAACTAGCCATCTATGATGGGTCTGTGGACACCCTTCAAGACCTTATGGATTTATTGTTGGATTACAACACCAGGTACCACAAACAAGTGAAGGAGAAGTCTTCCCATCCAAGCCAGTGTAAGCCGAAGAGCTCCTCTCAACCTCAAGCTTATTTTTATCAGTCTGACAAGGTAAAAAGTAAGTCAAGAAGAAAGAAAATCTGCAAAGAAACAACCTTCAGAACCCAAAGCTACCTTGTAATTGGGTCCTGAAATTAAGTTCAAGGCAGAAGAAAAGGCAAGAAGAAAAGGCAAGAAGAGAGAAAGAAGCACTATATATTTATTTTGGACTGAAGAACAAGACCAATGACTGTAGAAAGAAGATGTTCAACAATCCCACATCCAACTCCAACTACTCTTCTTCTCCCAAGCCAAAAAGCAATTAAGTGGTTCTTCTGTTGTACTCCGGGATTATCACCCTATTGATTTTAGCTTTTGAAATATACAAAAATAATACTATGACTAACTTCCTAAAGGCTTATGTTTCATTCTCTTTCATCAGGACTTGAGTTATAGTGTTTTGATTGACTCAGTTGCTACTCAATCTGTAATGGCTAATGCTATGGTTCCAGGTTTTCATTGAAACCCAATCCGTTGGGAAACCTATTCCCCTAAAAAATCTCAGTCCTAACAAGACACCATCTCAACAAATTACCAACATGGTAAATTTGGTGATCTCACTGAATTTTTTTCCTAGCTTTGAATGGGAATTTGTTCTAGTCAATGCAACATTCTCAGAGCACATCAACCTGGGAGTCCAATTTCTTTATCACTGGAATTCTGAAGTGAACTCAAAAATGGTATCAAGAACCCCAAGACACCAGCCCAATGACAAAATTTCCAGAAGGTTTGTTGAACTCAACATTGCAAATCTACCTTAAACTTTTTTATCCTCTAATCTGCCTTTGGCACTGCAGTTTAATGAATTTTTTCTCACTTCAGAACCATTGAATTCTCAACGGACCATGCAATTCCCTTTGAGTTTGATAATAGCCCATCCTGGTGGTATATTCATTGATCCCCTGAAAATTTCTCTGGAGGAAGAATCTAGGGATTCATCCTTGCACATCATTCAATGGGTCACCTCCTCCAACGTTTCTGTTAATCCCCACAAAGAAACTTCAGCTGACTGGAATGAGTTTGATATTGATGAAGATCCTGAAGAAATAGAAACTGTGTTAGAGAAAGTTCCTTCTGATTACCATTCCCTCTACATTTTCTATCCAAGTAAAAGGGAATCAACTTCCTCCTCACTGCACTTAAAATAACCATATAGAGCTGAAATGACCTCTACCTCCAGTTAGGCCAGTTATTTCCATATCTCAAAGTGAAAAGTATACCCCAAAAGCCTACAAAGCAAGGAATGTAGAGAAAATTTTCATCTGTTGAAGCACTTCAGAAGCTTGAGCACCTGTTTTTTTTTAAGAAGAAGCGGTTATGTGTAGATTATTGCAAGCTTAACACTGTTACAAGAAAGAACTGTTACCAACTTCCTCCAATGAATTTCTTACTGACTTTGTTTTTAGGTTTTTCTATCTTCACCAAGATTGACCTCAGAGGCGCTTACAACCTTTTGTGGATCAAGGAAGGAGATGAACACTTCAAAGCATTCAGATCTTGGTTTGGAAGCTTTGCATACCTGGTTATGCCTTTTGGCCTGACTAATGCTCCAGCTTTTTTCCAAAACCTTATCAATGATATCCTTGCTGATATCCTCCAAGTTTATATGGTTGTTTCAATTGATTATATCTCACAGGAAGACATTGCTCATGTGTGTCAAATACTGACCAGACTCTGGAATAAAAATCTCTATGCCAAGGCCTTCAAATGTAAATTCCATGAAACTTCTGTGGACCGCCATGGCTATGTCATCTCAGGGGATGGTATTGTCATGAAGAAAAAGTCAAGACCATTCTTTCCCGGCCTATCCCTCAAAATAGAAAAGCCTTGCAGTCTTTCCTTTGGTTTGGTAACTTGTATTAAAGGTTTATGAAGAACTAATCCAAACAGGTCTCTCAATCACCTCCATTTTTGGAAACAGCTCTCCCTTTTCCCTCACTCCTTTAGCTTTGCAACATTTTGAAAACATCAAGCAAGCTTCTACTCAGGCTCCAGTCCTTTGCCATTTAAATCACCTCCTGAGAACTTATGTTGAAACTGATACCAGTGACTATGAACTGGTTTCTTTTATGCACCAGGTGACTACTTGAAATACTAAACATCCTATTTCCTTTGATAGAAGAAAAATGTCAAGCACTGAACTCAAGTATTAAATCCATGACAAAAACTCCTTACAGTTTCCTTTACCCTCCAGAAATGGCATGCTTACCTCTTGAATGTTACAGACCCCTTTGAAGTTTTGACTGATCATTCTTTTGTGAAGTATTTAATTTCCTCCAAGGGATTTACCAGGAGGCAAGCTTGTATTTTCTCTCTGAATTTAGTTGTGTGATCACTCACAGGCCTGGAAAATTTTAAACCATCCAATATATCCTGTCACATTGTGACAACATGATCCATTGGGCAGAACACCATATTCTGAAAACAATCCTGGAAATTTCAATAGATTCTGTGACAAGATGAAGTTGAAGCTTCTAAAATCTTTTTACTTTCTGCTAATGAACTTGATGATCAACTGAGAGAATTGAATTATGGTAAACAAGCATATAAGTTACTTCAAGCTATCATAAAAAGTCAGAATAGGATGAGGAAGTAGCTGATTATTCCTTAGACTTTATTAGTGGCTTACTCCTGTTTCAGGGTAAAGTGGTCATACCTGACCAAGCTAAAAATCTTAAAAAAAGAATACTTCACCATAGGTAGGACTCTCCTGTTGCAGGTCACCGTGGCCAACACAAGACCGTCAATCTCATCAAAAAGTCTTTCTCTTTTAATTCAATTTCCAAAGATTTTAAGAACTCTGTTTCATAATGTCAACTTTACAACAGGAACAAATCAAGGGATTAGAAGAAACCAGGACTACTCAACCCTCTTCCAATCCATGATGGATCCTGGATCTTCTTTTCTATGGAATTAATCTCTTGAATCCCTCTCCCCAATGGATTCAATTCTATCCTTGTTGTTGTGGACCATTTCTCTAAGATTGCCCTCTTAATTAAAACAACCGGTACACTGACTGCAGTGGAATTAGATAAACTCTTCATCAGCCATGTCTTTTCCAAGCATGGTCTGCCTATGGAAATCATAAGTGAACAAGGCTCTTTGTTCATCTCTTTTTTCTGGTAAAGAATTTGTGAGAAACTACAGATCCCAAGGATTCCGCCTCTGAACACTTCCCTCAAATAAATGTAGCATAAAATCAGGAAATATTTCAGAACTGGTAAATTAAAAAATTAACATTAAATCAAGTTCTGAAACCTATTTCACATGAACAAAGAAAGACAGGTACAGCCAAGTGGTAGTGCTAATAATGGGTGTAAAACTAGCCCTGACCATTCACCTACGCTAAAACTTGGGAAACAATTGTACTGTTATTTCATTTTACCATTCCCTTCCTGTCATTCATTTCCTCATGGCTACCTAGCTGTAGTTGTCCATTGATCAGGGTGTATCTAGTCATCTTTGGATTACCTTATGAATTCTGCATTTGCTGCCTGAATATTGTCTCCTCAGTTAGTTGATTTCATACATTCTTGCATTTGCTCAAACCAGTCATCACATTGGACTTGGTTTTATTTCCCATCCATTTTTAAAACTTCATTCCTTTTGCTGTTTGTTGAATCATCAAAACACTGTTTTCACTTCACATTTAGCCTTGATACCTTGCGCTCACTTTTCACTCAGTCTTCTCCCTTTGCGCTCACAATCATCTCAGATTTCCCCAAAGTACCTGGGGCATTTTTTTAAAAGTAAATTAACTAAATCAAATCCTCTATTGTAGTTTGCCAAACTAAAGTAGATTTTTTCCTTTGAAATTTCACGTACTTGCTTAACTGGGAAAGCTTTCCTCACCCCTTACAATGATGATATCCATTGGGTAGGGAGATCAACCACTTCATGGGCCCAACAAACTTTAGATCCTGTTCCTTCTCCCAAATCTCCTTTGTTTTAATATCTGGAAAATCCCCTTGTTCCGCAACAGGAAGCTTGGGAGGACCCTCTCAAGGAAATAAAAGATTCAAAACATTCCTCCAATGAAACCTTGACTTGTGGTAGACAAAGGGTTTGCACAAGTGCTCCTGAGACCGATCCTTTGACCCTTGTTACTGATCTGATACAGGCTCTTAATCAAAATGCCTTGCAATCTGGCAAGAGAAGTCCCAGATTTTGCACTCCGGGCATGAAGAAACCAGAACGTTTTACAGGGGAAGATTCCCATAAAATTAGATCTGATCTACAGTCTTTCAAACTAATCTTCTCAAAAAATCTCAACAATTTCCCTTCCAAAAGACATTAAGTTATGTATGCCTTTTCCTTCTTAGGGGCTAGACCCTTGCAGTGGTTAGGAAGGTGCCTCAAACTATTAACCAATACTTGTCCCACTTGTATTCTCAAAAATTGGGACAAGTTTGACCAGAAACTATTCACCCTGTTTGGTGATGCCAACAAAGGGAAAAAGACCAAATACAAAATTATGATCTATTTATGAAAGAGAATAAATTTTTCACCATCCTGGATGCAAAGTTCCTTGCTACCTCTCAGCTATCACAGGTGATAGATCATATAATAAATAAATTATAAGAAAAATGCAGCAAAACTGCATAAAATATTTGGATAAAGCAAATTCAAGGCAATATAGTTTGGATATCAATGATGATTTTTAATCAATCTTAATAAATTAATTATTCATCAATCTTAATGAATTAATTATTCATTGATCTTAATAAATTAATTATTCATCAATCTTAATAAATTAATTATTAATCAATCTTTCCCACTTGTATTCTCAAAAATTGGGACAAGTTTGACCAGAAACTGTTCACCCTGTTTGGTGATTCCAACAAAGGGGAAAAGACCAAATACAAAATTATGATCTGTTTATGAAAGGAAATAGTATATTTTCCATTTTTCACCCTCCTGGATGCAAAGTTCCTTGCTACCTTTCAGCTATCACAGGTGATAGATCAAATAATAAATACATTATTAAGAAAATGCAGCAAAACTGCACAAAATATTTGGATAAAGCAAATGCAAGGCAATAGGGTTTGGATATTAATGATTATTATTAATCAATCTTAATAAATTAATTATTAATCAATATTAATAAATTAATTGTTAATCAATCTTAATAAATTGATTATTAATTGATATTAATACATTAATTATTAATCAATATTAACAAATTAATGATTAATCAATATTAAGAAATTAATTATTAATCAATATTAATAAATTAATTATTAAATAAATAAAAAGAGGGGCCAAAATGATATTGGGGATCTTTAAAACCTCTTCTTCAGGGTATTTATTTTGAAATCTGTAGACCTGGTTACTTTTGAACCTTTTATTTATATTCATAAAGGATTGATTGCCCAAAGATAATATATATATAAAATATATGCTGGAGTGGCAGGGCTTTATAACCAAGCTGCCAAAACAGAAAAAGGATAATAGACTCACTGGTATTTTATTTAATCCATTAGGTATATCTTTTGGATGTTTACTGTTGGGTTTAAACCTGTAGCTGGGGTTAGAGGTGTTTCCTCAGTTTAAATTGATTAAAATCTGTTTCGGAAGGATCATATTAATTTTAATAAAGCTATTAATAACTTAATTATCTCCAATAATGATTTGATTACATTGCAATTGTAGCTGGATGTATATATAACTATGTCTGGGGTACCAATAACCTCAAAAGATTTCTTTATTTATAGCTTTGTTTGGGTCCCAATTCTTTCCTTCTGATGGCTATAGAGGCTCAAAGGGATGGGTTCTAAGGCTGGAGGGGTAACTAGTGGTAGCCCATCCTATTTTTTTGGTTCTATATCACGGGTAGCATTTAGTTCTACAGGTTAAGGGAATCATTTCACTCTTTGATTGAGTTATTGGCATGTGAATAACACCTTATTTATCCAAATGATCTTTATTCCATTAATTATCCTTAGGAAATATTACCAGGTTTTTGATATGTCTTCTTATTAGAAATTTCTACAGATAATATGATGTACAAAAATTTCTCATTATTTATTAACTGATGGGAACACAATCATAAGCAAGATTTTTGTCCTTATTCTTGAAATAATTTTTATTTACTTAAAATAATGAATTAAAAATATATTCTGTGGGAACATATGTAATATTCTTAAATACTAAATTTTCTTCATATGTCACGGACATTTTGATATCTTGAAGTTTTCATATTTGTAACTTCAAGGTATATTAAAATATTTCTCAAGCTTTGGTTATCTTATTTTCAAAATGTTAGTATTTAATTATGATATTTTTTCAAAATAATTAAAATGAGTTTTTTAAGTGATTTTATATAATTTTATGTATGTTTATACTATATAATATTGACAGGGACATTCATTAAATATGTAATATGTCGCTGTATTGTTATGAGCACTTTTATGCAGTACCTCAGCTCTCATGCTGTCTGCCACCCTGTAAGGACATAGTCCCTTGGCTGTGTACTATTCAGATGACCAGGACTGGTTACCTGGCTTTTAATGATAGTTAGAGAGAGTTGAAGTGCAGCTACTCAGTTGCGTGCGGATATCTTAGTTGCTGCGGCTGCGTGTGGGAATTGTGACAAATCACTTTTTGGCAAGTAACTCCTCTAATTCAAAGAATTCATGGATTCTGACACAATTTTCACTGTGAAACCTATAAATGGGGTTTCATGTGAAATATCAAAATGTCTAGAATCTCAAAGCCGTGCGTTTTGGAAATCTTTCCTTTATTATATAAAAATATAAAAGGTGGGAATTTGGGGTAGGTTTCAGTGAGTGACCCTAACTTAAATTCAATGGAGAATTAGGATTTTAAATAATGTTTTTAAGATTACTTTTTATTTCATAACTTTTTTATTTGTTTTGTATTTTATTTTATTTTTCTGTTACTTTTGAAGATTTCTCAGTAGTAGTAGCAAGCTGGCATTCCCCCACTCCAAGTTATGTCCACATCTGAGAAAAATTGGAGCTGGAGAAAAATAATTCCATGTCTGCTTTGTTGTCTTTTACTGAATCTATAGTTCCTAAGATTTATTGGTCCATCAGGTATGTTGTTTTCTGGTAACCATTCATCTTTCTGGGAAGATTCTGCTTTTTATATGACTAAGTATAGTTTAACATATTTTCCTTGAATCATTTTTTCTTGTCTCTCAGTATTCTGCTTACTTTACCTTTGTCTTTCACAGGGTCAGATTCAACCAAGATTGTTAATAGAGGGAGGTTTCTAACTTCTCACCAAACTAAAAGGGAATACTGGGTGCTTTGTTGATAATTCTTCACTCAGAACAACTTCCACATCATTCTTGACATGAAGTTCCTTGATAACAAAAGGTCCCACAAAGGCTGGCTTCAGTTTTCAGTTTCCTGCTAGGTTGCTAAAGTTAGGGTGGATATTAAAATCTGATCTCATATCTTAAAATCAGGTTCTTTATGTGATTTACCCCATCTCTGTTTGTTATATTCCACTGCTTCTTCTACACATTTTTAAGAATGATTCTTTTCTAGGTCTATCATTTTCTTGAAATCTAAAGATGTAGGGTGTCTAGTGGCTATGTTTTTGTTCAAGGAATTCCTAGGGTGTTTTGGAATCCATCCTCTTTCCAATATTACAGGGCTTCCTTAGTAGTAGAGTGCTTTCTACTATTATAAGCCATTTCTAGGGCTGGGAGTAAACTTACCCAGGCATGAAAGTATCCATCTACATTCTTTTATTCCAGACCAAACCTAAAGAGTCTTCTTAACATTTCTTCTAGAGTAAATATAATTCTCTCAGCTAATCCATCAGTCTTTGGATAGTTTTCAGTAGAAAGGGCTAACGTAGTACCCAATATATCATATAAATTCCTAAGTGAATTTGTGGTCTTCATCTGTCAGCTCTCTGCTACCAGGAACCTTGCAGTCCTTTAGCTACAGAGAGTGATAAAGATTCTGGAATAATAATATTCCAAAAATAAACACTGAAAGAGCTCAAATAATAAATAATCCAAGAGCTGATGCAAGGTTTCATTGGTTTGATTAGAGAGTTTTCAATATGTTATAAAAAGAGGGTCCACAGTATTATACTACAGGGGATCTTTATAGAAAAACAAACTCTCTTCAAGGGTCCTCCTTAGGCAGTTTAAGAACCTTGG
Organism: Puccinia polysora; assembly: GCA_025617555.3. NCBI lineage: Eukaryota > Fungi > Basidiomycota > Pucciniomycetes > Pucciniales > Pucciniaceae > Puccinia > Puccinia polysora. Next base: position 23,771,371 of record CM062628.1, read on the forward strand.
AATGAATAATGGGTGTCTTATAATTACTTATCCACTATTATAGCCGGGCAAAACAGTACAATTTCCAAGGCAGGAAGGGAAACACTTACTCCAAGTAATAATTCCACAGAAAGCCTGAAAATATTCTGATAAAGGGTATCAGAGCAGTTGGGGTTGATTGCTTGACTGTACTTGAATGAATCAGGTTGATTGTTTTGAGAAATAATAACAATATTACAGACTAATTCATAAATCACTTGCTTATATCCTTATAAGCACTTGATAAACAATGACAAGGTGTCTGATTGATAATAATAACTCCTGGTAAACTTATGGGGAATAATGGATCCAAAGAGTTCTGTATAAATACCTTTTGGGGTGATAATGAGCTTCTCAGGGAACATAGAGAGCGTTCTGCTTGTGGGATGAGGCTGGTAGGCCCTTCAGGGCAATTTGATCACGTTTCCTTGGTTCTTTCAATCAGCTGTCCTCAGATCTGCTGGATTTCTGCACTATTTTTGCCACAGGATCTGTTAATCTGTTAAATGGTGTAATTCTGATCATTCTGCACTTATCCTTCATTTTTAATATAAAAATTGGTTTTGAAGCAGACAGATGTGGATATTTATTGATTTTACATCATTGCATGAGAACTTCAGTAATTTTCCATGATTTTTATGGCCACTCCTTGTAGTGTTTTGTGGTATCCAAAGATTATAATCTGTCTGTTTTGGGGTAACCTCCAATATTTGATTTGTTATTTAAAATTTTTCAAAATCAATTATATAATAATTTTATTTAGTGTTAATTTTTTTGGATCATTTGTAATGCATATGTCACATTATTACATATGCCAAGGAAATCCTACTAGGTTGTAGCTCCTGTGAGCAGCACCTGTTGTTGGATTTGTCACGACAGATCCTGATGCGGGGATCAGTCCAGGATAATGCGCAAAGGGTAGGATGCTCTGTGTGCGTGGCAGAATTGGCCGCGCTGGGGACTTCTGTATGCCAGAAATAAGGTTCTGGGCTGTGCATGCAGGCTCCTTCACTACTGCCGGCAAGTATTGCAGAAGTGCAGAAGTGTGCACATGGTTTTGCTGGTATTCATCCACTTTTGAGAATAAATTAGCTTTCTTGTGAGAAAGAATTTGGGTGCTTATGTGCGGTAATTTGCGCCCTTATGTGCTGGAGTTGGGCGCAGGATCTGCAGGTATTTTTCCGCTGTTTCTGCGGAAACTTGCGCGAGGTTTTGCGCTTCCAAGCGGGAATTTGCAGGAATTTGTGTGTGGTTTTTGTGGGAATTCGCGCGCCTTTTTTGCCAGAATTTCCGTGCCATTTCTGCGGAAATTTGCGCGGGGCTTGTGCAGAAGAATCTGTTTCTGTAATAATATTTTTAGTTTCCTAATTGTTCTAAGTTATATTGATATTTTGATATTTTATTTATTTTGTCTAATTTGACAGGTTGCTCTGCATAAGTAGCAAGCTGACACTATCACTGATTATATCTTTGGTATACCTAAATCAGCTATAATCCTATTCCAAAATACCAAAGCCACATCTACAGCAATATCCAATTTTTTCTTTGGTGAGAACTTTGCTATTTTAGAGTATCTGTCTACTATAACTAAGACAGAATTATAGGAGTGTGTTCTTCCAGGGGGTAGGCATGTGACAAAGTCCATATTAACCATTTCCCATCTAGTTTTGGGTTCAGAAATTTTTTGCAAAAGTCCAAACCTTTTTCCAGTAGTTTTGTTGGATTTCTGGCAAGTCTCACAGCTAGAAACATAATTAATGGGAGTTTCTCTCCAATCTGTCCACCAAGAAGTTTTCTTAAATTTTTCCAGGGTTTTTTCAGTGGATAAATGTACTGATGAGAATTTGTCATGGCATTCCTGCAGTATATTGTGAGCTTGCTACTATTGCAGAGCAAGCTGCAAAAGTAACAGGAATAATATAAAAATAATAAATTCTAAAATTAACCTAAGAAGGAGTAGGAAAATCATGAATACTTATGCATAAATGTATTTTCCACCCAAAATTAGGTAGGGTCACTCACTGACCCCACCCTTGAAATCCAACTCCTTATATTTTTAAATAATTAAGGAAAGAAAGACCAAGATACCACAGCACCATGATGGTATTTTTTGGCCAATTAAATATTTCACATTCATTGCCAAGTATAGGTTTCATACCTCAAATTCACTCAGAATTGAGGTGTTGTTTATATTTTAGGACTTACAGACGGAAATGTGTTCTGTCACAATTCCTGCATGCAGCTGCAGCAGCCAATACACCCGTGCCCCGCTGAGCTACAGCACTGTCACCCTTTCAAAGCTGTGTATGCAGCCCCAGGCCTCTGAAAAGTACGCAGCCGCGGGTCTACAAGTTTACAAAGTGACAGGAAGCCTGAGAAACCTGGGTACTGCATAAACATGCTACAACCTACATGGGAAAATTTTAAATATGTAATAAATGTTCCCGTGGATAGTAGATAGTCTAAAAATACATAAAAGTATATAAAAATACCTAAATGACATTTACAAGTATTTTTTATTAAACATAATTTAAAAAACCAAGAATGTCGAAAATGAGATAATGACTATTCCTAAAAATATATTAAAATACTCTAATATACAATTATGAGAACTAAAAGACATTAAGATTTTTGTGACATACAAAAGAAACTAATGAGGGAAAAATATTACATGAATACTCTTGACTTATATTTTGAAGTAATTATTTTAGTAAATCAACTAAAATTCAAAAATAAGGAGTAAAATAAATGTCATGACTTTACTCCAATTATTCAATACATAATGAGAACGCACCTGACATCAGACTATCCGTAGGAATTTCTATCAAAATAATTATTAACTTAGTGGGAACATTTACTAAGGATAATTAATTAAATAATAAATAAAATGGAATGTTCAGTGTTATTCACACATCCTAACATCAATTATAAAATAAAATATTTCACATATATTGTCACGTATATGTTTCACACCTCAAATTCAGTCAGAATTGAAGTATTGTGTATATTTTAGGAGTTACAGATTCAAATGTGTTCTGTCACAATTCCTGCACGCAGCAGCGGCAGCAAATACACCCGTGCAGGGCTGAGCTACGGAACTGTCACCCTGTCAAAGCCCTGTACGCAGCCCCGGGCCTCTGACAATTAGGCAGCCGCAGGACTACAAGTTGAAAAAGTGACAGGCAGCCTGAGAAACCTAGGTACTGGGTAAACATGCTACAACCTACACAGGAACATTCTACATATTTAATAAATGTTCCCTTGAATAGTAGATGGTCTAAAAATACATAAAAGTATTCCAAAATACCTAAATACCATTTACACATATTTTTTATTAAATATAATTTAAAACACCAAGAATGTCAAAAATGAGATAATGACTATTCCTAAAAATATATTAAAATACTTCAATACACAATTATGAGAACTAAAAGACATTAAGTGTTTTGTGAAATACCAAAGAAACTAATGAGGTAAAAATATTACATGAATACTCATGAATTATGTTTTTAAGTAATTTTTTTAGTAAATCAACTAAAATTCAAAAATAAGGAGTAAAATAAATGTCATGACTTTACTCCAATTATTCAATACATGATGAGAACTCACCTGACATCAGAATATCTTTAGGAATGCCTCCAAAATAATTATTAAATTAATGGGAACATTTAATAAGGATACTTTATTAAATAATAAATAAAATGGAGAGTTTAGTGTTATACACACTTCCAACCATCAATTATAAAATAGGATAATTCCCATACCCTGTGGAATTAGATATTACCCGTGCTACAGCACCAACAAAACTTGAAAGGCTGCCACTAGCTACCCTGCAAGCCTCATTTTCCGTCCCTTTGAGCTCCTGTACCCCTCAGAAAGACAGTATTGGGACTCAAAAAGCTATAAATAAAGGGCTCTTTTGAGGATATTGATACCCAGATACCCAGTTATATTTACATCCAGACACTGTTCCAAGGTAATAAAATACTTATAAGAGATAATTTAGTGGTTTATGGCTTTAGTCTGATCAATAATATCCATCACCAACCCTTTTTATCAATTTAAACTGCTGAACAACCTTATAACCCCAGTAAACAGGTTTAACCCATCAGTGAACTTCCCAAACAGGTACCTAAAGGATTTAATAATATACAAGTGATTCTTATTATCCTTTCTCTTTCATGGCAGCTTGGTTACAAAGCCCTGCCTCTGCACCGTGTATTTTATATAAATATTATCTTTAGGCAATATATCCTTTAAGAATATAAATTAAAGGTTCCAAAGTAACCAGGCCTACATTTTTTCATACTGAATTCCCTGAGGAGAGGTGTTAAAGATCCCCAATATAATTGTGGCCCCTCTATAAAAATAAGTAATAATAAATTTATTTATATTGATTTATAACAATAAACCATATCCAAACTAATTAACCTTGCAATAAGCTTCATTCAAATATTTTGTGGATTTTTGCTTCATTTATTGAATAATATATTTATTCTTTATTCTATCACCTCTTGTAGCTAGAGGAGAGAAAGGATTTTGGCATCCAGGAGGCTGAAAATTGGGGGTCTGGCCATGAAATATTCCATTTTATTATATTGATACCCTGGACAAGACATTTCACATTAAACTAAATCAAAGATGACCTATCTGACTTTTTAACCGTGATTTATCATTAAACTCTTTTGCAGTGAATTCAAAAACCAATGCAGAATCAATAATCTATCATTTGAATCTTTTAAAGATAAGAAAAGAAGAATATATTAAAAATTATAAACCAACTGGTTGGAAGCCTTAAGTCAAGCTGAGAAAATTAATTTTTCTTCTCCACATAACCACTTAGATACACTCCTTGAACAAGAAGATATTGAGAGACGTATCAACTTCCAGGCCCTATGAAGGAAACATAAAGCTTGGCAGTAATACCGTATAAATTACTTTTTAAAATATAAAAGTAAGAATCAAACATGTATTACCATATTATTTTTATTAAAATAATATTCGTATCTTTTATTGACCAATAAAATTTCTTTTTAACATCAGTGAACCCTACCCTTCTAGAAACCACCGTCATTGAAGTTGATTTATTAAACCAAGAAGTCCCATATATCTCTGGACGCTGTGGAGACTCCTTTGGGATTGGGTAAAGTTTAGCAAATAGCTTGCTGGCAGTCACTTGAGGGGGAATTTAGTATTGCAACTACAAATAAGATGGAGGAATACTAAGGGTGGTTTTGAATTGCCTGCCCCTCTGTGTACTATAGTAGTCTCACAACAATAAAAGAAAAGAGATTGGTGGCTGATTTTCAAATAGAGTTGCTACTATAGTAGTCTCTATCAGACCTAGGATCAATGTATTCAAGCTTGATAAGGAAGAAATGATGGAACAGATAGGTGACCTGGTGGATAGAAGCTGATTAAGGGAAGAATCCTTTCTCTAGTCTTATCCTTTATATATTCTTTATGTTGTTTTATTGGTTACTGATGAGTACTCCCTTGATGTTACAGGTGATGATTTGAATAAAGGTTGAAATGGTTGAGCCTATAGTTGATAACTGATGATGATGATTGATGATGATGATGATTGATGAAGATGATGGTGGATGATGGTCAAGGTAAATGATGATGATGATGGATGGTGATGATGATGGGTGGTGATGATGATGGATGGTGATGATGATGATGGATGATGATGAAGGATGATGATGGTGATGATAGGTGATGATGATGGATGATGATGAAGGATGATGATGGTGATGATGGGTGATGATGATGGATGATGATGAAGGATGATGATGGTGATGATGGGTGATGATGATGGATGATGATGAAGGATGATGATGGTGATGATGGGTGATGATGATGGATGATGATGAAGGATGATGATGGTGATGATAGGTGATGATGATGGTTGGTGAATGGTGATGATGGATGGTGATGATGATGGTTGATGATGGTTGATGATGGTCAAAGTATGGTGTTGATGATTGTTTACAATAAGGGTTTAATATTCTTTTTATAAGGGTTTAATATTTTATAAGGGTTTGATGTTTTTATAAGGGTTCAATACCCTTTATAAGGGTGGCCACCCCAGGCTGGGTGCCTGGGGGGATGTGTGGGATCTGATGGGACCTGGATGGGGGAGAGAGGCCCTCTATTTATAGACATCAGGGGGGGCTGCCACCTGGTGGCTGACTTGTGGTTATGGGTTGTTTGTTTGGTTCTGCAGGCAGTGTCCTGCATATATTGCTTCTGTACTGCATGTGCCTGCATATATTGCTTCTGTATTATGTCCTGTATGATGCTGTACAGCCTCTGCATGCAGTGTCTTGCATATATTGCTGTGTATACAGGTGATTTGTTTGGTTCTTCATGCAGTGCCTTGCATATATTAATTATGTATATACTGGTGAGGAGGTTGAGTGGTGTATGGGTTTACTTTATGTGGTATGTACTTGAAGGCATCCAGGGTATGTCTATATGTATTTCACTGAGCTGTAACACCTTATTGGGCAGTATCTTCTAATCCATGAGAGATAGAGGGGTACTTTGGCTGAGTGACTAGGGGTTATTTTAGATGTAGAATCCATTTTTGAGGTTATTTTGAGGATTAGTGCTGTATTTATACTATAAAAGTAAGTCTGATGGCTATAGGTTAGGTTTTGGAGCACCACATCCCCCCCAAATTAATGCTGTCCACAGCATTTCTTCCTATAGACATCAGACTCCACATGCTCTCCTTCTTCTTCTTGATTCAAAATTGAACAATTATATGTAAAAATCATGAAAAAACCAGAGGTTCCAGGAATCCTAGGCAATCCAGTTGGGCCTGTTGACTCTCTTGATGATCTATCTTCAAATCTTCCCTTCTTCATTCATTCTTGATTTATCCATGCAGTAATTCAAAGCATAATTGATCCCTTCCATTCTTCTAGATTGTTGATTTATAGTTTTGTTCTCCTTGGAAAAAGACAGGTTCTGTGCATCCTTCTTCAAACTTCCTTTCCCTTCTCCATACCCATCTATGATATGGTACCTCCTGGACAAGGACAATACCCCAATGACTTTTTTGAACTTTAACTTTCTTCCTAATCTTCATCAATTTTTAAACCTTGATGCCCTGTTTGCATCTATTCCAACTTGATAGATTCCTTTTCCTTGGTATACCCACTATAACATCTTCATCCTGAATTTTATGGTTAAAGATGAATTAACCCTTTTTACTTATTACATTGACACATCTTGAAATCTTGAATTGGATCCAATTGGGAGTTAGGCCAATCTTGATGTCTTCAGTTCCCTCCTTCTTCCTATTATTCCATGTTTCCTTTGATTTTAACTGAGATCTTCATTTAATATATATATTTTTGAAATAAATGGTTGATAGGCAATTTTGGGTCTTACCAGGACCAAGATGATTTCTTTTTACCTAGTTTTTTATTTTTCATTTTCATTATTTTATTTTATTTTATTTTATTTTTTATTGATATTACCATTATACTTCCACTTTTTTATTTTTTTTTCTTTGAGTGTAGGCAGTTTCAGGTCTTACCAAGGACCTGGTGCTGATGGTTGAGATTAAGATGGAATTCTGAACAGTTTAGGCTCATGTCTAGGAGCTTCCAGCTTGATGTGCCCCTTGGGTTGAGGTTCCAAGTCAAATTGGTTGAGTAAAACAGAACTAAGCTCATGTCTAGGAGCATCCTTGTTGCTGGTAGTCGAAATTTGAAGGCTTGATGCAACAGTTTAACCTCTTGTCCAGGAGCCTGTTGGTGGTTGATCACTGATCTGGGCTGATGCAACAGTTTAAGCTCTTGTCCAGGAGCCCGTCGGTGGTTGACAGTCAGACCAGCAAAAGTTGGTGCAACAGTTTAAGCTCTTGTTCAGGAGCCCTTGAAACGACAGTTTATACTCATGTTTAGGAGTCTTTGAAATGACAGTTTATACTCATGTTTAGGAGTCTCCTTGATGATTCCTTTGGTTTACCAAAAAAATTAGCAATGATTGATTCTAAAAAAGTAGTGATGCAAAAGTTTAAACTCTTGTTCAGGAGCACTTTGAAATGATTATGCCCTCCCAACTCATACTTGGATGCTTGTCTGTTGAGGTTACGGTTCTCCCCTTCAGAGGTGAATTAAGAGAGCAAGCATTGTCTGGCTATTACAGACCCGCGCCTTTGCTGTTCGGTCCGCGATTGCAATCGCTTGCGCATCGATCCAGGTGATTTGATTTTTTTTATTTATTTGCTTTGTCGAAGTCAGCAAGGACAATAATGCGATCGGTCAATGAAATTTTGAATCAACCAATCAAAACTATTGGCACAGGCAAATTGCAGGCGGGGAGCAGGAGAAATTGGTTAAGGATCTGGAGGCGGTTTTTTTCCGCTGTCGGTCGCGACCGATTGCGCAATTCTAGGCTAATTGTTTGTATTGTTGACGATGTTGCCGACCGCTTGATCTCATAGGCATAACTCTACAACCGCTTGACCGATGTTCTTTCGATCGCTCAGTCCAGTCGATGCTCACAGCGTCACCCGTTAATTAATATAATCAAGACTTCCTTCAAGCCTCCAACCTTGGGATCGTCCGGAAAACCCAACGTCCCAAGCGGAAGCTCATCGCTGCCAAGTTTGCATTGTCACTTTGTTTCTCTTTTGTCTTCTTTTTTTTTTTTTCTTCTTCTTTTTACAGATGCTTCTGGCACAAGCGACCGCAGGGAAGATGCAGGGGAGGTTGGGAGGAATCGGTTGAGGAGCTGGAGGCGGTTTTGCGACGTCGATTGCGACCGATTGCGCGATCGCTAAGGCAATCAAGGGTTTGGAGAGACCAGGACGCCGCCGTCTTCTCCGTTGCGCTCACTTGGAGCGATTGGTCGCAAAAAAGTGGACAATAGATAGAATTCTGGCCTTCCAGCGGTCAATTTATCACAGCTGTGCTCTTCAAGAACCGCCAGGTCGACTGGTGATCACGAATGGACGGGTGGTAAAATGTTTGATGATGATGGTAGTTTGACCTCTGGTCGCAAACGATCAGTCGCAAGATTGGTCCATTTATTTGATCGATCCAATTGCGATCAACCTTTTTTGTTTTTTTGTTTGTTTGTTTGTTTATTTGTTTATTTGTTTATTTTTTTTTTTTTTGCCTTTCTGTCTTTCATTTTTTTTGTTTGCTGTTTTGCGATGTTTTTGATGGGGGTTTCACAAGAGTGAAGTTGTTCTTGACTTCCGATCAGATTTGGGATTAAGCAGAGCGGAGATTGACGAGTGTTGTCAGTTGCAATCATTTGCGCGACCTATAAAGAAAAATGGCCCCCAACCAATCCAGAGCAAGGTTAGCTACATTGGACATGGGTGTAGCCAGTATTATGAATCGTTCCATTGGTTAATCTTTTGCGGAGAGACTATGAACGGTGATGCCATTAAGGATGGGGAGATGGATTGATTGATTGATCGCCTCCATCTTATTGTTGATGACCATTGTAATCTTTGGTCGCTATGTCGAAGTGGTACTGGTAGGCTTGAACGACGGGGACAATAGAACACGGCCGGATAATGGATTGAACGATTGATACCAAGTGGACGAGGATGGTTGTTGAATGGCTTGATTTGCGGTGAAGGGTTGATTTGGGTCTTGCTAGGCATTGTTCGGACGATCGGGGGATGGGAGCATGGTTGTCCAGGTCCAACAGGAATTGTTTGAGATTGGCTAGTAGATCAGCAATAAATGGTGATTGGAGCCAAAGAGATGATTTGAGATACTCTAGATCGAGGGAGAGTGATGGCTGAGGAGGATGACAGGAGTTGATGATATGAATCTGGTGGCTCCAATGTTGATTGTTGGAGTACCAAGGGTTCTGGTAGATGAGAGGAGTGCGTCGGCTGAGGTGGGGGATGGATGAATGACCAAATTGAGGTATGGTGGGGTGAGGTGGAAGGGACGAGTTGGGTTGGATGGGTTACTGGTGGGGGTATGGGTTATCAGAGTGGTTATGGGTTATTGACATGTATATGAGTTATTGGACTGGGTATGTATGTGTTAATATGGGTATGGGTTATGTGTATGTAAATGGAGTTATGAGTTATGGGTGAGTAATGGGTATGGATATAGATATAGATATAGATATGGGTTATGTGTTATGTGTTATGTGTTATGTGTTATGTGGTATGTGTTATGTGTTATGTGTTATGTGTTATGGTCATGGTTGTTATTGGTATTCCTTTATCCACAGTTACATTGACTGGCTTGTTAATTCTGATTCCATGATTGATTGATCCAAATTTAAAGACTCCTTCAGTTTACTGACTAGATCCTTGATCCTCTTCCTAGCAGTTGCTTTGATTCCTTGGTCTTGAATGGTTCCTGTTATTTTCTTGCTTGTTAATGCTTGAGGTTATTGATCCAAAATGAAGATTATTGGCCACTGTTGGGACACCAGATGTGGAGACTCCTTTGGGATTTTTGGGTAAAAGTTTAGCAAATAGCTTGCTGGCAGTCACTTGAGGGGGAATTTAGTATTGCAACTACAAATAAGATGGAGGAATACTAAGGGTGGTTTTGAATTGCCTGCCCCTCTGTGTACTATAGTAGTCTCACAACAATAAAAGAAAAGAGATTGGTGGCTGATTTTCAAATAGAGTTGCTACTATAGTAGTCTCTATCAGACCTAGGATCAATGTATTCAAGCTTGATAAGGAAGAAATGATGGAACAGATAGGTGACCTGGTGGATAGAAGCTGAGTAAGGGAAGAATCCTTTCTCTAGTCTTATCCTTCATATATTCTTTATGTTGTTTTATTGGTTACTGATGAGTACTCCCTTGATGTTACAGGTGATGATTTGAATAAAGGTTGAAATGGTTGAGCCTATAGTTGATAACTGATGATGATGATTGATGATGATGATGATTGATGAAGATGATGGTGGATGATGGTCAAGGTAAATGATGATGATGATGGATGGTGATGATGATGGATGGTGATGATGATGGATGGTGATGATGATGATGGATGATGATGAAGGATGATGATGGTGATGATAGGTGATGATGATGGATGATGATGAAGGATGATGATGGTGATGATGGGTGATGATGATGGATGATGATGAAGGATGATGATGGTGATGATAGGTGATGATGATGGTTGGTGAATGGTGATGATGGATGGTGATGATGATGGTTGATGATGGTTGATGATGGTCAAAGTATGGTGTTGATGATTGTTTATGATAAGGGTTTAATATTCTTTTTATAAGGGTTTAATATTTTATAAGGGTTTGATGTTTTTATAAGGGTTCAATACCCTTTATAAGGGTGGCCACCCCAGGCTGGGTGCCTGGGGGGATGTGTGGGATCTGATGGGACCTGGATGGGGGAGAGAGGCCCTCTATTTATAGACATCAGGGGGGGCTGCCACCTGGTGGCTGACTTGTGGTTATGGGTTGTTTGTTTGGTTCTGCAGGCAGTGTCCTGCATATATTGCTTCTGTACTGCATGTGCCTGCATATATTGCTTCTGTATTATGTCCTGTATGATGCTGTACAGCCTCTGCATGCAGTGTCTTGCATATATTGCTGTGTATACAGGTGATTTGTTTGGTTCTTCATGCAGTGCCTTGCATATATTCATTATGTATATACTGGTGAGGAGGTTGAGTGGTGTATGGGTTTACTTTATGTGGTATGTACTTGAAGGCATCCAGGGTATGTCTATATGTATTTCACTGAGCTGTAACACCTTATTGGGCAGTATCTTCTAATCCATGAGAGATAGAGGGGTACTTTGGCTGAGTGACTAGGGGTTATTTTAGGTGTAGAATCCATTTTTGAGGTTATTTTGAGGATTAGTGCTTTATTTATACTATAAAAGTAAGTCTGATGGCTATAGGTTAGGTTTTGGAGCACCACAACGCCCTGAAAAAATTGATTGGATGGGTGAAGACCTCATTGGAACACACCAAGACAAGGTAGGAGTACCTATTAAGGAACAATAAAATCCCAATAAAGTCCTGGTACATTTAAATATCAACTTAAGTAAGTTTTAAATAAACTTATTTTTACAGATTTTTCTTTAGAAAAATAATTATGAACATTTTATTCAATATGAATAGACGTAACAAAAGAGCCTCAGGGAGCATTCCCTCCTATGGATCTTTGCCAGGAGCCCCCAGTAACCATGAGACCACCTATAATAAAAACCATGAGGGGACTGGAACCTGTGAATCATATGTTGGTGAACAGGGAACAGCCCCAAGTACTGTTGCCCTCCCCCAACCTAGAGCCAGAGAAGGTAGTAGAATTAAGCCCCCCTCCATTACAGGAAGGTTCCCTGCAGCCACCCCAGCAGAATCTGGCCAAGGAAGCAAGGATAAAAGACTTAGTCAGAGAGCACGTGAAATATTGGGAAGAGTTCAAAGAAGCCCAAGACAAGGAGGAAATGGTATCTATGAGAAAGATAATCTCCCAGGCAAAAGCTACCCCAATAGCTCTTCAGACAATGATTCCAAGGAAAGAGGTAGAATCCTACGTAGAAAAGTGGAATCCTTGGGATCAATTAGCCCAACTGAAAGGCAGAGTATCAGGAAAGAAGAGATCTTCTTCCCATCCAAAGCCAAAGGAAAAGAAGGATTGGGATCAGAAATGATCCCTAGCTCAAAAATGGAAAAAGGTGTACAACAATTAGCCTCTGATTCTGAACCCAGTAACTTGTCTAAACCAACCTTCAAGTTTTTTTGTGGAAATTTGGACAGTTTTTACACCCAAATGGATAATTTAACCTCTGTTGTGGCCAGATAAATTAAAAACCAAAAAAAGTCTGTAGGAATGGGAGATATTAAAGAGCATACAGAAAAATAATTGGAGACAACTAATCAAGGTAAAATTAGACAGACTCAAACAGTTGAGAATATTTTGTCAGGTATCCAAGAAGATTTTATTATGTCTTTTCAAAATTTAAAAGAAGAATTGGTGACACTACTAACAGCTCCATTTTTTTGCTTAGTGAGAAATCAGATCTGCTTAATAATACAGTGGACCTGAAACTTAATCTGATCAAGAATGATCTTAGAGACTTAAAAGTCTGTCTGACCAACCGCTTGGGGAGTACCACAGAGGAACCAAAACCTCCCAGACAAACAACAACTCCTTTTGCACCATCCTTACTAGGAATGCATAGGAGTGAGACCTTCAGGCCTACTCCCACTTCTGAAATGGAAAAAGCCCTCAAACCTTTACCCACAATTTCTGAATGGCCTAAATTTTGGTGAAGGAGAATACAATCATAGAAATTTCTTTAAATTTATTGACTATACCATAAACCCTTATGACCTACCAGAAGCTATAGCTGTAGTCAGGCTTCCCAGAATATTTGAACGAGTAGCCTGAGACTGGTTTATACGTAAAAGAGGAGAAGTGGGATCTTTAACATGGAATTCTTTGAAACTTCTAAGTAAAGAATAATTTGTTTCTAGAATGTGGAAAAGAATAAGGATGAAAAATTTTCAAAATTCCTCATTTGATCCCTCCAAGGATAAGCCTCACAAATGGTGCTTAGAACAGAAAAGAAGACTAGACTGCTTCTATCCAGATGCTGATAAAGAGGAAGTAAATGAAAGACTCCTCAAGTTGTGTCCTGGAAATCTTAACCATAGTGTAAGATGCAGGATGAGTATGGATGCTGACTTACCAACTCTAATAAATGTGTTAGAAGAAGTCATAGACATGAATAGGTTAGACAAGAAGGTTCCTTCTAGAACCAAAGAGAACTTCAACATTAACAAAACCAGAGAATAACCCCCTCTGAAAAATACCTCTGATAATAAGAAACCTGATGAGAACAGGGATAAAGAGAGAATGCCTGGAACTTTTTGGAATTTTAACAATACAGGGCATATGAGACAAGAATTCCCACTACCAAACAGAAAGATAGCACTCTTGGAAGGAGAACAGGAGGTTGAAGGGAATCAGAAATATGAAGATATAGCTGATACTGAAGGATCCCTTTCTGAATGTGAATTGATCTTGACCAACCCTATCAATGTAATAGAAGGAGATATAGGCACTTCTATAGAAATCAATAACCTCCATGGTGATTCTAGTTTGCCCAACAATGGGAAACTACCATAATTCCTAGACATATCACGGATTTTAAACCACTAACAGTAAAACCTATGAGTGGTAAGAGTTATACTACTGGTCAAACTTTTTATGCAACAGGATTGTACAAAGACAGACCTATAATATGGTTACTTCATAGTGGAGCTTTCTGCTCATGTGTCTGTACTGAATTCTTAAACAAATGGGATCCCAATTGGAAAGAACACCTTCTGCCCCTTGCAAAAGCCAAGTTTAGCTCTTGCAAATCTACCATGAATTCTATTGGAGTATGGAATGCTCCTATAATATTACCCCATAATAAAGGATCTTTGAGAATACATGTGGAATTTGTGGTATTTCTCAACATATTATGTGACTACCTGATAATAGGAAATGATGCTTTATGTCTTTATGGCAAAGATGTGTTCCAGATTAAAGTGAGAAAATTTATAGTTGGTGGTAATTGGGACAAGAAATTTAAGATATGGACCATCCAATCTAACTTCCCCTCTTCCAATTACCAAAAGCATAATGAAGGATTTAATCGAGAATACTTCTCTCAAGCAGCTCTAAATATGAAACTTTTTGAGGAACAGAAGAGAGATATATCAACAGACTGATTTGAGAACCAAAATGCTTTCTATACTGAAGATCACCTCATTGGTGATATCAAAGGACATGAAATGGTATTACCATTGAATATTAAGCATCCTTATCCTCCAAAACAAAGAAGACCAGCTTATCCCTCTAGTCCTAAGTCTAGAAAAGCTCTTGAGGAACATATCCAAGAACTGATAAACTTACAAGTATTAAGAAAAGTAGGGCACAATGAGAAGGTAGATGTTAGCACACCTGTAATTATAGCTTGACATAATGACAAGTCAAGAATGGTAGGAGACTTCAGAATGCTCAATAATTATACTCAGGCAGATTATTATCCTATAGCCTGGATTGATCATGCCCTACATAACTTGTCCAAAGCCAAATATATCACTACTATGGATATGCTTAAGGTTTCCACCAGATACCTATAAGCCCTGAAAGTAGAATGTTCATGAGAATAATCTGTCATTTGGGAATATATGGATATCTTAGGATGCCCTTTGGTATAAAGAATTCCCCATCACACTTCCAGAGAACAATGGATACAGTTCTAGGTACTAACATCAGACAAGGGTGGATGATGGTATATATAGATGATGTTATCATATACTCTGACAATTGGGATACTCATTTAAATCAAATAAGATTTGTACTCCAAACTATCTCCAAAGCAGGATTACAAGTATCCATGAAGAAATGCAACTTTGGGTATGAAGAATTGAATGCTCTAGGGCATATAGTCTCTGGTCTAACTCTAGCTGCTGATCAAAATAAGATAGCTGCTGTCATGAACAGATCCATGCCTCAAAATAAAACAGAGTTAATTTCATTCATTATTTTTTTCAGTTACTACAGACAGTACATCCCAAAGTTTGCTATGCTAACTAAAAGTCTGTATGAAATATCCAACAATAACACTCTCTTTGAAATGACACATGAGAGATTGAAAGACTATGAGGAACTAAAAGGAGCTATGACCTCTACTCCTCTACTTATTAAACCAGATAGATCCAAAACCTTTGAGCTTTACATTAACAACTGTATGGAATGGTTAGTACCTGCTCTACATCAAGAAAGTATAGAAGAAGACAAACCAGTGGAGAAACCAGTACTCTTCATATCTAGACAGATCAAAGATACAGAAAAGAGATATGGAGCCAGTCAAATAGAATGCTTGTCTCCAGTATGGGATTTATAAAAGCTACACTATTACTTAGAAGGCACCACTTCCAATTAATCAAGGACTGTAATTCTGTAAGAACTCTCATGAACATGAAGACCCCCAGCAGCCATATGCTCAGGTGGCAAATTACTATACAACAGTATAGAGGCCAGATGACTATAGTGCATAAATCTGGAGCTAAACAACAGAACACTGATATTCTAAGTAGGAATGATTTGCCTAATGACTCTAGAAATCCAGCATATGACCCTGAGGATCAAGATATCTTTCCTATCTTGAATATCAATCTTCTTGCGTTAGATGCTCCAATCATGGGGATCCACTTATGTGAATTAGATACTGCTTTCTTCAATCTAGTGAGGGACAACTACTCCTCTGAAATCAAGCTGCTGATTACCATTATGGAATGTGTGTTCCCAGAAGCAGCTCTGATAAATAGTTTACCTGCTTCATTACTTAAACCCTATAAAGCAGGAAGGTTTAATTTTTGGTATGGTCTCCTTTACTACAGACACCAACATTCCAGTGTATTGGGAACTAAAACAAAGAACATATACAACACATACTCCAGGAATGCCATGACAACTGTTCATCAGGGCATCTATCCACTGAAAGAAATTTGGAGAAAGTAAAACAAACTGCTTGATGGATAGACTGTAAAGAAATCACTATTAAGTATGTTACTAGCTGTGAGACTTGCCTAAAATCTAATAAAACTACTGGCAAAAGATTTGGACTCCTACATAAGATCTCTGAACCCAAAACTAGATGGGAAATCATTAATATAACTCTCTCCTGGTTATAGTTGACATATAGTCTAAGAAGGCAAAATTCTTACCTAAGCACAAAGAAGATAGTGCTATGGATGTAGATTTTCTATTATTTGGGAATAGGATCATGGCGGATTTTGGTATAACCAAGATTATAATCAGTGACAGAGACCTCAAATTCACCTCTGAATTTTGGAGGAATCTACATGATAAACGGGGTTTTACTTAAGCTTTTTCTACAGCATACCATCCCCAAACTGATGGATTAGCTGAAAGAATGATACAGACCCTAGAAGATGTGTTAAAAAGGTTCTTTAGCTTTGGTCTAGAATACAAGAAATCAGATGGTTATTGCCATGATTGGGTAAGCCTACTCCCATCTCTAGAGATGGCTTACAACAGCAGTAAACATTCTACTACCAAAGAAGCCCTTTACATAAGAGAAAGAGGATGGATACCAAAACTCCATAGGAATAAGTTAAACTATAACTTAGCCAACGTTCATCCAACATCTCTTGACTTCAAGAAAATGATAGATCTGGCAAAGAACAATGCTCAAAAATGTGTAGAAGAAGCAGTAGAATACAAAAAAAAAAGATGGGAAAAATCACACAGAGAACCTGAATTTAAAATAGGATATCAGATCTTGATATCCACTACAAACTTCAACAATTTAGCAGGTAACAGAAAGCTGAAACCAGCCTTTGTTTGACCATTTGTTATCACAAATATGCATGGAAAAAATTCTGTAGAAGTAATCCCAAGTGAAGAATTGTCAAGGAAACACGCAGTATTTCCTGTTAGCCTAGTAAAACACTTTCAACCAAGAGAAGGTAGCAACCTACCTCCAGCAATGATCCCAATAAAACCTGACTCTGTGAAAGTAAAAGGCAAGGTAAGCAGGATATTGAGAGACAAGAAAGAGAGAGTGCAAGGAAAAGATGTTAGACTATACTAAGTAAGATACAAAGGAGAATATGCAGACAAAGATGAATTTTTACCCGAGAATAATATACCTGATGGACCAATAAATCTTAGATACTACAGAGACAGCAAAAGGAACTGAAACACACATGGCATTTATTTTTTATCCCAACCATGCTCCAGATTTCTTTTCAGATATGGCCATATATTGGGGTGGGGGAATGTCAGCTTGCTACTATTGCAGAGCAAGCTGCAAAAGTAACAGGAATAATTTAAAAATAATAAATACTAAAATTAGCCTAAGAAAAAGTGGGAAAACCATGAATATTATTGCAGGAATAGATTTTACACCCAAAGTTAGGTAGGGTCACTCACTGACCCCACCCTTGAAATCCAACTACTTATATTTTTAAATAATTAAGGAAAGGAACACCAAAATACCACGGCACCATTATGGTACCTTTTTTGGCCAATTAAATATTTCACATTTATCTTCACGTATAGGTTTCACACCTAAAATTCAGTCAGAATTGAGGTGTTTTGTATATTCAGGAGTTACAGATGGAAATGTGATTTGTCACAATTCCCGCTTGCAGACGTAGCAGCCAATAGACCCGCGCGCAGCTGAGCTACAGCACTTTAACCCTGTCAAATCCGTGTACGCAGCCCCGGGCCTCTGAAAAGTACGCAGCCACATGATGAGTTGACAAAGTTACAGGTGGCCTGGGAAACCTAGGTACCATGTAAACATGCTACAACCTACACGGGAACATTATACATATGTAATGAATTTTCCTGTGGACAGGAGATAGTCTCAAAATTCATAAAAGTATATATAAATACCTAAATAACATTTAAACGTATTTTTTATTAAATATAATTTAAAATACCAAGAATGTCAAATGTGAGATAATGAATACTTATAAAAATATATTAAAATACTTTAATATTCATCTATGAGAGCTACAGAACATAAGTATTTTTGAGAAATACTAAGGAAACTAATGATGTAAAAATATTACATGAATAATCATGAATTATATTGTTAAATAATTATTTTAGTAAATCAACTAAAATTTGAAAATTAGGAGTAAAATCAATGTCATGACTTTACTCCAATTATTCAATACATAATAAGAACTGAACTGAAATCAGAATATAAGTAGGAATGTCTATTAAAATAATTATTAACTTAATCAGAACATTTATTAAGGATAATAAATGAAATAATAAATAAAATTGAAAAATTAGTCTTATTCACATGTCCAAAGATCAATTATAAAGTAGTATAGTTCCCATACCCTGTGGAATTAGATGTTAACCGTGCTACAGTACCAAGAAAACGTGACAGGATTCCACTTTGAACCCTGCTAGCCTCAGTGTCCCTCCCTTTGAGCCCCTGTACCCCTCAGAAGGACAATATTGGGGCTCAAAAAGCTTTAAATAAAGAGCTCTTTTGAGGATATTGATACCCAGAGACCCAGTTATATTTACATCCAGACACCGTGCCAAGGTAATAAAATACTTATAAGATATAAGTAATTGATTTATGGCTTTAGTCTGATTGTTAATATCTGTCCCCAACCCTTTTTATCAATTTAAACTTTTGAACAACCTTATAACCCCAGTAAACAGGTTTAACCCATCAGTGCACGTCCCAAAGAGGTACCAAAAGGATTTTATAATATACCAGTGAGTCTTATTATCCTTTCTCTGTCATGGCAGCTTGGTTACAAAGACCTGCCTCTGCACCGTGTATTTTATCTACATATTATCTTGGGGCAATATATCCTATAAGAATATAAATTAAAGGTTCCAAAGTAACCAGGCCTACATTTTTTCATACTGAATTCCCTGGAGAGAGGTGTTAAAGATCCCCAATATAGTTGTGCCCCCCATTAATTTATTTTATAATAAATTTATTAATATTGATTTATAATATAAAACCATAAACCAAACCAATAAACCTTGCAATAAGCTTTATCCAAATATTTGATGGATTTTTGCTGCATTTATTGAATAATATATTTATTATTTATTCTATCACCTCTGGTAGCTAAAGAATAGCAAGGATCTTGGCATCCAGGAGGCTGACATATATGTTGTATACATTCTTTGTTGCTTATTGTCAACACACTGGAGTGTTGGTGTCTATAATATAGGAGACCATCCCACAAGGTAAACCCTCCAGCTTTGTATGGTTTGAGGAGCTATGCTGGTCAGATATTAACCAGAGCTACTTATGGAGACTCAAATTAAAAAATAGTGATCAATAACCTAAGATCAGGGGAGTAGTTTTTCTTACTAAGTGAAAGAAAGCAGTATCTAATTCCCAAATGTGAATTCCCATGATTGGAGTTTTTAATTCAAGAAGGTTAATATTCAAAATGGGGAAGATATCATGATCTTCTGGATCATAAGCTGGGTTTCTGGGATCATGAGGCAAAGAATTTCTACTTAGAATTTAAGCGTTCTGGTGTTTAGCACCTGCTTTATGAACTATAGACATCTGAAATCTGTACTGTAGTATAGCAATTTTCCGTCTTAGCATATTTATACTTGGAGTTTTCATGTTCATGAGAGTCCTTACAGAATTGCAGTCAGTAATGACTTAAAATTTTGGACCTTTTAGGTAGTAGTTTAGTTTTTTTAAAGCCCGTAACAGAGCCAGGAATTCAATTTGAATAGCTCCATATCTTATCTCAGTGTCCTTGATCTGCCTGGATATGAAAAGTATTGGTTTCTTTACAGGTTTTTCATCTTGTATCAATTTTTGGCTTAATTCTGCTCCTAATCCATTGATACAAGCATCAATGTATAGTTTCAATTGGTGGAGTAGTCCATTTAGATTAGTACTGGGGCAGAATTCATAGCTATTTTTCATTCTTCATAGTCTTTCCACCTCTCATGTTTCATTTCAAAGAGATTATTTTTGTTTCATATTTCATACAAGCTGTTAGTTAGCACAGAAACTGTCAAAGGATAGCATTTTTACATTATGAGGCATTGGTATATTGATAACAGCAGCTATTTTATTCTGATAAGCAGTCAGTGTTAATCAAGAAACTATATGTCCCAGAGTCTTCAGCTCTCCATACCCAAAATTGCATTGCTTCATGCAGAATTTTAATCCCACTTTTTAAATTTTATGGAGGACTAGTCTAAGCTGATTTATATCAGTCTGCCAATCATCTGAGTATATAATGATATCATCTATATAAAACATCATCCATCCTTGCCTGATGTAAGTTCCTCAAACTGTGTCCATCATTCTTTTTAATTTTGATGGGGAATTCTTGATATCAATAGGCAGTCTGAGGTATTCATATATACCTAGGTGACAGATTATTCTCATAAATCTTCTAATCTCAGGAATTATTGGTAATTGGTGGAATCCTTTAAGCATATCCATAGTCGTGATGTTTTTTGCTTTTGACAAGTTATGCAGAGCATGATCAATCAGGGAGATAGGATAGCAGTCTGCTTTATTATAGTTATTCAGAATTCTGAAGTCTCCTACCATTTTGGACTTATCATTATGCCATTCTATTATGACAGGAGTAGTTATATCTACTTGCGCATTGTGTCCTAATTTCCTCAATACTTGTAGATTTATTGGTTCTGGAATATTTTCTTGAAGGGCTAATATAGACTTAGGGCTAGAAGGATAGGCAGTTCTCCTTGGATTGGGTGGGTAAGGAGGTTGTATGGTTAAGGTCAGACCCATTTAATGCCCTTTTATATCACCAATGGCATGATGTTTGGTACACAAATCATTCTGATTCTCAAAAAAAATGGTCAGTATATCTTTCTTCTTTTCTTTAGTGTCAGCCTCCTGGATGCCAAGACCCTTGCTGTCCTTTAGCCACCAGAGGTGATAGAATAAATAATCAATATATTATTCAATAAATGCAGCAAAAATCTGTAAAATATTTGGATAAAGATATTGCAAGGTCAATTGCTTTGGTTTATGGTTTAATATGATAAATCAATATTAATAAATTGATTATTAAATAAATTAATAGAGGGGCCACAATAATATTTGGGATCTTTGATACCTCTCTTCAGGGAATTGAATTTGAAAACATGTAGACCTTGTTACTTTGGAACCCTTAATTTATATTCTTGAAGGATATATTGCCCAAAGATAATATGTGTATAAAATACACAGTGGAGTGGCAGGGATTTTTAACCAAGCTTCCACCACAGTAAAAGGATAATAAGACCCACTGGTATATTATTTAACCCTTTGGGTACCTGTTGGGGAAGTGCACTGATGGGTTAAACCTGTTACTGGGGTTATAAGGTTGTTCAGCAGTTTAAATTGATAAAAAAGGGTTGGGGATGGATATTATTGATCAGACTAAAGCCATAAATCACTTAATTATCACTTATAAGTATTTGAATACCCTGGCATGGTGTCTGGATGTAAATATAACTGGGTCTCTAGGTATCAATATCCTCATGAGAGCTCCTTATTTATAGCTCTTTGAGTCCCAATATTGTTCTTCTGAGGGATACAGGGACTCAAAGGGAGGAACAATAAGGCTAGCAGGGTAACCAGTGGTAGCCTTTGATGTTTTCTAGGTTCTGTAGCAGGGGTAATATCTAATTCCAAAGGGTTTGCAAATTATTCTACCTTTTAATTGATGGGTTGGACCCGTGAATTTCACTAACATCTCCATATTACTCATTATTAATTGATTATCCTTGGTAAATGTTCCCAGTATGTTTATAATTCTTTTAAGAGAAATTCCTATGGGTAATCTGATTTCAAGTGGGTTCTCAGTATGTATTAAATGATTGGAGTAAAGTTTTGATATTGATTTTACTCCTTATTTTCAAAATTCAGTTGATTTACTAAAAATAATGACTTAAAAACATAATCTGTGAAAATTGAGGTAATATTTTAACATCATTAGTTTCCTCAGCATGTCAAAAAAGTATTGATGCCTTAATTTCTCACAATTTTATATTAAAGTCCTTTAATATACTTTTACAAATAATTGTTATCTTATTTTCGACATTTTTTGGTGTTCTTAATTCTATTAATAAAAAATACTTATAAAGCTTTTTTAGGTATTTTTATGTATTTTTAGATTATCTACTATCCACAGGACCATTTATTACATATGTAGAATGTTCTTGTTTAGGTTTTAGCATGTTAAAGTGGTACCTAAGCTTCTCAGGCCGCCTGTCACTCTGTCAGCCTGTAGTCCGATGGCTGCGTACTTTTCAGAGGCCCGGGGCTGCATACAAGGCTTGTCGGGGTATGCTGACAGAGTGGAAGTGCTGCTGCTTAGCCGCCGCGGGTGTATTGGTTGCTGCGGCTGCGTGCAGGAATTGTGACAGAACACATTTCTGTATTTAACTCCTAAAAAATACACAACACCTAAATTCTGAATTAATTTTAGGTGTGAAAACTATACGTGACAATAGACGTGAAATATTTAATTGTCCAAGAAGTCCCATAGTGGTGTGGTGGTATTTTGGTTTTTCTCTTTCTTTAATTATAAAAAATATAAGGAGTTGGATTTCAAGGGTGGGGTCAGGGAGTGACCCTACCTAATTTCGGGTGGAAAATCCATTTCTTCAATAATATTCAAGGATTGGATACTCCTTCTTAAGTTAATTTTAATATTCTTCTTTTTATGTTATTTTTGTTACTTTTGCAGCCCGCTCTGCAATAGTAGCAAGCTGACATTCAGAAAGCTTCTCATTCAAAGCAGCTTGAGAGAATTATTCTTGATTGAATTTTACTAAGTGTTTCTGATAAAGGGGAAGAGGGGAAATTTTTTTGGATAGTGCATATCTTGAACTTTTTGTTCCAATAACCTCCTACAGTAAACTAACTCCCTTCAATTTGAAACACATCTATGCCATACAGACATAAATTATCATTACCTATAATCAAGCAGTCACATTACCCTTTGAATAACACTACAATTTCCACTTGAATCCTCAGGGATCCTTTGGTCTGGGGAAGTAATATGGAGGCAGTCCATACTCCAATAGAATTCATAGTAGAGTTTCAAGAGATGAACTTGGCCTTTGGGACAGGCAACAGGTGATCTTTCCAAGTTGAATCCCATTTGTTCAAGAAACCAGTAAAGACACATGAACAAAAAGCCCCACTTTCAAGTAATAACCTCATTGTTTTTTCTTGATATAGTCCTGTGGCATAGCAAGTCTGGCCTGTAGTCTAACTTTTACAACTCCTGGGTTTCACTTTGAATGGTTTAGCTTCAGTGATATGTCTAGGGACTATGGAAGGGTCCCATTGTTTAGGTAAACTGGATTCACCATGAATACTGTTGATCTCCACAGAAGTACCTATATCACCTTCTATTACACTTATAGGGTTGGTCATGATTAATTCACATTCTGATAATGAACCTTCAGTATCAGCTGTTTCTTCATAATTCAATTTCTCCTCATTTTATGGTTCTCCTTCCATGAATTCTATTTTTCTTTTGGGTAATGGACAATCTTGTCTCATGTGCCCTGTTTTGCTACAGTTCCAACAAGTTCCAGTTATCTTTTCCTTATCATTATTCTTGGCAGGTTTCTTGTTATCAGGGACAGTCATATTAGGAGGTTGTTACCTAATTTTTTTGGTGTTAAAGCTCTCTTTACGTCTAGAGGGAACCTTTTTGTCAAATCCAATCAAACACATTTCTTCTTCTAAAAAATTAATCAGTGCTGGTAATTCAGTATCCATACTCATTCTGCATCTTACAGCATGGTTAAAATGACCAGGAAACAGTTTAAGAAGTCTTTGATTAAAATATTCTTTATCAGAATCTGGATTGAAGCAAACTAGTCTCCTCTTCTGCTCCAGACACCATTTGTGAGCTTTATCTTTGGAGGCGTCAAATAATGAATTCTCAAAATTCTTCATCATTTTTGTTTTACACATCCTAAAACCTAATTCCTCTCTTTTACTGATAAAACAATCTATTGCTACTCATTTAAAGAGCCTAGGCAGTCTGAATACAGCCATACCCTCTTGCAGTTCATAAGAATTTATGGTATAGTCAATAAATTTGGTGAAATTTATATGTTTGTATTCTCCTTCACCAGAGAGTTTAGGCCATTCAGAGATAGGGGGTAACATTTTGAGGGCTTGTTCCGTTTCAGGAGTAGGACTAGGCCTGAAATTTTCACTCCTTTGCATACCTGTTAGGGGTGGTGCATCAGGGGTGGTAGTTTTTCTGGGAGGTTTTGGTTCCTCTGTGGTACTCCCCAAGGGGTTTTTCAGATGGAATTTTAAGTCCCTAAGATCATTTTCAATTGAATTAAGTTTCAGGTGCACTTTACTATTAAGTAGATCTAATTTTTCAAAAAGAGTTAAAATAGAATTATTCTTTAGTTCTTCTTTCAATGGTTGGATGGAAAAAATAAAATCTTTTTGAATAACTGATAACATATTCTCAATTGTTTGTGTTTGACTTGTTTCACCTTGATTTATTTTTTCAAATAATTGTTCTGTATGTAACTTAAGATCCTTCATCCCCACAGACTTTGATTGGTTACTAGTTAATTTGGCCACTACTGAGGAAAACTTATCTAATTGGGTATAAAAAGCATCCAAATTACCACAAAAAAGTTTGAAATCATGACACATATCATTGGAAAAGGAATTAATTACATCTGAGGTTGGTTTAGGCAAAGCACTAGTTTCAGGATTAGAAGCTAATTGTGGTACATGTTTTTACACTTTTGAGGCAATCATATTATCTGATCCCAATCTTTCTTTCCTTTGGGCTTTGGATGGGAAGAGAATCTCTTCTTTCCTGATTCTTTGAATTTTAGTTGCGCTCATTGATCCCAAGGATTCCATCTTTCTACATAGGATTCAACGTCTTTCCAGGGGATTATCTTCTTAAGAGCTATCTGGGACGCCTTTTCTTGGGATATTATATTTTTCATGGAGAATAAGTCCTGTTTGAACTTGGCTTCTTTGAATTCTTCCCGGAATTTCACCTGCTCTTTGAATAATCCTTTGATCTTGGCTTCCATGGAAAGCTTGTGCTGGGGTGGCTGTAGAGAACCTTCTTGCAACTTTGAGGGTTTTTATTTTACTAATTTTTTCCGGAAATAGGTTGGTGGAGGGAAGCAGTACTTGGTTCTGCTCCTTTTTGAACAAAATTTGAATCACAGGCTCTAACCCCCTCATTGTTGTCATTATGAGCTACCTCACAGATTCTGGGAGCTCCTGGCAAATATCCATAGGAGGGAACTCTCTGTGAGGCCGTTGTTTTGCGTCTGTTCATATTAATATATTTATCAGTATTTTTCTTGTAAAGAAAAATCTATGATAACAAGGTATTTTAACTTACTTAAGTTGATATTTAAAGCCACTGAGAATTTATCAGGGTTGAATTTATCTTGAAAAGGTAATCCAACAGGGTCTTGGGGGGTCCAAATGAGTTATTCTCCAGTTTAATGTATACTTTAAGGATTTCCAGAAATGTCTGGTGACTCTTGATCAAAAAGATCAACTTCCAGGGAAGTAATTTCTAGGATAGAAGCGCTCACTGATTGTATAAAAGACAGATTTTATTGGTAAATAAAATATATTAATATTGTTTCAATAAAATAATGTTATAAAGATTTTTACTCAATTTTGGATTTCAAAAAGTAATTCATACAGTTTTTATTCCGAGATTTTTGTTGTATTAATAAAGCTTGAAATTTAATGCGCCTATGAAGGTCTTCTTTTTCAAGGCGTTTATACAGTTTTTTATGGTTACACAAGATTTCAAGTTGTTCAGCTGGAGTTAAAGCTTCACAACCTGTTGGTTTATAATTGTTAATGTATTCTTCTTTTCTAATTCTTAAAATTTATAAATAGTATAATATGAATTCTGAATTGGTATTCAAATCCACTGAAAGATTAGTTAATAATAAATGATGGTTAAAATTTCATAAAAATTGTATCTTAATTCATTTTTTGTAAAAATGTCTGGTCCAAGGTATTAAATATAATAAATGAAATATTTCCCTGGCCATACCCCCAATTTTCAGCTTCCTGAATGCCAAGGTCCTTGCTAAATTTTAGCTACCCAAGGTGATAGAATAAATAATAGATATATTATTAGGAAAATGCAGCAATAATTGGTAAAATATTTGGATAAAGCAAATGCAAGGCAATATGGTTTGGATATTAATGATTATTATGAATCAATATCAATAATTTTCTTATTAAATTAATGAAAAGAGGAGCAAAAAAGATATTGGGGACTTTAACACCTCTTCCTCAGGGAATTCACTTTGAAATTCATAGACCTGGTTACTTTGGAGCCTTTAATTTATATTCTTAAAGGAGTTATTGCCCAAAGATAATATATATACAAAATATTTGGTTGAGTGGAAGGGCTTTGTAAGCAAGCTTCCAAAACATAAAAATGATAATAGACTTGCTGGTATTTTATTTAATCCTGTAGGTACCTTTTTGGGATGTTCACTGATGGGTTTAAACCTGTATCATGGGTTAAAGGTTGGCCAGAAGTTTAAATTGATAAAAATGGGATTGGGATTGATAATATTAATCAGAATAAAACCATAAATTACTTCCTTATCTATTATAGGTATTTGATCACTTTGGCATGGTGTCCCAATGTATATATACCTGGGGTACCCATAACCACGAAAGAGCTATTTCTTCGTAGCTTTTTTTGGGTCCCAATTCTGTTCTTCTGAGGGATATGGGGGGTCAAAGGGACGGGTTCTAAGGCTTGCAGGGTAACCAGGAGTAGCCCATGAAGATTTCTTGCCACTAAAGAACAGGTATCATTTAGCTTAACAGGGTAAGGGAATTATTTCACTCTTTTATTGAGTTATTGGGATGTGAATAACAACTTCTTTCTCAAAATGATCTTTATTCCATTAATTATCCTAAGTAAATATTCCCAGTTTTTTGATATTTCTTCTTATTAGAAATTCCTACAGATAATATGATGTAAGATAAGTTCTCATCATGTATTAACTGATGGGAACACAATCATAATAATGATTTTGGTCCTTATTTTTGAAATTTTGTTTATTTACTTCAAATAATTAATTTAAAATATATTCTTTAGGAATATATTTAATATTTTTACATATTCAGTTTTATTTTTATCTCACGGAAATTTTGATATCTTGAAGTCCTCACCTTTGTAAACTCAAGGTATATTCAAAAATTTTTCAAGCTTTGGTATTCTTATTTTCAACATTTTAGTATTTACTTATTATATTTTGGAAAATAAGTAAATGTACATTTTTAGTTAATTTATATAATTTTATTTATTGTTATACTATATCATATCCAAGGGAAATTTATTAAATATGTAGCATGTACCCATATTGGTAGTAGCACCTTTACATGGTACCCCAGCTCTCATGCCTTCTGTCAGCCTGTCAGCCAATAGTCCTGTGGCTGCATACTTGTCAGATTCCAAGGAATACATACCCGGCTAGTAATGATAGGTAGACAGGGTGGCAGTCCAGCTGCTCAGCTGCATTCAGATTTTTTAGTTGCCACAGCTGTGTGGGGGAATTGTGACACATCACTTGTCCACACATAACTCCTCTAATTAAAAGAATTCATGGATTCTGACACAATTTTGACTGTGAAACCTATACATGGGATTTCTTGTGAAATAAAAATTTCCAGAATCTCAAAGCCATGCCTTATAGGAATCTTTCATTAATTGTTTGAAAATATAAGGGGTTGGAATTTGGGGTAGGTATCAGTGAGTGACCCTACCTTAAATTCAATGGAGAATCAGAATTTGAACTAATATTTTTCAGATTATTTTTTATTTCATACCTTTTTTATTCATTTTTATTTTATGTTATTTTTTTGTTGCTTTGGCAGATTTCTCTGTGATAGTAGCAAGCTGACACCATTTATATCTCAGACTCTGCAGTCTTGCATCAAATGGAACAAGGCAGAAATTTTATTCCACTTCCAAAAATGTTTACCTGCATGCCTCATCAAACCAGTTGCAGTTGGGGGACACAAGGCAACCTGCCATCAGAAGCTTATCAATTGGGTGATTGAGCTTGATAATAGCTATCAAAACAAGAACCACTGTTGGAAAAAAACCATGGATCTTTAAAATTGGCTCCAAAGGTAGAAGACTCCTCAAAGAATAATTTGAAGAATCAAAAAAACTCCAAAACTAATAAAACCTTGAAATCAAACTCAAAAGGGAAAGCCCTTTCCAAAACTCCAAAGTTTCTGGAAAAAAAAATGGGAATGCTCCGGAACAAGGAATGGAAAATGAGGGGAAAATATGGTTGATGTATGTTTTGTAGAGAAAAAATTGATTTCAATAGTTGTGCAAATCAGCTAAACAGCCAAAAAATTGGCTTTTACTTTTTCTGTTACTCCCAAGGAAAACTAAAAATTATCTAAATTACAGAAAGTCAATGTTTGCACTTGCAAGTGACTTGGTGCTCCAAGTTCAAGATTTGTCCTCTTCCATTCCTAAAATACTCCCATCCTGTTTTACTTGATTCTGGCCCTAATTTTTCTTTCATAAGTTCATCTCTTTCCACTTCCAAAAATCTTAAATGTTCCAAGATAGGTGAATGCCCCATTCATCAATTAATTAGTGCAACTCCACTGTCTCATTGGGTTACCCAAAAGGCCAAATGGACCTTAAACGTTTCCAGTTTCCATAGCCTCAAATGGGATTTATTTTTTTTAGATATTCCTTGAATGAAAAAACCATTCTAGGCCACAGATTCCTAGTTTCATGAAACCCAGATGTGAATTGGAAAGAAGGGGTAATCAAACTTTGAAACTTTTGACCCAAAAATACTAAGCCTTCTGTAAAACAGGAATTGAACAGCCTAGCCAAAACTGTCATTGAGTTGGATGACAACCTTCAGCCAGGGGATTTAAAATTTCCAGACCTTCATTCCAAAGTACCCTCTTCAAATTTAGGAGTTATTACTTATATTTCCAACTTACCTCTTTGAAGAGAAACAGGTCCCTACCAAAAGGTGTATTTTGAGCTGCCTTATCCTCTTGCATTGTTCCCGCACTTCAAATTGGGTTCTTGGTGATTAAAAGATTGAAGATTGAGAAATCATTCCAGAGTCTGTAACTTTGGCTTATCATGAATTTTCTGAAGTCTTCTCTGCTGTAAAGGCAGATAAACTTCCTACATCCTTTTCTTTTGATCACAGGATTGAACTTACTGGCCCACCTCTGGCACCCAGATCAGTCTACTCTCTCTTGAAGCAATCATCAACTGCAATTCATGAATACATCGCAAAAAATGTATCAAAAGGATTTCTTTGAACAAGAGATTTGAATTCTGGCTCTCCCATCCTATCTGTCTTGAAGCAAGACAGCAGCCTTTTCCTTTGTGCTAACTACAGAAAACTGAACCAGGTAACCTGGAAAAATGCCTACCCAGTATTGCCCATGTCACACCTCCTCACTCTCTTCCATACCTGAGCTTCTTATTTTTCAAATTTAGACCTTTAAGGCGCCTAAAACCTAATTAGAAATGCAACAGATAATGATTATTTGACCTCAATGAGAACCTGGTTTAGTATTTATGAGTATACCGTCATGAATTTTGGCCTCTGCAACACTCCTTCCACTCTTCAACATTTTGTTAAGAACATTTTTTATGATCTTGTGGAGAAATACCTTGTGGTGTATCTTGATGATATACTTGTCTACTCAAAAAAATTTCAGGATCACATTTCAAATTTTCAAGAGGTGCTTCAAATACTTTTAAGGAATAACCTGTTTGCTAATACCTCCAAGTGCAAATTTCATACACATTCCCTTCAGTCTTTGGGTGGATAGTCTTGCAGCATGGAATATTGATGAACCCAGGAAGGATTCAGAGCATACTAGAATCTCCCAACCCTTCTTCAGTCAAGTAACGTCAAGTTTTCCTTGGTTTCAGTAACTTTTACAAGAGATTTATTTAGCATTATTCCAAGAGATTTATTGAGCATTATTCCAAGAAAACCCTGAAACTTACTAACCTTCTTCAAAAAGACACTCATTTTTTTTTACACAAAAAGCCTCTTTGGAGTTCAAAACTCTAAAAAAATTATAAACACTGCTCCAATACTTGCTCATTTTATTGAGCTAACTCACAATACTTTGGAAACAGACACAAGTGACTATGCAATACCAGGATTAATCTTCCAGATTTCCTCCTTTTCCTCTCTTTTTCATCTCATAGAATTTGATTCTCACAAATTGCTTGCTTCAGAGCTTAATTGCAAGATTCATTGAAAGGAACTTCTTTCGATTTTGTACTGCTTGAAGAAATGGTGTTCATAACTTTTGAGCCTTGAGGAACCCTTTGAGGTTTTAACTGATAACAATTCTCTTAAATTTTTCATGAGCTCAAAAGTCCTTACACGCAGACAGGAATGCTGAGGCAAATTCCTCTCCACTTTAAAATTTAGAATCACGCACCACCCTGGGAAACAAGTGGTAGTCCCGGATGCACTTTCACCTCAGGACAACATCTACCCAGGGGGGGGGGGGAGCACCTTTTCCCAATAACAACACTGAAAACATTAGAACACTCTGCTCTCATCAGTCTTCCCAAATCAGTTTAACCAACACCCACCTTCAAGACAAGGTTTCCAAAATTTGAAAAGCTCAAATCAATGATGCCAAGGGTAAAAACCTTTGTAAGAGTGCAAAAATATTAGATAATGATTACATTATTGACAAAAATGGTAATTTATTTTATAAAAATTGTATAGTAGTACCTGATAATACTAGGATTAAGTTAGATATCTTCAAGTCTTGGCATTATTCTCTGCTTGCTGGTCATCATGGGAATTTTAAAACCTACCAATTTATTTCACAAGAATTCTACTGGCCTGGTCTGACCAAGGAAGTAAGTGTGGAGAATCACAGAGGAGACTTGTGATAGGTTTCATCCTCTCACAGTTCTCAAGAATCCCGCGCGTACACATCCCTCTGTGAAAACTCCAGAAGGAGGTCACGGTTGTGACGTGCACATCAGTAGCCGCACTGTTAGATGAGTGCTGGAAGAGAATCCTCAGGGTCTCCTCTTCGGAGGTTCTTCAATCATTTTCAATTTCATTTTGTTTTCTATTTCTTTTCAAATTCTCCTTTGGTATCTCTTATATATATACATACAATCTAAAAACCCCTGTCTCTTCTCAAATCATTCAACCTCAAGCCAAGACTCTCTTCTCAAATCATTCAACCTCAAGCCAAGACTCAAGACAATAGACCACTGTGTTCAAACAGATCATTCGTCAATCATCAACACTCTGCCTCTCTAACTGGTGAGACCAATCCACATTCAAGATTGTCCGAATACAAATCAATCTCTGAACGTTCTCTCACTGTTTAGCCTCATCATGTTCTCTCCTAGTCTCCTCTCAACTTCATAGTGATTTAGTCCAGTCATCATCATCCTTGTGCTGGTATTTCTATTCAATTGTTCTATTATCTGATTTGATTATTGATTCTCATTGATTGATTATTCTGTTTAGTCTTGCTGGTTGAAATTTATAACCATCAATTTTAGTAATAGTAAGAGACTATGTTAGCATGTGCTATGTTTGCAATTTCAACAAGTCCTTGAAAAACCAGAATTATGGGCTGCTCCAGCTGCTTCCAATCCCCGCTTTTCCTTGGAACTTTTGTTCAATGGAGCTCATTTTAAAAAAACCAATTTCTAGTGTTTATGATGCTATTTTAGTAGTAGTAGATTGCTTCCCAAATATGGCTTTATTTCTTTGGAGTACTGTGACTGCCTCTTTGGAAGACTTAGCTAATTTATTCATAAAATATGTATTTTTGAAACATGGCCTACCTGAGAATCTATTTAGTTATTGTGGATCTTTGTTTGTCCATAGGTTCTGGAACTTTCTATGCCAACATTTGGAGATCATTCACAACTTATCAACAACTTACTGCCTGGAAACAGATGGAGGGCAAAACCAAGCAAATTGATCAGATTCTTGAACAGTAGCTTTGAATTTAAATATCTTACCAACAGGAATAATGGTCACAATTTCTCCCATTAGCCAAGTTTGCCTAAAAAAACTCCATTCATTAATCCACCAAACAGTTCCCTTCCAGACTCTTTATGGTAAAAATACAAGATTGCCCTCCATGCACATAGAACCTTCTCAAACCAATAGCAATTATCTTACTGAAATTCAATCCCTTCAATCCCAACTCCAAAAAACCACAAATTAGAAAACCAGAGCTACAAGGAGCAAGCAGATTGCCTTTGCAATATGGCACCAACCCTTGCAGTAGGAGATCAGGTATGGCTTGATGCTTGCAGAATTTTCAGTACTTTCCCAACCCAAAAACTATCTGAAAGAGAACTAGGCCCATTCAAATTCAAATCAATCATCTTTACCAACACTTTCAAACTTACCTTACCTGCAAATGAAAAGGTATCCATCCGGTCTTTCATGTGTCTCTGCTAGAGCCAGCTCAAGTCTTATACCCAACAAGCTGGAACCGGTCAATGTGCAGGATCATCTAGAGTGGGAAGAAAACTGTATTCTGGATTCCAGGTTCTGCAAAGGAAAACTTCATTACCTGGTTAAATGGACTGGCTTCCTGTCGGACAAAGATTTCACCTTGTGGGAACCAGCCCATCACCTTTGCAACTATTCTCATTTGTTGTGAGACTTTCAGGCAAACTATCCTTGCAAACCTTGCCAATATCAGTTCCACCCCTTCCAGTCATCTTCCACATTTCCATCCTATATTTCATCTCATCCAATCCCATTACACTTCTCATTCAATCCCATCCTATCTAATTTCCATTTTGTTAAAGTTGTTCCTTTTTTTGTTGAAACCTTGATTTTATATATTTATTTATTTTCCTTATTTCAAGTAACAGAATAGTTTTATCTCTTAAGAAAAAAATAACATTAATAGTAATAAAATACATAAAAATAAAAAATTTCAAAGTTTTGTTTTATTTCTTTTTCTGCCTCTTCCCAATTTTCAGTCAATTTCAAATTGAATTTTTCCAAATAATCATCATTTATTGAAAACAACATTTGTTTCAATACAAAAACTTATGTGACCAAATTTTCCTCAAATTTTTCCTTGCATTTTGCATTCTGAGCCCTCTTCTTCCAGGCATTACATCCATCCTCCTCCAAGAGTTCCTCTTAGGCCCTCTCCCTTCAAAATTGTGACCAAACTTCCTTGAAAGTGCCAGTCAACTGCCTTTCATCAGTCTTGACTAGTACCACAACTTGCACTTGGGCTCCTTTGCCCTGGTTTTCCATTCCATCCCTTTCCACTCCATTTTCTTCTTGCTGTCCCTTCTTGTTTCCTCCTTCCTCTCTTTTTTCTCCATATCCTCCCCCAAATTGTGGAAAGTAACCAACAGCTCCTCCCCTAGTTGTCCTTAAGTTTGGAAGCATTGGTCTCAGTGTCTGTAAGGTTAAGGATGCTCCTTTACTTTTAAGGAAAAGAGGGAGAGAGATAGAGAGAGTAAAAAAAATGATTAATTCCTTCCCTTCCTTTTCCTTTCCCCACCAAAGATCCAATGATAAGATGATATGATAAGAGCTGGGATTGAGAGCGCGCACTTTATTCCCAAAATCTCAACTATAATCAAAGTAAAAGCACAATGATAGCCCAAAAACAAGTGTAAGAAAAACCCCAGCCCCAGAACCCTAGCCTAACCCTAATCCATTCCCTGCCCACTTACCCTTACTTACATCCAGTTGGCCTTCTCATGATGTGGCCCTCCACCGCGCCCTAATTGGAGCCCCCCGCTTGTCAGTATCTTCCCCGCGGATTGGCCAGGGCTTGCACACGCCTGGCCCGCGCCTATAGCCTCAATTGCTCCGCCCAACCTCCCCAAACTAGCTGCCCATGAACCTGGTCAGGCCAGCTCCATTCTTGAGTCTGTAATGTCCAAGCGGGCTGGGGCGCCCCACATTCAATCAAGCCCAACCCATGCCCAGTATGCTGAGCCCTGCGGTGCCTACTGCTGAGCCCGCTACAGCTGCTTCTGAGCCCGCAGCCGCCACTTCTGAGACCACGCGCATCTGAGTTCTGAGCCTGACATACCAAATGCTGAGCGGGCCAACCGCGGCGCGGTTCCCAATCCAAGGCTATATAACAACACCACATCCCCCCAACTTGATTTCTGTCCCCAGAGGTCTTCCATTTGCAACCTAAACCGTTCTTGCACCCACTAACCAAGTCATTCCCCTCCCTTAATTCACCCCATCTCATCATTGTTAGGCCGTGCACCTACTGTGCCAGGAACTGGTTGCCCTGTATCCTCCTGTCCAGCCATTGCGCCTGCTTGTCCTGCAGCGCAGGTCATTGAGGTTGCTCGCTTGGCAAGACCATGTCCCGGGACCATCCTGGACCCAATCTGGCTTGCCCACGCAAGAGGGCTCTCCACGGCTTGTTTGTAGTCTCTAGCAACAATTTGATCTTGGAGCAATCATGGACCCCGCCTGGCTCCCCTTCATCCCGTTTTCCCCACACTCCGCCTCCACCAACCTTGGCAAAAAGTTGAAACTCAGCATCCCCGCTTTGCCGTGCTGGACCTCTGCCTAAGAAGGACTTTTCAACTCCTGCAGACTGGTGCACAGCTCTCTGCTTCTGGGCCAACCAATTCTGCCTAAATCAAGGCGTGAACAACCCACAAGTCGAGGAACTCTTTGGACAGCGCCTGGCTCCTCCTCCAGCCCCCAGCCCCACTCCCAGTCCTCCAACCCCTTCTCTCCCGGCTCCTGGAACCCCTCCTCTGGCGGCTCCAGCGGCCTCACTGTCACCGGCCTGGCAAACATCACCAAAGCCTGCAGGATGGGATTGTCCCAAGCTCCAACCCCAGCTCAACCTTGCGCAGCCACTCCGGAAATCCCTACTGGTCTGGCGCTAAGGGAGGCACGCTTTGAGGAATTTGTGGCCAAGTTGGAAAATCTCCTCCAGCGGTTCCTTTCAGTTCTTGGCTTTTGTGGAGCCCAATCCCAAAAATGTCTCTTGCTATTGTTCCAAGGACTTGTGAACGCAGCACAGTTGGAAATGGTGAAGTTTATGGACCTGATTTTGGCAGATTTCCCCCTCCCCTTTTCCCTTCTTTTCTTTATTTGTTTTTAAAAGCTCAATTCTGTCCTTTCCAAAGAAGTAGAATTTTGGCGTGCTATTTTTTGTTGAGTGAGAGTCCTTGGGCCTGAAGTGAGAGTGAGAGTGAGTAGAAATCCGCACCCATGTGGGAGCCCCGCAAGCAACCTTCAGTCTGAGTAAAAGTGAGAAAAACAAATAGCTCTGCCTATGCGCACAAACCTGAGAGGACAAGCCCTGTGATCCACGCCCTATATTTTCAATGCCTCCGGAAAGGAGTACCTGGACTGCCCAAGAAAAACTGCCACACAGTTGCCCACACCCTTTCTACAAGAGATAAACAGACAAGCCTCCAGCATGCCCCCACAACCATCTGAGAGAGAGAGAGAGATAATAAGAGAAAACAAAATTTGGGGTGCCTAGTTATTCCGGCTGTGAACCGGCTAGGACAGCCCCTCACCAAGTCAAGGTTGTCAAGCAGCACCCCAACCATACTTCCACCACATTACTCCCATCCTTAGAAAAAGAAAAAGGTAGAGAGAAACAGAGAAAAATAGCCAGAGAACAAAAGGAAAAGTAAAAGAAAAGGAAAGAAAGATTTTTTTTTGCAGCGCTCCTGGTCCCGCTTTCTGCTCCACCTTAGTTTCCTCTGCGGGGCTTTTCCTTGCTTATATGGGCCTGGAATTGCGCCCTGCCTGCTTTCCTGCAATTCAACAGCCCAAAGCCAGTACCAATCCAAAAACCAAATCAAATCAAAGAAATAAGAAATCAAACATTCTGGGGTGTCTAGTTGTTCTGGCTGTGAACCAGAAAGAACCCCCTCACCAAATAAGGCTTCCCCTTCTTTCCTAGCTCCGCCCCAGCTTGGCAGCTGTACCCAGCGGTTTGCAGCCATCTACTCTTCCAGAGCGGCACATCAGGTGCAGGCTCCTCAGAAGCCAAACAGTCAGAGCCAACTGGGTCCTCCATTGCTTCCACTACCACTCCCTGAGTCCGCTTTGTCCCCCACTGTCTCATAAAAAGAGGTGAAACCGCGCGGAAGAAAGAGCTTCACATAAAAAGCCGCAACCTTTGGCTTAAGAGGGGCCCCATCCAACTCCTCAAGCTGATAATTCCACTCATGAACTTAGAGGCCACGCGGTATGGGCCATTCCATTGGTTAGAAAAAAGAAGCCCCCATCAAGAGTCCAAACTCTGATTTTAAATCAGCACCAGGCCCCCCTTTTGCAAAGGGTTGTGGAGGCAATGGGAACAGAGCTTGTCCCAATACAGAACTGATGCCATCCGGGTTTTCCAAAGCGGTTTTGCTGCCTTTGCCAAAGTTTCCTAACTTCAAAGAAGCTGCTTGGCGTGGGCCTTGATAAGATCTGCGGAGGTCTTGACCTTCCACCAGTCAACTCCCAAAAACGTCTACAGCATGATGTCCACCAGAAGAATGGGCTGCTGCCCAAAGAGCAGCTCTTAGGGTGCATACCCATTGATTGATTCACGGTGATCCAATCCGCAAAGAGAAGCACCAGAAGCACCTTTTGCCACGTCTTGCTGGCCTCTCTGCACATCTTCAATAGGGTATCCTTGATGGGTTGGTGTCCCTTCTCAATCATCAAGGCGCCTTCTGGATAGTACTCCGTAATGCGGCCAAAATTTGCCCCCCAACTCCAAACCAACGTCATCAAGCAACTTGAAACTCCACACCCCCGTCCAATTTAACCAGACAGAGGGATCCATTGCAGGCAAACCAACCTCCCTCCAAGAATTGGGAAGCCTTTTCTGCCAACAAATTCACCAAGGGGCGCGCCTCCACCCATCCCAACAGGTCATCCCGCGCAAAAAGCAAGTAAGCAAACTTTCCTGCTTTCATGTTCACCACATCAACAGAAACCGGCCCAAACAACGCTTCCTCTCCTGCGGGGTGACAAACCTCCTTGGACAACTTTGAAATACGCCACTGGAAGGCTTTGCATGACTTTACCCACTCCCCGACCGCTGGGACAACTCCCAGCCACCAGAACTGCGCCTTCACCCTCCTCCGCATCTCAATTTTACCCTGATGGCCAAGGTTGTCATTCAAACACCTCAGGATCACTTCCTGATCCATCCTAGAAATTGCAACCACAAGGGGGATGGGGGCACTCCGCCGCCAAAATTGCCTGTCCTGGAGGTAGAATTTCACTGCGCGCCACCTTGCCCATTGGATGACCGTATCCGTTGTGCCTTTGGGGAACTGGAGATCTTGCAAATAAGAACACAAAACCGCGTAGCTTTGTGGTGGTTATTTATAGACACACAGGCAAGTGGGCTTACCACTGGAAATTGAAATTGGAGCGGCTCAGCTGTGGGTGGAAGTATTCAGTAAAATAGGCTGAGAGAAGTGCATTGGCGGACTTTCTATTCTGGAGTACAATAGCTGAGGGCCTGGCGGATGCAATGAGTTTAACAATAGAGAGAGTGATGAAAAAATAAATTCCTTTCTTCCAATCCTTCCCATACCATTCCCTGGTGGTCTGGTGATGATATATGATGCTATGATCTGATGATCTATGATCCAATGATCCCTCATCCAACCAAGAGTGGATAGTGAGGTTTTTTTGAGTCCTCCCTCTCAACCCTAACCTAGTTAAAACCACAAGCAACAGGGTAGATGAGATATTACCCCAAGTACAGAACCCTATCTCCACCCTAACCCTACCCCGTACCACCCACCCTGTCCAAACCCTCCCCTTCAATATCAACTATTTCTGGTTTGTCCTTCTCATGGCGCAGCCCTCCGCTGCACCCTAATTGGAGCCCCCCTGGGTTTATCCGTCTGCACGTGTCCCTGGATCCCGCAATCCGTGAGTTGGCCCGCGCAAACCTTGGATCCCGCAATCCGTGAGGCAGCCTGCGCAAACCTCCCCGGCGCGTATAACCCCTGATTCCCCGTCCCTTGCCTTCCGGACTAGCCACCCACAAGCTTGGTTGGGCCAGCTCCATCACTTGGTCTGCTTTCCCTGGGCGGGTTGCAGCCCGGCTCCCCCAGAGTAGGCCCGTCCCGCACCCGGTGCCAAGCCCCGCAATCCCTGCCTCTGAGCCCTCATCCGCTGCATCTATCCAACCCGGAGTTGAGAGTGAGGTGTTCTTGAGTCCTCCCTCTCAACCCTAACCTAGGTACAACAACAAGCAACAAGATAAATGAAATATGACCCCAAGTACAGAACCCTAGCTTCACCCTAACTCTACCCCATACCACCCACCCCGTCCCAAACCATCCCCTTCAATATCACCTATGTCCGGTTTGCCCCTCTCATGGCGCAGCCCTCCGCCACGCCCTCCTAGGACCCCCCGGTTTATCCGTCCGCGCGCATCTGCGGATCCCGCAATTGGTGAGTTGGCCTGCGCTTATGCCTGCGCCAACCTTGGATCCTGCAATCTGTGAGTTGGCCCGCGCTTATGCCTGTTCAAAACTCCCCGGCGCGTAGAACCCCTGATTGCCCCGCCCTTGTCTTCTGGACTAGCCACCCACAAGCTTGGTCAGGCCGGCTCCATCACTTGGTCTGCATTCCCTGGGCGGGTTGCGGCACGGCCCCCCCAGAGTAGGCCTGTACCAAACCTGGTGCCAAGCCCCGCAATCCCTTCCGCTGAGCCCTCATCCGCTGCGGCTGAGCCTTCATCTGCTGCTTCTGAGCCCTCATCTGTTGCTGCTGAGCCCGCAGAACGCACTGCTGAGACCGCGGGCACCCCAAATGCTGAGCCCGACCTACCCAAATGCTGAGCGCGCAGCCTGCAATGCAGCTCCAAATACAAGTTTATAAATACAACACCACAACAGACCACCCATTTTCCTCAACTTTGAAGGAACTAGTGGAAATCTCACCAGTAATGGCGGAGGAAATGATTGCAATCTTCAAGAAGTTGGCAGGGAATAAGGAGGAAAACCCAAAACCCAGGGAAGAGGAAAAAGTTGGTTCTCTCAATGCGGGTGGAACGTCTTAGGAGTTAGTGGTGCTATTATGTGCCCCTTGGGATATTTGGAAATGTGGATTGGAGAAAAAAGGTTTTGGGAAATAGCTGATAGAAGTTCAATGATAAAGTTCCTCCCATTGAAATTGGCAACCAATGCGGTATTGCTCCAAAACAAGGCAAAAATTGGGTTGCGGACCTTACAAGGTTTTGAATTTGTGGTAAAAGGAGTGGTGGAGAAAGAAATGATGGAAGTAGAAAAGGAATAAGCTGCGCTATTGTATTTGGTAGTAAGCCGTTCCATTTCATACTTGGTAGGAAATTCCCTTTTGCCTTCCAAGTATCTATTGGCTTCTGTCTGGATACTAGGGAGAAAATCCCTACTGTTGCCAATTTTTTGGAGAAATGCTACAAGAAAACCATCTATTGGCCTGGA
Source organism: Puccinia polysora (assembly GCA_025617555.3). Lineage (NCBI taxonomy): Eukaryota > Fungi > Basidiomycota > Pucciniomycetes > Pucciniales > Pucciniaceae > Puccinia > Puccinia polysora. The sequence continues at coordinate 23,811,413 of CM062628.1, forward strand.
AGTTGCGGATGGGAAAATTGGAAGGGCTGCCCTCCTGCAGAAGGCAGCCACAACAATTTGGCGGAGGATTTTTGAATTTTGGCCTTGTGGCCTGTGCATGGAAGGCTCTGTCCTTGCCCAGATGGTTAACAGATAAGGAGCAGGAAGGAAGGAAACCTGTAGCGCTTTCCAAATTTCTTTGGGAAGTATGGAGAAGAGCTGGAATTGGCACAAAAATGACGGGAGCAGGGATAGGATCAAAAGTGATTCCTTCCTTGTATGCACCTCCAATGGGTTTTGGCACAAGTAGCTACCCTTGTGCAAAAAGTGTGAGAAACCCAGATTTACTTGCAGGTTGAAAATTAAAAATAGAGGAGACAACCAAGGGATTGAAGTTGGTTGAGGTGCGGGTCTTTGGTAGCAAATACAAACTGGCTGCTAAGAAGGTCCAACCGCAGAATGAGCCAATTCTGCAGGACCTCAATAAACCAATGAGGCCTATCCGTTGGTTTCAGCATACTTATGAGTTGCCTTTGACACTTGCAATCCTGGACAAGGATCCGACGGGTTGGACGGGTGACAGACGGAGGAACTCAAATCCAGGCCGGAGTGGTGGTTGCGAGAAGAGGAAGTACAATTACTCAAGGTGTTGATTGTCACAGGGAGGAGGGCAATGTCCTTTGGTCTGGAAGAGGGGGGGGGTTCCTCAGGCATGAAATTGGGGACCCCTAACAAATACCTACAGTGCCCCAGAACCCTTGGCAAATCAAACCCATTCATATTCCAGTAGCGGGGGTCTGTACAAGCCTTCTTGTTCTAGTTATTCTAGTCCCATTTTTGCGGTAATAAAACAGGATGGGAAGAGTTTGCAGATCATCCACAACCTGCAGAGGTAAAACTTGGTCACAATCAGAGATGCGGGGTAGCCTCTGCAGGTGGATGATTTTGTGGAGAATATGACCAGAAGAGTCTTCTACGTGATAGTAGATGTTGTGGGGGGTATAATCAGTGGGAGCTACATCTGGAGTCCAGTCCAATGATGGCATTTGAAACACGGTTGGGGAGACTTCAGTTAACACCGCTTCTGCAGGGTGCAATTAATTTTTTAGCTGTTTACCAGGCGCAAATGACATGGATTTTGCAGGATGATATTCCTGAAAAAGTGCAGATGTTCATCAAAAACGCGGGTTTCAAGGGGCCACAGAGCAATTATGGATGAGGAACTATTGTGGTTTGTCTGGGAGTACACATGGACTTTGGAAAGAATCCTGTTCTGGATTGAGGAAGCAGGTCTGACCATTTCCGGTAAGAAGTTTGCAGTGTGTGTTCCAGCCTAAGAAGTCCTTGACCACAAGTTTTCCAAAAAAGGGAGGAAAATTACTAATTCCAAAGTTAACAAAGTGTTTGAATGGCCTACTCTGCAGAATGCTACTCACATCTCCCAGTTTTTAGGTTTATGTGGATGAGTAAGTATCTTCATTGAGCCTTTTGTGGAGATAGTTAGCCCTTTGAGGAAACTGATCAGGAAGGGGGAAGAGGAATATTATTGTGTGTTCCGGGAGCTAAAGGAGATTTTTGGGTGGCAAATGCTGTTGAAGGACCTTGAAAAGGAGAAAAGAGGGATCCGGCTAGCGGTGGACTGGAGCAAGTTTGGTGCGGGCGGTGTGGAATTCAGAAGAGGACTTCTCCTTTATTGGTTCCAAGTTTCTAATTTATTGATCCCTTGCGTCTGTAAACCCTGAGTGCAACTTTTCACCCTTTGACTGATAGATAGAGAGATGAGATAGGAAAGAGTTCTTCTAACCTCTTGTGATCTGATGATCCCCCCCTACATCCGGGTTGAGGGTGCGGTTTAAGTAACCTCTCCCTCAACCCTAGCCTAAGTACAACCGCAAGAAAGCAAGAATAATGAAATAAAACCCCTAATTACAGAACCCTAGCACAACCCTATCCTTCCAGCCCCCATCCCATGATCCATACCCCATACCCCATACCCCATATCACATCTGTATTGCCTGCCTGCCATTACTTCCACCTGGTTTGTCCTTCTTATGACATGGCCCTTGCACTGGGCCCAACTCAGAGCCCCCTGCTCATGTCAACATCCGCCCAACGCCCCATTCCAGATATCCAAGGTACATCCATGCAATGCGTGCAATCTGTCATCCAAAAAAATCCTCCCCGCTTCTCCAGATGCTGAGCCCAATTTTACTGCTGCTGAGCCCACTGCAGGGCTTAATACCGCAAAGCCGCACCCATTGCTGAGCGCGCTGCCTCTGCTGAGCCCCTGGCTACTTCTGAGCACGCAGCCAATTACAACTTGCGTCTATAAAAGACCACCAAAGTGGTGTGCTGACCCAAGAAGAAAAAGGGAAAGACAGGCCAGTACTCTATGAGTTGGTAACCTTTTCAGAGGTAGAATCTTGGTACTTGAAGCCCAAGTTGGAGTTGTGCAGAGTGACTAGGATTGTGCAGAGATTACAGCATGTGGTGTGGGGGTTGTCTTTTGAACTACTGGTGGATGGGGAAGCACTGGATGTCAGCCTGCTACTTAGCACAGAGCAACCTGACAAAGCAACAAAAATAATAATATTAACAAAATAAAAAAAAAGAACAAAAAAATAAATAAATAAAATTATTATAAAATGAAGGAGTAGGAAATCCATAAATGTTATTGCAGAAATGGATTTCCCACCCAAAAAAAGGTAGGGTCACTCACTGACCCCACCCTTGAATTCTTACTCCTTATATTTTTTAATTAATTTAAAAGAAAATGGTAAATGAACATGGAACCAATATGGCACCTTTTGGCCATTTTAATATTTCACATGACATGTCATGTATAGGTTTCACACCTAAATTTCAGTCAAAATCCAGGTGTTGTGTGTAGTTTAGGAGTTACACAGGGAATTGTGTTTGGTCACAATTCCCGCACGCAGCCCCGCTTCCCTACAGTGCTGGACTCCCGCGCACCCAAACTCCCGCGCGCAGTTGATGCCTCCCGCGTGCAGGTAATCCCGTGAACTAGTCACGCGCGCAGCGGATCAGTCCCCGCGCGCATCTGAATGGACTGATCCCCGCGCCTAACCTGCTGTGATCACGCGCGCAGCGGATCAGTCCCCGCGCGCATCTGACTGGACTGATCCCCGTGCCTAGCCTGCCGTGATCAGTCTGACAGCCAGGTACCGCTCAGAGGAGCTACAACCTAGTAGGATCTACTCTACACTGTTGGAGTCAATGATTGGATCATGGACTCTTACTCAACTCAGAAAGTTGAGGACCAGATTTGTAAGAAACAAAGTCAATAAGGTCAATTGCAAGGTCCTGGAAAAGACCTGTTTAAATAGACAACTAGAGAGCCCCTCACAGGGGGCCTAAGGCACTTGATGACTAATCAGCATTGGCAGAAACTATATTGACAAAAGACAATGTGATCAACTATGGAGTAAGCCAATAAGAAAGAATTCATAAGTTAATAAAGGACCAGGTGACATGTAGTAGTAAGATTCTGTGACAGAAGGGATCAAGACTATCAGCAGAAGACATAATACTCCAACACACCCCCTTGCTGGTAGGCTTGAGAATTAGTGAGAAGACAAGGAGGTATGACAAATGATACTTGGAGAGTTGGGAGGCAGTCAGGGGGACAGTCGCAAGTGATAGCAGGCACAAGTTGAGAATCCAAGGTCATAGCATATTCAAGACAGAGCAACTACTAGTAGAACGCAAGGTAGAAAAAATGGGTGATGTCGCAGCAATGAGCGCGATCGATGTCGGTAGGTGAAGTTGAGCAATGTCACAAAAAGAGACACAAGCAATGTCGCAGAGGTACCGCAAGAAAAGTCGGGGTAATAGGAGAAAGCAAGGAGTTGGAGGCGAGAGATGAGTGGCAATCAATGTTGCTAGCAAACTTGAGGTTGAGATCGAAGGAGCTGAGAGCGCAAGTGAGGTGCAAGCAATGTTGCAAGCAAGGAAGTCAGAAGGCAATCGACGTTGGAAGCAATGTGCAGGTGAACAGCGAATCAAGTTGCAGAGAGTTGCGGGCAGTGTTGCACTCAATATCAAATGGTTGTAGGAGAAATATTGAGATTGAAGTTGGAGAGGCTGAAGCAATTGAAGTCGCATAATGAGTGCAATCAAAGTCGTAAGAGAACCGCGAGCAATGTCATAAAGGAGCCGCGAGCAAAGTCGCAGAAAGGGCAGAAGCAATCAAAAGCGCGCAAGCAAGGTTGCGAGAGGAGTTGAAGCAATCATCGGACCAATATTGGAAAGATGTTGCGGACGGGTGGATGATGGAGAGAAGAAAATGAGGTCGCGGGCGGGATTAGAAGATTGAAGAAGAGGTGACAATGGGCAATGTTGCGTTCAAGACCGGTGTGGAAACTTTAGAGGTTATCCCTCACGAAGTCGTCCTCGAGTTCCAGAAGTTATTGATCAAAGCGTCTGTAAGGAGATTGGATGCAGCCGTTCCAAAGAAAAAGGAGAGAAGAGGAGAGAGATTCCGTTTTTCTAAGTCCGCTCCCCGCTTCCTGATGATACAATCCTCTCCTCCCCTACAACCCGGAGTCGAGGGGAAGGGTATTTGAGCCCTCCCCCTCAACCCTAACCTAAGTACAAGCACAAAGACAGACTGACAACCATGAAGAAGGAAACCTAGACCCAGAACCTTAACCCATCCCTAAACCCATACCCATACCCTACCCCCGCCAGCTCGCCTGTCATTACGCGCATCCGGTTCGTCTTTTCGTGGTGCGGCCCTCCGCCGCGCGATACCCAAGATTCACCGCGCTTGCGCGCATCCACCCGACGCGCCGTTGTGAATTTCCCGTCCCGTGGCCGGCCCGCGCTTGCGCGCGGCTGCCACGCATATAGCCCCGCTGTCGCCCCGCTTTTTCCTTCCCCAACTAGCCGCTCCGAGAACCCGGTCGGCCCAGCTCCATCCATGAGTCGGACACCCAAGCGGGTCGCGGCCCGCCTCCCTTAGTCAGGCCCGGCCCGCAGTCGCGTGCTCGATCCCTCCGCGCCCACTGCTGAGCCCGCAGCGGCCGCTGCTGAGAACGCGCGCACCCCAACTGCTGAGCCCCGACCTACCAGATGCTGAGCGCGCAGGCCGCGACGCAGTTCCCGATCCGAGGCTATATATTGACACCACATCCCCCCCCCAACTTGAGTTCTGTCCCCAGAGATCCTCCCCATTGTCACCTCTGCCGTCCTTCGCGCCCTACCCCCTCTACCAACTCTAAACTCCGCTCCGCATCCCTCCCTCCACTCCATTGTCATCATGGTCCGCTGCGACTTCTGCGCCCGAAACAGGCTTGAATGCTCTATTGGGTCCGGCCGCCGCGCCTGCTCCGCGTGCCGCCGCGGACACCGCCGCTGCTCGCTTAGCAAGGGTATACCCCGTGGCCCCAACCAATCCGGCTCTCGTCCTCGGCCGCGCAAGCGGGCTCGTCCAGACCCGTTTGTGGTTTCGGATGACGACGATATCTCGGAGGAGTCGTGGACTCCACCCGGATCACCTCCCCGCCGTCCTCGACCGCACTCCGACCGCGAATCCTCTTCTCCGCTTCGCCGCGCGGGACCACCGCTTAAGGATGACTATCCAGACTTTGCGGCTTATCGGAGGGCATTGCGATTTTGGGCGGATCGCGTCCGGGTTACGCAAGGCGCGAGGGACCCGCGAATCGACGAAATCCTTAGGCGACGCGCTGCTCCGGCCCCGGCTCCTCCTCCACCCCCTGCTCCGGCTCCTCCGACTCCGCGAGGCCCCACTCCTCCGCCCGCTGCTCCGACTCCACAAGGCCCTACTCCTCCGCCCGCTGCTCCGACTCCCCGAGGCCCTACTCCTCCGCCCGCGTCGCCGGTGGTCATCTCGTCATCGCCTCCTATCGGACTGGACTCTCCCGTTGGATCCCCTGAGCGCCCATCCGCACCAGCCCCTCCTCCCACCGACTCTCCCGAGATCCCGGAGATTCCGGTCGTGATGGCGCTCCCGGCAGCCAGCTTCGAAGTTTTTGCGGAAAGGTTGACTACGATGCTCCGCCAATACCTTGCGACTCCTGGAGCCCAATCCTCGGAATCCCGGCGTGAACTCTTGGCGTCATTCCGGGCTCTACTGGCGTCGTCGAGGGCGGAAATGGAGGAAATGATGAAGATGGCTTAAGCGCCTCGGCCTCGTCCCCTCTTCCCCTTTTCTTTCTCCCTTTCCTCTTTTATCCGCTTTCTTTTGTTGTACCGCGTTCCCTATTCATTGAGAGAAATACACGTCTCAAGCGCGAATTTGTTTTACCGAGAAAAAGCCGCGCCGCGCGCATCGTGAAGGCGAGAATGAGAGCCGGGTCCGCGCCTGAGTGAGAAATAAGCCGTGAGGTTGAGAAAATCCGCGCCGCGCCCGAAAAATGAGGAAATAAGAAAAAAAAGTGACGAGTGAGAAATGATAGAAAAGGTGAAAGATTTCTTCTTTTTTTTTTTTTTTTTTTTTTTTTTTTTTTTTTTTTTTTTTTTTTTTTTTTTTTTTTTTTTTTTTTTTTTTTATATATACCATTGCCGCGCCCGCGCCCTATCCCCCAGTTCCCCCCCCAAACTTAACTGCTGTCCCCAGCTGATGGCTTCAGCCAATGCCATGAGGGTCGCGTCCGTCGCCCGATCTCCCTGCATTCCTCCAAACCATGCCGTTGGTGCCTGATCCATCCGATTCTCTGCCCCGGCGCGCTTCCCTTTCCCGTTTGGCGTCCGCCTCCTCCGCCGTCGAAAGGGTCTCGCCTTGGTTACGATCGCCCGACACATGACCTGCTCCCACCACCGCTTGTCCCCCACCTCCCATCAGATTTATCCGAGGTTCACCAACTCTTGAACCGCGCGGAGTATCCTCTTCTTGCTTTGTCCTCGCTCGCTTCCCGCTGTTAGACTGAACCGGTCCCGCCGATACCCGCTTCCCCAGCACGCACCCCGTCTCTTCCGGCCTTGGATTGATCGGGTTTGCCGTCCGACTCTTGTGTCTTGTCCGCCCACCATCACCGTTACTTCCACGCGCGCCCGTCCTTTCCGTTGCTGCCACTACCCTTTCCAAATGCGCGCTCTCCGCCGTCAAAGAGGTCCGGCTCGGGTCGCGATTCTCCCACGTGTGGTCCATCTCTTCCGCCGCCGCGTGTACCTTCTTCGCAAGATCCGTCCGCCGCTTGCCAATTCCCAGTCCGCACGGAGCATCAGTTTCCCGTTCCGTTGTCCTCGCCCGCTTCCTGTCAGTAGGCCGCACCGGTTCCATCAAATCCCGCTTCCCCAACACGTTCTTAGCCCCCCCTGGGGAAACCAATTCCGCGTTTGAATCCGCTGTCCGGTCCCTTTGTCCCGCCCGCCAACGGTTAGAAGTGCTGGGGCTCTGGATGCTCTCCAGATAGGCTTTGAGGCCCCTTGCCACCTCCGTAAGTTCGCTAGCCCAAGAGATGGTTGCCGGTGGTGGGGCCGGAACATACTCTGCCCTGTAGTACTCCGGTTCCGCGTGGTCCACCTCTGCTTGCATCTGGGTCCCGTCGCGCGCGCCTGCCTGATAACCCCATTCCGCGGATGATTTGAGATTGTCCTTCCGAAAGCAAGAACCGCGCCTCCCCCATCTTGCCAGCATGTCCTCCTTCAGTTCCGGCCAATCCAGTTTCAGGTATCCTCCCATCTCCTCCACTTCCCGACGCGCTTCCGCGTCCTCGATGAACAGGACGACATGGCGCACCTTCTCAAAATCCAAAACGCCTTCAGAGTCCGCGATTGTTTCATAACGTGAGATGAATCGCTCCACCTCCGCAATGTTGAGTCTAATATGCGGGTAAATCCATGGAGTAGCGCGGAAGCCGTTGGAGGAGGAAGGAAGAGAAGCGGCTGTTGGTAGCATCCTTGAGTACCTTCAAGAGACTTTGACAAAAGATTTTTCCCGGCCGGACCCCCAGATGTGGAAACTTTAGAGGTTATCCCTCACGAAGTCGTCCTTGAGTTCCGGAAGTTATTGATCAAAGCGTCTGTAAGGAGATTGGATGCAGCCGTTCCAAAGAAAAAGGAGAGAAGAGGAGAGAGATTCCGTTTTTCTAAGTCCGCTCCCCGCTTCCTGATGATACAATCCTCTCCTCCCCTACAACCCGGAGTCAAGGGGAAGGGTATTTGAGCCCTCCCCCTCAACCCTAACCTAAGTACAAGCACAAAGACAGACTGACAACCATGAAGAAGGAAACCTAGACCCAGAACCCTAACCCATCCCTAAACCCATACCCATACCCTACCCCCGCCAGCTCGCCTGTCATTACGCGCATCCGGTTCGTCTTTTCGTGGCACGGCCCTCCGCCGCGCGATACCCAAGATTCACCGCGCTTGCGCGCATCCACCCGACGCGCCGTTGTGAATTTCCCGTCCCGTGGCCGGCCCGCGCTTGCGCGCGGCTGCCACGCATATAGCCCCGCTGTCGCCCCGCTTTTTCCTTCCCCGACTAGCCGCTCCGAGAAACCGGTTGGCCCAGCTCCATCCATGAGTCGGACACCCAAGCGGGTCGCGGCCCGCCTCCCTTAGTCAGGCCCGGCCCGCAGTCGCGTGCTTGATCCCGCCGCGCCCACTGCTGAGCCCGCAGCGGCCGCTGCTGAGAACGCGCGCACCCCAACTGCTGAGCCCCGACCTACCAGATGCTGAGCGCGCAGGCCGCGACGCAGTTCCCGATCCAAGGCTATATATTGACACCACACCGGAAGAATGAGGAAGACGGGGTCGCAGGAGTTTGGGAGGAAGCAAACAAAGCTAAGGTGATTGGTAGGGTTGTAGGGTGGTTTTTGGTCTGATCAGGGGCATCGAAGTGGATGGTCGTAGGATGGTTTTTGGTCTGATCAGGGGCATCAAATTGGATGGATGGGATGAGCTTAATAGTCAAGCTCATCCTCATCTCACCCCCTCGCCAAGAGAGTCAAAGACCGGTAATTGGGATAAGACTTTTGAAGGCGGACCGATTGAAGGAAAAGAGTGGGAAAGACAGAAGATAAAGGGCTAATTGAGAGGGAAGAATCGGAGAGAAACAGAGGGTTGGAAAAGGGCGGAATTGGCAGTTTTAGGAAGGGAAGGGATAGACCGTGGTGATGAAAGGGGGATGAGGGTGCAATGATGAAGCAGGCGACAATTGCAAGATGAGGAGCAACCAAGATCGCAGGATGTTGAGAGCAGTTGTTGTAGTTGATATTGAAAGGTCAATCAGAGAGGAGAGGAGATGGTAGATGGTTCAATCTTTTCGTGAGTGGTGAAGATTTGATCAGGGGTTGGTTGGATGAACAAAGAGGAGGGTTAACTGTTGGGTAACCTAAATGAAGAGGTTCCAATGTGAAGAGGGAAGATTGAAGGGCGCAAGATTGAAGGAAGAAAGCCAACCAAAGTGAAGGAAGAAAGATGACCAAAGTGGTAGCCCCAATTGATGGATTGAACAATCCGAGCATTGACCGACCGGGCAGAACAGGACCAAGATGAAAAGGTAAAGGAGGTAAAGGATGAGATTGATAATTTGGGATTGTAGGAGGGAACAGCCAGACTAGAGCCTTGGCCGAGCCACTTGACCAAGCTAAAGTGATTTATTGGATCATAGGATGAGGTGGCCGGTGGTCAGGATCTCATCCGGCGTGAGGAGTGATAAGGTGAGGGGTTGATGGCAAGGAAACAGAATTTGGGCTTGAGGTCTTGACCAAGCGAGGAAAGGAAGGCAATCAGAGGTCGCAGGGTCAATATGATGAGCAATTGAGGTTGCCAGATTGAGTCGGAGAGCAATCAAGATGTAGGGAATATTGCAATTGACTGGATGAAGATGACGGTGATGGCATTGGATGATCAAGGAACTAAGGGATTGAGCCTGGGTAGCAACGGGGTTGAATTAAGGGTGAATAAGACCAATGAAGGTCACTAATTGAAGGTGGTCAACAGGATAGGTTGGATGGGAAGGTAGATACGGTAAGTAATAGAAGGACAGTAGTGCTACTTGGGAAGAACATAGAGGTGACTAATTGAGGTGATCGATAGGATCAGTTTGGATGAGAAGGTAGATACAGTCAGTAATAGAAAGACAGTAGAGCTACTCGGGATTGAGGGATGACCAACAAAGGTCACTGAATAAGGAGTAGATGCAATTAACAATAGGATAATTGGAGAGCTACTGTACTAAGAGAGGATTTACTTGAAGCAATAACAGAGACAGCACAATAGGTGGTGCTCTGGGCTCATAAACTGTTGGAGTCAATGATTGGATCATGGACTCTTACTCAACTCAGAAAGTTGAGGAACGGATTTGTAAGAAACAAAGTTGATAAGGTCAATTGCAAGGTCCTGGTAAAGACCGGTTTAAATAGACAACTAGAGAACCCCTCACAGGGGGCCTAAGGCACTTGATGACTAATCAGCATTGGCAGAAACTATATTGAAAAAAGAAAATGTGATCAACTATGGAGTAAGCCAATAAGAAAGAATTCATAAGTTAATAAAGGACCAGGTGACATGTAGTTGTAAGATTCTGTGACAGAAGGGATCAAGACTATCAGAAGAAGACATAATACTCCAACAATTGATGGCCAAGAAGAATGGGAAGTGTCTCAAATCCTGGACTCCAAGATCAGGCGTGGAAAACTCCTCTACTTAGTCAAATGCAAAGGTTTTTTAAAAGACTCTGAAAGAACCTCATGGGAAACAGTGTCCAACCTCACCAACTTTTCAGCCTTACTCCCCCATTTCCACTTCCTTTACCCTTCCAAACCCAGACCCTCATAATCATCATCCGCTGAATTCCAAATCAAATTCCCTTCTTCTTCACACGTCTCAAATTTACTCCATCTCTCTCAAAAGAACAAATAAATCAAATATATCTCTATTCCATCAATCCAGATCAAAAAAAAAAACAATTGCCATCTACCACTCTTTCTCAATCTTATCAATCAAATCAGTAAAATTAGCTACCCAAACACTAGCCAACTTTATCTTTCTACTTTAATATCCTTATTTATCCTTGGTAGTTTCCCCAACTCATTAGTCACCCCAGAAAAAGATAAAAAGTCTTCCAGCTCTACCAATACTTCCTTCTTTTCCTCCTTCTTTTCCTTCTTCTTCTCCACTTCTTCACCGCTCTTCAAACTCCATCCAAAATTGACATTGCTTCTGGAATCTTTGGAAAACCTTCCAAGCTGCCTTTCAATCTCCTTCAAGTCTCCAACTGGATCATCTTCAATAGCGTCCATTGGCCCAACCACCTTCCCTCCATAGCAAGCATAGAAACCAATATCCCCCTGGGTCATCTTTCTATACCCACATATGGCCCCATCCTCAGCCAGAAACCGTCCAACCAACTACCCAACAGACTGAGGTCCAGGGGAATCACCTTCCAGCTCTATCTGCTCTCTACTTTTTCCTTTATCCTTCTCCACTCCTTCTTCTTCTTCTCCCTCTTCTTCTTCCTCTTCTTCCTCTTCTTCCTCTTCTACTTCCTCTTCTTCCTCTTCATTCTCCTCCTCATTATTGGGCTCTCCAGGAGCATCTTCATCTTAATCCTCTTCTCTCCCCACTGCAACATCTTCTTTGAATTCAAAAGGTTTGACTTTGGATTTGACAGAGGCACAGACAGCTTTGAAAGGCTGTTTCCCGGCGATTCAAACAACCTTTGAAATTTGAACTTTGAATTCCTACCAAAGCTTCAAAGGCTCTTTGACCCCCTCTCCGCTACTTTGACCTTTCTTTGACCAGATCACCACTGCTTTGAAATCCCTCCAACAAGGTTCAATTGCTTTGACCAAGATGTGTTGAACTTTGACAGTTTTGAACTTTGATTTTCAAACTTTGACCAATTCAATTTGACCCTTTCAAACTTAGACCTGCTTTCTTTGACCTTTTAGAAATTTGACCGGTTCAACAATATCTTGCCTTGCATTGACCACTTTGAAGGCGGTTCAACCAACGTTGACTGGTCCTTTTTGGCTTTGACAAGGGTTTGACTGGCCTTCTCCGGCCTTGGTGTCCTCAAGCAAACTAATCAATGAAAAGAAGGGGTTCCCCCAACAAATTTCCATTGCCTTCAAACCTGTTGCCTCTTTCTTTCATGTAACTTCCAACGCCAACTGGCCCTTCCTCCTAAATTCCAACCTATGTTTCTCTAGTTGCTTCATCTTGTGTCATCTCTCTGATACCAGGAACCTTGCAGTCCTTTAGTTACAGAGAGTGATAAAAATGCTGGAATGATAATAATAATTATTATTCCAATAATAAATGCTTAGAAGCTCAAATAAGAGCAGTTGCAAGGTTTAATTGGTTTGGTAGTAAATGTTTTTCAATATAATATAAAAAAGGGGCCACAGTATTATACTACTGGGGATCTTTACAGACTAGCAACCTCTCTTCAAGGGGCCTCCTTAGGCAGTTTTTAAGAACCTTGGAATAAATATGGGTGCCTCAGAAAGGACTTATTCCACTGATGGCCTGGCTCAACAGCACAAGCGGCCTAGACAGGAAGGGTAGCACTCACTCTGAGCACTTTACCACAAAAATCCTGGAATAATCGGAAGGGTTTCAGAGCAGATGTTGGGCTGAGGATATTCAGAGAGGAGAAAATAGAAAGAAGGATTAATTTCATACAAATCAGTCAGAGAGGAAAAGTCATGGGAGAAACATTACTCACCTGAGGATATTTAGAGAGGAGACAATAGGTAGAAGGATGAGGAGAGGAAATCCTTCTGCCAGTCTTGAACTCTGTCCTCAGGTGCACACAGTGCCATGTCACAAAGAATGTGACATGGTTGGTAGACATTTGAGAATTGGAGACAAGGCGCGCGCATGTGTGACAATGAGTAGAGACAACTGAGTAGGGTGGAGTTATGAGTGTAGCACTTCTGATGAAAGTAACAGGGATCAGAAGAGATGAAGGAAAATAGAGAATATGGAGGAAGAGAGAAGAGAATGATTAAGAGCAGACAGAAAAAGGATAAAAGAACTAAGAAGAAACTGCATGGGATTTGAGATGGAAGAGCAGTAATCCCAACAGCAGATGGTGTAGATTGGTTGACTAAACTTCAATGGTTGATTGGTTATAAAGGTAAAATAATACTACTGCAGACTAAGTCATAAATCACTTGCTTATCTTCATATAAGCACTTGATTAACAATGAAACGGTGTCTGACTGATAATAAATAATTCCTGGTAAACTGATTCACTGATTAGATCCCAAGAGGTCTGTATAAATACCTTTTTGGGGTGATTTTGGTCTTCTCAGGGCACGTAGAGAGGGTTCTTCTCGTGGGCTGATGCTGGAAAGCCAGTCAGGGCACGATTAGCACGTTTACTTGGTGCTGTCAATCAGCTGTCCTTAGATCTGCTGGATTTCTGTACTATTTTAGCCACAGGATCTGTTAATCTGTTATGGCGTAAATTTGATCATTCTGTACTCATCCTTTAATTTTACTATTGATATTGCTTCCAAGCGCACAGATGTGGATGTTTACTGATTTTCCATCATCTGCTGATCATTTAGATAATTTTCAATAATTTTTATGAACACTTCTTTTAGTGTTTTGTGGTCTTCAAATATCAAGATCAGTGGTTTACATGGTAGTCCTTGATCTTTGATTTATTATTAAAAAATGTTTAAAAGTTAATTTTCATTAATTTTATTTATGTTTTGATCTTTTTATATCATTAGTAATGCATATGTCCGTTTTTTACATATACTAGGCAACCCTAACTAGGTTGTAGCTCTTCTGAGCGGTGCCTGGTTGTCAGATTAGTCACAACTGATCCAGGCGGGGGGATCAGTTAGTACAGATGCGCGCGGGGTAGGATCCGCTGCGTGCATGGCAGAATCAGCTGCGCGCGGGTCTCTAGTACGCCGGATCCTGCTGCTGCTAGTACGTAGGGTTATGTGATGATGCGGGGCTGCGCGCGGGAATTGTGACATAACACATTTCCCTGTGTAACTCCTAAAATATACCCAACACCTCAATTCTGAGTGGATTTTAGGTGTAAACCCTATACGTGAAAATACATGTGAAATGTTAGAATGGCCAAAAAGTGCCATACAGGTGTCATAATTTTTAGTACTTTTCCTTTTAATTATTTTAAAAATATAAGGACTTGGAATTCAAGGGTGGGGTCAGTGAGTGACTTTACCTAATTTTGGGTGAGGAATCCATTCCTGTAATAATATTTGTGGATTTCTCACTCCTTACTTTTTTAATTGAGGTATTCTTATTTTTCATATTTTGTGTTACTATTTGACAGTTTTGCTCTGTATATAGTAGCAAGCTGACGTCTTGTCTCTCATCTCTTCCCCTGGAACCAGAAAAACAACAACTGGGATTCAGGAAAGGTCCATCAAAAATCAGATTTTCAAACACTCACCCTCCAACGCCCCTCCTCTACTCTCCCCTCCCAGGGACATGCTCAAGTTGTTGGGCGCTTCTTTTACTTTGAATTGAGGACAACTCTTGTCCCTCACCCAAACAACTGGGCCAAGTAACTTCCTTCCAGCATCATGGGCTCCAGAGCGTGGTCTTTTTTATCTTCAACAATATTCATACTTCTCAGACTTGGTAGTGATGCTGGTGATGCAGATCTTGTTAGTTTCTACACACCTGGAACATGGAGTGAAGTACTGGTTGAAGGGGTGGTAGCCATTGGTAACCTCCATAATGAATGAGGGGGTGGGAGATCTTTTGTAGGATGAAAGGGATGCACAGCTGTCCGGCAGAGATGGTGGTCAATACGGTGAGGGAAAAGGAAGTTCAGTCATGGTAAAAATCTCAATATACTCTTGCCTCTTCTTATGGGTATCAGGAGCTACCCCTTCCTCTTCTGGGGGGGGGGGTACTGTCATAACCACAATCTGGCTCAGTCTCCTTTGTCACACCCAACCCTCAGTCAATCTAAATCCTCAGTATAATCTACCTTCTACCCCTGAAGTCTCCACCTGCATGCCCTGCAGTCCTCATTAAATCTCCAAGGCATACTCCCCACCTCTCTATGGCTTGGTACATCCCCATCTCTCCTACAACTCTATCTGGTATGTGAAATACATACTATAAACCCATATTAAATACTCCTGGCTGGACAACCCATACTCCAGTTCAGTACATGACCTTCCTGGACAGGCCATTTCCCAATCAGTCAAACCAATTCCTAAAGCCCAATTGATCAATATTTTATACCATGGGGTAGTTCAGACCCACCACCAGTCATCCCGCCTCAATGCCTCCTCTCAGCTCACACATATACCGGCCTCTCTTCTATCCCTGCAATAATTCCCCTCAAGGAATTAGTATACTACTTCTTACCGGTTAGTCCCTCATCCAATAGGTGTCATCTCAGCACAACAAAGCCAATCAGCCTACCTTACTCATTGCACCTACCCCTCTGGTGTTACTCTTACAGGATTCCCTTATCAACATCCTTTAGAGAATTAATCCTGGATTCATCTTCTTATCATTTTCCTTACTCTACTTCTCATCTTCCTATGCAATCAATCTCCTTGTCTCTATCCTGAGTTTTGTTAAAATTAGTGCCTGTGCCTTCAGCCCCTTGAACATCAGGGACAGTTGTGACAGGAGGCCTGTGACAAAATCCATATTAATTCTTTCCCACCTAGTTTTGGGCTCAAAGATCTTTTCTAGGAGTCCAAACAATTTTCGAGTAGTTTTTTTGGAATTTTAGCAAGTCTCACAGCTAGCAACATAATTAATAGTAAATTCTTTCCATTCTATCCACCAAGAAATCTGTTTTACTTTCTCCAAGGTCCTTTCAGTGGATAGATGCCCTGATGAACAGTTTTCATGGCACTCTTGAAGTATGTGTTGTATATGCTCTTTGTTGCTCAGTACCAACACACTGGAATTTTGGTTTCTCAACACACTGGAAATTTGGTTTCTGTAGTAAAGGAGACCATCCCAAAAGGTTAACCTTCCTGCTTTCTAGTGTTTGAGTAATGAGGCAGGTAAACTATTTATCAGGGCTGCTTCTGGAGATTCAAATTCCATAATGGTAATCAGCAGCTTGATATCAGAGGAATAGTTCTCACTAACTAGATTAAACAAAGAAGTATCTAATTCACATCAGTGGATCCCCATAATTAGAACATCTAATACAAAGAGATTGATGTTTAACACAGGAAAAATATCCTGATCCTCAGGGTCATATGCTGTATTTCTGGGGTCATTAGGCAAAGAATTCCTACTTAGACTATCAGCATTCTGGTGTTTAGCTCCAGCTTTATGCACTATAGTCATCTGGCCGCTATACTGTTGTATAGCAATTTGCCACCTGAGCATATTTCTACTGGGAGTTTTCATGTTCATCAGAGTTCTTACAGAATTACAGTCCATAATTACTTGGAAAGTGGTGCCTTCTAAGTAATAGTGTCAATTTTCTAGAGCCCATACTAAAGCCAAGCATTCCATCTGACTGGCTCCATATCTTGTCTCAGTTTCTTTGATCTTTCTCCATATGAAAAGTACTGTTTTCTCCACTGATTTGTCTTCTTCTATTCTTTCTTGGTGTAAGGCAGCTCCTAAACCTTCCATACAGGTGTCAATGTACAGCTTAAAGGGTTTAGAGTAGTCTTTTTCAATGAGTAGAGGAGTGGAGTTCATAGCTATTTTCAATTCAACTTCCCATGTGTCATTTCAAAGAGAGTGTTATTGTTGCATATTTCATACAGAATTTTAGTTAGCATAGCAAGCAATGGGATGTATTGTCTGTAGTAACTGAAAAAATTCATAAATGATAGCAACTCTGTTGTATTCTGAGGCATGGGTCTATCCATTACAGCAGCTATATTATTCTGTTAAGCTGCTAGAGTTGGACCAGAGACTATTTGTCCTAGAGCTTTTAGTTCTCCATATCCAAAGTTACATTTCTTCATGGAGACTTTTAATCCTGCCTTGGAGGTAGTTTGGAGAACTAATCTTATTTGATTTATATGAGTATCCCAATCATCATAATATATGATAACATCATCTATATAAACCATCATCCATCCTTGTCTGATGTAATTACCTAGAACTGTATCCATTGTTCTCTGGAAGTGTGATGGAGCATTCTTTATACCAAAGGACATCCTGGGGTATGAATATATTCCTAAGTCTCAGATTATTCTCATAAAATTTCTATTTTGAGGGCTTATAGGTATCTGGTAGATCCCTTTAAGCATATCCATAGTAGTGATTTGTTTAGCTTTAGATAAGTTATGCAGAGCATGATCAATCCAAAGTATAGGATAATAGTCTGCTTGAGTATAGCTATTCAGCGTTCTGAATTCTCCTACCATTCTTTATTTATCATTATGCCATGCTATGATTACAGGAGTGGTCACATCTAATTTTTCATTTTTCCCTACTTTACTCAATACTTGTAGGTCTATAACTTCTTGGATATGTTCCTCAAGATCTATTCTAGATTGAGTACTAGAGGGATATGCTGGTCTTCTTAGGTTAGGAGGATAGGGAGGCTTAATAGTCAAGGTCAATACCACGTCATGTCCTTTGATATCTCCAATGGCATGATCTTTAGTACAGAAAGCATTTTGAGTCTCAAAACAGACTTTCAATATATATTTTTCTGTTCTTCAGAAATTTTCTCATTTAGAGCTTCTTGAGAGAATTATTCTTGATTTAATTCTTCTAGGTGCTTTTGATAAGGAGAAGAGGTGAAGTTAGTTTCAATATTTCATATCTTCAAAATCTTGTCTCAATTAACACCCACAGTGAAATACCTTCCTTTACTTTGGAACAAATCTATGACATATACACATAAAGCATCATTTCCTATTATCAGTTAGTCACATAATCAGTTGAGAAGTACTACAATTTCCACTTGAATCATCAAAGATTATGTGGTATGGGGTAGTATTATAGGATCAGTCCATACTCCAATAGCATTCATAGTGGAGTTGCAAGAACTAAACTTGGCTTTTGGGCCGGGCAAGAGATGGTCTTTTCAGTTGGGATCCCTTTTGTTCAAGAATTCAGCGCACACACATAAACAGAAAGCTCCACTTTCAAGTAATAAAATTATATATCTGTCTTTATAAAATCCAGTTGAATTAAATTTTGACCAGTATTATAACTCTTACCAATCATAGGTTTAACTTTTAATGGTTTAAAATCATTGATGTGTCTAGGAATTATGGTGGGTTTCCATTTTTGTGGCAAACTAGAGTCACCATGAATGTTATTGATTTCTATAGATGTGCCTATATCTATTTCCATTAAATTGACAGGGTTGGTCAGGATCAATTCACACTCAGAAAGAGATCCTTCAGTGTCAGCTGTATCTTCACAGTTCTGATTCAATTCAATCTCATGTTCTCCTTCCATTACTACTATCTTTCTTTTTGGAAATGGGAAGTCTGTTCCCACATTCCCTGTCTTGTTACAGTTCTAAAAAGTTCCATGCATGCTCTCTTTATCCCTGTTCTCATTTGGTTTATTATTATAAGGGATATTTATCAGAGAAGGTTTTTTTTTGTTTTTTTAGTATTGAAGTTATCATTGGGTCTAGAAGGAGTATTCTTGTTTAAACCATTCATGTCTATCAATTCTTCTAAAGCATTGATTAGAGTTGGGAAGTCAGCATCCATACTCCTTCTGCATCTCACACTATGGTTGAGATTTCCAGGGCACGGGTTGAGAAGTCTTTCATTCAATTCCTCTTTATCAGCATCTGGATAGAAGCAGTCTAGTCTTCTTTTCTGTTCTAAGCACCATTTGTGAGGTTTATCCTTGAAGGGGCCAAATGAGGGATTTTTTGAAATTTTTCATCATTTTTCTTTTCCACATTCTAGAACCAAATTTTTCCTTGATTAAGATTGTCCAAGGATTCCATGGTTAGGATCATATTCATCTTTTACTAACAAACCAATCTATTGCTACTCCTTCAAAGAGTCTGGGCAGCCGTTCCCCAAAGATAATATATATATATAATATATGGTGTTGTGACAGGGCCTTGTAGCCAAGCTGCCACAACATAAAAAGGATAATAAGACTCACTGGTATATTATTAAATCCTTTGGGTACCTGTTTGAGACGTGCACTGATGCTTTAAACCTATTACTTGGGTTTAAAAAGGTTGTTCAAAAGTTTGAATTGATAAAAGGATTGGGGACAGATATTCTTAATCAGAATCATGGGGAAGGATATTATTAATCATACTAAAGCCGAAATCACTTAATGATCTCTTTTAAGTATTTGATTAACTTGGAAAAGTTTCTGGAGTTAAATATAACTAGGTCTCTGGGTATCAATATCCTCAAAAGAGCTCCTTATTTATAGCTTTTGGAGTCCCAATTCTCTCCTTCTGAGGAAAACAGGGGCTCAAACGTATGGATGCTAAGGTTATCAGGGGAACCAGTGGCAGCCTGTCAAGTATTCTTGGTGCTGTAGCATGTTTAGCGTCTAATTCCACAGGGTATGGGCGTTATTTTACCTTTTGATTGATATTTGGACGTGTGAATAACACTAATTTATCCATATTATCTATTATTTAAGTAATTATCTTTAGCAAATATTCTGAGGATTTTAATAATTCTTTAAATAGAAATTTCTAAGGTTAATTTGATTTCAAGTGGATTCTTATTATGTATTAACTGATTGGAGTACAATCAGGATATTGATTTTACTCCTTACTTTAAAAATCCAGTTGATTTACTTGAAATAATTAACTGGAAATATAAGCTATGAGAATTTGTGTAATATTTTTTACTTCATCAGTTTTCTTAGTATTTCAATGAATTACTGATTTCTTGAAGTCCTCACAATTGTATATTAAAGTAATTTAATAAATTTTTACAAATAGTAGTTATCTTATTTTCAACATTTTTGGTATTTTTTAATTATATTTTATAAAACATATGCATAAAGTTTATTTAAGTATTTTTATATACTTTTATGTATTTTTAGATTATCTTCTATCCACAGGGACATTTATTACATATGTGGAATGTCCCCTTCTAGGTTGTATTACATTTCATGATACCTGAGATTCTCAGGCCGCCTGTCACTCTGTCAGCCCTTAGTCCCGTGGCTGCGTACTTGTCAGATGCCTGGGGCTGTGTACACGGCTTGTCAGGGTACACTGACAGGGTGGCGGTGCTGCTGCTCAGCCGCGCGCCGGTGTATTGGTTGCTGCCGCTGCCTGCGGGAATTGTGACAGAACAAATTTCCATGTATAACGCCTAAAAGATACAAAACACCTCAATTCTGACTGAGTTTTAGGTGTGAAGCGTAGATGTGACAATGTGTGTGAAATATTTAATTGGCCAAAAATTCCCATAGTGGTGCCATGGTATTTTGGTCTTTTCTGTCTTTAATCATTAAAAATATAAGGATTTGGATTTCAAGGTTGGGGTCAGTGAGGGACCCTACCTAATGTTGGGTGGAAAATCCATTTCTGCAATGATATTCATTCATTTCCTATTCCTTCTTAAGTTCAATGTAATATTCTTTTTTTATGTTATTTTTGTTACTTTTGCAGCTTGCTCTGCAATAGTAGAAAGCTGAAAGTATATATTTTTTTGACAGAGTTATGAGACCTGGTTGGTTATGATTTTTGCCACATTTGAAGGTTTCTTGGGCTGTATCTTCTAATCCATGAGAGATGGGGGGATACTTTTTCAAAGTGACTATATAAGGTTAGTTCTGATTTAGAATCCATTTTTGAGGTTAATTTTTGATTTTGATTTGTTTTTATACTAGAAAGGTGATTCTAATAGCTATAAGACCGGTTTGGGTTACCACATCCCCCCCAGATATAATGATGTCCACAGCATTCCTGTCCATAGACATCAGACCCCAAATGCTATAATTCTTTTGAGTTAAACAAGTCTTGATGTCTTCAGGGACCTCTTTCTTCCTAGTATGGCATTTTTTCTTTGTTTTGAATTCTTTTTACATTAATAATCTTCTTGATGAAATTATATTTTCATTCATTAATTCATTCATTTATTCATTTATTTTTATTTTTATTTTTTATTTTTTATTTTTTATTTTTTATTTTTTATTTTTTATTTTTTATTTTTTATTTTTTATTTTTTATTTTTCTTTTTAGTGATTTATTTATTTTTTTGGGTCAGCAGTTTTAACAAATTCCTAGGAGTTTTATTTTTCTCATTGATATTTTTGATAATAATTTTACCGTGTAGGCTCTTGCTCAGGAGCCTTGTTATTCATATTATACACCCTCTCTTTAATTTTTATTTTTATTTTACTTTTTATTGGCATTCTTTTATCTCTCTTTTTCTTGGTATTTTTAAATGTATCAGCAGTTTCAACTCTTGCTTTGGAGTTTTTCAATTTATCTTATACACCCTCTTATTTTATGTATTTTTGTGATATATTTTCTGTAAATTTGTTTTTGTACTTTTTATTATCTAACCTTTTTTAATTCAGTGTTGATGGTGTTTTGCTTCTTTTTTTTGTGGTTGTGTGCAATTCTTGCTCACGCGCTGATGGGTGGGGGAAGACTTTGACAAGTGGAGGGGCGCGCAAGGTGCGCAGGAGGTTTCCAAACAAATTCAATGAAAATTAGTCACCAAAAAAAGGGATATTGCACCTAACCTGGCTTTACAAAGGTGGGAAACCACCATGCCTGGTATTGCTTGGAAGTCCAAGTTGATCATTGATTTCTGTGGCTCCAATCAATTTCAAGCTTTTCAGTGGCCATCCTACGTAGGATTGCAATGCATAAAGCAATAAGGCACTGAATAATTTTTTAAGCCACAAATTCATTCTTCTGCTTCTGTCTTTCTCTTCTCAATTCTTTCCTCATTTGTCATTGATAATATCCTTATTTATTCAAGCATGTTTTAGCTGGTTTCCAGGCGACAGTACCTCTGGTTCAAATGCACGTAGCTGCCAGGAAAGGCTTGTGTGATCCAATTTGATGCACAATTGAGACTTTCCTGGGCAACCAGGGTTTTTGTGGGGTTTTATGGCATCTTTAAGCTTTGCATTGATCCACAATCAATATTTTATTAACAAGTCACTTTTTTTATTGGTCAAAGTATAAAGTGTAAGGTAGGTTTCAGATTGATCAATTGAATATTTTTTTTGTTTGTTTCTAATTAATCTCATTTTTTTGATTGATGTAGGTTCCATCTAATTATGAACTTTCTTTCACTCCTGACTGATTGCTGCAATAACACCAAATTATTCTTTTGCAGTATTTGTTTCATATTCCAATTTCGGTGGCACAATATGATTTGGCTCCATCCAATAAAATCTAGGTGCCCAGGGTGAGTTCAATTTGATTGAAAAATCAATTTGTTTCTTGGTTGTTTGTATGCTTGTTTGTTCCTTTTTTTTAATTTTGATATCTTATTTTCCCCCTTCTTTTTGGTGTGGATGGGAAGGGACCAAGTTCTGGCCATTGGACTTTTCTGTGGGATTGAATGGTCATTTGCCATGCCAATAGCGGCTCTTCCTTCTGGTAGGCCATCCTTCTGCCTTCTTTTCACTTCTTTTTATTTTTTATTTTTCTCTTTAATTTTTCTTCCCTCTCCTTCTTATTGATACGGGTGGCCTGGAACTGAGTTGCAGAGAATCCCCAAATCCAATTGGATGCAAGATTAATTGAAATTTTTTTGTTTGTTTATTTTGATTGGATAGGTCATATCATTTTTTTAATCCTATTGATCAATGTAAGCTCCACATATGATTGATCAACCATCTATGGGGGTGTGACCCCAAGACTGAAATTCCAGCAAGTTCCTCCCCTCCTGACCATTTCTATTTAAAGAGGGCCAAAAAGATCCTTCTTCCCCCCCCATCCTTGTTGTTTCTTTGGTGAATTCTTTCATTCTTTCTTTTTTTATTTTGTTTCTAGGGCAGCTTCTGACCTTGTTTTTGTCAATTGAAAAGAATAAAAGGGTGTGGAGCTCCTTCTTTGACATCTAAAAATTGTTGAAAGCCTCCAAAAAAAATCCTGCCCCCTAACTTGCAATCCTTTTTGCATATGCACTGGTGCTCTCCCTTTTCTTGTTGGTATACTTTCTTGGTATAGTGAGTTATTCCTTTTATTTTTGGTTCCTTTAATTTTTTTTGTTTGAGAAGATGCCAGAGAGAAAATTTGACTGCTAACCCCTGTTTTCTTGGGGCCTTATAGGGGCTTTTAAGGGTTCTGTAAGGGTTTTTTTTTCAAACATTTTCTGATAAAATTTTTTTATTTCTATATGTTCTTTTGTATATAGTATATGAATAAGTATATATATATATATATTTATATATATTTGTAACATTTTTTTGCCTTTTTTTGTTTCTATAATGAAGTAACAATACAATTTTATAGTGCCACCCTTTCCCTCAGCTCACTAAAAGGAACCAGGGTCTATGACTATATGAATATTAGTTATCATCAGTGAGTTTTTTTCTTTTTTTTTTGAAATAAAAGAAGATGAACCAGAAAAAAGTACTAAATTTATTTTTTTCTTTTCTTTTGGATGTATATATGATTTTTTTATAGGGTTAATGTTACATTCAAAACTCATTTGATTCATGTACACGACTCAAATGGTCCCTGTGGCATGCTACACGACTGTAATGGGCCATGTGGCATGCTACACAACTTAAATGGGCCACGTGGCATCCTACAAGGCTCAAATTTGCCATGTAGCATGCTACACAGCCCCTTTGAATTGTTTAGCATTCCACAAAGCCCATTTGAGTTGATTGGAAGGCTACAAAACTACAATAAAGTTTTTTAACCTCCACAAAACTTGACTGCAGTTGTTTAGCCCTCACATGATAGTTCAGTTTGGTGTGGCACCACCCACAACTAAATTCAAGTTGTTTGGGGTTGTACATAACTCAAACATAGTCTTCTTCCTCAAATTGGGGGCCAAAAAAAACTAAAATAAACTAAAAAGCATACAAAAAAACAGAAATAAACCAAAAAATCAAAAAAAATTGTTTTTTTGGTTTAAATCATAATAATAATATATAAAATATAAAATATAATAAAAATAAGAAAATTCTTGCACATCAACGGGGGGGGGGGGTTTATAGCCACATCCAAAGGTATAAATTTTTGTCTACGGGGGTACAAAAATCAAAAATGCCCATTACAGGGCATACATGCCCTCCCAGGCGTTGCGCATGTTTGTAACAACCCTTTGGAGTATTGTAAGGGAAACCACGCCTTGAAGTAAACCACTCCCACAGGTTGTTTAGGGACCCAACAAACTCACACAGGTTTTTTAGGGCCCTAAACAACTCCCACATGACTTGGAGTTGTGAATTTATCATCACCCTTTGTACAGTGAGAATGAGAAAATCAGAATTTCCCACCCCTTCCCTCAGAAATTCAAAAGAAACTAAATGCTTACTGCTGCATCAATGAAATAGAATGAATTTTTGTTCCTCCGACTACCCTGACCATCTGACATGGTCTGGTATAACTTGGTCCATCATTATCATATGGAGTATCCAGGATTTAGCTCAATCTTCCCCCTAATATAAGAAATAACTTACAATCCATGGAACTCTCCCATGATGATATGGCCATTGTCCATGTACTAAAAGGGAATTTCCAGTGTAATTTTGAGTCATTCCATAAAATATGAGTTATCCAATCCTGCTCCAGGTAGCTTGTCCAAGTTAATTCCTTCCATGTATTCCAGGTTGGTCCAAAACCCTCAAAAGATTTGTTCAAATACTTCCAAGGTTTCTTCTGCCTGTTGCCTTTTGAAAATGTCCTCCCATAATCTTTCTGCTTGTAATTCAAGAGTGATGCTGTTGTCTTCTCAGGGGCCTGGTAATCCTTCAAGGTCTATTCCGGTCATATTGTGTCCACTGATACTGGTTTATCCATCCTCTAGATTTGCTGTGATACTATTCATGCATATTGTTCTCCTGGGTGATTTAACCTGCTATCCTGATTGATTTAATGGACAAATTGGCATGCATAAACTTTCCCCTTCTGCTATTTCATAGCTGAAGAATTTTCCTTTCTTCTTGTTAAGTTCCATCCTGACTTTATGATCCACAAAGAATTTTATTCCAAGTACTGCACAAATTGATCCTTCGGCAAGGAAGAAGTGGGCAGACCTTGGTTACCAGGGTGTGATCTCAAGTAATGTTCTTTGAGCCAATCCAATGAGTGGATTAGAATGGCCTCCAACTCCTTTAAATTTCATGAACAATTCCCTGCAAACCAAGCCGGTCTGAATTGCCAAATTTTCTGGTATGAATTTTAATTAAGCACCAGTATCCACCAGAGCCTTGATCTTCTTTCCCTTGATCCAGATATCAATGAATCCTAAAGGAAAAGCATAATTGAGTTTGTTACCTATGGAGCATGAGTATTCATCATCTGAATAGTCTTCAAAGTGGTCTTGACATCCATTAATTCTCCTAATGTTCTAGATGATTGATGCTTTAGAGGCTTTATTTCAATCTACGGTTCCTTCAGGATTCATATCTCTTAAAAGCTGGAAGAAATTTGGTGCAACTGACAAGAGCTACCCAAAGGTGAGGTAAAATTTTTGTTTTGATATTTTCTTCTTCAAACTTTCTTCCATCTTGGTTCCTTCTTGAGAATACACTGGTTCTGAATTTCCTTGGTTATTATTGAAAGGTTCAGTTTAAGGCTCCTGAACAGGCTCATTGGGGGGCCCTTCTTCATCTTCAGAATCTTGGCTCACTTCCACCCATGCTTGTTGATAGCTAGTCTTCCTTTTCCTTTGTACTGGAGACACTTATTTGGTTTGCGCTGAGGTTCCCTGGTCTACTACTGGTTTCTCCTGGGTTTTATCTTTCTCTGGTGGATTTAAAGCCAAACTTTATGATCTTCTCATTTCCCATTGTACTTGATAATCCTTCATTTTTATCTTTTTTGGTGTCCAAGCTTGCCAATTTTCAGTCTTCAAGGATGCTGCAGCATTAATTGGTTCTTCCTTCTTCTGGGGTTCCTTCAATTTTGGGACTTGTTGAGCCTCTGATAATTTTTTAACATGGTCTCCGAAGCTTTCCTGGTTTCTATAAGTTATGGGTTCTCTGTTTGGGAATTAGTAGTTGATTCCTTGCTTGAAAAACTTTATGGCCTTCATATCTTCTGTCAAGTCTGTATAGGTGACTTGGGTATGGAGTTAATCCTTGCAATAGAAACATCTGATTGGCCATGTAGGTCCTGCATTGGGAGCTGGTGGTATTGAATTTGGTGCCATTCCTTGGTTAGATCTACAAAGTGGAGAGATGCCTGATTCTGCTTTGAGGCCAGAGTGATTTTTGAAATTTATTCATTCATTTTCAGGAGTTCATCTAATTCTAGATATGTCTTTATTCGCAAAATTCATTTATTTCTTGCAGCATATGAAAAAATTTAAATTTTAGAGGAATCCAGTTGTCAATAAGCAATTGAAAAGTGGGGGGATTTAAGTATAGAGTGAGTTTGGTAAATTTTTCTTGATATTATATCTGGGTTAGAAATGAATAAATAACTAATATGAAAATTTTTATTATTTATTCTATATTTAAAAGAATATTTTATTAAATCAATTATTGAATCTTTTATGGGTTGATTTCCTTCTAGTTGGTTTTTTTTAATTTTTGATCTTTTGTTATAGGCACTAATAACCTTTTTGTGAATTGGAGAATTAAAGGATTGCATTAAGTAATTGAGGATTTTGAGGGTAGGTGCCCCCAATTTTTGGGATTATTTTACCGCATCCTCTTGAGCCCCCTGAATAATTCTATGAACTGGATGAATGGATGGATTAGTTGATGAAGGATGATAATGATCAGGGAATTTTATTTTTATCTTACAAAAACCTGTCCTTTTACAAAAGCTTCCAGTACATTGAAAATTGCAGTTTGTTTATGTAGTTGTTGGAAGTCTTTTGTTAGCCAGATCAGCTTTTTATTCAAAATATTTGTCACATTGGTAAGTTTATTGTTGCTCCTTAGAATTGGAGACTTTGGTGGAAATGGAATGTGCATGAGACTTAGCCCACTCTTGAAAATCATCAGAATTTTCATCTTTGAATGATATGATAATTCATGCGGAGTAGCCAAATAGAGGAATCATGGGGTTTATATAGATCAGTTTAATCAGCAGAAGAATGAGCAGCACAGGAATATATTTTAGAATAACAATATTCATCCGAAACAGGTAGAAAAAGGGTGTTGATGTTGGGATTATTGCTCTTCCATCTCCAATCCCATATAGTTTCCTCTTATCTTTCTCATTTCTTTTCTGTCTGTTCTTTATTTTCTACTTTCTTCCATCTTTTCTGTTCCTTATTATTTCCATCACCTTGTGACACTCATAACACATCCCCACTCTGTTGCTCTCACTCATTATCACTCGCGCGCGCCCTGTTTCCAATTCTCAATTGTCCTAACCATGTCACATTCTTGTGAAATGTCTATCTTTGTGTCCACCTGAGGACAGAGCTCGAGACTAGAAGAAGGATTTCCTCTTCCTCATCCTTCTACCAATTGTCTTCACTCTGAATATCCTCAGGTGAGTAAAGTTGTTCTTATGATTCATTCTCTCTGTCTAATGTGTGTGAAACTAATCCTTCTACCAATTGTCTTCACTCTGAATATCCTCAGCCCAACAGGTTATGAGCCCAGAGACGCCTAACAATCTTAACTGATAACCGAATCACTCACTTTAGAAGGATCCGGCAAAAATCGTGCGGAAAATAAACGATTAGACATGGAAGACGGACACAATGTCCATCCGGTTCTCAAAACCCCTTCCATTCTCCCTCTTGGTTCTCCTGGATCAGATTCAAACTATTTTTACTGGTCTATGATCTTACGAATCCACTTTTGAGCAACTGGAGTAGGATATCTACTTACCAACGACACACCCAAACCTAACCCAGAAATGTGGACCAAAGACAATTTAGCGGTTTGCTCAGTCATATCAAGATCCATCAATCCTTCAAACTTTCAATTCATACGTAAACATGAAGAAAGCGCGATTGGGATGTGGAACGCCTTGCGTGATGCTCACCAAGACAATTCATCCGGCGGAAAAATGTATTGGTTAAGAAAACTCCTTCTGACAAAACTCAACAATAAGGAAATGACCACTCATATCTCAGAAATAACCTCCTAAGGCAAAAAACTGGCCTCCTTGATTACAACCGAAAACCCTCTTACCGCAGACAACCTCCTGTCTACTGCAATTCTACTTTCTCTTCCCGACGACTGGTTACCGTGCGTCTCAAGCATGATGAATGAGGAGTCAGTACCATCATCTAAGCTCATCAATGCACTAAAACAGGAACACTTGAGAAGACAAACCAGAAATGAAGATCTCCTAGCTGCCAATCTTGCGAAACAAACGCCCCTAAACTTTCCCAAGTCGTCACGACGAGACGATAATAATCAGAATCCAAGGAAGATCTACTACTGCACTAACTGCAAAGCCGAGGGACATTCTTTCTCAAGATGCCCCAAGGTCCTGGAGGCTGTTGCTTCCTTCAAAAGAAACAAGAAACAAAATCAAGTCAATCCAACGACTTCAAGCAGTCACAAAGGGAACGTGACGAAGGCGGACCATAAAACCAACACCAATGACGGAGACAATTTCTCTGATTCGGAAATCATCGTCCACGCCGGATATGCCTCATGTAACCTTACCCAAACTAACACAAATCAATCCGGAAATGTTGACTTCAATCTCGACTCCGGATGCTCACTTTCCATGACACCTCACGCATGGCAACTCGACTCTCTGAAATCAAAAACAATCCCCATCCAACTGGCCAACGGCTCATCTATCACCTCTGTCAAAGAAGGATTGATGACCCTGCCGGTTGGTAAGATCAAGGCACTTCTGGTGCCAAACCTTCGTGAACCTCTCATGTTGATCTCAAGCATCTGCGACGCTGGTTTTCAAGTGATTTTCACATCCACAGGATGCGAAATACATTGACAAGAAACATTGGATAAGAGCGCACCCATCACATTTCAAGGATATCAAAAAGGAAATCTTTATTATCTCCCGCGTAAACTTGTGAGCCATCGGGAGACAGCTCTCTCAACGTTCTCCAACTTTCCTGATGACACTCTCTTTGGTTATCACTGTAGATTTTCCCATCTTAATTTGAAGTCACTCAGAAAACTACTCAAAACCATTGGAATCATCCCAACATCCAGCAACAAACTATCAGTACAACAGTGTCCCACCTGCATCAAATTGAAAATGTCACGACACCCTTTCCATTCAAGGATCAGCTATTGATCCAACACACCTGGCGATATCATCCACTCAGATGTATGCAGCTTTGAAACAAACTCCAGAGAAGGATTTAAATATTTTATTACTTTCATCGACAATTGCTCCAAGGCCCTTTTTGCCTATCCGATACGATTCAAGTCTGATGCTCCCAAATCAATAAAGTCATTCATCTCATTCTTTGATAATCATTATCATCATCCAGTTCTTTTGCTGCGCACCAATAACGGAGGCGAATACGTGAACACCAAGCTACAAGAATTTCTTCTATCCAAAGGAATACGCCACGAGCCTGGTCCTCCCCATTCCCCTCAGTTAAACAGAGTTGCTGAGCAATCAAACCAAACCATTCTTAATTTGATTTGATGCTCTCTATCCTCCTCTCACCTTCCAAAGTTGTACTGGGCTGATGCCCTGCATCACTCCCTTTTCGCATTCAACTCCTATCCCTGCAAAACACCCCAAGGATTCATCTCGTCAAACTCCATTCTTCAACACACCAACACTCCACCTTCCTATCTTCACCCCTTCGGCTGTCTCGCGTGGTATAAAGTCCCCAAGCCTAACCGCTCCAAACTTGACCCAAAAGGATGTAAGTTGATTCTTCTTTCTTATCTCTCTGAAGGCAATGGATACCGTCTTCTGGATCTCGAGACCCGTAAAGTCTTCAATTCGAGGGATGTCATTTTCAACAACACAATTTTTCCTTACGCCGAGTCCCGTCAATCCATTCCCGGTTTGGCTCCTCCTGATAATGCCGTCGACTTCACTTGACCAACTGTTGTCGCATCTCCCAAATCTCCACCACACACCGTAATCACGACCTCAGCTACCACCAGCTCTCAACCTGTCTCTCCCCATCCCCCCTTCCCCAATCCTTCTCGTCACTCTTCTCCCCCCCACCAATCTTCTTACGCCTGCTCATCCTGCTCCCCCTCTCCTCTCCTCTCCCGCCCCGTCTGATACATAAACCTCCCCCTCGCCCGCCATTCATTTCAGGCCCTCCCCTTCCGCTCCAAGATCCAGATTGTCTTCCTCTTCCACCAGCTCAGTTTCCCCCCCCTCTTTCTCCCTCGTCCGTTCCGTCCTCTCCTCATTCCCATCCTCGCTTTCCCTCTCTAACCTCTCTCCCTTCTCTCCCCTCAAATCCTACCCCAATCTCTCCGGCATTTCCCTCATCCCCGCCTCTGGCCGCTTCCTCCCCCCCTCCTTTGACGCCTCCTCTCCCCGCACTACCGCGCTCCTCTAGAATCTCTCGTGCGCCCTCTCAATTCGGCAACTACTCACGCTCCGCCTCAATTAAGGACAATATCCTTTCCCCAAAGACCTGGAAGCAACTGATGAAGAATCCTCATTGCTCCAGGTGGATACTCTCCGCACATGAAGAGATCTCTTCTCTACGCGGTATGAAGACCTGGGAGCTCGTCCCTCCCCCAAAAGGCCAGAAGATTATTAGATGCAAATGGATCTTTAAGGTGAAGCGGAGGCCTTACGGCTCAATCATCAAGCTCAAGGCTTGTCTCCTCGCAATGGGTTTTACTCAGGTTCATGGACTCGACTTTTCCGAGGTATTTGCGCCAACTCTTTGTCTCAAGAAAATTTGACTTCTCCTCAGTCTTCTCGGTACAAAGGGCTGGGTTGGCAGTCAAGTCAACTTCAAGACGGCATTTCTCAACGGTCACCTTGATGAACCGGTCTACATGACCCAACCGCCGAGCTTTGAGGATCCGCTGCACCCCGACTCGGTATGCAAGGTCTCAAGGGCCATCTATGGCTTAAAAAAGTCACCTTGGCAGTGGAATATCGAGCTCAATGCCGCACTACTCTCCCTTGCCCTCACCAGATCCGCCTAAAACCCTTCTCTGTAATTCCGACTGCGCGGTGGAGTGCTTGTGGGTGCTGTCACAGCAAACGTTGACAATCTAGCGGTAGTGGGAACTCCCAATTTTGTCTTGCCATTCATCAAGGACATCGGGGCTCGCTTCACGGTTGGGTCTGATGAAGACCTCTCCCTTTTTCTATCCATTTCTGTCCGACGTGATTGAAATTCTAACACGGTCTCCATTGGCCAGCAGCACTATATTGACTCAGTTGCTTCCATTTTTCTTCCATCAAACTCTCCTCCCGTCATCGCTCCCATGGCTGCAACTTTCAAGTCCCTGGTGAAACTTAAACCCGACGTTCCGCCTTCCCCTCCCCAATACAACCAACTCATCGGCTCCCTCCTTTGGATTTCCCAATGCACCCGCCCGGACGTGTCGTTTGCTGTGAACAAACTTTTGCACTTCCTTCAAGATGCATCCATCGACCACTGGAATTCAGCAATCAGGGTTCTTCGATATCTCTCCACCACCAGCGCCATGACACTCACTCTTGGCGGTTCACATCTCACTCTTGCCGGCTTCGCCGACTCAGACTTGGCCGAAGACCCCAACGATCGTCGCTCTGTCTCTGGTTACGTCTTTCGCGTTGGCTCTGGTTCAATCTCCTCGAGATCCAAAAAGCAGCCTACAGTCTCGCTATTGAGCTCCGAAGCGGAATACAAAGCCCTATTGGACTGTTGCAAAGAGGGGCTATGGTTGCGAAAAATTATGGTTGAATTACAAATCCGCAACTCAAGCCCAGTTCCTCTCTATATCAACAACAAAGGCGCTGAGGCTCTGTCGAAGAACCCCGAGCATCACTCTTGCACAAAACACATCGACGCACGACACCACTTCATTTGAGAATGCGTGGCTCAAGGCGTCTTCACTGTTCATCATGAAAGGACCAAGAAAATGATTGCGGATATGCTAACCAAACCGCTGACTTGGTTTCTCCTCCAAGCTCATAAAGCCCTATTTGGCCTCACCGCGGGTGGTTAGCAAGGGGGGGTGTTGGGATTATTGCTCTTCCATCTCCAATCCCATATAGTTTCCTCTTATCTTTCTCATTTCTTTCCTGTCAGTTCTTTATTTTCTACTTTCTTCCATCTTTTCTGTTCCTTATTATTTCCATCACCTTGTGACACTCATAAGACATTCCCACTCTGTTGCTCTCACTCATTATCACTCGCGCGCGCCCTGTTTCCAATTCTCAATTGTCCTAACCATGTCACATTCTTGTGAAATGTCTATCTTTGTGTCCACCTGAGGACAGAGCTCAAGACTGGAAGAAGGATTTCCTCTTCCTCATCCTTCTATTGATTTTCTTCACTCTGAATATTCTCAGGTGAGTAAAGTTGTTCTTATGATTCATTCTCTCTGTCTAATGTGTGTGAAACTTATCCTTCTACCAATTGTCTTCACTCTGAATATCCTCAGCCCAACAGTTGATGTGTTGTTGAGTGATTTTTTGATTTTGATTTGAATATGGTTTAATTTTATGAAGACTTGGGATTGAAAGATGAAGTATATATAGGAGAATAACTAATAATTTGAGATGAAATAAGATTCATAGACTTCAAACTGGAGGTGAAAAAGTTTTTTTGGTTTTTTTTTTGATTTTGGATTTATTTTTTAATGATTGAAAAAAAAATCAAAGAATTTTAGAACAAATTTTTCAACAGTGATTTCCTGCGCCACTTGCTACAATTAATCAACCAGGAAACTCATCCACAACAGGACAAGGGGGGGGCTCCACCAACTAGAAATTCCAAGCAATCAATTCAATTTTCAAATCCATGCCTCTACTGACTGCAAACAATTACAGTATGTGGAGAAAAGAAGTTCAAAAAGATCTTCAAGGTGCGTGGAATATTTGACATCATGACTGCAGATGACTCAACCTGCGTAGACAAGGACACAAATCAAGAATTTTTAGCTCATATCCTTTCCAAGCTTGATGCAAACTGCTACAATAATATTATTGACAAGGTCAACAAGGTCAATGCAAAACTGATCTGGATCTCAACTCAATAAAATTTCGCGTCTTCCCAGTCTGCAAAAAGAGCTTGAATTTTCAACGGTTTCCTGCACCTCTAAATTGCAAAAAAATATTGAAGCATTTGTCACCACAATCAAAATATACCTCAAAAAATGAACAAAGTTGGAATTGAACTCCATTCTGATATCATTGCTAACCTTGTTTTGTTCAAGTTTCCCTTGAAAATTCAACACATGAAGTCACAAATCATGCACTTCACCACCAACATGAAAGTTGATGTTGTTCCCAATCACCTGATTCAAAATAAAAACAAGTCAATTGCCAGAGGAGAAAGAGTTGAGCCAGTGAATGTTGCCTTATACAGGTGACCGCAATGCAAGAATGGGAAGCACAAGTTGGCATTAACCTCCCATTCAGCCAGCTCATGTTGGTTTGAATTTCCGGAACACAAGCCTGCTAATGCTCACAACAACCAAGGACCAAAGAAAAGCAAACCAAAAGCCAAAGATGAAGCACATTTCTAAAAATTCTTCGGCGGACTCAGCTCAAATGTGTCATCAGAATCAATCAACCATTGGCGCTTTATACTGGACTCTGACTGTTTGATTCATATGGTTATCAACCGGAACACTTTCATCACTCTTGAAAAGAGCAATGGGACCAAAAAATTTACACCGGAAAAAAGGATGCTGCCATTGTGATTGAAGGGAGCTGCAAGGTTGCTCTGGCTACAAAGGACACTAATCTGATACTTTCTGATGTTGCCTGGGTACCCAAATTGACGGTAAATCTGATCTCATTGGGAGCGCTCAAGAGTCAAGCAGCAAGTCTTTGAGTCAACACAAGAAAACATCCGCAAACCTTTGAGCTCAACACGGACAATTCAGACCTACTCTCTGGGTCAATAATTAACAACCTGTTGGTAATTGACATGGTTGAAAACTCAAAAAACCCCTACTATTCAAACACTGAGCTTTCTTCCATCCACCAATTGTTGGGTCACGCCAGTCTATTGCAAATGGAAAAGTTCCTCAATTTCAAGCTCAACAAATTGCAAAGACACTTTTTTGAACATCTCAGCTCAAACAAGGCCAAGATAACCCAGGCACCAATCAAATGACAGCAAGAGATCACTCAAAGCTTCTTTGAGAAGATTCACCTGGACCTCATTGGCCCATCAACCTGACTTCAAAAGGAGGCTTCTGATATGTTCTCATGCTCATTGATTTGCATTGTGGGTACTTGGCCGGCTTTACACTTAGATTCAAGAGTAACACTGCGGACGTACTTATCTTTGTGATAGGAAACCAGCACCAAAAAAACAATCAATACCCCAAGGGTGTTGCCTCCAATGGCGGTGGCAAATTTGTGAACCACAAACTTCAAAACTACTACAAGGCTCATCAAATCAATCAAATTGTAAGCAAAACCTACCACTCCCAACACAACAGTCAAGCAGAAAGGGCAAATAGGACCATGATGGAGGCTGTTCAAGCAACTTTTTCAGACTTGGGAATCCCAAAATCCTGCTTGCACAAGGTGGTTAAAGGCTGCTGCCTTATGCTCAATCAGATTACAAAGGAGAAAGGTGAGGATTCACCCTGGAAGAAAATTCACCAAAAGAAGCTTCTGGAAGACTATATGAAACCAATTGGCTCTAGTCTGACCTTCAAGATCAACAACACCAATATCAAATCTAAGCTCACCAAAAAAGGAGCTCCTGGGGTACTGTTTTGCTTTAACCCATCACTACTCTCCTACAAGGTTCTCACGTTGACCAGTAAGATAAGTGACACTAAAAATTTCAAATTCAATCAACAAGAGCCGGAAACCACTCTCCTTATTGATGACTCAATCAGCAGCCAACAAACCGTTCTCCCAAATGTTGGTCAAGTCCCCAGTTTTACCACGCTAATTCCTACTGCTTTGGATACCTCCTCTGCAGGGTTGATTGCCATCAAGCTTGAAAGGGATAGAGGTGACTCCAACAAATTCTTGGACTCAAACTTGGTTGTCAAGGGAAACCTTAGGCAAAACCTGAGAAAACAAGCAACCCTAGTCAAACCAGATTGCTACGGATTCAACTCTGAGGCACTCCCTTCCTCAATTGTCAAGGCAATGGCCATCCCAGGATGGAAGGAGTCAGCTTTAAAAGAATTCAAAACAATCAAGGACCAGGAAGTTTGGGAAGATGTGAATGAGAAAGAAGTCACCAATACTCTTAATACATTCCCTGTATTCAAGATCAAACACAATGCCCATACCAAAGCCCCTATCCTCAAGAGAAGGCTATGCGTGCAAGGTTTCAATCAAGGGTATGGGCTAGACTATCTGGAGACCTATGCACCCACTGGGAAGGTAGTGTCTTTAATAGCAGTTCTGAAATATACATGGCCAATAGAAGACTGGAAATTCTCCAGCTCAATGTGAAAAGGGCATTTCTGCACTCCAAACTGGAAAAAAAGGTTTTCATCCAGAATCACATTGGCTGTGGTTGCTCCTCCAAATACCTAAGGGTCAAGAAGTCACTATATGGACTCAAGCAAGCATCAAGTAACTGGGACCAAATTCTGAGCCAGCTGATCAAAGCCCAGTTTTTCCCAGAGTTGGCGTGCAATCCATGTCTGTAAACCAAGGATAACAAGACAAGCCTTGTATTGTTTCATGTAAACAATCTTCTAATCTCCGGGAATGATAAACAATTCAACAAAAAATTCCTCCTCAAATTCCAATATTCCTCTGCACAAAATCCTAATACTCTCCTGGGGATGAACATTGACGGGAAAGACAGCCTGATTCATCTGTCCCTACATCTACACATTGAGAAAGGAATTGTAGAAATCAACCTCAAAAAAAGTCAACCAGTATCAACTCTGCTTTTTCCCGGTCTTCACCTTGGTACAGCCAAAAAAGAGGATCAAGATCAATTTCTTGCTCTGAGTGTGAACTATTGCTCCCCCATCAGCATGTTGAACTTCATAGCTGGTGTAAGAATCCAAACGGTCCTAAGCTGTAGGCAGTTCTGTGGAGGGGAATGTTCTGTTTAGGCTTCCCTCCTAAGAGTAAAATAATATTTAAATGTAACCGGAATCAAGGTCCAGGAACTTTTAAACAAGAAAATCAATATAAGGGATGAGTTTGGGAATAGTCAGTAGCTAAGAAATCAACACTATCTGAGGCAAGATGTTGGAGGGAAAGACTTGAACAAAATAAGTCAAAGTTCTGTTCAGAGTTCAATGGAACGAGGTAGTTGCAAGTAACAACGCTGTAAGACTCCAAACTTTGCTAGGCCGTGGCAGTTCTGCTGAGGGGAAAGGTGCTGTTAGGGATGCCCTCCTGAGTGTTGCAAAAATATTTAAATGTAACCAAGATCAAAGTCCAGAACCTGGTAAACAGGGGACCAAATGTAAGAGGATAAAGATTATAGTAGTTGGTTGCTGGGGAAACAAAACTATCTGAGGCAAGATGGTGCCAGGGAAGACTTGAATAGAAGAAGTCAAGGTTTGTTCAGAGTTCAACAAGACAAGGCAATTGTAAGTAACAACGCCCACAAGCTAATAGCTCTGGTTGTCAGCAGAAGCTTAGGAAAGATCAACTCAATGCCAAAAAACTCCAGTTTCTCAATGAACCTGCCCAACTCTCCGCAATCAAGCGCTTGAAGGGTACCAGATAACTGTGGGTGGCTGCACAAGACAAAGCTAATTGTTTGAAGAAGCTCTAGAAGCAAAACAATAACTGATTCAAACAAGAATAACCCAACACTTATCAAGGGACTCAAGAGTAGCGTGGCGGAATTCAACTTCAAAAGGGATTAAGGGAGGTTTAACAATCCAGGTTTTAAGCTTAATAAAACCTCTTCAGTAAAATGTGACTGGTTCCAGAAAGGTAATCAAAGGATGATCAGGAACAGTATGGTCCAATAAAGGGATAAGGAGTGGTGTAACACACTCAAGAATTCAATTAGTCAAATTCTTCTTCAACCAGAAAAGCAATTGGTTGGTGATAAGGATCAAAGATCAATGGTTTGAGTATGAAGGCTCAAGGATAAAGGGGCAATCATAGTTACACGCAAATTTTTTGTCTCGGATAAAGGGGAATGAAGCCCCACGGATGATGTATTGGAAGGTGAAAATGATGATGATCCTCCCTGGTGTGGTAGGATCTGATGATAATTGGATTGGATGTGTTGAT
Source organism: Puccinia polysora (assembly GCA_025617555.3). Classification (NCBI taxonomy): domain Eukaryota; kingdom Fungi; phylum Basidiomycota; class Pucciniomycetes; order Pucciniales; family Pucciniaceae; genus Puccinia; species Puccinia polysora. The sequence goes on from CM062628.1 coordinate 23,848,662, forward strand.
CATCAAAAAATCAGGGGAGAGCCCCTCGTTATATGGGCAGGAGGCCCTGTTAGACTATGTACAAGGGATACTACAAATGGAGCGGAAAAAGAATTTTTTTTCTTTTTTTTTTGAATAACACCTCAATAAAAGAATTGTAAAAAAGTTTCTTGAATTTTTCCACATCTGGTCCAGGGTGTCCAGATTTGGTTGCCACAACGCCCACAAGCTAATAACTCTTTTCATGATCAGAAGATTAGGAAAGATCAACTCAATCCCAACCAACCTCCAGGCTCCCAATGAACCTGCCCAACTCTCCGCAATCAAGCGCTTGAAGGGTACCAGATAACTGTGGGTGGCTGAACAAAACAAAAGTAATTTGTTTGTGAAGCTCTAGAAGCAAAGCAATAACAAATTCAAACAATAATAACCCAACACTTCTCAAGGCACTCAAGAGAAGCATGGCAGAATTCAACTTTGAGGGATAAAGGGAGGTATAAAACTCCAGGTTTTAAGATTAATAAGGCCTCTTCAATAAATTGTGATTTGCTGCAGAATAATGATCAGGAAAGATCATGACCAGTATGTTCAAAAAAAGGGATCAAGAAGTGGTATAACACGCTCAAAAAATTCCAACAGACAGAATTTTCTTCAACCAGCCAGGCTATGGTTGGTGATAAGGATCAGGGTGACAGATGGATGGATCAGAAATTTGAGTATGGGGTCTCAAAAGTTCAAGGTGCAATCATGGATATACCCAGGATGAGGATGAGGATGAAATTGCTATGATTACAGGGGGGACATACACACACACTCCCATGGATGATGGGAAAAAGGCAGGGGAGAGCCCCTCCTTTTATAGACAAGAGGTCTGTAGACTATTGACAAGAGAGGTTTTACAAATAGAGAGAAAAAAAAGTTATTTTTTTTATTTTTTTATTTTTATTTATTTTTATTTTGATTTATTTTTGAAGTTGTATTGATGGATAAGGGAATTTGAAAAAAATTCAAAAATTTCCATTATCCATGAGGTGTCCCAGATTGGTCACCACACCGGACTTTCTAGGCCCAATATCAGTCTTTCTGTGTCAAGCCTGGAAATACACTGTGAAGAACTTGACATGAGTCACTGGAAGGAGGTGATGCGGGTCTGGAGGTACTTGAATAACACAAATGACGTAACCCTGACGCTTGGACCATAATCAATATCCAACCAATTTGTGTGCTTCAGAAACACAACATGAGAAGACGACCCTGTCTCAAGAGCATCTCAAAGTGGTTTCATCTGTGCCTTCAAATGCAGTCCGCTATATATTGATGAGCATGTGCCAGCAATCCATAACTCACTCCTCAACCAAATCCAAATGCGTGGCCCTATCAACCTGCCACCTTGAGGCACATTGGCTCCAACAGCTCATCTAAGATGTTTTTTGATGCTCCTTCAAATTTCATTTCCATCTGATTGATAATAAGGGACTCAACAACAAAATTAAGAAATTTGGATCCAACTCCAAAGCAAAAAACATTGACATTAAGGCCCAAAGCCTTTGTGACCACTTCAAGCATGGTCTCATTGAGATGAAATTAATCCTGTCTTAGTAAATGACTTCAGAAGCTCTCACCAAAGCAGCCAACAAAACTTCAGTCACAAGGCTTGTTAATGCCTTCATCTCTCTCTTCCATTGGTCTCCAAGTTGTGGGGGCATGTTGATGTTCTGACTCTCTATAATCACATGTTTCCTTATTATCTTGTTTTCCTCTGTGTTATTCTTTTTGCTTGTATCTTCTTTTCTTTTCTTTATACTTATAACAGTACACAACCTTTTGTTCTTGTTGTAAAGAGGACCTGCATGCGGCTCCTATTTCCAATCCTGCGCAGAATTTCCGCATCTTTGCGGTCTCAAGAATCCAATGTTCAACGGAACGCGCGAGCTCAAGACCACCAGCGCGAAATCAATCATTGAAAGTCTCTTCACCCAACACACAACTCAACCCAACCAATCAATCAAGTCAGAAACAAGTGGAAACCAAGTCAATAACCCAAGATCAATCAATCAATCAGACCAATCACTTGAGATCAATCCACCCATCATTTCAATCTGCAAATCAATCTCTGTCCAATTTATCAATTAATTAAGACAAGTAACCAGTCTACTCATGGTCAGAACTTTACCTGGCTACTCTTTGCTCAGTGCAAGAACTTACTCCAATGTTCTTAGTTCTAAATAAATTGAACTATCTATTCTGAACTGGTCATCCTACTTTGCCTGGCTGCTTCTAATCAAGTCACTCCTTCTCATTTACTCTATATAAGACTTTCTGGCCTCAGCCAGCTTGTCTCTCTGTTGGTTTGTTTTTTGTCTTTTACTCCACATATGGTTTTTTGTTCACACAGTTACTCATACTTATTTCCTTGTGAATCTCAGTTGGTCTTGGTTTCCAATCAAATCTTTTAAAGTACCCTGTTAGTTTCTTTTTTTTTTACTGACCCCTCCTCATCCTCACACAGGTCCTGCGCCTCACGCTGGATCACTGTGCCCTCTATTGCCAGTCCAAAGATCTCCACGTTGCTCTTCTCCAATCCGGACCCTGTCCCCTTGGATCTTCTCACAGACCTCCAACTCCCGCCCTTCTAGGTCAACCCAATCCTGCCTGGTCTCTCTGCACCAAGCAGCCATCTAAAGCAATAACAAAGAAGGCGTCCAAGGAATTGAGGAAGCCAAAATTGACTGGTACCTCTGCAAATGAGATGAGAAAATAATGGAAATCCTCCAATGTTTGGTTGGGATTCCAGCTGCACAGCATTGCTAGCTCCTCTGCAAGAATTTTTGTTCCGGTGGTGAGCTTTGCCACAGGCCCTGATGGCTCATCTTCCTTCCTTAGATTTCTCACTCCTCTTGAATTATTTCCGCGCCCCCCTAAATATTTTCTTTATCTAAATAAATGAATATGATGCCTGGCCTGCCCCAGAAAGGAATCCTCTTGATTCCCCGCACCATCCTACAAAATGAGAAACACAAACAAAAGAAACCCTGAAAACCCTAGTGAGAACCCCTGCAAATATGAGAATGAGAAAAATAAAAAACTAAGACAAAGAAAAGACTCAAAACTCTGCAAATAAATATCTCCTAAGGGACCTGGACCATCCCAGACAAAGGCCTCTATGACTAGACCTTCCATGCTTCTCCGGTGATTTGAGCTTCCCTTTCCCCCCACAACTTGAATGTTTACCCCAACATTCACTCTCCGAGGACTCCTCCTCCAAAGACTCCCTCTCCTCCGCAGCCGGCTCACCCATGTCAGCTGTCTCTTGAGCTTCATCCCTGGAACCCACGGTTTCATCAAAAACTGTAGTGATCCGCACGTGAAACTTCTTTAAGTGAGCCACCACTGCCTTCTCCTTGAGCGGAGTTCCATCCAATTCCTCCAACTAATAACTCCAACCCGTAAAGTGACTAACAACCCAATAAGGACCCTTCCAGAAATCCAAAAAAAGCTTACCCCACTGCTTCTCCAAGCCCCCATTAGAAATCAGAACCAGGGAGCCTCTCCGCAAAGGGTCCCGCAAGTGATTGGCACAACACTTGTCCCTGTACCAACCCAAATTAGCCCAACTTTCCCAAAGACTCTTTGCTGCCTTCACCACCATTTCCTTCCGCTGCAAAAGTTGCTCTTCCCATGCCAAAAATAGAACCTCCCTGGTCATAACCTTCCACCAGTAGATAGAGAGGTAATTCAAGGTTTTAATATCTACCGGAAGCACTGGCTTCTGCCTATACAAGATCTTGTAAGGCAAATAAACTGTCCCCTGCTTGACTGATATCTGATCCGCAAACAGCACCAATGGAACGGTTTCCTGCCACATCTTCCTGTTACTTCTGCAGATCTTGACCATTGCTTCCTTAATTGGCTGATGACCCCTTTCTATTGCCCCCGCTCCCTCCAGAAAATATTCCGTAACTCTCCCAAACCTTGCTTTGCAAGATTCAAATATCCCCAATGATCACCCCAAAACTTGACTCCCCCGTATGAGACGGATAAACCCAAAACACGCAAACCAATCCTCCTCCAAGAAAAGCCCCACCTTCTCCCCAGACCGCTTAACCAACCAACGCGCCTCCACCCACCCTAACAAGTTTTCACAAGCCACAAGCAGATAAGGGAACTTTCCTGCCTTGATATGGACCATGTCTAGGGAGCCCCTCCCAAGAAGGGGCTCCTCACCCGTTGGAATACCCACCTCCCTAGGTAATCTGGTAATCCTCCTCTGAAAAGCTTTGCAAATCTGCACCCAATCTTGCACCTTTTTCCCCAAACCAAGCCACCAAAAACTGGTCTTAATTCATCTCCATGTCTCTGCCTCTCCCCAATGGCCCAAGTCATTGTGAAGATTCCGCATCAACTCCTGCTGATACTCCTGCCTTGTGACCACAATAAGGTACCAGAAGTGCATTTTTCCACAACTGACCGTCCTGGCAAAAGAAAAGTGAGAACTTCTGTCAAACCCATCTAATCTCTGTTCCCAAAAAACCTTCAGGAAAAAGGAGCGTCCAAAGATACTTGTCCAAAGCCTGAAAACTTCAAAACTTTTTCAGGGGAAGTTTCCCAACCTCTGAAGCTATGCTGCTACCATCAGAAGCTTCTTCTCCACATCCAAATCCCCTTCTGCCGCGCGCCAGACCTCCTGATACTGTGACAAGGCGTCTGGCATTGTAAACGCCTTCCCCAGAACCTGCCAGACTGTGAAATCGAACAATTGTAAGTATGCAATCCACCGTATCATAGGAACATTAGGCAAGGTTGGAGAATTGATCATCCTGTCCATTGTCAGCTCTCTGATACCAGGAACCTTGCAGTCCTTTAGCTACAAAGAGTGATAAAAGAATTTTGAGAAATAATATTCCAAAGAATAAACACTTTACAGCTCCAATAATAATATGGTAAGAGCAAGTGCAAGGTTTAATTGGTTTGGTTATAAATATTTTAAATATAATATAAAAATAGGGGCCACAGTAATATACTACTGGGGGTCTTTCCAGACTTGGAAACCTCTCCTCAAGGGGCCTCCTTAGGCAGTTTATAACCTTGGAATGAAGATGGGTGCCTTCTAAGGCCTTATCCACTAATTTTGGCAGGCAAAACAGCACACAAACCCAGAGCAGGAAGGGAACAACTTACTTGGGAAGTAATCCACAGAAATCCTGCAAAGATTCAGGTAAGAAGCTTCAGAACAGATGGGGTTGGTGGCTGGTTCATGTAAAAAGTAAAGAGAGCTTGAGCTCTAGTGACAAGAAAGGATTAAAGAATGAGTGAAAGGAGCTTATAACATCAAGCTTAACAGACCTGAGGACAGGAGGAAAAGGACACTCCAGTTGATGTGTTGGCTGAACAGATAATTGAATTCCACTTGAGAGAACCATGGTTTAAATAGACAAAATACATGATTGGCCAACAAGTGGTTGAGTACAAAATGAATAAGGCAAAATTAACATAAGCAGTTTAAGTGACATGGTAAGTGAAATGTTATGCTTGGACAGTCTGACAATCACTACTAAGAACACAGCCTAATTATATTTTAACCATTATTTTAATACTTCAATAACAACAATAATATAAATCAAATCAATCCAATCAATAGTACTTTAAACTCCAGTGAAAGTCACATAAATGAAAACTCAAACTCTAACACACCCGCTTGACTTGCACTGGAGGAAGTTACTGTCCTAAAAAGGAATCTAACTCTTTTTCTTCAATTAACATAAAGTTCTACTAACTGTTGGAATAATTCTACATGAAGGTTAGTTAGTGATTAATAAGATGAGCTGAATGACTTGTAAACTTCCTTGGGCATATTTGAATACAACTGCTATCTTCAAAGTATAATTTCTACTATTTGCTGGAAAATTCTTCAGTTCAAAAGTGAATGACTTGTCAGATGCGTTGGATTTATTCAAGGTTGGATTTGATTGTGTATTATAAACTTGATTGAGTTGGTTGATTTTCGGATTTGAGTACTGAAATAATTGTAAAGATTGATAGATGATTGATGAAGAAAATAAAGTGTAGGTAAAGTGTGAACGCAGCAGGCAAACTACAGACCAATCCTCCCAGGACTAACTGACACGACTTTGAGGTCAATGGTGATCAGGTCGATTTTGTGAATGCTGGATGAGCAGGATAGTTCAACAACTTTAAAGGCGAGGTAATGACCTTGAAACAGACTGAGTAGAGTGATTAAGCAGCTGGCAAAATTCAGACCAATCCTCCCAGGAGAAGCTGATATCAAGATGTTGAGATCAATGGTGATCAGGTTGTGAGACCCATCCTCCCAAGACAAGTCAAAAGTAAAATATCAGGGGTGCTGGTGATCAGGTCAAGTTCGCAAGAGGGATTCTCCCAAGACAAGCTAATAGCAAGATTTTGAGATTGATGGTGATCAGGTTGTAAGACCAATCCTCCCAAGACAAGTCAAAAGCATTTCAAGATTGAAGGTGATCAGGTTGTAAGACCAATCCTCCTGAGAGGAGTCAAAAGGATTTTGAGATTGATGGTGATCAGTTTGTAAGACTGATCCTCCCAAGACAAGTTGAAAGCAAGATATCAGGAGAGCTGGTGTTGTTCTCAGAGTCCAATCAATCAACAACAATTAAGTAATCTTTTATCTTGTGGCTTGTTGAAGTTGAGGCTGAGCGGGTACGCAACAGTCTAGTCTTGAGGATTGATTGTGGAGTCAGCCACATGGTCACCCAATTGATTCCTTGGGCTGCAGTTGGAGGTACGTCCATCTCTTCTCAATCAAGTATTCCAAGATATCCAGTAAGCCAATGACCGTCAACCGATTTGAATTTGCCGAATAGAATGAAAAAAAAAATTCATTCCAAACTTGCCAACACTTGACGTTCTTGCCGTTTCCCATTTTGGTAGGTGATCTTAGATACTCCGTTCCTTATTGACGTAGTAACAAACAAAACTGATCAAACACTCATTAGTTGTTTTTGGATCACGCACACTTGTTGGGAATTGATTAAGACTTGTGGCTTTTTGTTGTTGGCGTTGGTAGCAAGGTAGGATCTTGATTCGGTTGGTAGGAAGCTAGGATCTTGATTTGATTCATTGGCTTTTCTCCGCTAGGACTAATAATCATCAGCTTTGAGTTGACATTTGTTTTGTCGATTTACCAAGTTTGGCTCTATCTGCTGTGGCTGAGCTAGAACCCGTAATTTTGGTGAGAATTGAATCAATTTCTTGGTTGAATCAAATTCATGAACCGGCTCAACCCCTGGCCTTTCAACCAGCTTCCAAACGTAAGATTTGAAGTCTCTCCAATTTGTTCCAGAAACGTGAATAACTTGGAATCTTGAGGTGCGGATGATCCAGATAACAAAGTATTCGTCGGATTGTTCAGTCAAAGTCAATAGCGTGTGTCTAGCGTCAAAGTGAATGGATGGGATGAGCTTGATTGTCAATTACTAGGCTCATCCCCATCTCACCCCTTGCCAAAAGAGTTGGAGACCAATTTCCGCATGAGACTATTGAAGGCAAACAACTTGAATGAGAGACCGTTGGCTCTGGTTGAGCATAGGCTTTTAACCGTGTAAAAAGTAAAGAGAACTTGAGCTCTAGTGAGAAGAAAGGATTAAAGAATGAGTGAAAGGAGCTTATAACGGTGTAAGACTCCAAACGGTGCTAAGCCGTGGCAGTTCTGTGGAGGGGAAAAGGTGCTGTTTAGGCTGCCCTCCTAGGAGTTACAATAATATTTAAATGTAACCGGAATCAAGGTCCAGAACCTTATGGATGAGAGATCAAACTAAGAGACGAGGATAAGAGTTGTTGGTAGCAATGGAAACAACACTATCTGAGACAAGATGGTGCAGGGAAAGACTTGAAAAAAATAGATCAAGGTTTGTTCAGAGTTCAATAGAACAAGGCAGTTGTAAGTAACAACGCCCACAAGCTAATAACTCTGGTCGTCAGCAGCTGATTAGGAAAGATCAACTCAATCCCAACCAACCTCCAGGTTCTCAATGAACCTGCCCAACTCTCCGCAATCAAGCGCTTGAAGGGTACCAGATAACTGTGGGAGGCTGAACAAAACAAAAGAAATTTGTTTATGAAGCTCTAGAAGCAAATCAATAACAAATTTGAGCAAGAATATCCCAACACTTCTCAAGGAACTCAAGAATAGCAAGGCGAAATTTAACCTCAAAGAAGAAGGGAGGTATAACACTCCAGGTTTTAAGCTTAATAAAACCTCTTCAATCAAACGTGATTGGTTCCAGAAAGATGATCAAGGAGAGATCAAGATCAGTATGGTCGGAAAAAGGGATCAGAGTGGTATAACACACTCAAGAATTCAGGCAGACAGGAATTCTTCTTCAACCAGCAAGGCTATTGGTTGGTGATAAGGATCAAGGTCACAAAGGACAGAGTTTGAGTATGGAGACTCAAAGGATCAAGAGGGCAATCATGGATATACCCGGATAAAATGGCTCAGATAGATGGGGAAGGAAGCCCACAGATAAGTTGATTACTGATGAATGGTCTCCTAGGATGGATTTGGATCCTCTGATTCTCCAATGCTGGGCCAAAAGGCAAGGGAGAGCCCCTCCTTTTATAGACACGAGGCCCTGTATACTATGTACAAGAGAGATTTACAAATAGGTGCGGAAAAAAAATGAAAACATAAAGAAAAAAAAGAAAAAAAAAAAAAAATTACATGAGAGGAAAAAAGAAATGTCGCCCGCATCAAGAATGACCAGGGGCAACCAGATGGACACCCGCGACAGCGGTCGTGGGTGTCAACAATGGTTGTTGTTGCCCGATTGGCGGAGACAACAGAGTGAAGGTTCCGACAGCCGCGAGCGGTCGCTTGCGGTTGTTGGTCGGATTGGATCTGAGGATGATCAAGTAAGGCCTTGGTGGGATCAATGAGTCTAGGGTTGAGGGGGATGGTCGAAGGGGATTGATGAGGGTGATGATGGATTCGGGTGGATTGATGAGCGGAGGGTGGTTGATGAGTTGAGGATCAATATGGAGGCAGACCAGAGATGATCAACTCGGTGCCGATGAGATGAGACCAGAGGGGATGATGAGGAAGACCAGCCATGAAATCAAGAGGGCAATCATGGATATACCTGGATAAAATGGCTCAGATAGATGGGGAAGGAAGCCCACAGATAAGTTGATTACTGATGAATGGTCTCCTAGGATGGATTTGGATCCTCTGATTCTCCGATGCTGGGCCAAAAGGCAAGGGAGAGCCCCTCCTTTTATAGACACAAGGCCCTGTATACTATGTACAAGAGAGATTTACAAATAGGTGCGGAAAAAAAATGAAAACATAAAGAAAAAAAAAAAAAAAAATTACATGAGAGGAAAAAAGAAATGTCGCCCGCGTCAAGAATGACCGGGGGCAACCAGATGGACACCCGCGACAGCGGTCGTGGGTGTCGACAATGGTTGTCGTCGCTCGATCGGCGGCGACAACAGAGTGAAGGTTCCGACAGCCGCGAGGGGTCGCTCGCGGTTGTCGGTTGGATTGGATCTGAGGATGATTGAGTAAGGCCTTGGTGGGATCGATGAGTCTAGGGTTGAGGGGGATCGTTGAAGGGGATTGATGAGGGTGATGATGGATTTGGGTGGATTGATGAGCGGAGGGTGGTTGATGAGTTGAGGATCAATATGGAGGCAGACCAGAGATGATTGACTTGGTGCCGATGAGATGAGACCAGAGGGGATGATGAGGAAGACCAGCCATGAATCTTGTCCTGATTAGCCATAACGGGTTGGTAGCAATAGTCGAAGAAGCACCGGTCGTGATGGCGGCCAGGATATGAGTGAGGACATCCTTATGATGATTCGGCCTCGAGTCGGACAATTTAGCTTTGGCGGAATCATAGACTGTGAAGTAAATCGCCCAGATCGGCAAATAACCAATGATCGTCAGGCCCAAGCCACGATAAAGTCCCCGGAAAAAAAAAAAAGGGGGGGATGGGGATGAGGATTGGTTTGAATAAAAGGATGATTGTTGGCGAGCCTAGAGTGGGGAGGATCTTGTAGGGAGGAGTGGGTGGTCGTTGGATTGGAAGAAGGAAGGATGATGATTGGTGGTGGATGGGATCGTCACAAGTGGTTCGACAATCCCTTGCGTCGCCAAAAGTCAGGGCCGCGAGCGCGACAAGTGGGAGTTGAACATAGGAAGAGGAGAGCGAAGCGGAGAGACAGGCAAGAGGCCTGTCCTAGACCGCTAGGACAGGGAGGAGTTGAGAGATGGGGGGAAGTGAAGGTAACCATAGGGGTACAACTGAAATTTGATTTTTTTTTTTTTTTTTTTTCCCGTGGTGTCCCGGATGCGTCACCACATCTCTCCCCAACTTACAGACTGTCCCTAGTCTGCATCTAAAATTTGAAGGGATTTTTTTTTTGAAAAAAAAAAAAAAAAGCAGGGAACAAAGAAATTGAAGCAAAGATTGGCCATTTCTTGATCTTGAGAGCAATTGAAGAGTTGAGGAAAATATCTTGATTCTTCCAAATGAACCCTAGAAGCGGCAGGAATAGAACAAGGAGGGCGTCCCAGGTGCTCACATATGTCGCATACAGTAGATTTTTACAACAAAAACGCAGCAAATGACCCTGGTGGCGCACAATTGGGAGGACTTACTTCTGAGATAAGTTGCCCCAACGACAATGGAACTTCTTGACTTGATCAGCAGAGAACCTTCTGGCCAACTGAGTACCATCCAGCTCCTCCAAAACATAAGATCCACCTCTAACTTGATGAACCACTCGATAAGGGCCATTCCAACGATTAGAGAAAAGCTTGCCCCACTGGGTTTCCAAAGATCGATTATAGGCTAAAACTAAGTCACCAGAGTTCAAAGGCTCCCTGATTCGATTAGAGTGCTTTTCCTCCCAATACTGGACAGATTTTGCTCTGGCCTCCATCATTTTTTGATAAGCTTCTTCACGAACGTCTTCACTTCGCTCAAGTTGCTTGGATCTAGCAACTAACAGATTGGTAGTTGAGGACACCTCTTCCCAAGAGACATTCAAGAAAGATTCCATTTCAAGATCCAAAGGAAGGACTGCTCTTTGACCAAAGATGATTTCATAAGGTGAGTAGCCAGTAGTCCTTTTGGCTGAAATTTGATCAGAGAAGAGAACAAGAGGAAGGAATTTGCGACAATTCTTGCCACTTTCACCAGCCAGTTTAACAAGTACAGCCTTCAAAAGAGCATGGCCTCGTTCCACCATCCCTTGGCCTTCAGGATAATAAGGAGTAGTAACTCTATGTTGTCCAGGAAGGGATCGGATCATTTCAGCAAGATTGCCCCCAAATTCAGAGCCACCATCAGTAGAGTAAGATCGAGCCAGGCCATAACGCATTGTCCAGGTCTCGTGGAGGAAAGCTGCCACTGATTCAGAGCTAAGGTTCTTAAGAAATTTTGCTTCAACCCATCCGGAAAAATCATCTCTAGCCACAATGAGGTACTTAGCACCACCTGCCTTAATATGAACCACATCCATAGCAATCCTTCCAAAGACAGTGGACTCCCCAGTAGGATAACAAATTTCAGCTGGGCGCCTAAGATCTCGTTTTTGACAAACTTCACAACTCTTGCACCATTGGGAGACGGATTTCTTCAAAGATGGCCACCAGAATCGTTCGGATAATCGTCAATAAGTTTCAGTTTCCCCACAATGACCCAGGCCTTCATGGAGACTTTCAAGGATAGAATCTTGTTTAGAGGGAATAGTAACGACAATAAGAGCACAAGGATTGCCCCTCTTCATAAGTCTAGAGCCTTGAACAAAAAAATTAGAAGACTTTCGTTTAAGAGATCAAAATTCCTTAGCAGAGAGATCAGGAGTTTTTTGAAGAGTTGAAAGGTACTGCTCTAATTTAAACCAGAAGCCTTGTTGAAAGCCAGAATAATTTTGCAAAGAAAAAGAGAAAATAGGTCAAATTAAAGGTTCCTCTTCATTGAAATTGGTTCCAACATCAGATTTGTTGTCCCCAAGAGGTCGTCGAGATAAACCGTCAGGCATGGTAAAAGATTTTCCCGGCCTGTGAACAATATCAAAAGAGAAAAGCTGGATAAAGGCCACCCAACGAGTCATAGGAGCATTGGGAAGACTGGGAGCGTTGATCATTTCAATGATGGATCAAGCATTAACTTGCAATTCAAAATGTTGGCCCCAGAGAACGGTTTGAAGTTTCTTCATCATTCAAGCCACACCACAAAGTTCCAGTTTGGGCTGGGAGTATCTAGATTCTACATCTGAAAATAACAAAGATTCATAAAGCCCAGGACGGTCCCAACCATTTTCATCTTCCTGAGTAAGGACGGCCCCAACAGATTGATAACTAGAATCGAAAGCCAGCTTGATCTTGCCAGCTCCAGGTCCGTAAGAGATCTTTTTCAAAACTATGTCTTTACCAACTATCCTTTTGAGTAGCTGGAAAGCACATTCACAATCTTGGGTCCAAATCCATTCAGCATCTTTTCTGGTTAGACGACGCAAGGGTGCACAGATTTCGGATAAAGATGGGATAAAGATTCTAACATAAGTGAAAACACCTAGAAAGCCCCTAACTTCAGTTGGATTGATTGGGGTAGGCCAAGAGATGATCTTGTTGACTTTGGCTGGTGCCATCCTTCTTCCTTCCTTGCAAACCACATGACCAACAATTTCCAGAGCAGGGACACAAGCCGCCAGTTTAGATCCAGAGACAGTAAGGCCAGATTCCTTGATTCGAAACAGAATCCTCTCCAAGGTAGTAGCATATTCCCAGATAAAACGACGAATTCCTGAATGCCAAGGTAAGACCTCATTATCATAGTCAGATATTGGACCTTTAATTCCGCCATCATCAATAAAGATACCAGCATGATCCGGGATTTCATCCTGTAGGATCCACATCATCTGAGCCTGATAGACTGCAACCAAGTTGATGGCTCCTTGAGGCAATCGCGTAAGTTGAAATCAACCAAGAGGAGTATCGAAAGTAGTGAGAGGACGAGAAATAGGATGTAAGGATTGTTCGTCATAGCCACCCATAATATCCCCTAGACCATAGCAAGCTCTTCCCGCAAAAGATTCAACAAATTCTTCAGTAGCAGGAGGGAAACCAGAGTCTTTAATAGTAACTTTATTAAGAGGTTGAAGATCATGAACTATTCTAAGTTTACCATTACTCTTGAGGACACAGAAGACGGGGCTGGAGTAACTAGAAGTTGACTGTTCATACAGGCCAGTTCAAACTCGTTCCTGGACCAACTTGATGAATTCGTCGACTTTAGCAGCAGGGATAGGGATCTTTTTCTTTTGCCAAGGATAATGTTCAACTACAGGGATGATATAAGGGAGGCCATAGGATTCCCGCAAGAGACCTCTTTCTTCTTCACAGAAGGCAATAGATTTTTCTCTTAGAGATAAGACATTTTTGATTAAATTTAACTCATCAGGAAGAAGCCATCCATCTGGACCAAAGTTGACCACCTTCAGACGTTCTTCAGTGACCCGTCCATTAGGCACAAAGGGGCCCGTAAGAGATTGAGGAAGACCCCAGTAAGGATCGCAAGATAGAGGAGGACGCATAAGGGGAGGATTGAGGTTGAGAGGCATAGGCTGGTTGACTGGTTGGATCTTCTTAGCAACTGGTTTATACTTAGTGGAAAAAGAAAGAAGTTCTTGTTTCCTCCAAGAGTTGACCAGAGAGACTTGGTTACGAAAGCTGAGTCCAAGTTCCAACATCTTCCAAGTCCAATGTTCTGCAATATCCTTGAAGGGTGCCTTTTCCATAAAAGGAGAACCAGAAGATAATACGTTGCTCACATGTGTGGCACAGGGTAGGGTTTCAAAAATGACGGTAAAAGATTGCCCTGGCAGTGCACAATTGGGAGGACTTACTTGTACCCCAAATTGCCTCCACTGAAGCCCATATCCCTTCATACCAAAACCACCAAAAACGGAATTGCAGTTAGGATCTAGTTTAAGCTCATTGCGGAGATTCGTACCGGAACTGAGAGAAGATTGATCAGACTCAAAAGTAGAAGGAAAAGAAGACACAACAGATCCAGAGAGAAAAGGAGATGGAGAAGAAATATTTTTGGATTTTTCTTTTTTGATATGTTTTTGTTTTTTTATATTCTTGAGCTCAGAAGAGAATGATGAAAGGAATGAAAAATAAGCTTGAGAGATGGGAGTTGACCCTTGAGTTGCAGTCTGAGGCTGAAAAGAACTACAACCATTGGTAGGATCAACTATTCCCCTAAAAAATGAGAGGAACTAGAGTTATCATTCTGCTTCCCCTTAAAAGATGATTTGGGAGAATGACCAGGAAAATCTCTTTCCCAACGACCAGAATCCAAGGAGCAAAGAGGAACTTCAATTTTTCTGCCATCAGCATCAGGGAGAAGAATTCTCTCCCCAACTTGATCAGAAAACATCAGGGTTGCACCAAAGTCCATTAAGAAGGGTTGTCCCAAGATCATAGGACTGTCCAAACGAGTAATCCAAAAATGGCAGGTTCCAACGATGTTTCAACCAATCCTGACCGGTACATCTTCAGCAATACCAACCAGTTCACAAGCTTGATTTCCTATCCCATACACTGCAGAGTTGAAGCTGACCCTAGGACTAAGTTTGAGTTTGCAGGCCATAGCATCCAAGATTAAGTTAAGCTGAGATCCAGAATCCACAAGAGGAGAAACAGTTTTAGCTGAGTCACCAAGATAACAAGGAAGAAAGCCCAGGGGGCAGGAATAAAGATTGGATTCTATGGAAGGACTGGTTCCACCAGAGTCCTCCATTAAAGTGCCAGAGGAGACTTTGAGTTCTTCAGGGCCAATTTCCACACGTCGACAAGAGACCCATTTCTTCATTCCTTCAGCAACAGATGGAGAGATCGATAGGAGTTCAGCCACAGATAGATCAGGAATTTTGAGATCAGAAATTTTCTTTAATACTCCCTCCACAGCATTGGGGTGATCCTTGGAGATGCCCCTTTCAAATCAAAATTTGGGCTGGGTGGGGGGAGGAAGTTCAGGTGACGCAGAATCTAAGATAGGATTAGAAGGTTGAGGTGAGGGAGAAGGATCAGGGTGATCTGGGAACCTTTCCATGAGTGGTTCCTTTTCCACCTCCATGTCTTCAACATCAGAGGAAGGGGGCTCAAGTGATGATCAACGTTTAACGGGTTTTTGAAGGATTGAAGTTGGCAAGGAAGGGGCCTTATGAGGTTTAGGTTTCTCATGTCGTTTCCTGGCTGGATCAGATTGATAAGTGGTCCCAACAAGACTAGAGGAAGAAATAGCTGGAGGATACCAAGGTTGGAGGGTACCACAGGATGATCGGAATTCAAAGGAAGCAAGAGATGCTTTCACAGGAGGTGATGGCTGGTAAGAGGCCACCACATGTTGGATAGGACAAGACGAGTCAAAAGGGATTAGGGCACCATTAGGGAGGAAGTAATTGTTTCCCCTCTGCTCTACCAACTTTTCCTTTAAGTCCTTCTGAAGTTCTTGACATCGTCCGGTTCCATGGCCTTCCCTATGACAGTAGTAACAGACCAGAGTCGATTTGGGGACAGAAGAAGGAGTTTTAGGAGTAGCTAGCAAAGAAATCTTTTGATCTATTTTGTTCTCAATGGCTCTAAGTAACTTGGTGATTTCATCTATAGTAGTAGGTTCTCGATTGGAATTAGGATCTGCTTTAGGCCTACGATCTGCCTCCATTTTAATCATAATATCGTTTGACTCTTTAAAAGAAGGAGCATGGACTGGTTCAGTAGTTCTAGGCTTTTCAAAAGTAAGAGCAGTTTGACCTTTCATGACTTTATCCACAGTACTCCTAAGGGTAAGAAAAATAGGGAGCTTGAATCGATTATCCCTGGTGGTAATCATGGATCCAGATTTGACCAGTTCTTCTTTAATCCTTTCCTGCACAGCCGACGAAAAAGATTGGAAGAACTTTGCTCAAATTTTGTCCACTGTGTCAATGTGATCATTTTGGATAAGATAGTTTTGAATGGGATCCCAAGACTTCCTAAAAATCTGATAGTCAGAGGCTGAAGAAATACCACCATTGGAGATCCACTGAAAAACCAGAGCATCCAAGTCCTGCAGAGTAAACCTAGCCACATCTATTTTACCCCAGTATGCCAACATAGCCTCCCTGAGAAGGGTCCAGTTGTGGGATTCAAATCCCTTGAAAGACTCAATTACCTCCATAACTTCATCAGAGGAGATAAAGAACCGCAACTAATAAGCCATATTGAATTCACTAGCTCCATCCACTTCAGCAGCCATTTTGTAGGAGTCCAAGAATCGCTTGACATTCGTACCGTTGAAGCCTAAGTTCTTGTTCTGGGGTTTGATCTTTACCATCTTAGGTCGAACAGAGGTGGTTGGGGTAGCGGGGGATGCCATATCAAATAAAAGAGTTCCTAGAGGATCCAAAGAGCAGATTTCCAAAGTGGCTCACGAGTGTGGCAAGAGTAGGGTTTCGCCAAAAACAACAAGTATCTTGCCCAAGCGGTGCACAAATTGGGAGGACTTACTTCTAGACCAAACTGCCTCCACGGATCGGAAAAAAAAGAACAAACAGAAAAAGAAAGAGAAATTGGAAACGATTTCGGAGTTGATTCTTCAAGTTGGGACTGTAAATCCCAAGGTTGCTGGTTTGATCCCGGCCCGGGGGACCAAATGTAAGACTCCAAACGGTGCTAAGCCGTGGCAGTTCTGTGGAGGGGAAAAGGTGCTGTTTAGGCTGCCCTCCTAGGAGTTACAATAATATTTAAATGTAACCGGAATCAAGGTCCAGAACCTTATGGATGAGAGATCAAACTAAGAGACAAGGATAAGAGTTGTTGGTAGCGATGGAAACAACACTATCTGAGACAAGATGGTGCAGGGAAAGACTAGAACAAAATAGATCAAGGTTTGTTCAGAGTTCAATAGAACAAGGCAGTTATAAGTAACAACGCCCACAAGCTAATAACTCTGGTCGTCAGCAGCTGATTAGGAAAGATCAACTCAATCCCAACCAACCTCCAGGTTCTCAATGAACCTGCCCAACTCTCCGCAATCAAGCGCTTGAAGGGTACCAGATAACTGTGGGAGGCTGAACAAAAAAAAAAGCAATTTGTTTATGAAGCTCTAGAAGCAAATCAATAACGAATTTGAGCAAGAATATCCCAACACTTCTCAAGGAACTCAAGAATAGCAAGGCGAAATTTAACCTCAAAGAAGAAGGGAGGTATAACACTCCAGGTTTTAAGCTTAATAAAACCTCTTCAATCAAACGTGATTGGTTCCAGAAAGATGATCAAGGAGAGATCAAGACCAGTATGGTCGGAAAAAGGGATCAGAGTGGTATAACACACTCAAGAATTCAGGCAGACAGGAATTCTTCTTCAACCAGCAAGGCTATTGGTTGGTGATAAGGATCAAGGTCACAAAGGACAGAGTTTGAGTATGGAGGATCAAAGGATCAAGAGGGCAATCATGGATATACCTGGATAAAATGGCTCAGATAGGTGGGGAAGGAAGCCCACAGATAAGTTGATTACTGATGAATGGTCTCCTAGGATGGATTTGGATCCTCTGATTCTCCGATGCTGGGCCATAAGGCAAGGGAGATCCCCTCCTTTTATAGACACGAGGCCCTGTATACTATGTACAAGAGAGATTTACAAATAGGTGCGGAAAAAAAATGAAAACATAAAGAAAAAAAAAAAAAAAAAAAAAAAAAATTACATGAGAGGAAAAAAGAAATGTCGCCCGCGTCGAGAATGACCGGGGGCAACCAGATGGACACCCGCGACAGCGGTCGTGGGTGTCGACAATGGTTGTCGTCGCTCGATCGGCGGCGACAACAGAGTGAAGGTTCCGACAGCCGCGAGGGGTCGCTCGCGGTTGTCGGTTGGATTGGATCTGAGGATGATTGAGTAAGGCCTTGGTGGGATCGATGAGTCTAGGGTTGAGGGGGATCGTCGAAGGGGATTGATGAGGGTGATGATGGATTTGGGTGGATTGATGAGCGGAGGGTGGTTGATGAGTTGAGGATCAATATGGAGGCAGACCAGAGATGATTGACTTGGTGCCGATGAGATGAGACCAGAGGGGATGATGAGGAAGACCAGCCATGAATCTTGTCCTGATTAGCCATAACGGGTTGGTAGCAATAGTCGAAGAAGCACCGGTCGTGATGGCGACCAGGATATGAGTGAGGACATCCTTATGATGATTTGGCCTCGAGTCGGACAATTTAGCTTTGGCGGCATCATAGACTGTGAAGTAAATCGCCCAGATCGGCAAATAACCAATGATCGTCGGGCCCAAGCCACGATAAAGTCCCCGGAAGCTCTCTTCTCTCCAGATGATCTTCAGGGTACCAAAGAGGCCCTTGTAGGAGTCAACCGATGGGCAGGCGTGAAGGAAGCCACCTCCCTGAGCCTGAAGCTTGGTCTTGACGACATCCAGGGGACGAGTGACCATACTACTCACCAAACCAGCCCCAGCGCCTGATTGAAAAAAAAAAAGGGGGGGATGGGGATGAGGATTGGTTTGAATCAAAGGATGATTGTTGGCAAGCCTAGAGTGGGGAGGATCTTGTAGGGAGGAGTGGGTGGTCGTTGGATTGGAAGAAGGAAGGATGATGATTTTTGGTGGCTGGGATCGTCACAAGTGGTTCGACGATCCCTTGCGTCGCCAAAAGTCAGGGCCGCAAGCGCGACAAGTGGGAGTTGAACATAGGAAGAGGAGAGCGAAGCAGAGAGACAGGCAAGAGGCCTGTCCTAGACCGCTAGGACAGGGAGGAGTTGAGAGATGGGGGGAAGTGAAGGTAACCATAGGGGTACAACTGAAATTTGATTTTTTTTTTCCTGTGGTGTCCCGGATGGGTCACCACAATGGAAAGCGTAACGGACCTGAGGAAAGGAGGAAAAGGACACTCCAGTTGATGTGTTGGCTGAACAGATACTTGAATTCCACTTGAGAGAACCATGGTTTAAATAGACAAAATACATGATTGGCCAACAAGTGGTTGAGTACAAAATGAATAAGGCAAAATTAACATAAGCAGTTTAAGTGACATGGTAAATGAAATGTTATGCTTGGACAGTCTGACAATCACTACTAAGAACACAGCCTAGTTATATTTTAACCATTATTTTAATACTTCAATAACAACAATAATATAAATCAAATCAATCCAATCAATGATACTTCAAACTCCAGTGAAAGTCACATAAATGAAAACTCAAACTCTAATAGTTCAAACTTCTGGTTGTTGATAGTTATTTAGAAAATAATAATAATAATACTTCAGACTAGATCATAAATCACTGGCTTTCTTCTTGATAAGCACTTGACTAACAATGACACAATGTCTGATTGATAATAATAATATCTCTGATAACTGATTACTGATTGATCTTCTGGAACGAAAGGGCAAAAAGAGCCTGTTTAAATATTCCTTTTTGGGTGCTTGAGGGCCTCTAGAAGGGGTATTAGCCATGGGCTGAGGCTAGAGGGGCAGTCAGGGAAATATTGGCACGTCCTCAAGGTGCTGTTAGCCTGCTGGCCTTAGATCTGTCAAGGAACATCTCCTTTTTAGCTGCAGGATCTGTTAATCAACAGATTAATCATTTTGCTGATCCTGCACTGATCCTCAATTTGTACTGTAAGTACTGGTCCAAAGTGAGCAGACGTTGATGTTTATTGATTCTCCATCATCTGCTGATCCTTTATGTAATTTTTAATAATTTTTACAAACACTCCTTGTGTAGTTTTGTGGTCTTTGAAGGTTCTGATTAGCTAATGACGTGGTGAGTCTGGATCTTTATTTAATTGATAAAAAATACTAGAAATTATTTAATAACTAATTTTAATTGAATTTTAAGGTTTTTAAACTATGATCTACGCTTGTGTGGTAACTTTACATGTGTATGTTGGAGTATTATGTATTCTGCTGATAGTCTTGATCCCTTCTGTCACAGAATCTTACTACTACATGTCACCTGGTCCTTTGTTAACTTATGAATTCTTTCTTATTGGCTTACTCCATAGTTGATCACATTTTCTTTTTTCAATATAGTTTCTGCCAATGCTGATTAGACATCAAGTGCCTTAGGCCCCCTGTGAGGGGCTCTCTAGTTGTCTATTTAAACCAGTCTTTACCAGGACCTTGCAATTGACCTTATCAACTTTGTTTCTTACAAATCCATTCCTCAACTTTCTGAGTTGAGTAAGAGTCCATGATCCAATCATCAACTCCAACAGGTTATGAGCCCAGAGCACCACCTATTGTGCTGTCTCTGTTATTGCTTCAAGTAAATCCTCTCTTAGTACAGTAGCTCTCCAATTATCCTATTGTTAATTGCATCTACTCCTTATTCAGTGACCTTTGTTGGTCATCCCTCAATCCCAAGTAGCTCTACTGTCTTTCTATTACTGACCGTATCTACCTTCTCATCTAAACTGATCCTATTGATCACCTCAATTAGTCACCTCTATGTTCTTCCCAAGTAGCACTACTGTCCTTCTATTACTTACTGTATCTACCTTCCCATCCAACCTATCCTGTTGACCACCTTCAATTAGTGACCTTCATTGGTCTTATTCACCCTTAATTCAACCCCGTTGCTACCCAGGCTCAATCCCTTAGTTCCTTGATCATCCAATGCCATCACCGTCATCTTCATCCAGTCAATTGCAATATTCCCTACATCTTGATTGCTCTCCGACTCAATCTGGCAACCTCAATTGCTCATCATATTGACCCTGCGACCTCTGATTGCCTTCCTTTCCTCGCTTGGTCAAGACCTCAAGCCCCAATTCTGTTTCCTTGCCATCAACCCCTCACCTTATCACTCCTCACGCCGGATGAGATCCTGACCACCGGCCACCTCATCCTATGATCCAATAAATCACTTTAGCTTGGTCAAGTGGCTCGGCCAAGGCTCTAGTCTGGCTGTTCCCTCCTACAATCCCAAATTATCAATCTCATCCTTTACCTCCTTTACCTTTTCATCTTGGTCCTGTTCTGCCCGGTCGGTCAATGCTCGGATTGTTCAATCCATCAATAGGGGCTACCACTTTGGTCATCTTTCTTCCTTCACTTTGGTTGGCTTTCTTCCTTCAATCTTGCGCCCTTCAATCTTCCCTCTTCACATTGGAACCTCTTCATTTAGGTTACCCAACAGTTAACCCTCCTCTTTGTTCATCCAACCAACCCCTGATCAAATCTTCACCACTCACGAAAAGATTGAACCATCTACCATCTCCTCTCCTCTCTGATTGACCTTTCAATATCAACTACAACAACTGCTCTCAACATCCTGCGATCTTGGTTGCTCCTCATCTTGAAATTGTCGCCTGCTTCATCATTGCACCCTCATCCCCCTTTCATCACCACGGTCTATCCCTTCCCTTCCTAAAACTGCCGATTCCCCCCTTTTCCAACCCTCTGTTTCTCTCCGATTCTTCCCTCTCAATTAGCCCTTTATCTTCTGTCTTTCCCACTCTTTTCCTTCAATCGGTCCGCCTTCAAAAGTCTTATCCCAATTACCGGTCTTTGACTCTCTTGGCGAGGGGGTGAGATGAGGATGAGCTTGACTATTAAGCTCATCCCATCCATCCAATTTGATACCCCTGATCAGACCAAAAACCATCCTACGACCATCCACTTCGATGCCCCTGATCAGACCAAAAACCACCCTACAACCCTACCAATAACTTTAGCTTTTTTTTCTTCCTCCCAAACTCCTGCGACCCCGTCTTCCTCATTCTTCCGGTCTTGAACGCAACATCGCCCATTTTCACCTCTTCTTCAATCTTCTAATCCCGCCCGCAACCTCATTTGCTTCTCTCCATCATCCACCCGGCCGCAACATCCTTCTGATATTGGTCCAATGATTGCTTCAACTCCTCTTGCAACCTTGCTTGCGCGCTTTTGATCGCTTCTGCCCTTTCTGCGACTTTGCTCGCGGCTCCTTTGTGACATTGCTTGCGGTTCTCTTACAACTTCAATTGCACTCATTATGCGACTTCAATTGCTTCAGCCTCTCCAACTTCGATCTCAATATCGCTCCTACGACCATTTGATATTGAGTGCAACACTGCCCGCAACTCCCTGCAACTTGATTCGCTGATCACCTGCACATTGCTTCCAACGTCAATCGCCTTCTGACTTCCTTGCTCGCAACATCACTCGCACCTTGCTTGTGCTCTCAGCTCCTTCCATCTCAACCTCAAGTTCGCTAGGGACATCAATCGCCACTCATCTCTTGCCTCCAACTCTTTGCTTGCTCCTATTACCCCGACTTTGCTCGCGGTACCTCTGCGACATCTCTTGTGTCTCTATTTGCGAGATTGCTCAACTTCACCTACCGACATTGATTGCGCTCATTGCTGCGACATCACCCCTTTTTTCTACCTTGCGTTCTACTAGTAGTTGCTCTGTCTTAAATATGCTATGACCTCGGATTCTCAACTTGTGCCTGCTATCACTTGCGACTGTCCCCCTGACTGCCTCCTGACTCTCCAAGTATCATTTGTCATACCTCCTTGTCTTCTCACTAAGTCTCAAGCCTACCAGCAAGGGGGTGTGTTGGAGTATTATGTCTTCTGCTGATAGTCTTGATCCCTTCTGTCACAGAATCTTACTACTACATGTCACCTGGTCCTTTATTAACTTATGAATTCTTTCTTATTGGCTTACTCCATAGTTGATCACATTGTCTTTAGTCAATATAGTTCCTGCCAATGCTGATTAGTCATCAAGTGCCTTAGGCCCCCTGTGAGGGGCTCTCTAGTTGTCTATTTAAACCGGTCTTTTCCAGGACCTTGCAATTGACCTTATCAACTTTTTTTCTTACAAATCGGGTCCTCAAATTTATGAGTTGAGTAAGAGTCCATGATCCAATCATTGACTCCAACATCAATTTCCACTGGTTGTGGGGGTGGTTGATGGTTAGGAGAGCTTGTGTCTGGGGAGTAGGGTTTTAGGGGTGAAGCCTGGAAAACAGGGTGGATGGAGGACCATTGATCAGGGAGTTGGAGTTTGAAAGGGTGAGACCCTATTTTGTCAGGAATGATGAAAGGAACTAACCAAAGCTAAGAGAGCTTCTTGGAAGTTCTTTTAGTATTGATATTCTTTGCATATAACCAAACTTTATTCACAGGGTCAATACCTTTTGGAATATCTTTCCTATTAAGGTCAGCATAGTACTTATACTTATCCATAGCCTCTTTTAATTATTTCTTTAGCTGAACCCCTTTCTTGTGAATCTGATCCAAGGAGTGACTCGCAGGTTGGTCATGCAACACATGCAGGAAGTCAAAGCTGGGGTGCCTTCCATAAAGGGTCAAGAAGTGTGATTGCTGGGTAGAAGAGTGAAAACTGTTGTTGTAGGAGAATTCTGCCAAGGGGAGCCAAGTATCCCAGTTTTCCTGGTGATAGCTGACGTAAATTCAAAGATATTGCTCTAGTACTTGATTGAGTCTTTCAGTTTTACCATCTGTTTCCGGGTGGTAAGCTGTGGAGAGATTCCTTTGGGTCCATCATTTTTCACAAAGTGCTTTCCAGAAAGAAGAGATGAGTAAGGAGCCTTGTTCACTTATGATTTCAGCAGGTAGTCCATTTTTAGAGACAACATGACTGATGAAAACGTTAGCAAGTTCTACTGAAGTCAGTGTACCGGTTGTTTTAAGGAAAAGGGACATCTTAGAGAAGCGGTCCACAACAACAAGGATAGAATCAAATCCATTGGAGAGAGGGAGTTGAGAAATAAAGTCCATAGAGAGTGAATTCCAAGGGCCATTGGGGATTGGAAGAGGTTTGAGCAATCCTAGTTTCTTTTTGTGCCTTGCTTTATTTCTGTTGCAAAGGTATCAGTCTAAAAATAGTTCTTGACATCTTTTGACATTCCATTCCAGGAGAATGATCTATCAATGAGGTTGAGAGTCTTCTGTTGGCCAGGTTGACCTGCAAGAGGGGAATCATGTCTTTGGTAGAGTATTTCTTGTTTAATATGGTTAGCTTGGTTAGGTATGACCACCTTACCCTGGAACAGGAGTAAGCAACTAAAGGCGTCTAAGGAATAATCAGTTACTTCTTCATTCTTATTAAATCTTTTTATGATTTCTTGGAATAACTTGTCAGCTGGTTGACCAGAAGTCAATTCACTAAGTTTATTGTCAAGTTTTTCAGCAGAGAGATAAAAGAGTTTAGAAGCTTCCACTTCATTTTGTTTCAGAAGATGTTGAAAATTACCAGGATTATTTTCAGAATATTGTGTTTCCCCTGCTGGATACACTTTGTCCCAAGGTGACAGGATATCTGGGATGGTTGAAAATTTGCCAGGCCTGTAAGGGATCATAAAAATGAATTCAGAGAGGAATTTATCCCAACCGGCCTGTCTTATAGTAAGGAACTTAGAAGACATAAAATACTACAAAGAGGAATGATCAGTTAGAACTTTAAAGGGTTCAGTAACACTCAAGAGGTAGGAACACCATTGCTGGATAGAAAAGACAATAGCAAGGAGTTCTTTGTCATGGATTTCATAGTTGAGCTCAGCACTGGACATTATTCTGCTTTCAAAGGCAATAGGGTGTTTAGTCTTATCAGCTTTAACCTGGTGCAGAACTACACCCAGGGCATAGTCTCTGGCCTTGGTTTCAACATAGGTTCACAGGAGGTGATCAAAATGGCAAAACACTGGGGCCTGGGTGAAAGCTTGCTTGATGTTTTCAAATTGCTGCAAGGCTTCAGGAGTGAGGTTGAAAGGGGAGCTGTTTCCAGCAATAGAGGTGAGGTGTGAGATCTGTTTTTAGTAGTTCTTTATAAAACTGCAATAGAAGTTAGCAAATCCAAGGAAAGACTGCAAGGCTTTTCTGTTTGAAGGAGTAGGCCAGGCAAGGATGGTCTTCAATTTGTTGTTGTCCATAAATATACCATCCCCTGAGATCACATAGCCTAGGTAGTCCACAGAAGGTGCATGGAAGTCGCATTTGGAGGCCTTTGCATATAGCTTTGTCTTACTGAGTCTGGTCAGTACTTCACACACATGAGGGATGTGTTCCTGTAAATGTTTTGAGAAAATAAGGATATTTTCAAGGTAAACCACCACATGGACTGTGAGGAGATCAGCAACAATTTCATTGATAATGTTTTGGAAAGAAGCTGGGGCATTGGTCAGCCCAAAAGGCATGACCAGGTATTCATAGCTTCCAAACTGAGATCTGAATGCTTTTAGGTGTTCATCTCCTTCCTTGATGCGCAGTAAGTTGTAGGCGCCTCTGAGGTTGATTTTGGTTGAGATAGAAGAACCTGAAAAGACAGTCAGTAAGAAATTAATTGGAGGAAGGGGGTAAGGGTTCTTCCTGGTGACAGTGTTAAGTTTGAAATAGTCAACACACAACCGCAAACTCCCATCCTTATTTTTGACAAAAGGAACAGGTGCTCAAGTGCTTGAATTGCTGGAGCGGATGAAACCTTTCTATACAATCTCTGCTATGTAGGCTTGTAAGGTTGACTTTTCACTTTGAGATAGCAAATAGATGGGTCCAACAGGAGGGAGTGGTCCTTCCAATTCAATATGGTGTTTGTAAGCGGGTGAGGAGGAAGTTGATCTGCTTTAAATTCAGAGAAGACAACTGGGAAAGAATGGCAATCAGCAGGAACTTTTTCCAACACAGTTTCTATTTCTTCAGGGTCTTTGTCAATATCAAAATTGTCCCATTCAGCCAAAATATTCTTGTGGGGAGTAACAGAAATATTAGAAGGGGTGACAAATTGCATGATGTGCAAAGATGAATACCTAGGTTCCTCCTCCAGAGGAATGGTCAAGGGGTCAGTGAATATCCAAGCAAGGTGGAAAATTGTTGAACTCAATGGGAATTGGATAGCATGTGGAGGATTCAAGGTTTCTGAAGTGGAGAGAAATGAAATGGACTGCAGCTCCAAAGGCAGAGTAGAGGGGAAACCAGTTGAAGGTAGGTAGGTCATGTTGAGTTCAACAGAGTGAGAGGGAAGTCTGTCAGTTGACTGGTGTCTTGGGGTGATAAGCCCCATCTGCCAGTTTACTTCAGGGTTCCAATGGTGGAGGAAATTGATTCCCAGGATGAGATCTTCTGGGAGTGGTGCGTCAAAAAGGAGCGATTCCCATTCAATGCTAGGAAAAAAGGGAAGAGAGACCACTCAAGTTGCCTTGTATGCAATTAGTTGAGAGGGTGACTCATTTGGACTGAATTTGAAACAGGAATAGGTTTTCCCAAGAGGATGGGCTGAAATGAAAAATTTGGAATCATAGTATTAGCCATTACCAATTGAGTATCACCTGAATCAATAAAAACACTATAACTCAATTCCTGGTGAAAGATAACAAAACATAAGCCTTTAGAGAGTTGTTCAGAGTAGTCTTTTTGTATCTTTTGTACCCTAGATTGATAGGGTGATAATCCTGATGTACAGTAGGAAAACCACCTAGTTGATTTTTGGCTTGATGGGAGAGGAAGAGTTGGTGTTGGAGGAAGGGTTGGAGGCAGGCTTGTTTTTACAGTCATCCGTCTTGTGCTTCCCTCCGCAATACATGCATGGTCCCTCCTTTTCCCTTCTTTCTTTTTCTTCAGCTTTGAGCATGCCGTCAGGATCTAAGTCCAAGTAGGTTTGGTTTTGGAAGATTGCTTCTTTGCCAAATTGTATTTCTTCTTGGGCTTACCTTTGCCCTTGTCAGACTGGGATGTATTGACTTGGGATTGATAGGAATTTTTCTGTTGAAGGTGGCTTGGATGGGAAGACTTTTCCTTGACTTGTTTGTGGTAACTGGTGTTGTAATCTAACACTACATCCATAAAATCTTGCAGGGTGTCTACAGAACCATCATAGCCAGCTGACTGGTCCAGAAGTCAAGCAGGTAGGCTTTGAAAACAATGGAAGTAGAAGGCTCCATCCCCCCATCCAGAGAATTTAATCATAATGGAGAAAAATTCTTTGATGTGGGTTGAAGCGTAGCCAGAGTTCTTCATCTTCAAATTCACAAGTTCCTTTTCTGCTTTGGCTACTTCCAGAAAATTTCCAAAGAGAGTATGAAGTTTTTCTTTGATGTTTTGACAGAAGTTGATTAGGAATGAAGGCTCTTGATTGTAGGGGTGAGCCAGGTAGGGTTTAATCCAATGCTTGAAACTTCCAGAGAGGTAGGAGACAGCAAACAGAACTTTCCTTCAATCCACGCAGAAGGACCCTTCATTGTTTGCAAAGATGAGCTCACAAAGTTGCAAAAAGGGTCTGAGCTTGGTGGGATTACTGCCTTCAAAATTGTCTGGCAGGTTCATTCATGGGGTCTTGAAGGTTCCCAAGTGGGAAGTACTAATTTTTGGGGGTTGAGAGAGTAGGGCTATTGCTGAAGTCATGGTTTGGAGCAAGGCTAGCAGAGTAGGGTCAGAAGCTTGAGGTTGAGGAGGTTGGCTTGGAGGATCTGGGATTGCAGTTGAAGCAGAAGTTTGAGAAGCTTCTTCTGGAGGTCCAGAGTTTGGTGAGTTAAAATTGCTAAGGATCCTTGAATCAAAGCCTGATTCTATGCTTTCTTCCTCCTCTTCCTTGTTCTCAGGGAGAGGGATTAAACTGGGATTGTATGAAGGGGATTCCAATCCGTAGCGTGCTTGGGGGTATTGACCAATCACTCTATTAATAAACAGTCTGAAAACAGGAGGATCAGGGGAAAAAGAAGCTCTGGGAGGAGCTGGGGGAAGGATACCAGTATCCATGGTGTTGGGAGCTGGTACAGGGAGGTTGGAAAAGGTCATCCCTTGTCCATGGGCTTGAAGAGTGGATTGACTGTGGTCCTGTACATCAATAGTGGAAGAACGCCCTTGGGATGACCTAGTAAGTGGTGGAATGTTGATGATGGAAGGTCATGAACGTCAAGAAGGCATGGTTTCCAAATATGCAGTGGGGAGTGACACAAGAAAAGTACCCAGAGATAAGGGGTGAAGAATTTGGCCGCAAAGGTGATGAGTTTGTACAAAGTTTTGTCAAAGCTTGTCAAAGTGGGTCAAAGTGTCAAATTCAAACTCAAACTCAAATTCAAAGTCCAAAGTGTCAAAGTAAAAGGTCAAAGCATTGAAGTCAAAGTTTAAGTTGAAGTCAAAGGTTGAAGCATTGAAGTCAAAGGTTGAAGCCTCAAATTCAATGTCAAAGTCAAAGGTCAAAGCTTCAAATTCAAATTCAAAGTCAAAGTCTAAGGTTGAAGGGTTGAAGTCAAAGTCAAAGTCAAAGTCAAAGGTTGAAGCTTTTGAGTCAAAGTCAAAGTCAAAGTGGAAGTCAAATGTTGAAGCGTCAAAGTTGAAGTCAAAGTCAAAGGTCAAAGCTTCAAAGTCAAAGTTGAAAACAAAGTTGAAGGTTGAAGCGTTGAAGTCAAAGTCAAAGGTTGAAGCGTTGGGGTCAAAGTTGAAGTCAAATTTGAAATCAAAGGTCAAATTGTCAAAGTCAAAGTCAAAGTCAAAGTAAAAGAAAGTCAAAGTTTGAGGTTCAAAGTCAAAGTTTGAAGTGAAATTAAGTAAAAGTTTGATGTTCAAAGTTGAAGTAAGTCAAAGATAAGGGCCAATTCCAGGAGAGGTATTTAATTTAGATAAATTCCGCAGGATGATCCTTTGGAAACGTGGAGGCCACAAACTGTTCAGCTCTATACCACGCACGCGCACAAATTCTTTAGGTAGTGTTATCCGTGAAATGATGATGGTTTAAAAAATGGATTGAATGGGTCTATTGAGATATAGAGATGGGTAGTAATCAAGGGGAACAAATTAGTATAATTTCACAACTACCCCTGGTGTGCAGGGGGATGAAGGCTGTAAGATTTTGAGTTCAAGGCTCCGGTTGAAACACTTAAGAGGAGGTGAGGAAAGATCTTGTGACACCAAGAGGAGCGGATCCAGGGAGTCAAGGAGGGGCACTCTGGTTCTTTGAGAGTCAGAACAGATGATGTTCATTCACTTGAGATTCAGCTGACATAAATAAACTAAGTATAAAGGAGGCTGAGAAGTGGTTGAACAAAGAACTAGAAATGAATAAGAATATTCAATACTGGGCCATCAGAGACTGCACAAGGTGAAGGACTACAAGACAGGTTTCACTGAAGATTCAGGCAAAACTAGCAGTAGGCAAAAATACTAACACACCCCCTTGACTGAAGCTTGAGGGAGTTTAAACAAAAAAATGAGTTGAAGACTTTTGAACACTTGCACGCCTATTACATCCAACATTGCAACTTAGAATGAAGAGATTTTTGAACTCTGAAATAAAGGCCTATTCCAATAGAAAGGAAGGAAATCTTGTGACTTTTGAACTACAATTGAACCTACAATAGAGCCTATTACATCAACAAGTAACACAATAATTCCAGTCATAATTTTTGAACCCCGGTTCATTCTGGACAACAAATAATTAAACAATTTGCTCACAAAGGAGCTGAATGGATGGAGAACTCAGAGATTACCAAACATAATGTGCAACTTGAGGTAGCGCGTAACCAGACGACTTAAGTAGCGTCCAAACTGATTGAATTTAGGTAGCAATCAAACAAAAAGACTTAAGTAGCGTCCAAACTTCATTGACTTGAGGTAGCAATTAACCAAACAACTTAAGTAGCGTCCAAACTTCATCAAATTGAGGTAGCAATAGACAGGGCGACTTTAGTAGCATCCAAACTTCATTGAATTGAGGTAGCAATAGACCAGCCAACTTTAGTAGCATCCAAACTTCATCGACTTGAGGTAGCATTAACCAGGCAACTTAAGTAGCATCCAAAATTCATTGACTTGAGGTAGCAATAGACCGGGCACTTTTGGTAGCGTCCAAACTTCATTGACTTGAGGTTGCAATTAACCGGGAAACTTTAGTAGCATCCTAACTGAGCGACTTGAGGTAGCTCATAACCAGCCAACTTTAGACGGTAGCAACTGAACTGGGCTTGTAGAAAGTTAATTATGATGAGTGGACCGCGATCAAGTTGCAACTGGACGTGATACCAAATCAACAGTGAGCAAATGATTGATGACGGAGTTGCTAGCAGAGGATGGAGGGACAGCTATTTTGAGAGGCTCCGACCAAGCGAGCAGATGATAAAAATGACTATGAGGGCGCAATGGATCAAGTGAGCTGAGATGATTGAGTGAGACCAATCAAGCAAGGCCAATCCAAATTTTAAGAGTGAAGGTTTATAGTTGCAAGGTTGATTTGACCAAGCCAATAGATGACAACAAGATTGGGAACACTAAATCAGGCAAGATCAAATTCTGGTGGGTTGACCAAAAACAATCAAAATTGGAGGACCAAGCAATTGAACAATGCGGTGGCACAGGATCAGGGTCATTCAAGGGTGATCAAAGTGATCATAGCGAGCAAGATGGAAAGAGAAAAAGGAATTGCAAGATGATACGCTTTGAGAGGAAGTTTGAACAAGTGTTAAGATTAAGAATCGGACTAAATTGGTCAGGGGAGCATTTTGGCTTTTAACCGTGTAAGATTTTGAGTTCAAGGCTCCGGTTGAAACACTTAAGAGGAGGTGAGGAAAGATCTTGTGACGCCAAGAGGAGCGGATCCAGGGAGTCAAGGAGGGGTACTCTGGTTCTTTGAAAGTCAGAATGGATGATGTTCATTCACTTGAGATTCAGCTTACTTAAATAAACTAAGTACAAAGGAGGCTGAGAAGTGGTTGAAAAAAGAACTAGAAATGAATAAAAATATTCAATACTGGGCCATCAGAGACCGCAAAAGGTGAAGGACTACAAGACAGGTTGCACTCAAGATTCAGGCAACACTAGCAGTAGGCAAAAATACTAACAAAGGCAAGGGAACTACTGATCACAGAACTCAGGATAGAGACAAGGATATTGATTGCATAGGAAGATGAGAATTAGAGTAAGGACAATGATAAGGAGATGAATCCAGGAGTAAGGCTCTGAAGGATGTTTATAAGGGAATCCGGTAAGAGTAACACCATAGGGGTAGGTGCAATGAGTAAAGTAGGCTGATTGGCTTTATTTTTCTGAGATGACAACTATTGGATGAGGGAATAACCAATAAGAAGTAGTATACTACTTCCTTGAGGGGAATTAGTGCAGGGATAGAAGAGAGGCCAGTATATGTGAGAGCTGAGAGGAGGAATTGAGGAGGGATGACTGGTGCTGGGTCTGAACTACCCCATGGTATAAAATATTGATCAATTGGTTTTGAGGCAGTGGTTTGACTTATTGGGTAATGGCCTGTCCAGGAAAGTCATGTATTGAACTGGAGTATGGGTTGTCCAGGAAGGAGTATGTACTATGTGTTTATAGTAAGAAATTCACATACCAGATAGAGTTGAAGGAGAGATGGGGATGTACCAAGCCTTGGAGAGGTGGGGAGTATGCCTGGGATATTGACTGGGGACTGCAGGGAATGCAGGAGCAGACTTCAGGGGTAGAAGGGAGATTATACTGAGGATTTAGATTGACTGAGGGTTGGGTGTGACTAAGGAGACTGAGCCAGATTGTGGTTATGACACCTTGCCCCTGGGGTTACACACTCATATAAATCTTTCCTTGTCATAGTAGACTAATACTCTAAGAATGAAAAATTCCTATATAACCACAAAGAAGAGAATGCTATGGAGGTGGCTTTGCTATTCTGAACAGTATTATAGCTGATGCTGGTATACCTAAGATTATAATCAGTGACAGAGACCCCAAATTCACTTCACAATTCCGGAGCAATCTGCATGATATACTGGGTATGTTTTTAGCCTTTTCTACAGCATAACATCCCCATACTGCTTGATTAGCTGAAAGAATTATACAGACCCCGGAAGATATGTTGAGAAGTTTTTTTAGCTTTGTTCCAGAATAGAAAAACTCAGATGGATATTGCCATGATTGGGTAAGCCTACTCCAAGCCCTGGAGATGGCTTATAATGGCAGTAAGCACTCTGTTATAATTATGGCCAGCAATTATATTAGGCAAATGAGCATTATTTAAAGCAAAAGAAACGCTGGACACCTTGTGTCAATAATTGCTGATGGGCTCTCACAATGGGTGAATACGTTAGATGATATTTGTGATGAATTCAATTGGATGGTGAATGGATGATGGGAAAAAGCAGGAAGAAGAGCTCCTTAAGTAAAAAAGATTGGACTCTTGTGAGGCCATGATACAACAAGCCAAAAGGAAAATGATCCGCCCCAAAAGAGCTCTACAGGCTCTACAGGACTTATTACTTGCTTTGGGCTACATCAGCCCACATGGCATCAGTCCCTGTACCCTTACAATTAGCCTATTCTTGTCCATTCTGGTGTTTCCACCGTTACGGGGCTATACCAGCCCCTTTGCTGTTCAATCCCCTGGCTGGTTTTCTATTAAAACAAGCCCAGTTACTCTTATTTCCTTACTTACCGGCTGGTTGCCTCATGCAGCCAGCGCCTGGCCCCACATTTGGGCCAGGTGGGACCCAGGACTCACCTGGGTCCATTCTAAACCTCACTTGGGGGGGGTGTAACAGGCAGACATGCCTCACCCCCTATTTCTCTCAAATCTCTGGTGGGGGCAGTCAAATCCCCTCACCAGGGGCCCTGGGAGCCAATACCCCCAGGGTGTTTTATCAAGGATAGTGGGCTGGGTGTGGTCAGATCCCCTCAGCCCGTTGCTCCTCCCCCTTGGTAAAGGGGGGGGGGGCAAGAGAGCCCCTCTTGCTTTGCTGGTGGGAGGGTGATCAGATCCCCCCCACCGCCTGTCACTCCCTCTGCCTCTGGAATCATCATCCCCTGGACAAGGGGGTGATGAAATCCCACCTGTGTTGAATGACCGCCTTGTTGCGGTCAGTTGCTGGCTGGTTCAACCCAGCCAGACACCCCCTCCCCCTTGCAATGGCAAGCAAGGGGAGAGGGACTCCCACGGCAGTGGCTGCCGTTTGCAACGGGCCAGGCCCCCGTGGCTTTGCACCACGCGGGATCCCTTGGTTGCCATGGAAGCCCTGCGCGGGCCCTCAGGCCCCTTGTGGGCCAAACCATAGGATACAAGCTTCCCTGAGCGGGCCACAGCACAGGGAGCAGCCCCAAGCGGGCTGCAACACGGGTGGCGGCCCCAATGGGCCGCCCCAAGCCCAAAACCTGAGACAAACACACTTTGGCGGGCCAGCCCATCTGGCCAAGTATGTCCAAATATACCTTGGGCCCAATTATGGCCATACAAGCCCATCTGGCTGCATTTGCCCATATCCCCCACCGGGCCCGTTAGGGCCCGTGTACCAATGATCCTGTCTCACGCGTTTTGGAGCCAGATTCCCCAAATCAGTGACATCCACACAGGCCCAAATTGTCAGCTTGCTACTATTGCAGAGAAAGCTGCAAAAGTAAAAAAAAAATAGCATAAAATTAATAATAATACAATTTACCTAAGAAGGATTAGAAAAACCATAAACATTTTTACAGAAATGGATTCTCCACTCAAAATTAGGTAGGGTCACTCACCAATCCCACCCTTGAAATCCAACTCCTTATATTTTTAAATAATGAAGGAAAGAAAGACCCAAAATACTACGGCTCCACTATTGAGTTTTTGATCAATTAAATATTTCACACAAATTGTCACATATAGGTTTAAAACCTAAAATTCAGTCAGAATTGAGGTGTTGTGTATATTTTGGGTGTTACAGATGGAAATGTGTTTTGTCACAATTCCCACACGCAGCCGCGGCAGCCAATGCACCCCCGCGCGACTGAGATACAGCCCTGTCACTCCGTCAAGGTCGTCTATGCAGCCCTAGGCCTCTGACAAGTACGCAGCTGCGGGACTAAGGGTTGAAAGAGTGACAGGCGGCCTGAGAGGCTCAGGTACTGCGTAAACATGCTACAACCCACACTGGAACATTCTACATATGTAATAAATGTTCCCGTGGATAGTAGATAGTCTAAAAATACATGATATTATATAAAAATACTTAAATGATCCTTATACGTATTTTTTATTTAGTATAATTCAAAGTACCAAGAATTTCAAAAATAAGACAATGACAACTTCTAAAAATATATCAAGATACTTGAATATAATTTTATGAGGATTTGTAGACATCAATATCTTTTTGACATACTAAGAAAACTAATGATTTAAAAATATCAAATGAATTCCCATGACTTATATTTTCAGTAATTATCTTAGTAAATCAACTGGAACTAGAAAATAAGGAGTAAAATCACTATCATGACTTTTACTCAAGATATATAATACATAATGAGAACTTACCTCACATCAAGATGTCCGTAGAAATTTCTATTTATATAATTATTAAATTACTGGGAACATTTACTAAGGATAATTAATTAAATACTACATAAATGGGATTGATTAGTGTTATTCACACGTGCTAAAATCTATTCTGAAGTAGAATAATTCCCATACCCTGAGGAATTAAATGCTACCCTTGCTATAGCACCAAGAAAACATAACAGCCTACCTGTGGTTACCCTGCTAGCCTTAGTGTCCGTCCCTTTGAGCCCCTGTACCCCTCAGAAGGACAATATTGGGACTCCAAAAGCTATAAAGAAACAGCTCTTTTGAGGATATTAATGAGCAGAGACCCAGTTAAATTTATATCCAGACATTCTTCCAAGGTAATCAAGTACTTATAAGAGATAATTAAGTGATTTATGGCTAAGTCTGATCAATAATATCCATCCTTAACTCTATTTTTTTATCAATTAAAACTGATGAACAAACTTATAAACCCAGTATACAGGTTTAACCAATCAGTGCATGTCTCAAAAAGATACCCAAAGGATTTAATAATATACCAGTGAGGTTTATTATCCTCTCTCTGTTGTGGGAGATTGACTAAAAGGACCTGCCACTCCACCGTGTATTTTATATACATGTTATCTTTGGGTAAAATATCCTTTAAACTAAAGAGCCCAAAGTAACCAGGACTACGTGTTTTCATACTGAAATCCCAGAAGAGAGGTGTGAAAGATCACCAATATAATTGTGGCCCCTCTTTAAAAATATCTAATCATCAATTTATTTATATTGATTAAAAACAATAAACCATAACCAAACCACTTAACCTTGCAATAAGCTTAATCCAAATATTTTATGGATTTCTGCTGCATTTATTAAATAATATATTTATTATTTTTCCTATCACCTCTGGCAGCTAAAGGATAGCAAGGGTCTTGGCATCCAGGAGGCTGACACGTATGGTCCGTGTGAGTGTCCAATGGGTTGGAGTGGCCCATATGTGCATCCCATTTGGATTACACTTATATGTAGCAAACATGTAAGTGCATACTATTTTAACACACCTTCTTAATCCAAAAGGGGTGAAATCTGCATGTTACTCACAAATCCTTTGTGCTCTTTCCTATCTAAAGCCTTAGTCAAGATATCTGCAATCATTGCTCCAGTGGGAATGTACCTCAACACAATCTCCTTGCAGTTAACTGCATCACAAATTTAGTTATAGTGAAAATTGATATGTTTGGTTCTTGAATGGAACACTTGGTTTTGCGCCAACAAAATGGCACTCTGGTTATCAGAATACAAAAATGCAAACCCTTGTGGTTCATGTGTATCCTCTAAGTCTTTTCTCAACCATTTTTCTTCCTGTGAAGCTGCTAAGTAACCTCTATACTCAGCCTCTGTGATGAAAGGCTTATTGCCGACACCTTCTTGGACATCCATGACACCAGATTTTTACCTAAGAAGAATACAAAACCACTTGTTGATTTCCTATTTTTACCATTTTCCCAACTTGCATTGGAATAACCAACCAAATCAAAGTTTGCTGACTTTCTAAACAACAGTCCCAGACTTTGTGTTCCTTTAAGATACCTCATAACTCTCTTAAACCCTGAAAAATGCATCATGCTTGGCTTCTCTAAGTTTTTAAACAAGACACCAATTGCAAAAGCAATATTGGGCCTTGTACACTGCCCCAAATAATTAAGCGATCCAATAGCTGACCTGACGTCATTACCAGATTGAAAAAAATCCAGATACTCCTCATCTGCAGACTTCTCTAAACAAATGTTTTACTGCATGGGAGTACCAAACTACTTTGCATCCTCTAAGCCATATTGCTTAAAAAGAGCTTCCACGTAATGGCTCTGGTCTAACTTAATACCATTCTTTCTCTTACTGACTTTCATTCCTAGCACCTTATGCGCCAGACCAAGATCTTTTATCTTCAATTCCTTTTTGAGTGTTTCCATGACTGTCTCTTTACCATTTCCAAAAATGATAATGTCATTGACCCATACAAAAAAAATTGCATCCTTTCTTACAAAGAGAAAAGTTTTGGCCTCAGAAGTCTTGAAACCAATCTGTATCAGTTTCTCAATCATGGTATTATACCACAACCTAGCTGCTTGCTTCAATCCATAAAGGGATCTACACAGCTTGAGGACATATTCCCCTTTATCTGCTGAAATGAAACTTCTAACACAGATTTTCTTCATTTTTTCTGGTTAAGTCTCCACTAACCATTCACAAAAACCATCAGTGATGGACAAATAAACAGTCTCCTCCTCTCCAAGTTTTGAATTCAAGTATCCTGTTACAAAATCAGCTTGTCTGATTTCTTCTCCCAACTCCACTGCCAGAGAAATGATGCACCTGAAGGTTTACAGCCTTCCAGTTGGTGAGAAAGTCTCTTGGTAATCAACACACTCTCTCTGTTTGAAGCCCTGTGCAATGCATCTAGCTTTTAATCTTTTTAAAACTCCATTTGTGTCAAACTTCTTGTTTAACACCAATCTTGACCCCACAATGGTCTTTCCTTTTGGAACAGAATCCCGCTTAACCACTTCAAAGACACTATTATTTTCTATAGAATCAAATTCCTCAAAAATAGCACT
The DNA here is from genome assembly GCA_025617555.3 of Puccinia polysora. Lineage (NCBI taxonomy): Eukaryota > Fungi > Basidiomycota > Pucciniomycetes > Pucciniales > Pucciniaceae > Puccinia > Puccinia polysora. The sequence continues at coordinate 23,885,534 of CM062628.1, forward strand.
CTTCCAGTTGGCTCTTTCATCAGAATTCATAGCTTGGCCAAAGCTATTTGGGTTAACCCTATTACCCATTTCTGAACTCAACCCCAGGACTTCATTGAGCATACACTGTTCCTGAGATTTATCTTCCTCATATCCTGCAGCAGCATATTGGGACTTCCATTCCCCTTATCTATCAACTGGTACTCTAATCCTACCACTCCTTCTAACTGGGGGTGGAGGCTCATCAGGTTCTGAATTAACAGACTCCCCTGAAGCCAGCACTGAACCCTCTGGTGGCACGTCTGCCATTTCTTCATCTTCTGGAACCGCATGTTCCACAGCCTTTGCTGGTGAAATAGGTGCTAATTCTATTTCTTACTGTGACTTATTCACAACAACATCTTCACTCCTTTTGAGTGGAAAGGTAATTCCATCAAATTTTACATCCCTACTACGAATACCCTTTCTTGTGCTGGAGAATAGATCCTATAAAATTTAATGATTAAATCATAGCCTACAAGTGCCCCTGTTCTGGCTCTAGGGTCCAATTTTCCGACCATCTTATTATGGTGGACACTATAATACACCAAGCAAAAAATTATTCTTAGATGTGATGTTTTGGGGTACAACTTCCAAGACTGATAATGAGGACTCTTCCCATTAACACTTACAATGTTATGCAACAGAAAGACTGTACACATCAACTCAGCCCATAAGAACTTTGGTAGATCAGATTGAGACATAATAGTTCTGACCTTGTCCAGTAAAGTTCTATTCATTCTCTCAACTATTCCATTATTTTGTGCAGTACTTTCAGTAGTGACTATATGAATGATACCATAATCTTTCAATAATCTCTAAAACTCTTTACTCACAAATTTACCACCTCCATCGGTGATAACCCTCTTGATCTCCTTCATTCAACAATTCTGTTTCCAGAATTAGAAGATTACAGAAACCTCCTCTGTGGTCTGATCCTTAGATCAAATTTGTTTAACCAAAACATAATTAGTTGCAGTATCAAATAAATTTATTAAGTATCTTTCCCCACCAAGGGACTCCAGTGTGAATGGCCCTGCCAAATCAATGGAAAATTCCTCTCTAGGAACATCAGTGCAATCCCTACTCTTTGAGAGCACATTTCTAGTGTTAGCCCCCAAGTTACAACTCTCACAGTTGCTGTCCTTTACCTTATGGCCACTTCTAATGTGAACAACAGTGCTCAAAACTCTGATTTTGAACAAGCTTGCACACAAAAGCTTGTTCCGAACCCATCCACTAAGAACATTTCTCCCATTGATATCAATAAAAAACCTATCTTCTTTAAGATAACAAATCTGGAAACCTTTTTTCCACAACACTCCAAGGGAAAAAAGGTTATAAGGCAACTCTGGTACATAGAACACTTTCTCAAAAGAAATTTGAAACCCAAGTGATTTTCAAGAATAACTTTTCCAATTCCTTTAATCTGAATTGTTCTGCCTTTCTGACCAATATTTACAACTCCATCATAATCACTAAGATTTCAAAATAAATTTGGTTAAAAGAACATGTGATCTTTACAGCCAGAATGAATCAAAAAAAGAACATCCTACTTCAATCCTCCTAATAGGAAAGAAGCTTTTTCAGTCACTGATTAGTTCTCATCTTTGAGGTTAAGATTACTTGCTTTGTAATCAATCAAGTTCATTTCTTGATCCTCATCAATTTTGGCCTTCTTGTTGGGACCTTCTTCCACAAAAACCATTTCCATTGGACCATCAAATGCGGCCATTGCAATGTTTTCAGTGGTGAGATTGACCTCCTTGTCATTCTCTTTGGACTTCTTCCTCTTTTTGGCCTACTGGCAATCCTTAGCATAATGCCCCTTATTCTGAAAATTATAGCATAAGACCTTGGACAAATCATTTTTTTCCTTCTTGCAAGATTTTCCAGTCTTTCCAATAAGTGCTGTTCCAGAACCCCCCTTCATCTTGAACTGAATATCATCCTTTTCAATCCTTTTCAGCAAACCCTCCTCCCCAGGAAGAGGATCCAATTAACAAGTAATTCTGACTAAAGAATCAAACTTTTTTGGTAGCTTGTGAAGGATGAAGAGTGACAAACAATCAGGATCCATGTTAAGTCCTGATGACTTAAACTTTGCTTTGCTAGACCTAGCCTCTGCAACAAAATGTTTAAAATTCAAATATTGTAACTTGAACAGTTTATTGAAATCTATACCCTTCTGGTGAACAGAATCACCAGCATACTTGGACATAAGAAACTTTGAAAGGATGCTGCCCCTCCTTCTCTGATCTTCCCTAAGATTTTTGGCAACCCACCTCACATGATTCTCATCAAGATGCCTAAGGATGAGATGATAAGAATTTTTCTCCACTTCTAAACTGATCAAAGTGTCATCTGCATCCATTATCTTGCCACAAAAGATGTTATCCAGCTCACTATCCATAAGGACAGCCCAAGCATTATAATTCTGAATGTTCAGAACTATCTTGGTGGAGCTAACATCAGGGATATAGGACATCTTCATGGAAAACTTGAGGTCTTTGAGGTTCTCCAGAGTAAGGTACAAGGGTCTAGATGGCTTGGAAGTAATGATGATGTTGGTACTGATAATGTGTTATAATTCTGGCCAGCAATTAGCTTAGGAAAATGAGCAGTATTTAAAGCAAAATAAATGCTGGAAACCTTTTGTCAATAATTGCTGATGGGCTCTCACAATGGGGCAATACGTTGGATGATATTGGTGATGAATTTGATTGGATAATGAAATGGATGATGAAAAAAGCAGGGAGAAGATCTCCTTAAGTACAAAAGATTGGCCTCTTGTGAGACCATGATACAACAAAAAAAAAGGTAAATTTTCCGCTCCAAAAGAGCTCTGCAGGCTCTACAGGCCTTGTTACTTGGTTTAGACTACATCAGCCTGCAAGGAATCGGTCCCTGTACCCTTACAACCAACCTATTCCGGTCCTTTCTGGTGTTTCCACCATTATGGGACTGAACCAGCCCCTGTGCTGTTCAATCCCTGACCTCACATACTGGCTGGTTGCCTCATGCAACCATCCCCTGGCCATACAAATGACCAGGTGGGACCCAGGAAAAACGTGGGTCCGGTCTCAATGGGGGGGGGCGGTGACCAGCGGACATGCCATCCCCCCCCCCCCCTTCCTCACAGATCCCTGGAGGGGGTGGTCAAATCCCCCTGCGAGGGGCCCTGGGGGTTGATACCCCCAGGGCGTTGTCATAGAATGGTGGGCTTGGGGGTGGTCAGATCCCCTCAGCCCAGTCAATCCTCCCCTTTGGTAAAGGGGGGGGAGAGCACCCGTTTGCTTCAATGGTGGAGGGGTGGTAAGGTCCCCCCCACCGCTGGTCGCTTTTTTGCGACCAGCTAGATTGTCAACGCCCTAACCACCTAGGGCTGGTGGGGGGGTGGTCAATTCCCCTCCACCGCCGGTTGCCTTGACGCAAACAGCCTGGGTGGCAAGCTGGTCCCTACCAGCTGCCCCCACCTCCCCCTTGCGATGGCAGGCAAAGGGAGGCAAGGGAGCCAAGGCCGTTGGCTGCGGCCTTTGCGGCAACAACAGCTGGCCCCCACCCAGGGGGGCGGCCACAATTGGCTCAACAGCCGCAAAAACAGCCCGCGCGGGGCCAAAGGAAAAAATAGAGCCCCGAGCAGGCTGCAACAAGGGTGGCGGCCCCAATCAAGCCCAAAAACTAAGTAAACCATACTTTGGCGCGCCAGCCCGTCTGGCAAAGTATGTCCAAAATAAACCTTGGGCCCCCATCATGCCCATAATAGCCCATCTGGCTGTATTTTCTCATATACCTCACTGGGCCCGTTAGGGCCCATGTACCAATAGGTCTGTTTAACGCGTTTTGAGGCCAGTTTCCCCAAATCTGCGACATCCACACAGGCCTGTATGGTCCGTGTGAGTGTCCAATGGGCCGGAAAGGCCCATATGTGCATCCCACTTGGATTACACTTATACGTATCACACGCGTAAGGGCATAGGTATTTTAAAACCCCCCTTAATCCAAAAGGCGTGACATCTGCATTTTAGTCACAAAGCCTTGATGCTTGTTCCTATCTAAAGCCTTAGTCAAGATATCTGCAATCATTGCTCCAGTGGGCATGTACCTCAACACAATCTCCTTGAATTTAGCTGGATTGCAAATATAGTTACTTTTGCAATTACTTTATAATAATAAAATTTAAGAACCAGACAATAATGTATGTAAGAACAGTATGACAGACTGGTAGTGGACTGAGGAGACAAGTTGGCTAAAGATTTAAGATCTTCATGACAGAAATCAACACAAAGAGGAGATCAGAACCTCAGTCATACCTCAAGACTAAGATTTCTTATTCCTTCTCACCAAACAGGAGAATTCATTGCGGGTTGATAGTATTGAGCTTTGCCTCAGTGATTCAATGATTGGTATTTTGAAGGAGTTGAGGTTGGATGAGCTGGTTGGTAAAATGAGCTGGTTGGTTATTTGTTGAGGTTGAACCAGAGAATGAGGAAGGAGAAGAAGAAGGAGATTGAAAGAAAAAGAAAAAAAAGAAATGGGAGTGAGTTGGTGAGTTTGGAGTTGATGTTGTTTTGTATTGATCAAGGAGTGAGTAGTCGCAGCTGGGTTCTTTTTGGTTGAGATTTGAGGAGGGAAGACTTGGGGTTCCATGGTTAGATGAGAAATGTCACAGGTAATTGAATTTCTCATGCACGGCAGGACCTGGATCAGAATACCAGCTATTCCACCACCCCAGGATGTTTGGTGAGAAGGAGAACTGATGATCATTGGAGGCAGTTTTTTATGAGACATTCTAGAGATCAAGCCAAGAAAATTTTTTACAGAGCATGGGCTATCACTTCAGAGGAGGAAATGAGTTGAATGAAGATTTTTTTTTCTTCATATAATTGTTGGATGTATTTTACTTTGATGTCAAGATGTTTGGTTTTTGAGTTTGATCCTATGTTTTTAATTTTTTCTAGGAGACCTTTATTATCTATATGAAAAAGATTTGGATTTGGATTGTTTTTCCAGAGTTCTTGAATCAGAGAAGTGACCCATTTATTTTCATGAACACCTTCCGCTAGCGCACTCAGTTTGGATTCTGTGGAGGACATGGAAATTTTCTTTTGCTTTTTACTTGTCCATGACACAGGACAGTTTTTCCAGAAGGATATCCATCCCCTTTGTGATGTGCAATCCAATATATCATCTCCCCAGGTAGCATCAGTGTAATAGCTGATGTTATTGCCATTCGATGGCAATGGCTTGAGTATAAAGGCAAGTTGTGATGACCCTTTTAGACATTTCCAGCAATGGAAAACTTACTTCCAGTGACTTAGACCCGGATTGGAGTTAAATATAGATAGCATCAAGAGGGATGCTGAGAGATTGGGACGTTTTCTGCAGCACAGATAGTCCAACAGGCCAGTAAAAGTTTTGTAGTTGTAACCAAGAGCCTTGAAAGCGCAAGAGTCTTCCTTGGAGGCGGGCATAAGTTTGATGCAATGAGTTAAGGGAGTGTTGAAAGGGAAAAATTTGGTTATTTTGAGCAGTTCCAGTCCTTTCCTAATAAGAAAAGGCTGGGACAGAGAACACAATTGGTTTTCAATACTAATATTCATCCCCAAAAGGGTATCAGGAATGTGATGAGATGAATCAGGATATTGTGAAAGGAAGTGTTTTTCAAAGTTTTCCACGTCACGGTCTACTATGAGGTTGTCCACGTGAAAGAATAGGAATGTCTTGCGATTGGAGTGAATGAATAGGCAGGCATTGGAGTTGGATTGAAATAATCCCAGAGACTTTAACAAGGTAGTTAGGGTATTGTGCAAGTTTAGTGGTATATGCCAAAGTCCATAGAGGGGCTTTTTTAATTTGAGGAAGGGACTTTTCCAAGAGGATTCAGAAGGAGTTTTAATGAAGAGAGTTTCTTTTAGGGGAGCGTAGAGAAAGGCACTTTTAACATCAAATTGTTTAATGGGTAAGGAACAATCAAAAGAAAAAATGAGAAGAAGAAGAAGAGACAGAAATTTTCCCGTAGAGGCATGAGTTTTGGAGAAGTCCAGAAATGGCATCTGCAGGAAAACTTGTATGCAGAGGCACGCCTTTGTTTTAGCTGGAAAGGAAATTGTAGCCAGTTTATCTCTTACAGCCCAGTTGGTCTTAAGATATCTGTTGGGAATAAGCGCAACATCTTCCCAAACATTGTGATCATCAATGTTTTGAAGTTCCACTTTTTTAGCTTCTGTTATTTTAGATGATGAGTTTCTGTGTGACATGTAGCTATACTTATTTGGTTTGACGGCGGAGGTTCTTTCTTGAAGAGTTCTGCCTGATGGAATGAGTGCTGCTTCTACATTTGAATCCAAGGCTGAGTCTTATTCTGACAGGATGTTGGAAGGGGTGTTGCCAATGGTTTTGGAATGTTCTAGGGACTCAGTCTTGATGTCTTTTGAGATTTCAAGTGGTGAGTTCTCTTGAACAGGTCTAGGATTTCTGACATTGGTGGGTGTTAGCTCATTGTAGGAAGAGGGAGAGTGGGTGGAGGGTGATCTGGAGGGGAAAGATAGGAAGGTGAAACTCTTGGTGTTGAAAATCTTTCCAGAGGAGGAGAGAATGCGGTAGGATAGCAGCTCAGGATTGTAGGTGATTAATCAACCAGGTTTTCCGGGCGTACCTAATTTATTGCCGGAGGGTTTTGGTTGTGTCAAGAAGGAGAAAGGTTTTCCAATTGGTTTGAAGTGGGAGAGGGGAAGAGAATGCAGTTTGAACATTTTTTAGGGACTCTTCTTGGATTGATGAGAAGGAATTTGATTGAGGGTGAGTGTGGAAGATTGAAGAATTTTGTGCCATAGGTACCAAGGCAGGTCAGAGTCATACAGAATTGTTCTAACAGATTCAAGAATGGTGCAATTAAATCGCTTGGCAAGGCCATTCTGTTGAGGTGCATGTGGGTCTGCAAACCACTGTTTAATGAGGTTATTCTTGCAGAATTCAGATATTGTGGAGTTTGTAAATTAAGTTCCACAATCTGAGTGTAGAACAGAAGGGTAGTATCCTAGAGGATTTGCTTCAAGGCTTAAGCTGTAAATAAGTGCCTATGGAATACCATCCTGTTAAGCTGAGGAGAAGTTTCTAGAGTTTATTATCTGCAAAGAACAAGGAACTAGCAAACAACCTCAAGTAAACAAATTTGATGAAGGAGCGTGATAACAGAATGAAATACAATTGATGGGATTCTTACCCAAGGCAAATTCTCTAGTGTTACGAATGACTGTGATGGGAAGGAAGACAAGGAAAGAAAATAATGAAAGGAAATGATAAAAGAAAATAGATCTGCAACAACAAAGAAGCAGAAATTAGAAGGAGGAAATTGATAGATGATAATGATGACTGTCATATATCTCACATCCGATCAACCTAAGTAATATGAGACTTTTGTTTGATTTGGTCAAGATTGATGTCATTTGGGTTTTGATTTGAGTTGAGCAAGGAACGGTCAAGAAGGATTGGGACAAAGAATGGAGGGAGCAGCATGTAATAGAGGCAAATTGATGGAGGGAAATGAGCCAGCTTATGGTGAGAAGGAAGAGTCAAAGGAGATGAAGAAAGCAAGGGAGAGAGTGTGTGTTTTAAAGATGATCTTGAAGATCAGAAGTGGGACCAATGTTGTTGGAGGAGCTGAGATGCAGATGGGTTTTATGAGAAAATTAGATGCCCAATCAGAGTAGAGCCGTATGAGCTGATTCTCTTTATTTGAAAGTTCCGCACCTGGAGCAGGGTGAGAGAAGGTCGCGCGGCATTCTAAAATGAATTTGAAAATGGCAACATAGTGAATAGAAGATGACAGCAATAAAATGAAAAAAAAGAAAGAAAACAAAAACAAAAACTACACAATGAGAGAGAAAAGGCAAGGAAAGGACAAAACTCCCCCATGATCAGATGTGAGGAGATGAAATGGTGGAGGTGAGATTGACGACTGAGAACCTTAGAGCTGCCTTAGTGAGGGAGTTGGCAAGCATTTGATGGGATGAAATGAGATGAGTGATGAGTAAATGATTGTCTTGTTGTTCTGGCAACCACTTGATTTGCGTATTGAAATGTTTCAAGGCACCATGGTGAGATTCTTGATTGACTAGATTGTTTAAAGCTTTATTATTGATGAATGAGAAATAGGTGTTATTTGCGGGGGGATTCATTTCTAGAAGCAGTTGTGAGAGCCAAGTTTTCTCTTGTGTGGCCAGGAAAAGAGCTTTTAGCTCTTGTTCAGTGGATGATAGATAAATTGATCCCTGGAGCTTGCTATTCCACAAGACTGGAAAGCCAAAAAGCATAATGAGATATCCATTATGACCTTGTTGTGATTTGGGATCATTTCCTCCGTCAGAATTTCTGTAAACTTTGATTTTGTATTGAAAGGAGGGATATTGAAGGCGCAGAGCCATTTCTTTGGTGGAGTTAAGGTAGCGCCAGGCATGTTTCCATTCAAGCCAGTGTGGAGTGCCAGTCTATGAACAACTTGAAGAATCAAGTTGCCTTCATTGGTCAAAATGCAGTGGAGAGGATCAATTGGAGGCCCTATTCTTGGTTCACCCTGATTAATTAAAGCTTTGTAAACAATTCCATTATATTTCTATGTTGGATTTTACTTATAAAACAAATAAGTAAAACATCCCCCTATTGAATGTTGTAGGAATGACAGCCAACCAAAATATCTTCACAAAAGATCTTCTTTTTATAACAAAACAAACATTCAAATTCTAAAGTTGGTCTGTAAATTCACTAAAGCAGATGGCTTATGATCCTGTGAGACTTCCCAAAGTATTTTTGAAGGACCATGAAAAATATTTTATTTGTGCAATTGAATATAGTTTCCCTGAGTCAAAAAGCCAGTTTTGAACATGGCACTTGCCTAAAAACATAAAATTAAACTTTAAACTTTGCTTTAATAATGATATTGGAAGGTTTCAAATCTTTATATCTCTGTGGGAAAAGTATGGGGCCTCAAACACCAAGGAGTAGGCCAAGCTCAATGATGCAGAACTCAGAGTAAGGGCCAAATCACTGCTTCTTAATCTTCTAATTTGTGGTTTCTTAAGTTGTCACTTGTATGAAGTTTTTCTTGAAAGACCATGAGGATTTGCTCAAGTATATTGAAAATAACATCTTTCATATCACAGAGATTTTTGTGATGGCTTGGACTTACCAAAACCCTGACGTTGAAAATAAAACCACATATTTGGTGGAAGGGGCCCATGCTACTATCACACAATTCCTTGCAAATTCTTTGGGAAACACATTGAATTTTTGGAAAAACCTGAAGGAATCAGAGACTAAAGATAATTTTCATTTGGCAATGAGAAAGAGATAGGAAACAAAAAAAGAAAAGCAGGAAGAAAAAATCTTAAGGTGTGTCACCTAAAAAGACTAGACAGACTCTGGTAATATAAAGGAGGATACAGTACCAGGGAAGAAGACATTAATTCTTGTGGTTCTTAGGTAGCATAGCAGATTTGTCCAGGTTATGATAAGCAGTTTAGATTGGAGTCTGGATCAATCACAAGCAATTATTGGATCAGTCAAGAAGTCAAGGTGATAAATTCATGAGGTTTGGGGTGATTCTTACCCAACTCAGCGACCTGGGGTTGGTGGTTCAATCTTGTGGTTGCACAAAGAAAGCTTTCCCAAGAGTCTGAGCCAGGCACCTGGCTTTAAAGTTAAGCCTGTTTAAGGAAGCTTAAATTCAGAGCATTTGCAGTGGGACCTGTTGTGAGCAGATGGTTGTTTGAGTTGTTGAGTTGTTGCAGGCAGTCATTACAGGACACATGAAATGAAAGACAGGGAAAATTACTATGGAAGACTGAAGAGAGCAGAAAACAGTACAATCGGAGTGGATGGAATAGCAAAGTGATTTGAGCACGTTGGTTATGGTAGGTATGCTGAGATTCCAACATCTTCCCTTTCTTAAATCAGGTTTTAATATTGAGCCGCATCAGGGCGTGTTATAGTGCAGTTTGTGAAACCAGTTTGGTCAAGAAGTCTTCCAGATTTATTTTTGACGTAAATTTTTGAAGCTTGATTTCATCCTTGAGAATTTTGTTTTGGATGAAGTGGAACTGAGTTCCATGTGCTTGGCGCAAAAGCTTGAGTTATTTGCCTGGTTGAGTGCAAGCTTGATTGTGCCTTCATTTTTCTCAAAGACCGCAGCCGTCTTGTTAGCTTCACCGGGGGCAATGTCCAGAAGGAGGTATTTTATCCCTTTGATTTTCTTCAAGGCGTCTCCAAGGGCCTTCTACTAAGCGTTGGTTGTGGAAAGAGAAATCTTTGGTTGTTTTTTGCACCTCCAGAGCACAACACACCCCAGCCATTGGGTCAAAAAGCACAAAATTGAGAGTCTTGTGCTTGGGCACATCACCCAATCAGCTTCTATGTATGTAAGCGTGTCCAGAGATTTAGCCGCCAATTAAAAGACAATGCCCGTGCAGCTGGTGTTTCGGAGTTAGTTGAGCACTTGTAGTGCTTCTTGGTAGTGGTGGAGATTTGGCTTGAAAAGGAACTGAGAGAGATAGTTCACCTAAAGGTGATTTCCGGTTAAGTGCATATGCTGACTTGGTTCAGCTTGCCAATTAATTTCCCTCTATTTGGCCCCCAAGAATAATAACTCCTGATGGTCCTCTTCACTGGAAGGGTATAGCTTGCCATTTGGCTTGGAAGCAGTGGAAAATTTTTGGTGAGTGGGTAGCAGAAATTGGACACATATTTGCTTGATTCACAATTGTTGATGGACATTGAAACCGTTGTTTAAGTAAACTACTTTCATTCCTAGAATTAAGGATGCCAGACCTAGGTCCTTGATTTTGAAGTGAGCCAAGATTTGTTTGAAAAAGTGATCCGATCATTGCTGAAGATTTCAATTTCTTCCACCTGTACATATAGAACGTACAATTGCGCCAAAACACACATTGATTAGCTTTGAATTGGTTGAAGCCTACTTCCCCAAGCAAGTTGCATAGAGTTTTATACCAGGCAAGAGGAGCTTTTTTGAGGCTGTATAAGGCCTTCATTAGGAGAAGGGCTTTTATGTTGGAGATCAAAATGTTGGATGGGGGTGTAATGTAAATTTCTTTGCAAAGCAGGGCCTTCAGCAAGGTGGCTATCACTTCAATTTGACGGAATTTTAGATTCTGTGAGGCAGCAAGGGCAATAAGCATTTAAAGAAAGTTCTTGTCTCCAGTGGGGGAGAAATTGCTGGAGAATCCAGAGCCATATTTCTTCTTGAATCCCTGGACACACAGCTGGGCCTTGAACTCAGTGATTCTGTTTTAATTTTTTCGCTTGTTTCTGAAGACCCAAACACATTTGAGGGGATTCTTCCCAGTGGGTAACTTGGATTCCTCCCACACTTTGAATCCAACCAGGTTTAGCTCTTCCAGCTTCATAGCATCAATCTATTCATTGTGGTACTTGGATTGAAGTGCCTTAAGCTGGCTTTGGGAATCCACATAAGCATGGTCTACAATGAGGTAAATGGATGGTAGTCCTACCTTAGACCAAGCTCTGAAAGGTTTTTGAATTCTATTGGAAGGAGAGATTTTTTCATATGAGGGGGAGGGGGAAGGATTGATTTGGTCAAAGGGCACAGCAACGGGAGTGGTGGAATGAGGATTGGGACACAACATGATAGGGTTACAAATAGGTTCCAGAGGGAGGACAAACAGAATTAAATTGGAGGCAATCAGGAAATCAGTTTCCACAACAGATGAGAGGGAAGTCAGAAACGGAAAGAGGGAATTGTCAAAATTAGCATTGGCAGAGAGGAAAATTTGGGGGGGAGCCCATATCCAGAAGGCAATATGACAAGAATTCCTTGGCATACCCAAGCATGATTGCCTTTTTGCAGGTGGGTTGAAACTTGAATGTCCTGTTAGTTTTGGGGATCAAAGCGTAGGTGGCTCAACCAAAAGGCTTAACGCAGTTTCAGTCAAATTCTCAGTTGTTCCATAGTTGGTATGGGTGATTGTTGCCACAAGATTTAGAGGGAAGATTGTTTAGCAGATGAGTCGCAGAGTTGAAAGCTTTTTCCCAGTATTATGTTTTGAATAACTGAGTGAGACTTTAATTGTTATTGATCAAAGAGGGCTGTGCCAGTATAGTTATCAGTATAAGAACATTTGAAGAAAGAAATGAAAGAAAATAAAGAAAGAAAAGAAACAGAACAAACATCAAGCAAGGAACAGCTGTGAATTGAGAAGATTGGCTTAAATGGAAGAGACACAATGAGAAGATTTAGAGGCATGATAAGGATGACTTGATAAGAGTAGAACAGCTAAGAGTCAGAATCATCATGTGCTGTGAATTGGTGATGTACAAAAGCCTTACCAGTCAGTTCATGGTAGATAGCAGAGTTGAAGAGCCCAGTAGTCAAGATGAAAATAAGCAAAATAAAAGATATAAAAAGAATAGAGAATGAAAAGAAATGAAGAAAGAGATATATTTGATGATGTGATGTTGAAGGTCAAGATACTGAGTTTGATATGTTGAGTTTGCGATTAGATGAGAGTCATGATGGTTGAGGTTGTAAGTTGAATGTGAGTCCTGTATTTCCCAGAAGTCCCCCCACTATCACTCGTGGAGGAGTGAGTCTTGAATGAAACTGAATCCCCCGGGGATCGGGGAGTTGCGCGTGAAAGATGAGGATGGATTGAGACAGTATCAGAGTCCGCGCCAGGTTGAGTGTAGCTGTGAGGAATGTCACACAGGAAGTACATGGGGAAAGAATTGTTTATTTAACATTATGGAGGGAGATTTCTTTGGTGCAGAAGAAATCCGGCATTTTCTAAGATGAGATAATTGGATCTCTCAGAAAGGCAATTCTGTTGAGGGGTGTAAGAGGGATAAAAGTTTTGAGATATGCCTTTCTCAGAGCAGAAGTTTTTTAGTTTGGTGGAGATGAACTCCCAACCATTTTTGGAGATGAGACACTTGATGAATTTCCCAATTTGATGTTCTGCCCAAGCCAAGTAAGCTGTGATTGCCATGTAAGTTTAACCTTTGTGCTTGAGCAAAGAAACCAATCTGTGACCAGAGAACTGGTCCGTGAGGTACAGGAAGTAGTTTTAGCCCAATTTTGGGGTGATTTGGATTGGTCCCACTAGGTCAAGGTGAATCTCCTCCAGAGTTTCAGATACCGCTTTGAAGCAATGAATGAATGGAGTGGCCTTTCTTTACAGTTTTGGCAAATCTCACATGTTTTTGTGTCAGGGATATTGGTCAGTTTGAGTATTTTAAGGGCGGAGGGGCCTGGATGGCGTAGGAGAGAGTGCCAGGTAGATGTTGATTCCTTGAGCAGCGCTTCATGTTGGTGTTTGACAGAGAATCTTGTCCTGAAGAGTTCCATGACATGGTTGGCGGTGTATCCAATGAATAGGAAGTTGTGGCACCGCACTTCAAAACAGGAATAGCAAACCAAGCAAAAGACTATCTTCTTGGCCTTGAGTTGAGTTAGAGAAATGAGGAATTGTTTAATGGTGGGAATCAGGAGCATGTTGTCCAGTCTGATGGCTTCCCCTAGATTCTTGATCAGTTTAGCAGGGCCAAAATGAGTGGCAGTGAGTGAATTGTTTGGAGAGCCCATTCCAACTTCTATCTTCACAGGGGAGACATTAAACCAAAAGCAAGGGTTGTTGGCGAAATGGTGGCTTTCTCCCAAGTCTAGAACAGGAAGCAGAGAGAGAGTTGTCTTTGGGGTAAGATGAATCTGTGAGTTGAAGTTTAGCTCAGCCTTTTGAGTGTTTTTGGAAAGTGTCTTGGTCAGTTTTTCAGTGGCATCAATATTTGTAGTTGGTTGTATATTCCAGTCAGGTCTCAAAAGTGGGTGAAGAAACCAGAATTTTTCCTTGAAGTCCTCAGAAAGGGGGTTTTGATGATTTTTGGAGCAGGGGTGTTTTGGATTTTTCTTCTGAGTTGACTTGTGCAGAGAAGTGGAGGGATTTTGCTCTGGGTGGGATTCATTGGTGGTGGTACTTGAGGATTACATATGAGTGATTTCTTGAAGCTTGTTGAGAGATCCAGTGGGATTAAGGATTAGTTTCTCATTGAGGATATTTGTTTCAGCCATGTGATACAAGGAACTGGGAAGCTTGGCCAAGATTGTGAAGCTCAGTATGTCAGAGGGAAGTTCAAAATGTAAAATGAATAACTTGTTCATCAGCTTTTGGCATTCCTTCATGTATGAGTTGAGGTTGGCTTTGTATTGGTATTGAATAAAGTTCAGCCAGATTCTTCCACAATCGTCCAAGGATTGCAAGGCATATCTTGACAGGATGGTGTTGGGATTTCACGTCAGAGGAGTTTTTCTTCCTGCTCAGGGATCTCTATTCTCTGTACTCTCCCCCGGACTCTCAGGAATGGGGGGGAACCTTTCTGCTTGGTCTTCTCACTGTCATTGTCTTAGACAGACCTCTTCTCCGTCATCATAACCGTCATTCTCAAGCTCTTCCTCAAGATAACTTCAACTCACTCTCATCACTGTCCGTTGTAGTCCTCATTTTCATTATTCTTTCATCCCTGTTTCTTTTTTGTTCCTTCTTGGATCTTGTCTCCGCCTCAATCAATTATCCTCTGCCTCAAAATATGCCTGGTGAGATTTGTGATCTGTCTCTTGCTCTTTGAACTACTCAAGCTTCAACGACTCACATCTTCATCAATTATGGCTTGTCCTGATCCTCACACACCTCACGTCGACGCCATCCATGCTCTATGAATTCTCAATCAATCATCCCCCAGATTATCACTCATCACTTGTGCAGTCTCACATTCCTGTTTGTTGTTCTCACTCTCAGTCTTCAGTTTGTTTCCTGTGCTGTTCTCACCGTCTGTTTCTTCTTCTGTTTCTAGCTCTCAGTTCTGTGATCAATTCAATCCTCATTATCTCTTCACGGTTAAAAGCCAAAAGGACCTCATCAAATCCTCCAATCACCAAACAATCAACCAAGAGAGGATCCTAATCAGGCACCATGGACTCCTTCAAACAAACAATGCTCAAGACTGCACTTGAAATGATTCCTCTTCTTGGCAAAGATAATTACGGAATCTGGAGGGACAAAATGGATGCGGTACTCGACGTCAGAGGATGTACAACGGCCATGAACAATGATATCTTGGTGCTGGAAACCTCCGTTAACAATGAACTCAAGCTTCTCATCTTCTCCAAACTCAATTCTACGGCACATGAGGGTTTAAAGGGTCCCTGATTTGTTTTAGGTGTTTATCTTCCCAATACTGAACTGATTTTGCTCTTGATTCCATCATCTTCTGATAAGCTTTGTTACCAATATCTTCACTCCGCTCCAGTTGCTTTGATCTGGCAACTAATAGGTCAGTAGTTGAGGAAACTTGTTCCCAAGAGATGCCCAAGAAAGACTCCATTTCAAGATCAAGAGGAAGAACAGCCCTCTGACCAAAGATGATTTCATAAGGAGAGTAACCAGTGGTTTGCTTAGTGGAAATTTGATCAGAGAAGAGGACCAAGGGGAGAAACTTCCGACAAATATTGCCACTTTCACCAGCCAATTTAACCAGAGAAGCCTTCAAGGGCGCCTGGCCTCTTTCCATCATGCCTTTCCCTTCAGGATAATAGGGAGTAGTAACTCTATGTTGTCCAGGGAGCAATTGGATCATTTCAGCAAGTTTTCCACCAAATTCCGAGCCACCATCCGTAGAATAAGATTGAGCCAAGCCATAACACATTGTCCAAGTCTCATAAAGGAAAGCTGCTGTTGAATTACGGTAAAAGATTCAAGAAAAATAGAACATAGAGGGCTGAATTGAACAAGATTTTAGTAAAGAAATAAAAAGATGAGGAAACAAAGAATAAGAAAAGGAAAGAAACCAACATCCGGCAACTGAGTGGGGAGAAGAGGTTGACAAGATCAAGGACTTTCAGGAATTGAGTTGGGGATGAGACACGTGCAGGCAACAGTAAAGATCTTGGAAGAAAGATTGAACAATAGATCAGCCTTGAGGAGTGAGATAGAGACAGCAACAAGTTCTGATCTTACTGGTCAATTATTGAGGAGTGGAGTATTTGAGAAGTTGATTTTTGAGAGGGTTCAATTTGATGTGGATGGTAGTGATGATATTCTGAGAGATAGAAGAAATAAAGAAATGAGGAGAAAGGAATAAGAAACTGTTGAGGAAGATCAAGAAAGGGTAGGTTCTAGTGGTTGAGTACCAATGGTCAAGTTTGATGGTTGAGTTCAATGGTTGAAATCAATGGTTGGGTTCAATGGTTGAGTTTGCCTATTCAGGACATCAGTAGATTCTCCTCTCCAAGTACAGTCTTGGATGATCTGAGTAGACTCAAGTGAAAGGAGTAGAGTTGTGACATTGATGAGAGCACGCGCAGGTGTGACAGCTAAGACTAAGAGCAGCGCAGGAGAGATTGAAAGGTGAACAAGAAGAAATGGGAGAAGAGCAGGTGAAGAAGGAAAAGATAAGGAGAAGAAAAAAAGAGGATAAGGAAGATAGGAAATAAAGAAAAGAAGAAAGAGAAGAGAATGAAAAAGAGAGTATCATTGATTTACTCAACAGCTGCTACTGATTCAGAGCTGAGGTTCTTAAGAAAATTTGCTTCAACCCATCCAGAAAAATCATCTCTAGCCACAATGAGGTACTTAGCTCCACCAGCCTTAATGTGAACCACATCCATAGCAATCCTCCCAAAGACGGTGGACTCTCCAGTGGGGTAACAAATTTTGGCCGGGCGCCTAAGATCACGTTTCTGGCACACTTCACAAATCCTGCACCATTGAGAGATGGATTTCTTCAGGGATGGCCACCAAAATTGTTTGGATATTTGTTGATAAGTTTTGGTTTGCCCATGATGACCAAGGCCTCCATGGAGACTTTCCAGGATTGAATCTTGCTTAAAAGTGATAGTGACCACAAAAAGTGCACAAGGAGTTGCTCTTTTCATAAGCCTAGAACCTTGGACAAAGAAGTTGGAGGAATTCCTTTTAAGGGACCAAAATTCTTTGGCAGAGAGATCTGGGGGTCTTTGGAGAGTTGAAAGGTACTGCTCTAACTTAAGCCAGAAACCTTTCTGGAAACCAGAGTAATCTTGGGAGGAGAAGGCAAAGACAGGGCGGACCAAGGGTTCTTCCTCATCAAAACCCATTCCAACATCTGATTCATCATCTCCAATAGGTCTCCTAGATAAACCATCAGGCATAGTAAAAGATTTATCAGGCCTGTGGACAATATCAAAAGAGAAAAGCTGGATAAAAGCTACCCAGCGAGTCATTGGAGCATTTGGAAGACTGGGAGCATTGATCATTTCCACAATGGATCAAGCATAAACTTGCAATTTGAAATGTTGACCCCAAAGGATAGTCTGGAGCTTCTTCAACATTCATGCCACACCGCAAAGTTCCAGTTTTGGCTGAGAGTACCTGGATTCCACATCTGAGAAAAGAAGAGATTCATACAGAGCAGGACAATCCAAACAATTTTCATCTTCCTGGGTAAGGACAGCCCCAACAGATTGATAACTAGAGTGCACTGCCAGCTTGATCTTGCCAGCTCCGGGTCCATAAGTGATCTTTTTCAAAATGATGTCTTTCCCAACAATTTTTTTGAGAAACTGAAATGATTGTTCGCAGTCTTGGGTCCAAATCCATTCAGCATCCTTCCTGGTTAAGCGACGGAAGGGAATAAAGATTTTGGATAGTGAGGGAATGAAGATCCTGACATAAGTTACAACACCTAGGAAACCTCTAACTTCCGTTGGATTTATTGGAGTAGGCCAGGAGATGATTTTGTTGACTTTAGAGGGTTCCATCCTTCTTCCTTCCTTGCAGACTATATTACCAATGATTTCCAAGGCAGGGACACAGGCGGCAGGTATTGATCCAGAGACAGTAAGGCCAGATTCCTCAATTGGAAACAAAATTCTTTCCAAGATATTAGCATACTCCCAGATAAATTGTTGGATTCCTGAGTTCCAAGGAAAGGGCTCATTATCATAGTCAGAAACTGGACCTTTAATCCCACCATCATCAATAAAGGTACCCGCATGATCTGGGATTTCATCCTGGAGGATCCACATCATCTGAGCCTGATAGACTGCAACCAAGTTGGTGAAACCTTGAGGCAATCAAGTCAGTTGAAACCAACCAAGGGGAGTATCGAAAGTAGTAAGCGGCCGAGAAGTAGGATGCAGGGATTGTTTGTCATAGCCACCCATAATGTCACCTAGACCCTAGCAAGCTCTCCCAGAGAAGGATTCAAAAAATTCTTCAGTGGCAGGAGGCACGCCAGAGTCTTTAATAGTAACTTTATTAAGAGGTTGGAGATCATGAACTACTCTAAGATTACAATTACTTTTCAGGCCACAGAAAACAGGACTGGAATAGCTAGAAGTCAATTGTTTGTATAAACCAGTTTGGACTTGTTTGCGGACCAACTTGATGAATTCTTCAACTTTAGCAGCAGGGATTGGGTTTTTTTTCTTTTGCCAAGGATCATGTTCAACTACAGGGATGATGTAAGGGAGACCATAGGATTCTTTCAAGAGACCTCTCTCTTCTTCACAGAATGAAATATATTTTTCCCTTAGAGACAAGATATTTTTGATCAAATTTAACTCATCAGGAAGAAGCCACCCATCTGGACCAAAGTTGACCACTTTCAGACGTTCTTCAGTGACCCGACCAGAGGGAATGAATGAGCCAGTGAGGGATTGGGATAGACCACATTAAGGATTGCGGGAGAGAGGAGGATGCATAAGGGGAGGATTGAGGTTGAGAGGCATTGGTTGGTTGATTGGCTGGACCTTCTTTGGGACTGGTTTGTACTTGGTGGAAAAGGAGAGGAATCCTTGCTTCCTCCAAGCATTGACCAGTGAGACCTGACTACAAAAACTGAGACCATGTTACAAAAGATTCCAAGTTCAATGTTCTGCTGCGTCCTTGAAAGGTGCTTCTACCCCAAATTGCCTCCACCTAAGACCATACTTCCTCATACCAATGCCACCAAGAAAAGAATTGAGATTGAGATCTAGTTTAGATCATTGCGGAGATTCAAAACCGGAATAGAGGATGATTAATCAGGCCAAAAAGAAAAAGGAAAAGAAGATACAACAGATCCAGACAGAGAAGAAATATTTTTGGATTTTTTGGATTTTTTATGTGTTTGATTTTTGATCTTATTTGGATGAGAAGGAAATGATGAGAAAAAAGCAAGATATGACTCTGAGATAGAATTTGTTCCATGAGTTGAAGTCCAAGGCTGAGAAGAACTACAACTATCAGTAGGGCCAACTATTCTGATAAAAAATGAGGAAAAGAGGAATGATATTTTTCTTTCTGCTCTCCTTTCAGGAGAGATTTGGGAGGATGACCAGGGAAGTCTCTTTCCCAGCAAACCAAATCCAGAGAACAAAGAGGAACTTCAATCTGTCTGCCATCAGCATCAGGGAGGAGAATTCTCTCCCCAACTTGATCAGAAAACATCAGGGTAGCACCAAACTCCATTAAGAAAGGCCTTCCCAAGATCATGGGACCATCCAGACGAGTGATCCAGAAGTGACAGGTGCCAAAAATATTTTGACCAATTCAAACAGGGATATCCTCAGCAATACCAACCAGCTCACAGGAATGGTTCCCTATTCCATACAAAGCAGAATTGAAACTGACCCTTGGGCTAAGTTTAGGCTTGCAGGCCCTGGAGTCCGAAATCAAGTTGAGCTGAGAACCCCAAATCCACAAGGAGAGAAACTGTTTTAGTTGAATCACCAAGATAACATGGGAGAAAGCCAAGAGGACAGGAATACAGGTTGGCATCTGAAGAGGGATCTGTTCCCCCAGAATCCTCCATCAGAGTTCCAGAGGAGACCTTTATTTCTTCCAGACCAATCTCCACACGTTGACAAGAAACCCATTTCTTCATCCCTTTAGCCACAGATTGAGAGATTGACAGGAGTTCAGCCACAGAGAGATCAGGGATTTTAAGATCAGAAATTTTCTTTAATACTCCTTCCACAGCATTAGGGTAGTTTTTGGAGATGACCCTCTCAAATTGAACTTTGGGCTGGGTGGAGGGAGGAAGATCAGGTGAAATAGGTGCCCGAAGAGGATCTGAGGGTTGGACAGGTTGAAGAGGGGGAAGATCAGAGTTGTCCTGGAACCTTTCCATAAGTGGTTCCCTTTCTACTTCCATGTCTTCCAAATCAGAGAAAGGAGGCTCAGGTGAAGATCAACGTTTAACGGGTTTTTGCAGGATTGAGGATGGAACAGGAGGAGATTTATGAGGTTTTGGTTCCTCATGGCGTTTCCTAGCTGGATCAGATTGATAGGTGCCAGGGAAGCTGGAAGAAGTGATAGCTGGAGGATACCAAGGTTGCAGATTTCCACAGGATGATTGAAAATACACAGAGACCAAGGCTGCCTTCTTGGGAGTTGGTGGTTGGTATGAGGCCACCACATGATGGATCATACAAGATGAATCAAAAGGGATCAAAGCACCATTAGGAAGGAAGAAATTATTTCCCTTTGGCTCTACTAACTTCTCCTCCCTGTCCCTCTGGAGTTCAAGACATCTACCAGTACCATGGCCTTCCCTATGGCAATAATAACAGACTATAGTAGATTTAGGAACATAATTAGCAGGTTTAGGAGTGGCTAAAGAGGATATTTTTTGATCTATTTTATTCTCAAATGCCTCAAGTAATTTAGTGATCTCATCTATAGTAGGTGTCTCCCGGTGGGTCTGAGGATTGGGTTTAGGTCTGTGATTGGCTTCCATCTTATTCATGATTTTGTTAGATGCTTGAAAAGAGGGGGCAAGGACTGGTTCAGTGATTTTAGGTATTTCAAAGGTAAGAGCTGTTTGACCTTTCATCACTTTATCCACGGTATTCCTAAGGACCATGAAAGCAGGGAGCTTGAACCGATTATCTCTTGTTGTGATCATGGATCCAAATTTCACCAATTTGTCCTTAATTCTTTCCTGCACTCCGGGAGAGAAAGACTGAAAAAATTGCACTCAAATTTTGTCCAACGTATCAATGTGATTGTTCAAAATAAGATAGGACTGGATAGGGTCCCAAGATTTTCTGAAAGCTTGATAGTCAAAGGCTGAGGAGATACCACCATTGGAGATCCATTGAGAAACCAGGGCGTCCAAGTCTTGCAAAGTAAATCTGGCTACATCTATTTTTCCCCAATAGGCCAACATAGCCTCCTTCAGAAGCCCCCAGTTATGAGTTTTGAATCCCTCAAACAATTCAATAACCTCCATAACTTTGTCAGAAGAGATAAAAAATTGTAACTGATAAGCCATATCATATTCACTGGCACCATACAATTCAGCAGAGGTCTCATAGGAGTCCAGGAATCGTTTGACATTGGTCCCATTGAGGCCTAAGTTTTTGTTCTGAGGTTTGATTTTGACCATCTTGGCCCGAACAGATGAGAAGGATCCAGCAGATTCCATGTTGAAGGGTTCCTAAGAAATCCAAACAAGCAGAGTTCCAAGGTGGCTCACAAGTGTGGCAAGGGTAGAGTTTCACAAAAAAAACAAGGATCTTGCCCAGATGGTGCACAATTGGGAGGACTTACTTCTGGACCAAGTTGCCTCCACGGATCAGATCTGAAAAAAAAAGAACAAACAGGAAAAGAAAGAAATGGAAAATGATTGGATTGGATTTTGAAGTTGATTCTTCAAGTTAGGACTGTAAATCCCAAGGTTTCTGGTTCAATCCCGGCCCGGGGGACCAAATGTAAGACTCCAAAAGGTGCTAGGCCGTAACAGTTCTTTCAAGGGGAAAGGTTTGGTTTAGGCTGCCCTCCTGAGTGTTACAAAAATATTTAAATGTAACCAAAATCAATACCCAGAACCTGGTGAATGAAGAATCAAGGAGTTGAGGATTAAGATGACAATATTTTGGTAGCAATGGAACAGCAATATCTGAGGCAAGGTTATGCAGGGAAAAACTAGAACAAAAGAAGTTAAAGTTTTCTTTGAGTTCAAGGAACAAAAGCTGTTGTATGTAAACAACGCCCACAAGCTAATAACTCTGGTTGTCAGCAGAAGCTTGGGGATGATCAACTCAAACCCAAGCAACCTCCAGGTTCTCAATGAACCTTCCCAACTCTCTGCAATCAAGCGCTTGAAGGATACCAGATAACTGAGGGTGGCTGTACAAGACAAAGCACAATGTTTAAGAAGCTCTAAAGCAAAAAGTAACTGATTTGAAGCAAGGATAACCTCAAAACTTCTCAAGGGACTCAAGAGTAGGCTGGTAGAATGCAACTCCAAAGAAAATAAAGGGAGGTATAACACTCCAGGTCTCAAGCTTAATAACACCTCTTCAATCAATTGTGATTGGCTCCAGAAAGATGATCAAGGATCAGGTCCATTATGGTCAGAGAAAGGGATCAACAAGGGGTATAACACACTCAAAAATTCCAACAGACAGAATTTTTCTTCAACCAGCAAGGCTATTGGTTGGTGATAAGGATCAAGGATCAAGGATTTGAGTATGGAGGCTCAAGGATCAAAGTTTGAGCATGGAGGCTCAAGGATCAAGGGTGCGCTCATTTCATGCTGGATGATTCCCTTCTTCATCCAAAAGGCAGGGGAGAGCCCCTCCTTATATGGGCAGGAGGCCCTGTTAGAATATGTACAACGGATTCTACAAATAGAGCGGAAAAGGAAAGAAAATCATGTGGTCACTCGCGTCTGTCCGTGGATGGGCTTGGGCGACAATACCGGAATCACCCACTCCACGTCCAAAGGCGGACGGGGTGGGAAAGGAAAATGGACTGGACCGCTGCGGATGTCTGCAGGCGGTAGTAGACACTTCTCCAACCCTCTTCCAAAGGCAGAAGCGGGTGGGAGAGTCCCAGGAAAGGTGACGGATGAAGTTGGTGAGACTGCAGATGGGCGGATAGGAGATTGGCTTGAGGCAGTTGAGTAAATCCTGACAGGCTTGAGATTCACAACTGATAGATCAAGTGAGATGGGAAATTGATGGATCCAAGGATTGGACAAATGCTTGGGGGTACGGTTGGGATGGATTTGGTAAGTCATGGATGAGCGCCACACGGCGGGCAGATAGGAGATTGGGACGTGCACGGTTGGATAAGAGATTTGGACGCGCGGAAGACAGATAAGAGATGAGGACGCGGGACAATGATAGATGAGCAATGCGCAATGATGATGGTGAGCAGCGCGCGACAATGAAAATGCAGAAGAGGGACGCGCAACACGCTTGGATGAGGATGCGGATGAACCTGAGGATGAGTTGGAATTGTTTTTTAGATGCCGGACGGTACATTTGCGCAACAGTTTATGGATCAAGGTCTTAAGGTGGCCAGGGTGTCCACCATGGGGCACCACATTGTCTAAGCCCTTGTTATCTATATAGTGGAGACTAGGTTTGAGTTCCTTTTTTCCAAAGTTCAGCAACTAAGTCTTTGATCCCAATAGCTTCCAAGAAGGAATCCACCAGAGGGTTCAGTTCAGCTTTGGTTGTAGAGTGAGTGACATTCTTTTGTCTGTAGCTGCTCCAAGAGATTCGAGATCCAAAGAGGAGAGAGAGGTGACCCAATTGGGAGCGTCTAGTTTCAAGATCATTGCTCCAGTGGCATCACTGTAGCATTTGATTTGAGTATTGGGAGAATGAATTTGTAGAGTGAGTTTGAGATTTTTGGTGGCCTTGAGATACTTCCAGAAGCATTCTACTTCCCTCCAGTGACACATTCCAGGTTTCTTGCAGAATCTGGCAAGGCTAGATACAAATAAACTAAGGTCAGGTTGGGTGAGGCAGGCTATGTAATTGATGAGAAAAACGGCCAATCAATACTTGATATTTAAGGATTTAAATTCTTCATGTTCTTTGTCCGAGGCAGGGGTTAAGCTGGAATTGACAGTAAGAGGAATGAAGGAGGGTTTTCAATCACTCATTTTCAGTTCTTCAATACCGTCATCAATGTGTTTAGGTTGAGAGAGAAGGATTTCATTGTTGATTGGTTTGTACTTCATACCTAAAATAGTGTTGGGTTCATGGTGACTGGAATTTGGAAAAAAATTGAGAAAAGCATGTTGAAAGTCATCTCACGGGCCTACAAGTATTAGATTGTCGACGTGGAAGAATAGAAGGGAGTGTTTTTGTGGATGTATATATGGACAGGAATCTGAAATGTACTCATGAAAGCCTTGCTCTTGAATCCATGAGGTTAGGCTTTGGAACCAATTTGCAGGAGATTGCTTGAGTCCGTAGAGCAAATTATTGAGGATTAGGTACTTTGACTTTCTTTTGCTTTGTTTGGGTGTTTTAATAATGACCTTTTGGGATAAAGGGGCATCGAGCAAGGCGTTTTTGAAGTTGAATTGTTTGATGGGAAGAGAGTGGTACAGACCAAAGAGAAGAGCCATTCTAAGAGACGCAGCTTTTCCTGTAGGAGAGAAAGTGTCAAGATAGTCAAGACCATATATTTGGTCAAAGCCTTGTACACATAGTTGACTTTTGTAGACTAGGGGATCTCCATGGCAGTTTTCTTTTAGAAGGTAGACCCCGGTGGTATTGAGAGGGTTGATGGGTTCAGGTCCATGCTAATTGTCCCACACAGCAAGATTTTCTATGCCATTAAGTTCGGTGTCCATAGAGGCTTCCCACTTGAGAGAGTTGGAACGTTTTTTTGCCTGTTCAAAGGTTCTAGGGATGTAATAGTGGTGATATCCGTATTGAAGCAGAGGGTTGAGGGAGGAACAATCTTGTAGTTGGTATCTGGGATCTAACTGAGTTGTCAGATTGTCGGAGGAGTTGGAAGAGTTATCAGAGGAGAGATCCTCAGGCTGAGGAGTATCAAGAGAAGGGGATGGAGAAGAGGGAGACTGGGATTCATCAGGACAGGGGGGAAGAGGAATAGAGGAGGAGGAAACAGATTAAAAAGGGAGGTTGTTGTCCAACTTGATTAAGAGTTGGTTGTTGGGATTGGAGGAAGAGGAGGAAGAAGGAGGAGAAAAGCAAGCAGAGTCTTTGATGATTTTTACATGTTTGGAGGATATGATGGAGTTGTCAGGAGTAAGAATTGGATAGCAAAGAAAGTTGGGATTGTAACCCACAA
This sequence comes from Puccinia polysora, assembly GCA_025617555.3. Taxonomy (NCBI): domain Eukaryota; kingdom Fungi; phylum Basidiomycota; class Pucciniomycetes; order Pucciniales; family Pucciniaceae; genus Puccinia; species Puccinia polysora. Next base: position 23,910,664 of record CM062628.1, read on the forward strand.
GAGTGCCTGAAAGGCCTTGGTCCTTGAAATTTTTGCCGCAAGAAATTTTGTTGTCCAAATAGACAAATTTGGAACCCATGGGGTGAAAATAGCTGTATGGGAGTGATTTATTAGTAAAAATCTGATATGGCAACTGAGAATTAGGATCTTTAGGAATTTGATTGAGAGTGAGAAAAGCTGTTTTGGAGATTTTGGCCCACAGGTTGAGAGGATGCTTGGAACCTTGGAGAATAGCTTGAATCCATTTGGTCAGAGTTCTGTTTGTTCTTTCAATTTTTACATTGTGTTTGTGATGGTAGGGTTCCGTGACAAGATGGTAATAGAGTTAGAGGTAAGGAAATTGTCAAAATCTGAGGAGGAAAATTCTTTGGTGCAGATTTTGGCAGGAAAACAGTTACGTTTTTGATTTTTGTGATTAAGGATGATTTTTAATTGAGTACTTGCATTGGATTTGTGTTGAAGAGGAATGGCTGAAATGTAACCCAAGTGATTGTCAACAATTGACATTATATAGTTCATGTGTTTCCTGGAGCTGGGAGTGATAGGACCAATAAGATCAACGTGAAGTTTTTCAAAGGGTTTAGAAGCTTGAGATTGACTTTTTTTGAAAGGGGATTTCAAAATTTTGGAGAAAACGCAATCAACGCATTAAAACTTGGAGAGAGACTCGGCAGAGAGGTTGGGAAAGAGATTCTTAAGGCGGTAGGGACTAGCGTGGCTGAGAGACTCATGAATGTATTTGAGATTCTTGGTTGTGAATTCCTTACAAGAGAGATGGCTGAGTTTTTGATTAGCTCCTACAAGAGAAGGAAGATTTAAAACAAAGAGGTTGCATTGGATGAAACCAGAGAAAACGGACTTTGACTTGAAGAAAAGTTGGAATTGGGACCCATTCAATACAAGAAAACATGCTTTTGCTCATATCAGTTTTCCAGGGCTTATGAGGTTTATGACAAGATTGGGAACATAGAAACAGTTGGAAAGAGTAACCACGGAGTTTTTGCAGATGAGTTGAACAGTTCCTTTTCCTTTGATTGAGAGTTTAGAGCCTTCTTTTCCAGTTTTAATGAAGTTGCCATTGGTACAGTAATTGAGATGAACAAAGAAATTGGTGGAATTGAACATATGACAAGATGCGCAAGATTCAAGTATGATCTGGTTGGCTGGATTAATTTCTTCTATCCAAGTTGTTAGCAGGGGATGGTAATGGGCAACCTCTTTGCATTTGGAATTTGAGTTCATTTGAGCTCTCCAGTTGGCTTGAGATTCATTCCACCAGTCCAGAGCGAGATTTTCTTGTTTGTGCCAGAATTTATCCTCTGAGTGATCAGGGGACAGAGGATTATGGAAGGCTCTCTTGAATCATAATTCTTGAGGGACAGGTTTCTTGGAATTTTGAGGAGCGACCAGGGCGGTATTGTTTGACTTGATTTCTTTGTATTTGGATTTTGATTCATTTTCTGATTGAATTAGATGGTTGAGGGCAAGATTGACGGAGTTAACTTTGTCAGAATGCATGATTTGCTGCTGGAGAGATTGTAAAGAGGAAGGGAATTTAAAAAGGATGAGGTACAAGAGTATGTTGTCAGGGAGATTGATTCCCACATCAAGCATTTTCTTCATGGAGATCTTGGTGTCTGTGATGAAGGCCTTAATTGCATCTGGTTTTAACTGTTGATAGAGAAACTCATTGAAGATTTGAGCTCAATTGGCCGTCTGAGAAGAAGCAAATTGTTCCTTGATATTTAGCCATAGAAGCTTTTCAGAGGAAATATTCAAAGGATTGAACACATTGTTGTGAGTAATGGAGTCAATTGAGAGAGCAAGATGAAGCAAATTTCCATGTTTTCCATTGGGCTGAGAATTTTAGTATTTTTCTCTAATGCTTCTTTGACGCCTTTGAGTTCCAGTAGCATCAACATTTTATCCTTTCATATAGAGTAATTTACTTCTGTGAGTATGGGAATGGCTTCAAGAGCTGCCTTGAGGATAATTTGGCAGAATGAATTGTGTTAAAATGCAGATGCACTCAGGTAATGTGCATAGGAGTGTTTAATCCAAATGGGATGCAAATATGGGCCTCCATGGCCCATTGGATATCACGTGGGCCATGTGGGCCGATGTGGGTGTTATTGGTTTTGGGCATTTGGGCGCCAAAACACATTTTATGAGACACGGGCCCTCATGGGACCGCCAGGTTGGATGGGCCACCCAAGCCAGATGTGCTTATTTGGGCATAAAAGAGCCCAAGCTTCATTATGGACATACTTGGCCAGATGGGCTGGCCGCCAAAGTATGTAATTCTCACGATTTGGGCTTGGGGCGGCCTCCCGTGTCGCGGCCCGCTCGGGGGCGATGCCCGCGTTGCGGCCCACTCAGGGCCGCTGCCTGCGTTGCGTCTTGCTCAGGGCTGCTGCCCGCTTTGCGGCCCTTTTGGGGCCGCCTGTGCTCCTTTGTACAGCCCACGTGGGGCACGAAGGCCCGCGCGGGGCTGTCCCGCGACCAAGGGATCCCGCGCGGGCCTAGCTGGTCGCGCCACGGAGCCGGTGCTTGCGTCCCGGGCTTGCTCCCCCTCCCCTCGCGACGGCAAGCGAGGGGGATGGGGGCAAGCTGGCTGGGTTGAACCTGCCAGCGACCGGCTGCAACAATGCGGTTGGTCAGGGCAGGGGGGACCTGAACACCCCCTTTCCCAAGAAGGTGGCTGCGCTGGCTGCAAGCGGAGCGACCGGCAGGTGGGGGGGAATTCATCACCCCTCCACCATCAATCATTTGAGGCGACCAAGCAGGGGCGCTCTCCCCCCCCTTTACCAAGGGGAAGGAGCAATGGGCCTGGGGGGACCTGATCACCTCCCAGGCCAACTTACTTGATAACACCCTGGGGGTATCAACCCCCAGGGCCCCTGGTGAGGGGATTTGACCACCCCCACCAGGGATTTGAGAGAAAGAGGCGGGGGAAATCATGTTTGGCCCTGGGGGTATCAACCCCCAGGGCCCCTGGTGAGGGGATTTGACCACCCCCATCATGGATTTGAGAGAAAGAGGCGGGGGACTGCATGTTTGCTGGTCACACCCCCCCATGTGAGTCTGACACCGGTCCCAATGGTTCCCACCTGGCCCATTTGAGGGGCCAGGGGCTGGCTGCATGAGGCAACCAGCCCATAAACAAGGTAATGAGGTCATCATGGCTTGTTTTAACGGACAAGCAGCCAAGGGGATTGAACAGCAAGGGGCTGGTTAAGCCCCGTAAAGGTGGAAACACTGCAATGGACCGGCATAGGCCGGTTTTAAGGGTTCAGGAACTGACGCCATGCGGGCTGATGTAGTCCCAACCAAGTAACATGGCCAGTAGAGCCTGTAGAGCTCTTTTGGGGAGGAAAATTTGCCTTTTGGCTTGTTGTATCATGGGCTCACAAGAGGCCAATCTTTTGTAATTAAGGAGCTCTTCTCCCTGCTGTTTTCCATCCATTCATTCATCATTCCAATCAAATTCATCCAACATATTGCCCCATTGTGAGAGCCTCATTAGCCAATATTGACACACAGTGTTCAGAATTTCTTTTGCTTTAAATACTGCTCATTTGCCTAATCTAATTGCTGGCCATAATTCTAACACATTATAAGTACCATCATCATCAATATTCCCAAGCAAGATAGACCCTGATACTTCAATTTGGACAACATCAAGGACCTCATGTTTTCCAAGAAGATGTCTTATTTTCCAGATTCCAGCTCCACCAAGATATTTTTGAATATTCAGAACTATAATGCTTGGGCTGTCCTTATGGACAGTGAGTTGGATAACATCTGTTGTGGGGATATTATGAAAGGAGATGATACTTTGATCAGTTCAGAGGTGGAGAAGAAGGCCTATCATCTTATTCTTAGACACTGGGATGAGCATCATGTAACATGGGTTGCTGATACTCTGTTGGAGCAACAGAAGAGGAAGGGGAGTTTTTTATGGAAAATTCTCAAGTAAAAGTATGCTTGTGACTCTGTTCATCAAAAGGGGATTTATTTCAATAGATTATTTAAGTTGAAATTTGGCAACTGTAAACAATTTGTGGGGGAAGCTAGAAAGTTCAAGTCATCTGGGCTGAACATGGATCCTGAGTGTTTGTCACTCTTAATTCTTCAAAAGCTGCCAAAAGAATAAGAGTCCTTGGTCAGGATCATGTCTCAGTTGGATCCCCTTCCAGGAGAAGAGGATGTGCTTAGAAGGATTGAAAAGGATGATCTTCAATTCAAGATGAAGGAGAGCACAGGAACTGCTCTGGTGGGCAAGACACGAAAATATGGGAAGAGGGCAAAGGCCAAAAATGATTTATCAAAGGTCTTGTGTTATAATTGTCAGAAGAAGGGGCACTATGCAAAGCATTTCAAGGAGGCCAAGAAGAGGAAGAAATCTGAGGAAAGTGAAAAGAAAGACAAAGAGGTCAATCTTTCCATGGAAAATGATGCTATGGTGGCAGTGGATGTTTCAATGGAACAAGCTGTTGTGGAACAAGTCCCCAACAACAAGGCTAAAATCAAAGAGGATCAAGAGATGGACTTGATTGATTATGAAGTATGTAATCTTAACCTTGAAAATGAGAACTTATCAGTGGCTGATAATTCTTCATTTCTTACAGGAGGATTGTTGAAGAAGGATTTTCTTATTTTGATTGATTCTGGTTGTACAGATCACATGTTTTTTGAGCCAATTTTTTTTTCAAATATTAGAGATTTTGATGGTGTTGTAAATATTGGCCAATAAGGAAGAACAATCCAGATTAAGGGGATGAGAAAACTTATTCTTTCAAATTGCATGGGTTTCAAAATAATTTTTGAGAAAGTGTTCTATGTACCAGATTTGCCTTAAAACCTTGTGTCTCTTGGAGTGCTCTGGAAAAAGGGTTTCCAGATTTGTTATCTTAAAGAAGGTAAGTTTTTTATTGATTTGAATGGGAGAACTATCCTGAGTGAACAAGTTTGGAATAAGTTGCTCTGTGCTGACTTGTTCAATATTCCAGCTCTGAGCACTTTTGGTCACAATAGAAGTGGCCATAAGGTAAAGGACAGCAACTGTGAAAGTCGTACCTTTGGGGCAAAGACCAGGAATGTGTTCTCAAAGAGAAGAGACCACACAGAAGTTCCTAGAGAGGAATTCTCCATTGATTTGGCAGGGCCATTTTCACCAGTGTCTCTTGGAGGGGCAAGATACTTCATCAATTTGATTGATACAGCAACTAATTTTGTTTGGGTAAAACCAATAAGATCAAAGGATCAAACCACAGAGGAGGTTTCAGTAATCTTCAAAGTCTGGAAACAGAATGGTTTGATGAGGTAGATCAAGAGGGTTATTACTGATGGAGGGGGTGAGTTTGTGAGTAAAAATTTTGAGAAATTATTGAATGATTATGGTATCACTCATATAGTTACCACTGCTATTACTCCACAAAACAATGGAATAGTTGAGAGGATGAATAGGACTTTATTTGACAAAGTCAGAACTATTATGGCTCAATCTGGTCTACCAAAGATTTTATGGGCTGAGTTGGTGTGCACAGTGTGTCTGTTGCATAATATTGTAAGTTTTAATGGGAAGTGTCCTCATTATCAGTTTTGGAAGTTGTCCCCAAAACATCACACCTAAGAACAATTGGTTGCTTGGTGTATTATAGTGTCCACCATAATGAGATGGTTGGAAAGTTAGATCCTAGAGCCAGAACAGGGGCACTTGTGGGCTATGAATTAATAAGTAAGTCATACAGGATTTATTTTCCAGGGACAAGAAAGGTTATCCATAGTAGGGATGTAAAATTTGAAGAAAGTACCTTTCCACTCAAAAGGGGTGAACCTTGTGCTGTTCAGGAATCACAGCAGGAAATAGCATCCGAGACTATTTCCCAAGCAGAGGCTGGAGAGAATATCATGAGTGATGATATTGAGGTTGCAGACGTGCCACAGGAGGGTTCAGTACCCACTTCAGGGGAGTCTGTGGAATCAGAACCTGATGAGCCTCCACCTCCAGTTAGAAGGATTGGCAGGATGAGAATGCCTGTTGATAGGGATGGGGAATGGAAGTCCCATTATGCTTCTGCGGAATATGAGGAAGATACACTTCAGGAACAGTGTATGCTTAATGAGATTCTACAGTTGAGTTCAGAAATGGGTAATAGAGTTAACCCAAATAGCTTTGGCCAAGCTAAGAATTCTGATGGTAGAGCCAATTGGAAGACAGCTATTTTTGAGGAATTTGATTCTCTAGAGAATAATGATGTGTTTGAAGTGGTTAAGCGGGATTCATTTCCCAAAGGAAAGACCATTGTTGGGTCTAGATTAGTGTTAACAAAGATGTTTGATACTAATGGAGTTTTGAAGAGGTTCAAGGCTAGATGCGTTGCACAGGGCTTCAAACCGAGAGAGGGTATTGATTACCAGGAGACTTTCTTGCCAACTGGAAGGCTATCCACCTTCAGGTACATCATTGCTTTGGCAGTGGAGTTGGGTGAAGAAATCAGACAGGCTGATTTTTTGACTGCATACTTGAATGCAAAACTTGGAGAGGAAGAGACTGTTAATATTTAAATTCCTGATGGTTTCAAGGAATGGCTGGTTGAGACCAAGCCAGAAACTATGAAGAAAATATGTGTGAGAAGTTTCTTCTCAGCAGATAAAGAGGATTATGTTCTCAAGATGTGTAGATCCCTGTATGGATTGAAGCAAGCAGCTAGGTCATGGTATAATAATATGAGCATGAAACTGATAGAGATTGGTTTCAAAAAAAGTTCAGCTGACCCTTGTCTCTTTGTGAGAAAGGATGAAATTTTTTTTGTATGGGTTGATGACATGATCATTATTGGAAATGGTAAGGAGAGAGTCATGGAGACACTCAAAAAGTAGTTCAAGATAAAAGATCTTGGTCTGGAACAGCAGAGGCAGGTGATGGGAAAGAAATTTAGTAAGAGCAAGAATGGGATCAGGTTGCATCATAAACATTATGTGTCAGCTCTACTTAAGCAGTATGGCTTAGAAGATGCAAAGGAGTTTTCTATTCCAATGCAGTCTAACATTCTGTTAGAAAAGTTTACAGATGAAGAGCATGTAGAGTTTGTTAAATTTTGAAATGATTATAGATCAGCTATTGGATCTTTGAATTATTTGGGGCAGTGTAAAAGGCCAGATATTACTTATGCAATTGGGATTTTGTCACAAAACTTAGAGAAAACATGCATGAGACATTGGTCAGGGTTCAAGAGAGTTATGAGGTATCTTAAAGGAAAAAGCAGTCTGAGACTGCAGTTTTCAAATTCTTTGAACTTTGACTTGGTTGGTTTTTCTGATGCAAGTTGGGCAGATGGTAGCACTAGGGAATCAACCAGTGGTTTTGCATTCTTCTTAGGAAAGAATCTAGTGTCTGGATGTCTAAAAAGGTTTCAGCAATAAGTCTTTTGTCAACAGAAGCAGAGTACAGAGCGTACTTTTCAGCTTCAAAGGAGGCAAAATGGTCAAGAAAGTCTTAGAGGATACTCATAAACTACAAGGGTTTGCGTTGATGTATTCTGATAACCAGAGGGCCATTGCGTTTGCAGAAAATCAAGTGTTCCATTCTAGAAAAAAACATATTGATGTTCATTATAACTATATACGGGATGCAGTGAACTGCAAAGAGATATTGTTATGGTATATGCCTACTGGGGCAATGATTGCGGATATCTTAACTAAGGCATTAGGTAGAAACAAACATGAAGGTTTTGTGTCTAGTATGCGTATGGCATCCCTTTCAAATTAAGGGGGTGTGTTAAAATGTGGATGCACTCAGGTAATGTGCATAGGAGGGTGTAATCCAAATGGGATGCAAAAATGGGCCTCCACGGCCCATTGGAAATCACGTGGGCCACATGGGCCTATGTGGGGGTTATTGGTTTTGGACATTTGAGCGCCAAAACAAGTTTTTATGGTATTTTGGGACAGGGGACCTCACGGGCCCGCCGGGGTGGATGGGCCACCCAAGCCAGATGGGCTTATTTGTGCATAAAAGGGCCCAAGCTTTATTATGGACATACTTGGCCAGATAAGCTGGCCCACCAAAGTATGTAATTCTCACAATTTGGGCTTGGGGAGGCCCATTGGGGCCGCCACCCCTGTTGCGGCCCGCTAAGGGCCCTGCCTGTGTTGCGGCCTGCTCGGGGCCGCTGCCCGCGTTGCTGCCCGTTTGGGGCCAACTGTGTTCCTTGGTACGGCCCACATGGGGCCCGAAGGCCCATGTGGGGCTGTCCCGCAGGGCCGGCTGGTCGCGCCTGGCGACCAGCGCTGCGGAGCCGGGGCTTGCGGCCCCGGCTTGCTCCCCCTCCCCTTGCTTGCTGTTGCAAGGGGGATGGGGGCAAGCTGGCCAGGTTGAACCAGCCAGCAACTGGCTGCAACAATGCGGTTGGTCAGGGCAGGGGGGACCTGACCACCCCCTTGCCCAAGGAGGTGGCGGTGCCGGCCGCAAGCAGAGCAACCGGCAGGTGGGGGGGAATTCATCACCCCTCCACCATCAACCGTTTGAGGCAACTGAGCAGGGCGCTCTCCCCCCCCCTTTACCAAGGGGGAGGAGTGATGGGCCTGGGGGGACCTGATCACCACCCAGGCCAACTTAATTGACGATGCCCGGGGGGTATTGACCCCCAGGGCCCCTGGTGAGGGGATTTGACCACTCCCACCAGGTATTTGAGAGAAAGAGGAGAGGGACAGCATGTTTGCTGGTCACACCCCCCCATGTGAGTCTGAGACCGGACCCAGGTGTGCCCTGGGTCCCACCTGGCCCATTTGAGGGGCCAGGGGCTGGCTGCATGAGGCAACCAGCCCGTAAACAAGGTAATGAAGTCATCATGGCTGGTTGTAACGGACAACCAGCCAAGGGGATTGAACAGCAAGGGGCTGGTTCAGCCCCGTAAAGGTGGAAACACTAGAATTGACCGGAGTAGGCTGGTTTTAAGGGTTCAGGAACTGACGCCATGCGGGCTGATGTAGTCCCAACCAAGTAACAAGGCCAGTAGAGACTGTAAAGCTCTTTTGGGGCGGAAAATTTGCTTTTTGGCTTGTTGTATCATGGGCTTACAAGAGGCCAATCTTTCATAATTAAGGGGCTCTTCTGCCTGCTGTTTTCCATCCCTTGATTCATCATTCAAATCAAATTCATCCAACATATTGCCCCATTGTGAGAGCCCCATTAGCCAATATTGACAACCAGTTTCCAGCATTTCTTTTTCTTTAAATACTGCTCATTTGCCTAAGCTAATTGCTGGCCATAATTCTAACACATTGGTGCTTGATCCCTCCATTAGTCTGGTTAAGTTTGTTTGGATTGCTTTTGGTTTTTAACGTTTTTGATTTCTGAGGTTAACAAAGAGGGAAAAAAGAATTAATAATTTCAAGAAGGCTGTAAAGAAGATAATCAGCATGAGGAATTGCAAAAGAGATGAAAGAGAAGGAAAGAAATGAGAAGAAAACAAACATCAAGACATGGCAGAGCTGAGTTAGGGTTTTTTGAGGGGGGACGCTAAAGACAGGCAGATAATAGGGAACAGGAATAAGATTCTTTGTATGGTAAAAAAAGAAGATCAGAGTTGAGGATCAACAATTGGACAGGCAACAAGATTGAGTTAAAGTCTTACCAGACAGAGAAGGATGGAGAAGAGAACAAGGACAAGAGGTTGAATTTGCAGGGTTGAGATTGTTGAAGTGGACGCATGAAAAAGAACAAAAGATGGAATTGAGGAAGAAGAAAAAGGGAGAAGACTTAGAAAAAACAAGGAGAAAGGAGAAGAGGCGGAACAAGAATAAAAGGTTGAGTGAATCCTTCTTTAATGGTCGAAAAAAAGAGAAGTTGGATTTTAATAATGAAAAAGACTGAGAAAAGGTCCGGGCGCAACATAGGATTTGGGGGAAGAGTATTGGGCGCGCGCTCTGCACATGTGACATTCAATAGACAGAGATAGAACAAGAGGAAATAAAGAAAAGAGGAGGCAGAGCACAGTGATTCTCATCAAGGAAAAGAGTGGGGATGTTAAGATGATTCAAAACTATGTATAAGTGTAATCCAAATGGGATGCACATATGGGCGTGAAACAGGCTCATTGGCACACGGGACCTAATGGGCCCGGTGGGGGATATGGGCAAACCACTCAAGCCTGCTGCTCATTCCGCGGGCTGCTTGGAGCTGCTTGTATCTCTTTGTTTGTCCCACGCGGGGCTGTTGTGGCTGCCAAGGGATCCTGCGCAGTGCAACGCCGCGCGGGCCTGGCTGGTTGCCAATGGCGGTCACTGCCGTGGGAGCAAGGGCAGTGGCCCCGGCTCCCTCCCCCTCCCCTTGCTTGCCATTGCAAGGGGGAGGGGGTGGCTGGCTGGGTTGAACCAGCCAGCAACCAACCGCAACAAGGCAGTTGGTCAGGGCAGGAGGGGTTTCATCATCCCCTTGCCCAGGGGATGACAAGGCTGGTCGCAAAAAAGCAACCAGCGGTGGGGGGGACCTGACCACCCGCCCACCATCAAAGCGACGCAGAGGCCAGGGGAGCTCTCCTCTCCCCTTTACCTAGGGGGAGGAGCAAAGGGGCTGAGGGGATGGATTTTACCACCCCCCAGCCCACTTCCACTGACAATGCCACAGGGGTATCAACCCCCAGGGCCCCTGGTAGGGGGATCCGACCGCCCACTCCAGGGATTTGAGAGAAATAGGGGGGGGGACAGCATTTCCGCTGGTCACACCCCCCCATGTGAGTCTGAGACCGGACCCAGGTGTGTCCTGGGTACCATCTGGCCGTTTGTATGGCCAGGGGCTGGTTGAATGAGGCAACCAGCCAGTGTGTGAGGCAATGGGACAGGTTGTAACAGACAACAGGCCCAGGGATTGAACAGCATAGGGGCTGGTTCAGCCCCATTGAGGTGGAAACAGCAGAAACAACCAGAATAGGCTGGTTGTGGGGGTACAGGGACTGATGCCATGTGGGCTGATGTAGCCCAAACCAAGTAACAAGGCCTGTAGAGCCTGTAGAGCTCTTTTGGGGCGGAAAATTAGCCTTTTGGCTTGTTGTATCATGGGCTCACAAGAGGACAATCTTTTGTACTTAAGCAGCTCTTCTCCCTGCTGTTTTCCATCATTCATTCATCATCCAATCAAATTCATCACAGCTATTTTCCAATTTTTTGCCCCATTCTGAGAGCCCATCAGCAATCATTGACACAAGGTGTCCAGCATTTCTTTTGCTTTAAATACTGCTCATTTGCCTAAGCTAATTGCTGTCCATAATTATAACAGTAATTAGCTATTTTATATATAATGAAAGAATATTCCTCAACTTTTGAGAATTTTTCACAGCCTTTTGACAAATGTTTGTTGTTTATATGGCTTTTTTAAAGATTTTATTGGTTGATAGTGATTAGAAACATAAATCTTTTTTCTGATTTTTGATAACGCTCAGGACTTTCAACATTGAGTTTCTAAAAAATTTATCAAAGAAGTCCATGTTTTAACTACAAAATAAAAAAGCATGATTGTAGATAGACTGCTTCAAAAAAGCATGATTTTTTATTGGTTACTCTTGTTGCGTTATGATGCTGAGCTCAATCATCAAAATCAAAAACCCAAAACAGAAGTGTAATAAGATTAGGGCAATGTTAAATTCATGAATCAAATGAGTTGTGTACATGAAGAATTTGGGTTGTGTGGCAAGGCTACACACCTACATTTGAGCCGTGTAGAGACCCACATGACTACATTTGAGCCGTGTAGAGACCCACATGACTCAAATGTGGGTGGGCTAGAGGCCATACAGCACCAAACTGCTGGGTGGGAGCCGCACAACTACAATTGAGTTGTGTGGGGCTTAACACAACTTGAATGTAGTCGTGTTGCCATGCCACACGACCAGCCCAACCACATTTGGATTGTGTGGGACTTTACATGAGTTGAATGTATTCGTGTAACCATGCCACAAAACTAAAAGTCTTGTGGCCAAAAAAAAAATAAATAATAAAAAAAATAAACTAAAGTAAACTAAATAAAAATTCAAAAAAAAAAACAGAAATCAACCAAAAGATCAAAAAATGTTTATTTTTTTGTTGAAAAAATACAAAAAAATATAAAATGAAACAAGATTAAGTAAAAATAAGTAAAAGTAAAGCCAGCCCTGAAGTAAAAGTGCCAAAAAATAAAAAAGTTTTATGTCCAGCCCTAAAGTAAAAACACCAAAAAAAGAAACCATTAAAAAAAGTTAAAAAACTCTTTATGATGGGATCAACCCATTACAAGTTGAACTGACTTGCCATTGAAATCTCATTCAAAACACCAATCAAAATTATGTTAATTAAAAACACTCAACATAACAATGTTCCAAATGTGATGACCCTTTATATTAATTGAATTACAATATCAGCATGTAAGACCCAACCCAAATGAAGAAATTAACCTATAAAATAAAATACAACTCACTTTAATCTTTGAGGTGATCAACCCAGCCAGCTTCTTTTTTAGAAATCATGGAACATTTTTGGGATGTTGGGAGACTAAATCAACCCATCTCCATCGCGTGCACACTAAATCTCAGATTGACTACCATCAAAACAACTACATGTCAACCAGTCATCCTCAACTCATTTGAATATTGATTTGACAGCTTCCAACAAGGAGACTCATCCCATCAACTCTCACCCCAACAAACTCAATTACCCATCAGGCATCATCCACCAATGCTACCTTTGTAGATCAATCAAGTTGTCAACATTGATCTCCCTCAAAATTTCTCCATCAACTCCAATCAAGTTGACTCCTCTTCTTCCATGCTTTCCTGGTAAGACTTAGCCTGAAGCCTTGTTCATTTTTCTCACCCTATCTTCTACAGTGTCTTGTTTCTCATTAAACTCATTGTTTGTTCTGCCTACTCAGTTTTTTTCTATTCCTTGGCTTTTTCTTCAATCAAATCAATCAAATCCCTTTACAGTTCAAAGCCAAAACACAGTTCTCCTAAATCTGAACTAAAAGCCAAGGAAACTTCAGTACATCATGGATCACTTTCAACAAGCCATGCTCAAGACTGCCTTGGAGACTATTCCCATTCTTGGAAAAGAAAATTATGGCATTTGGAAGGATAAAATGGATGCTATTCTCAATCTCAGAGGGTGCTCACAAATCTTAAACTAAGATATTCCAAACCCACTCAAGGCCAATATCAATGACAAACTCAAACTTCTCATCATCTCTAAAATTGAGTCCACCACCCACAATAACGTTGTCACCGCAACTAATAAGAACTCACCCAAACTTCTCTTGAATTCTATTATTGATAAATACGCACCCTAGCAAGCCTTAAACCGTGCCAAGGTCTTCAAATTTTTCCTCTACCTTTGGTTTGATGGCAAGCCCATAGACAAATTTATGAAAAGAGCTAGGGTCTGTCTGAAAAAGATATCTGAAGTGGGTATCATCCTCCCAGGAAATATCCTTGCCTACCTTATACTATTCAAATTCCTGGAAAGCATGAAGGACTTCAAACAGAAAATAATGGATAACCAGAAGGATCCGATGGTCATATTCTTATTCAATCACCTCAATAAGCTGAATAACTAATCAAAATCTCAGAGCTTCATGGACACTTCTACCTTGTTGAGAAACAAAGTGTCACTAATGTCTACCACGCAATAATCTCACATCAAAGGAAACAATGGAGAACAAAAGAGATGCATGGAAGGCTATCACAATCCCCAAAAAGATAAATCTCATTCAGCCAAAAATTTCTGGCATTTACATCCAGACATAGCTCCAGAATGGTGGAAGGAAAATAAAACAAAGTGGAGAGAGTGAAGAGGGAAAACTAAAGACAAAACCTTAACAGCCCACTACTTTTCCGGTGTCTTGCTATGGATCAACCATGGAAACCCCAAATCAGAGTTTATTCTCTACAGTGGAACTTCTGTGAACATGAAAAAAATAGCCAATACTTTTTCAAAATGGCACCCTGCAAGGATGATTCTATGAGAACCCTAAGACAAGACACTTGTCTGAAAATCAAAGGCAAAGGGACTGCCAGAATTTGATGGAAAGATTCTACAGTCAAATTCTCCAATTGTTTCTATGTTCCAGATGTCAATATCAATACACTCAGCGCTGGTGCTCTAAACCAAGCTGGATGCACTCTTATTAGAAAGGATTCCTCCTTTAATGTCATTCACCTTGAGAAAACAGTCTTCTCCCAAACCATCACTCACAATCTCTATATGGTCTCAACCCAAGCCTTTGAACCAAATCTGAGAACTTGGCTGTTTAACTCAGCTGAAGCCAAACTCATGAATATCCATAGGAAATGCAGTCATGCCTCTCTCTCAAGACTCATTCCCTTTATCAACCACCTGCCTAAAGATGCGCAAACAAGCATTGAATGTGTCAATTGTATCCAACGCAAAATCACCAAATCAACCTTCAACCAATCTTTGACTGCAGTCAAGAAAATCTTTAAATGGATTCATCTGGATATAATTGGACCTCCTACTCCCCAATCAAAGCAAGGCCACAAATATGCCCTAACCCTTGTGGAAAATGCCTTGGGATACCTTTCTGCTTTTCCTTTGGAATAAAAGGATAAGACAGAAGATTTCCTAATTGACTTAATTGAAAAAGAATACAATCCAAGGGGCTATTACCCCTTGGAAGTCTTTTCAGATGGAGGAACTGAATTCACTAACCAAAAGCTTCACTCATACTTTCAGGAAAAACATATTAGGCAAATTTTCTCAGATCCTTATCATCCTTAACAATGGACAAGCTGAACCTGCAAATAGAACAATTTTAGAATCAACCAGATCAATAATTTGAGATGTTAAAATTACAACCAACTCCTGGGATAAAATAATAACAGGTAGCTGCCTTATGTTAAATCAAATACCTCAAAACAAGAATGAGGAGTCTCCTTGGAAGCAGATTCACAGCCATTAACTCCCAATGTCATTTTTTGAACCTCTAGGTAATCCTTGCATTTATCTCTTGTTGAAAAGAAGAAAATCTATGTAATTTGACTATAAGGTAGCAGAAGGAATACTAGTAGGCTTTTATCCACTTCTTCTTTTTTATCGCGTGTTAACAAAAGAAGGTTCTCTAATATCAAAAAAAACATTTTCAATTTCTCAACATGGAGTACACCAAGAAATCATCACCCTGGTACCGTGTTGAGGTATGCAAAGATCATCAAAATCTTCCGCTGTTTGGAGTTTTACACGGCTCAAATGTAGTTGTGTGTTGTTCCACATGGCACCGGATCTCAGTGAGAAAAAAAAAGAAAAAAAAGGAAAAGGAATGAAAGGGTACTAACACAACCCATAAACTAAATAAATCTTCCAAAAAAACAGAAATCAACCAAAAAATCAAAGATTGTTCATTTTTTGGTTGGAAAAAACAAAAAAACAAATAAATAACTAAATAAATAAATAAAAAAACTGGTACTATCCAATGGACTTGCCCTAAAGAAAAAAACCCAAAAAAACCCTAGTAACTGGACTAGCCCTAAAGTAAAAACACCAAAAAAAAGACAAGTGACTTGAAAAGCCCTAAAATAAAAACACCAAAAAAATAACACTAACTTGAAAAGCCCTAAAGTCATTTCAACTTGAATAGCCCTAAATTAAAAGAGCCCAAAAATTAAAGAAGTCTTTTGACCAGCCCTAAAGTAAAAGTTCCTAGCCCTAAATTTAAAACACCAAAAAAAGAAAAGTTACTAGACAATCCCTAAAGTAAAAACACCAAAAAAATACAACTAACTTGACAAGCCCTAAATTCATTTCAACTTGACTAGCCCTCAAGGAATAGTGCCCAAAAAAATAAAATTCTTCCTAAATTAAAAATGCCAAAAAAAACAATTTCAACTTTTGTTAAGTGTTGGAATCCCAGCCTTGGACTAACACGGACCTGGATTTTTCTCTGTCTGTGAAGTGGAATGCCAGCTACAGTGTCAATACTTCAAATGTGAAGTCTCACTCCAAGCCAGCCCATCTTTTTATGTTCCAGGAGGACTCTCCCGCCTTTAGCTTTAGCTGGTTGATCATCCGTCCATCTTCTTGTCTTCATTTCTACCATTTTTTATCTCTCAACATTTTCTTTTCATCATACATCCCACTTGCACAATTCCTACTACAACTCCTACCGCACCAAGACATCACACTGCTGTTAAATGTAATTCAACACTCCTCAAACTTTGCAACACTACAACACTAATTCAATTATTTTACAGAATCACAACTCAAAGAATCTCAATCCATCAAGCAGGTCAAAGACTGTCTCAAACATCATTCAAGACCAACCCCATTTTCCTCATGTTATCAAGCTCAACTGATTTTCTTCTGAACTGATTGCAAGCTGATTTATTCAAATCAGCCATTGCCTTTGTTGGTCTCTATTCTTTGATTCCTTTTTTTTACTTCATCTGAACATTCTAACAAACTTTTCTCTCTTTTCTCATTCATGGAATCAAGTGGTCCTGGTTTTATACCATAAATTCTTTCCCAGTTAAAAGCCAAAGATCTTCACAATAACCAAAAGACTCACACCGGGATCAGGAGGCAAAAACACAATGAGGACCATTACGCTTAAAACCATGGTTGAATCCCCACCTCTGCTCAATGAAGACAATTATTTGATCTGGAAAAGCAACATGGAAAGCCTCTTTGACATCCAAGGAATTCTTAAAATCATGGAGGATCACAATACAAGCAAACAACTTGATCCAGAAATGAAAAAAGACATTGCCCCATTCCTCCTGGCAAAACTCAAACCCGCAACACAAACTAACATCATCAAGCCAGGAAACATTTGAAACGCCAAAGAAATCTGGATGGCCACTAAGAAATATTTTGCTTCATCGCAATCAGCCAATAGGGCCAGGGTATTCAATGGATTTCTCTATCTTCCCTTCAGTGAAGATAAAATTGAAAGATTTGTTACAAATGTCAGGCTGCATCTCCACAAGCTCTCCAAAGTTGGCATAGAACTTCCTTCTGATATCTTGGCTTATCTCATTCTGTTCAAATTTCCAACTAATCTCAAGAACATGGCCTCTCAAATCATGCACAGAGACAAAGAAATCTCTGTTGAAAGGGTTCTGGATCACTTGACACAATACAAGAACGGGAACAAGGCCAAGATTAAAGAAATCTCTCCTAGATCAAAAGTCAATATCAACCTGTACTCTAACAATCCTTGATGCGAAAATGGTTTTCACAATCCAGACGTGAAAAATCACCCCCAGAAAATGTTGGATCAAGTTTCCTGAGTTTAAGCCAAAAAATTTCAGGCCCCAAAAATCAGAAAAGAAAAAATCAGATGAGACTTCCAATTTCTTCTCCTTTCTGCATTGCTTCTCACATATTCCTCAGCAAGCTCCCTTCAACTTCATTCTTGACTTGGGACGCTCCATTCATATTATTTGTGACAGGCGCTTTTTTGACACTATTACTCCTGAAGATGGAACAAACGTCATCAAAACCAGAAAACCAGGAGCTTTGCTGTCTATCATGGGTAGAGGAACAGCTCGTCTCACCTTGCCTGTTGGAACCATTCTCCTCCCAGACGCAGCCTGGACCCCAGATTTGTGCATCAACCTTCTATCAATGGGAGTATTTCTGGGCAAGGGAGGAAAACTTGTAATCAAGCACTTAAGCTCACCACCCTCATTCAAAATTTGTCTCAAAGAAAAAACCTTTTTACAAGGACAAATTTTCAATAACCTTCTTGACGCTATCATCCCTGAAAATAAAAGTTTCAGCGCAACCTTGGAGGACATAAATGATCTTCATCTCAAACTATGTCACGCCAGTATATAAAGGATCAAAAAGTATCTCAAGGAATCTGTCCCAAACTCCATAAAACAGTCATTCAACCGCAAGAACTGCGACAGAATTTAAATAACCAAGAGCATATTTAAAGAAGTCTCTACCAAAGCCAACAAAATAATGCAAAGGATCCATGCCAATATTATTGGCCCAATCTCTCCAATGGCTAAAGGCGGATATCAAAACTCTCTTACACTAGTCAACAGACACAGTGGTTATATCAGTTGCATCCCTATGAAAAAGAAAAGCCACGCTGCTGAGATCATTAACTTTATTTTTATCAAAAAATTCAATCGCCTCCATTATTTTCCTACAGAATTCTGCAGCAACTGAGGAGGCCAATTCATTAATGAAGACTTGACCAAGTTCTTTGAGGAGAAAGGCATTTGAAGAATATTTTCCAAGCCTTACCATCCAGAAAACAACGGAAAGGCAGAACAAGTCAACAGAACTATTGCAGAATCAGTCAGAGCAACACACTCGTCCTCAAAGATCCCCAAGGATTACTGGCACAAGAAAATTTGAAGCTGTGCACTTGCTCTCAATAAAATTCCAAATGCTGAAAGTTTATTTCCCTGGAAAACTATGCACGGGACTCCCTTGCCAATTGGATAACTCAAAACCATTTGAACCAAACTCACCTATCTCAATGTTGGTAATCACTCGCAAAAAAAATTTGAGGAGAAGGGAGTCCCTGGTAAACTTCTAGGGTATGCACCCAAACTTCTCTCTTATCAAGTACTCACTTCTAGTGGTAAAGTGGTAGAAACAAAGAATTTCAAGTTTTTGCCTTTGATCAATTCCATTCTGGATTATTCTTCAGACCAATCTCAAACCATACAATATGAAATCCAATCGTCAACAAATTCTACAAGTCCTGAGTCTTGGCCCACTGCCGATGGGCATGATACCACAAGGGTGATTAAAACAGAAATATTCTTGGATGAATCAGATGTTGACAGCAACAAAGACGACCTCATTAAAATCAAACTCAATCCAGGAAGAACTCTGAGATTAATCTGCTATCTGGCCTCCTGATTGGTATGGGTATCATTGCGACTATACTCCATCATCACCTGAGGAGGCGCTAAAGGATCCAATATGGTCAAAATTGCTAGACAAAGAGTTAAGTACCTGTGAAGACTTAAAGGTTGGGAGGACTAAAAAGGACCCAAACCAAAGAACTTCCTCAATGTAACGTATGCCTTCAGGATTAAACAAAACACACACGGAGGCGAACCGGTTCATAAATCACAAGTGTGTGTTCAGGGTTTCAGTCAGAGGTATGGAATTGATTGCTTCAACACATACGCCCCAACTGGTAAAGCCGCATCAATCCAAGACATCCATCTTCTTGCTGTCAAAAAAGATCTTCCTATGCTGCAATTTGATTTCAAGGGTGCATTTTTACATGCTCCACTTGATGAGGAAGTTTTCATTTGTTCTCCCAGAGTTTGTGTTCAGGTTTTCAGTCAGAGTTCTGGAATCAATAACTTTGACACATTTGCCACAACTGTTAAAGCCGCATCACTTCAAGCCTTCCTTCTTCTTGATGTTGAAAAAGATTTTCCTATGCTTCAATTTGATGTCAAGGGTGCATTTTTACATGCTCCACTTGATGAGGAAGTTTTCATCCGTCTTCCAGTTGGTTCAAAAAGGAAAAAACCAATCCTCAAGTTAAATAAGTCACTCTACGGACTAAAACAAGCACCAAAAAACAGGTAAAAGATGCTCCAAAATTGGATCAAACTCCAAGGGTTTAACCCTTCCAACGCGGACCCATGTCTTTACATTGGTAAAGATGGTCAATCAGCACTTTTTGTGCATGTTGAGGGTCTTCTGGTGGTTGGAGATGTGAATAAATTCAAGGAAGATTTTCTCAGAAAGTTCAAGAACTCGTCATGTCATGAACCTAACATGCTACTTGGAATGAAAGTTGAACAAACAAAAAACACAGTTAGACTATCCCTTCCTCTGCACATTGAAAGAGGGCTGACAGAATTGAATCTCCTGGAGTCTAATTCAATCTCTAGTAAACCTTGCACTCCAAGAATTCATCTCTTACCAGCAACCAAAGAAGAACAACAAGAATTCAAGAAAGTGAATTTCAACTACTCATCTCCAATTGGTAGACTCAATTTCATTGCCGGACTAGCTTGGCCGGACATCAGCTTTTCTGTGTCCTCACTTGCTTGTTTGTCAGATAAGCCTGGTATCACTCACTGGTGCAAAGTACTCAAGGTTAGGGGACATCTTTCAAAAGCAAAGGATCAATCTATTCTCATTTCCAGGAAAAATGACTCACCCAACTTGGTATGCTATAGTGACTCCACCTGGGAAGAAAATCCAATCACAAGAAGATCACAATCTGGATTCATCTGTTTCTTTCAAGGTTCACCATTGTATTGGACAAGTCAAAGACAAAGCAACATTAATTATTTGTGAACTGAAGCCAAATGTAATTATCTAAACAACGGACAACTTGAATGTAGATGGATTAATCACCTGATCAAAGAACTCTGGAGAAAACAAATTACTCCTAGCATCCATCTCATTGATAACAAGGGTCTTGAAAATACAATTAAAAATTTTGGATGCAACTCTAAGACAAAATTCATTGATCTAAAAACCAAAGGTATGAGAGAAGATATCAAAGCGGCAGAAATTAAAATTCAACTCATCCAATAAGAAGATATGGTTGCTAACTGCTTAACAAAGGCCGCTAATAAAAACTTGGTGATAGACTGGTACATCATGTTAGTGAATAGTCATTGGAGCATTGAATTAATGGAGGATGTTGGAATCCCAGCCTTGTAATAACACGGAACTGTATTTTTCTCTGTCTGTGAAGTGGAATTCCAGCTAAAGTGTCAATACTTCAAATGTGAAGTCTCACTCCAAGCCAGCCCATCTTCTTATGTTGCGGGAGGACTCTCCCGCCTTTAGATTTAGCTGGTCAATCATCCATCTCATCTTCTTGTCTTCATTTCTACCATTTTTTATCTCTCAACATTTTCTTTTCATCATACATCCCAATTGCACAATTCCTACTACAACTCCTACCGCACCAAGACATCACACTGCTGTTAAATGTAATTCAACACTCCTCAAGCTTTGCAACACTACAACAATAACCCAATTATTTTACAGAATCACAACTCAAAGAATCTCAATCCATCCAGAAGTTCAAAGACTGTCTTGACCATCATTCAAGACCAACCCTATTTTCCTCATGTTATCCAGCTCGACTGATTGTCTTTAGAACTGATTGCTGGCTGATTGATTAAAATCAGCCATTTCCTTTGCTGGTCTCTTTTCTTTGATTCCTTTTGTTTACTCTATCTAAACACTCTAAGCAACTTTTCTCTTTTTTCTCATTGATGAAATCAAGTGGTCCTGGTTTTACACCATAAATTCTTTCATTAAGCTGATCCCATCCCAAGCTTAACATAATTTAAGCTAACTTAACATAAGTTGAGCTTTTGATGGAATCAGCCCAACACAAGTTGAAATGACTTACAATTAAACTCTCATTAAAAACACTCAATAAAATGATGTTAACTCAAATAAATAAACATAATGATGTTCGAAATGTGAAAACCATTTATATTAATAGAACTTGTTAGCTGCATTAGAATTAAAATTTGTATGAAATCCACTGATGAAATGAAGTCAAAGTCTATTACAATCTAGAATACATTTGCAGTTGATCTTTGAGATGATCAGCCCAACCAGATGCTTTTTAGAATTCAAGGAATGTGGTTTTGCTACAATGGGCGTAATTTGAATCATTTCTTCCTCAAGTACTAATAGAACCCAGTGGTTATTGTTTACAAAGGAAATGGACATTCGATCTGATTGATCAGTAACACCTTTTTTCATTGGAGTATAAGTATTACATGACTCCAATGAAATGAAACATATAGGTTTGGAATATTTGTCTGCTATGATTTGACCCATGTCCAATTTAGCAAGCCATTTTGGGGAGGGAATCTTTTCATTGATGTCTTCAACATCAAGTCTTTGTTTAATCTTTTCAACATCCTTTGAACCACCAAGCATCTTAATGGATCATTCTTGATGTTTCTCTAATTTTTCAATCATTTCCTGCCTAACTTTAAACCAACCATGTTCTTCATAAACAAGAGATTTAGAAATGATTCTAAATACGCAATTCCCATCTCCAATTAGATCCCAAACCTCACCCAAGAACTTATGGAATTTCTTGGGCATTTGATTTAGATATTCAACGTTTGGTTCCTAAATTGAAACTAACTTAGTATTCATTTCTTTAATTGGATCAATGGAATTAAAACTCACAAAAGATGAGCTTCTGGTTGAGCTTTGCTGCATGTTCTCTTCCTCTGAAGAGGATTCTGATTCCAAATTAAGTGATCCCAATTCACTTTCAGTCTCTTCCTCTGAACTATGAAATTCAGATTCAGATTCTGCCAACTGTGAATAACAATTCATCATTAGTTATTAACTAAGTTCATTAAACCCAAAGAATTAACATAACTCAAAATAAAAGACTTATAATCTTTTGTCTTTTCTTTTTTGGAGCCCTTCTAGTTCTTTTTTCCCCCTTGATTTTTTTGTCAACAACGTCAAACAGAGATGGTTTTTGCCGTGTATCTGTAAATTTTGTCCTGAACCTCCTTGATAATAAAAATTTAGGTTCAAGTCTTGGCTTGGATTGATATTTTGTAATCTTCTGAATGATATACTTCAATAGTCCGCTTTGCTCAAGATCTGGAGATTCCAAGATCATTGCATTGACTTTTCAACGTAACTGATTAATGCTGAGCATTTCATTGAAATTGCAGTGAAAAAATTCAAAAGGATCAACCATTAGTGAATTAGGATTCATTAATCAAAAAGCATTAATCCAAAAGCATTAATCACATAGTGATTTGAAAAATCCAAATTGAACAATCCAACTTAAGCCAACTTACAGAACTAGAACTGCAAGAGTCATAGTCCAACCTCCACTGAGGATGAACATCTTCAGGTACCACGGGTCCATTGAATGCAAGACGGTCACCTATTTGGTTGGAACAGGGCAAACCCATAGTCTTGAGATATAACTAAATGCAGACTTTTCCATCATGATCATGTTTGAAATTCTTGAATTTTTCCCTAACAAGATGGATTGACTCTAAAGGCAATTTGTAACCCAATTGTAACAGTCTAGGCGGAAGAACTGTCCCTAACTTTATTTGAGATTTATAAATTGATGCATGAACTGAATTAATTTGATTCAAGATTGTTCTGTCAAGGCTTTTCCAAACATCCAGCAGGTTTCCTGAAAAGTTTGCAAGGAATTATTTGAGAGTTTCATGGGCCCCTTCAACCCAAGAACTAGTTTTTTTACAGAATCTGGGTTTATACAAGTCCACGCTTTAACAACCATCTCTTTGATAGGGAAAATGTTGTTTTCCATACACTTGAGTAGATCCTCATATTCTTTCAAGAAACACTATACAAGTCAAAAGGTCAGAACCCAAAACTACGAAGAATAAGAAGCAGTGATTTGTACCTACTCTGAGTTTTGTTTCATTGATCTCCCCCTCCTCCTTGGTCTTTGAGGCCCCATACTTTTCCCACAAAGTCATAAAGATTTTCTATGCTTCAAGTTCATAAAAAAAGTGCACTTTACAGTTTTCTTGTATTTTTTTAGAAAAGTGTCAAGTGCAACATTTTCTTGATAACTCAGGGAAACTAGATTCAATAGCACAAATTATAGCTTTTTCAAGGTCCATCAAAAAGACTTTTGCAAGTCTCTCAGCATCATAAGAAAACTCCTTTAATGCCTTTACAGACCAAATTCAGATCCCAAATGTTTCTTTTGTTATAAAAACAAGAGCTTTGGTGAAATTTTTGCAATTGGCTGTCATTCCTACAACATGCAAGAGTGGTGTTTTGTACTTGTTTATCTTATAAGTACAGTCCAAAATAGCAATATGATGGAATTGTTTTGAAAGCTATACTGCCTCTGGATGTGCTAAGTAAAGGGACTCAAAGTGACCCTCTCCACTGAAATTTGACCAGTGAATCCAAAATGTTTCTTCAAGCTGTTCATAGAGTACCTCCATAACAATTTTTCCCTTTATTTCTGCAAGGGTGACCTTCTGCTTAGTGTTATAGATTCTTCAGTCATCAAAATAATCCTGCCCATCAATCTTGCTTGATTATCTCTTCAGTTTTTATGTATTGAGACCATCATTCATGCCTTCTACTAGATTATCTAAGGCCACCCCCAAGGTTCTCCTCAGTTGAGGATGCACAAAGGGATGTTCAGATGGTTAATTGTTATTTTGGCTTTCTTTGTAGGAGAGTTGCCACAAGGGTTCTGCATTTGTGCAATTTCATGGATAAAAAACTTGCACCCAATCTTCCTTTTGTGAGTCTGTTTAGAGCATTTGGTAAGAAGACTTCCTGAATAGGAACCATGTTTATCACAGGCTAAATCCACATATTGGTCATCCTTTGAGTTGAACTTGTTTAAGCGTAACCATGCTGCATTGTCCATGTTTGAAAATTGTTTTGTGCCTCTTCCGTAGTAGGAAAAGCTTTCAAGGGAGGTGGGTCAAGTGAATCTAGTAAACATTCATTGGTTAACTCAGAGTTTCATAGTTACATGAGCCAATCAGTTTCAATCAAATCAAATACAGCAAAGACCAGTAACATAAAATGTTACTCACCACTAGCGGTCATGTCCATTTGTGAAAAATTTTGTTCCTCAATTTTCACCCTTGATGAGGATGCAATTGGGGCTTCCAAAGTTTCATTAACCAAATCCTTTTTTTCTTTTTTCAAAGCTTTGTTGATGGCACTATCAATGTAGACCTTCCACGCAGCCATGTCAGAAGAAGGAGCACTTGCCACTGTTCCCATGGAAAAAAATGCAATGGTATACTTCAGTAATCAATCCAATTTTCAATTGATCAAACAAAGTTTGCTCACTTTTGAGTTGAGAAAGAATTGTTTGCAGATTTTTATATGATTTATGATTCTTCACTTTAATTTCACTTGGTTTTCACTTGAATGTCTCTGTGGGATTGCTAGGTGTGGAACAACAGTCCCACAAAGTATGTGTTAATCGCAAATTTGGGTTGACAGAACCAGAGTGTTGTCCAGGGGGTGCCCAAATTTCTGGCACGGCTTCCGGGGGGTTGTGCATCCCCAAACACGGCCAATTTGAGCCGTGTAAAGGAGTAAAAGGCTCATTTGAGCCGTTTCTGGGGGTTACAGGGCTCCTACTTAACCTTCCAGCGTTTGCGCGTGTTTGAAACGGCCCTTTGTAGTCGTCTATGGGCCCCTATGGCTCATTTGAGCCATGTAGGGCCCTACACAACTATCACACATTTTGAGCCATGAATTTAACAGCACCCTTGTAGAAAATCAACTTTTTAGAACAATTTTGAATTTTTGATTATTTAGCCAACCCCCAGATTTCCCTGCAGCTTTCTTTGTTTGACATATTCCAATGAGTGGCTGAAATATGGTGTTGAGTTTTTTCATTGACTCCAAAGCACCTGCTTTTAACTGAATAAATTTGTAAATATCTTTCACAGGGTGTTTTTATACTACAGTATTTCTAAATTTGTCAAATAGCATTCTTAACCATTCAACTTTTCAAAATTTCTGGCTGCTACCCTTCTGCAAAACTTGGTCACTTCCTTTCCAACTTATGAGTGGCCTAAAAGTTTTTATGACTGAAATTTTGTTGGTTTAGTATGCAACCATAACTTTTCTTGAAATTTCTTATGAATTTTTTACATGTAGATATAATTCAGAGGAAATAATTCTGTTTATGCTCTCAGAAAAGGGGGGAAACTGATTGAAGGTGTTTTAAATTTTGGAAATTGAGTTGCAGCAGCTTCAAGATAAAATTAAAAGCAGGGTCAATGGACTTATCCATTTCTAAATTATGGGATTTCGTGTTGACTTTTATTTTTAAACAATGCTCAATTTGAATTAATTTAAAAATAGTTTCAAAATTAAGACAGAAATGTTCCCCAGACCTTTTCCCAAAGGTCTGGAGGACACTATATGCATTTATGTATTTTCAAAGCATCAAATGCATATAAATACTGTCCTTGTGGATGGCTAAAAAATATTCTTCTGAATTGGCTTTAAATTTTTCTCTGGCAGTAAATTATACTTGAGTTCCATCCAAATTCTTTGGAGAGAATATCAGGCTCTTATAAAATCTGCTGCTTGGACCCAGTTCAGCTCTCATTAACTACAACCAACCTGGTTCATTGGGCACAAGACCACCCGTTAGTGCACGCCCTGAAAGCATTCCCAAGCCTCACAAGATCCCTATGTTGGAGGAAATAAAAGCCAACTTACAAGCCAATGCTTCTGCTGCTGCTAAGAAGAACCCCCCCTCCTTTGACTCTCCAGCCATAAGTATTGATCTTCAGTTTCTCCCAATCATCACCCAGGATGATAAGCATGTTATTAGATCCAGTTTTCCTTATTGCTGTCACAACAGGTTGAAGGTTTTTGACCCAAGAGCCTGGTTGCATGTGGTGTGGTTTTTTCATGATTACAAATGAAACCTTTGGATTGCCTGAAAATTATTGAGAAATAATCTGGTCTTTTCAATTCTAAAATTGATTAATTGTTCAGTAAATCCAAAGAAAAGGATCAATGCAAAAACAATTCTAATTTTTTTGGCATGATAGAATAAATCCAAGTCCCTATTATGGACACAACAAAAATAATGAGTTTCCATAATTATCCTTCATTTTTTATACTCTGCCTTGTAAATATTTTGAATTTCATTGAATTGAAATTTGAAGCTAATGCCCTTTGTAAAACCTGGGATGCATGTGAATTGTATCAGAATTAGAACTGAATTCAATTTTTTTTGGTAAAGAGTTACATGTTTTCTATGTCAGAGATATGTTCTACTAAACCTGAATTTACAGAAGACTTATTGCTTTTGGTAAAAATAACATCACAGCCAAGAAAATTCTAGCATGTGCCTCAATTTACCCCCGGGTTTATGTTATAATATTTGATAGTATATGGGATAATTCTTCAGGAGGATTTACCTAATTATTTCCTAAGCATAAGAAAATTATACAAAAAACAATAATTTAAGTAAAAAATTGGCAAAAGATATGCATTCCTGAGAGTTGAATTATTTTCAAGGAAAAGATAGATTTTCACTCAATCATTCTAAATAGTAATGAGATAAATATTGAGTATTTGAAAGTTTAATTCCTTTTGAGTTTGGTTTTTTTTGTTAAACAAATGATTTCAATGTGATTTTTCATGATTTTTGAGTCGTGATTTATGATTAATTGTTTCTTATTTATTCTTTCCAAATTATTATTAATTATTTTAAACTGTTATTCTTCTTTTTTTTGGAAATTGATATTGATTCACTTTAAATATTTGAACCAATTTCAAATAAAGAAAAAATTGATAGGTATGATGATAGGGCCTATCAGAGTTAGAAAAACTTCCATTTTATGATGGCGGGTTTCAAACCAAATCCACCATTTCAAACCTGCCTTTAAAAACTTAAAAACCCCACTTATTTCACAAAAGGGGTGTCAGAGTTACCCCAAAGATAAGTGGGTTTTTTCTCATGTATTATATAAATTAAAGACTCAAAAAGGGAACCACACCCCACCGAACAGTTTCTCCACAATCTCCAAGCCCAGAATCCACTCCAGCAATCAAATAATCCAACAAAAGCCCAATTAAAATTTTCATTTGATTCTTATTTTGACAAAAAAACCCTGCCTATTTCAACTCTGAATCCCTATCAATTGTCTAGAAACTAATTTCCCCTCCAGTCCCCTCAACAAATCAGTACCCATTAAAAAATTCAAAAATCAATTGGATTCCAACCTTGTCTGGTCCCTCCAATGCTCTTTGATCAAACTCATCCATTCAATAAGAGTATATATCAACTTGGACAGTTCAAAGAGGTTGATCATCTGGCAATTGATGCAAAAAAAAGCCTACCTCAATTTATTGCAGCTTTGAACACCAATTGGTACAATCTTACTCTTCCTTCTGTGTGAATCATCACTTGTCTTAGCAGCTTTGAGTATCAGCACCAGCCCACAACTCTTACTCTCTCATAGCTTCATCTTTGCCACCAGTGCCATGATTATGCGTGGGGCTGGCTGTAAAATGAAAAATAATTGGGATAGATTGATTAATTGGGGATTCCTACATGCCCAAATGAGACAGCTTGCCTCCGTTTCACTGACAATACCTAACATTGCAACTTGCATCATATGGATTGACCTATTTCAATGTGTAATAAATTGATATTCAGGCTTGTACTTAAATTGGGGTACCCTGATCGGCTCTTTGATGATCAGGATGATTCATATCTGATCTCAACTCCAAAGGATCATGGGGAATAAAATTATCAACTGATTGCTCTCACTCAAATCCATCCATACCCCACCTGGGTTCCTGTGTTATTGAATGGAAGGCAAAGAACCTTCTAAACTATTCATTGAGACCATTCACCATGAAAGAAGGCTGCACCTGCTGGCAGGTGTAGCACCTGAAACTTGTTTTTACTTGGTTTTGACTCTGAGAAAACTCTGTTTCTAACTTGAGTTGGAACCTGAGAAAAGTTGTTTGTATCAGTTCTTGAGGATTCCAAGTAATTCTAGTGCATGCATGGAATACAGAAGATTTGGAATTATGGGGAAATTCAATGTTATGTAAAGTGATAGAGGAGTGAAGCAGTGCGGTTTCACACCTGACACATAAAAGTTACTACCTGGGTTGGATAAGTCAAGATTTTGATGCTTTTTTTCTTTCTATTTCCTATTAAATCATTACAAGAGGTTTGAGGGTCCTTTTTGTTTTTTACTTTGTGGTTGAAAAAAATTGTATTTTTTGAAAGGATTAAATTCAGTTTTCAATATCTTCTTTTTCTTCTTTTGAAATGTAATAAATCTCAATTTGATGTAGGAAATTGAAATGTCACTTCAAATTTTAACTGAAGATTCAAAAATCTACTCGGACATGTTGGAAATGTTGTACCTCATAGATATTGAGTTCAGTTATACATTTCAAAAAAATCAATTTGAAATTGAAATAATTGAGGAGTCTCACATTTTATTTTACAAAATGAATGAGTTTAGAAAAAGCAAACCATTTCCTTGAATGATTTTATTTATCTAATATCTTTTTGGAGAAACTTTATTTTAAATATTTCTGATAATATTGGAAGCTAAAAAGAATTAATCTAGTGATATTGATTTGTTTGATTTAGCAGGAATTAATTAATAAATAAAAATGTTCTAAAATTTAGAGCTTTTGATATTGTTTTCTGGGTGACAACAGAGGAAATATTTCTGGGTGAAAACAGAGGAAAAATAGAACTACTTGGAATTAAATTTATTCAAACCAATGTGGGGTTTCAAGTGATTTTCCTAATCTTTCTAGTTTATGCTCTACTGGCTTCATCTCCAAAACCAATTTCTCTTTCCAATTTGATGTGGCAAGAAATAGAGGGCATTAAAAATTAGGAGGGAGGGATTCACATGGTTTCATCTGATAATTTGGGACTATTTCATCATAAGTTCTTCCATATTCTACTTGTTTTTTTTAGCTTGAAGTTCAGCTTTAATCTCAGATAAATAGTTTAGAGTGTTGTTATCAAGATTATGAAGAAATTTTGAAGAAATTATGCTTCTCCAATACACTTGGACAGAGTTATATTTCCCCTCATTGTCTTCTTCTGTATCTGAGCAGCATTCCTTACTAGGGAGAAGGCATTTTGCCAAATCCTTTCCCATATGGCGCTCTGAAGTGGCCAAGCGGTTTCTGTATATCTTTCAGATTCAAGACCAAAATTTTAGCTAAGAGGATTTAGAAAATGGAGAGAAATCTTAAGCTTAATCTGTGGTTAACTCTAGACCTAGGCTTCTTGGTACGTTTCCTAGGCTTCATGTAATTATCCTTCTGCCCACGTAGCCAATTTTCCAGTAGGCCAAAGAGTATGTCCTTTTTGTAAAACTCAATATCAAGTGGATAATTTATAATGCATCATTTTACTTAGCATTTAACCAATGTTTTATTATCACTTCTGACAATATTTAGTCCCACTTTGTTGAATTATGATGGTCCCATTTGAAAGTTGGAACATGTATGCCATAGCTTTCTAATTCGTTCTGGCATTGCTCTTTGAACTTTCCAGGAATGCTCTTCTTCCCTCAATAGAGTTTTTCATTGGTTGTTTCCATCTGGAAAAAGTTGTTGTTTGGGTCAATTGTATTGATGCTTTTTGGGTTTACAACTTGTACGTGATCTTCAGTGGGTGGGGACGGAACCCTGTCTCCTCAAGATCTCATGTTTAAAATAGTCTTTACATAGTCACGTAGGCATAGACTTATGGGTTCATTTGAATTTGGCAAATGTTCTGCTAATTCCTTGTTTAATATGCAAGTTTTGATGGATTTTGAACTATGAAGAGGTCTACAATCCATGTTATAATATAGGGAAGTCTTCAACGAGCACTTCAAAAGGTTTTTGGGTTGTTTGAAGTGTAGATTTTATGGAGGGAGAGAATTTGAAGGCAATTGATTCTGAAGTTATTGGCTATTGAATATGATGAATTTTGAGAGATTATAAAGGGTTCATGTACAAATTGAATATCTCAAATTGGATATGCATCTACTCTATAATTCATTTCCAGCATGTGAGCCAAATTCTACATTGTGCAATGAAAAAAAAATATTTTCAGAAGGAAGAAATGTTTGGGAACTACAACTTGGATTTTGATAAAAATGACCATATTTTTTATTCATGTTTTGCTTTACCATGGATCTTGATTGAGATGATTATTTTCAATGATGTCAGGAAAAATAATCATTCAGTTCCCTTAACCAGGGAAAAGAATTAATCAAAAAATAGATTGAGACTTATTATTAAGTTTTACAGTTGAAATAATTTTATAGATTTTACAATGAAATTAAAAAGATTGCTGTTGCAAAGCAAGTATTTCCTTGGTACATTTATTTATAATCAAGAAGAAACCTATTATTAAAACTAAAAATTTTCTCAAATTACTGGGATGAGCACTTAAGTTGTTGCAAATTTCACCTCCATTTTTTAAATCCACGTTATTTTCAAGAGGATTGAAGAGGATTTGTGTTTTGGGCTATAGGACTAAAACCAACAGACTGTATTTCCAAGTTAGAGACATATCTCAGAGAGGAAGAGACATAGTCACGAGAAAAGAACACAAAGAGAATAAGGAAGAAGAGGATACCAACAGCTCAACCAGACTTTAGATTAATCAGGACGGGAAGGACATGTTACGAGGAGGTGAGTAGGCTGAAGGACGCAGATCTGTAGAAGTATCGTCAGGTTCGCTTTATTGATAAGTGTTTGATGTCGGGTTGTCTTACCAGGCAGAGATTGAGAGGAGGAAGGCTTGAGTCAGATGAACAAGGAGAGATTTGACAAGGTGAGGCGTGATAGATGAGGGCATAACAGGAGAAGAATGGAAGAAGAAGACACGAGAAAAGGACAGAAAACAGGAAAAGCAATGAGGAGAAGAATGGAAGAGGAAGACAGAAAACAAGAAAAGAGATAGAGGAGAAGAATGGAAGAGGAAGACACCAGAAAAGGACATCATTGAAAGCACTCAAGAGGAAGGACTAGAAGTAGAGACCATCCCCCGGAGCCCTCTGGGGGTCACCTTGCCGCGCGGGAATACCTGAGATGAGGTGAGGATTTTCTGAGATCTGAACACCCCTCGTGACTGGAAAGACAACAGAAGAAGATTCATGCGGTAATTTACTAGTTATCCGTGGAGATGAACATGTGGAGGAGTTGAAGCGAGTTGCAACTGGAGGCCTTAGTCAAAGAGTCCGCGACCATTGAGTCCGTCGGGATGAGTGATAGATTGTACTCTGATTTGTTATATTCCTCCCTTAGACCCTTTGTCTTGATGTCAATATGGCGAGATTTGGAGTGAGACCCGAATTGTTTGATCTTGTCGTCCAACCCGTTGTTGTTGATGTAGATGGTGGGTTTTGCCACTGAAGACTTATAGATTTTGCCTATTAAATGAGTGAACCACTTGAGCTCAAGGAAGCAGTCAAGGAGAGCATTGATCTTGGATTCAGTGGAGGAGTATGTCACATTTCTTTGTCTTGAAGAATTCCAGACCAGGGGGCTACCATAGTGAAAGATAATGAAACCAGTTTGAGATTATCCCAAGGACGGATCATCCCCCATGTAGCATCACTATAGGCCGAGATCATTCCTTCTTCAGATTTGTGACTGAGAGTGAGTTTGAAGTCTTGGGTTGTTTTCAGATATTTCCAGACTTTGCAAGCTTCTCTCCAATGAGACATACCAGGTTTGGTATTTACCTAGAAAGATTCGAAAAGAAAAACGCAATGTCAGGACGGGTGTACTGAGCAAGGTGATTGAGGAGACCGGTGACTGAACGGATATTGACGTTGAGTTTTGAAAATTTGGTATGATATTCATCAGAAGCTGGTTCCAGATGGAGATTTTGAGTGAGAGGAGAGTGAGTGTCTCTGCACTCCGAGAGACCTAGTTCTTCAAGGCCGCAATCAATATGATTAGGTTGACTGAGTAGAATTCAATTGTCGTTTACTTCCATTAGCATCCTGAGGATTGTAATTTTGCTTTGTCCGACATGGATAAGATCGTCTACGTGAAAGTAGAGCACCTCCTTGGAGTCGGAGTTAATGTATAAGCACCAATTGCTGCTAGATTCCTGGAATCCTTGAGTTTTGATCCAAGAAGTCAGTTTTTTGTACCAGTTCTTGGGGGATTGTTTAAGACCATATAGAGACTTCTTTAGTTTGAGATAGGGAGATTTCCGGAGAGAACCTTCCAGAGTTTTGATAATTACATCTTTGTTGAGGGGGGCATGGAGAAAAGCCCCCTTGACATCAAACTGAGTGAAGGTCATCTTCTCTTTCAAACCGTACAGAAGGGCAATTCGTAGTGATCCTAGCTTACCGGTGGGCAACCAGGTCTTGTTGTAGTCCACACCCAAGATTTGGTCAAATCCTTGGACGCATAATCGCGCCTTGTACTTCACCGGTTTGCTGTGGCAGTTTTCTTTCACTTTGAAAACCCAGGTAGTGTTCAGGACATTATCCAGTGTGCCGTTGTGGTGCCACATCCTGGACACCCGGACCGCCTTAAGACCTCAATTCATAAACTGTTGCAAACGTATCGCCCAGCTGGACAACTTATCCTCAGGCTCATCCAACTATTGTTTATCCGCGTCGCGCTCCGCGTCGCGCTCCGCTCCGCGCCGCGCCGCGTCCGCGCCGCGCTGCGCTTCCATTATCCGCGTCGCGCTCCGCGTCGCGCTCCGCTCCGCGCCGCGCCGCGCCGCGCTCCTTTCATCCGCGCGCGTCGCGCGTCCTTTATCCGTGTTGCTTCTCATCTCCGCCGTTGTTATAGAACGTCCCCATCTTTGTTCGTTGCGTGTCTTCATCTTTGTCGTTGCGCCCCCTCCCAATCTCCTCATCGCTACCGTCGCGCGACGCTCATCCATGATCTACTGAATCCATCCCGACCGCTCCTGCAAGCATTTGGCAGATCCTTGACCAACGCGAGTGACCACATGGTTGCCTTCCCGTTTCCGCTCTATTTGTAGAATCCGTTGTATATAGTCTAACAGGGCCTCCTGCCCATATAAGGAGGGGCTCTCCCCTGCCTTTTGGCCGACCATTCCATCATCCTAGTATCCTAGATCCTGGTACCTCAGATCATCCCATCATCATCCCATTCCATCATCCTAGTATCCTAGATCCTGGTACCTCAGATCATCCCATCATCATCCCATTCCATCATCCTAGTATCCTAGATCCTGGTACCTCAGATCATCCCATCATCATCCCATTCCATCATCCTAGTTCCTCAGAGCTTCGCATCATCATAAGCAATTTATCCATGGGCATCCTTCCCCACTTATCTGAGCAAATTATCCCGGTATATCTATGATTGCCCCTTGATCCTTTGAGCCTCCATACTCAAAACTCTGTCCTTTGTGACCTTGATCCTTATCACCGACCAATAGCCTTGCTGGTTGAAGAAGAATTCCTGTCTGCCTGAATTCTTGAGTGTGTTATACCACTCTGATCCCTTTTTCCGACCATACTGGTCTTGATCTCCTTTGATCATCTTTCTGGAGCCAATCACGTTTGATTGAAGAGGTTTTATTAAGCTTAAAACCTGGAGTGTTATACCTCCCTTCTTCTTCAAGGTTGAATTTTGCCACGCTATTCTTGAGTTCCTTGAGAAGTGTTGGGATATTCTTGCTCAAATTCGTTATTGATTTGCTTCTAGAGCTTCTTAAACAAATTGCTTTTGTTTTGTTCAGCCTCCCACAGTTATCTGGTACCCTTCAAGCGCTTGATTGCGGAGAGTTGGGCAGGTTCATTGAGAACCTGGAGGTTGGTTGGGATTGAGTTGATCTTTCCTAATCAGCTGCTGACAACCAGAGTTATTAGCTTGTGGGCGTTGTTACTTACAACTGCCTTGTTCTATTGAACTCTGAACAAACCTTGACTTATTTGTTCAAGTCTTTCCCTGCACCATCTTGTCTCAGATAGTGTTGTTTCCATCGCTACCGACAACTCTTATCCTCCTCTCTTAGTTTGATTTCTCATCCATAAGGTTCTGGACCTTGATTCCGGTTACATTAAAATATTATTGTAACTCCTAGGAGGGCAGCCTAAACAGCACCTTTCCCCTCCACAGAACTGCCACGGCTTAGCACCGTTTGGAGTCTTACATTTGGTCCCCCGGGCCGGGGTCGAACCAGCAACCTTGGGATTTACAGTCCCAACTTGAAGAATCAACTCCGAAATCCTATCCAATTTCTCTTTCTTTTTCTGTTTGTTCCTTTTTCAATCCGTGGAGGCAGCTTGGTCTAGAAGTAAGTCCTCCCAATTTGTGCACCGCTCAGGCAAGATACTTGGCTTTTTTGGCGAAACCCTACTCTTGCCACACTCGTGAGCCACTTTGGAAATCTGCTCTTTGGATCCCCTAGGAACTCTGTTATTTGATATGGCATCTCCCGCTACTCCAACCACCTCTGTTCGACCTAAGATGGTAAAGATCAAACCCCAGAACAAGAACTTAGGCTTCAACGGTACAAATGTCAAGCGATTCTTGGACTCCTACGAAATGGCTGCTGAAGTGGATGGAGCTAGTGAATTCGATATGGCTTATCAGTTACGATTCTTTATCTCCTCTGATGAAGTTATGGAGGTAATCGAGTCTTTCGAGGGATTCGAATCCCACAACTGGACGCTTCTCAGGGAGGCTATGTTGGCATACTGGGGTAAAATAGATGTGGCTAGGTTTACTCTGCAGGATTTGGATGCTCTAGTTTCTCAGTGGATCTCAAATGGTGGTATTTCTTCAGCCTCTGACTATCAGATCTTTAGGAAGTCTTGGGACCCCATTCAAAACTATCTTATCCAAAACGATCACATTGACACAGTGGACGAAATTTGAGCAAAGTTCTTCCAATCTTTTTCGTCGG
Source organism: Puccinia polysora (assembly GCA_025617555.3). NCBI lineage: Eukaryota > Fungi > Basidiomycota > Pucciniomycetes > Pucciniales > Pucciniaceae > Puccinia > Puccinia polysora. The sequence goes on from CM062628.1 coordinate 23,946,047, forward strand.
CTGTGCAGGAAAGGATTAAAGAAGAACTGGTCAAATCTGGATCCATGATTACTACCAGGGATAATCGATTCAAGCTCCCTGTTTTTCTTACCCTTAGGAGTACTGTGGATAAAGTCATGAAAGGTCAAACTGCTCTTACCTTTGAAAAGCCTAGAACTACTGAACCAGTCCATGCTCCTTTTTTTAAAGAGTCAAACGATATTATGATTAAAATGGAGGCAGATCGTAGGCCTAAAGCAGATCCTAATTCCAATCGAGAACCTACTACTATAGATGAAATCACCAAGTTACTTAGAGCCTTTGAGAACAAAATAGATCAAAAGATTTCTTCGCTAGCTACTCCTAAAACTCCTTCTTCTGTCCCCAAATCGACTCTGGTCTGTTACTACTGTCATAGGGAAGGCCGTGGAACCGGACAATGTCAAGAACTTCAGAAGGACTTAAAGGAAAAGTTGGTAGAGCAGAGGGGAAACAATTACTTCCTCCCTAATGGTGCCTTAATCCCTTTTGACTCATCTCGTCCTATCCGACATGTGGTGGCCTCTTACCAGCCATCACCTCCTGTGAAAGCATCTCTTGCTTCCTTTGAATTTCAATCATCCTGTGGAACCCTCCAACCTTGGTATCCTCCAGCCATTTTTTCCTCTAGTCTTGCTGGGACTACTTATCAATCTGATCCAGCCAGGAAACGACATGAGGAACCTAAACCTCATAAGGCTCCTTCCTTGCCAACTTCAATCCTTCGAAAACCCGTTAAACGTCGATCAACACTTGAGCCTCCTTCCTCTGATGTAGAAGACATGGAGGTGGAAAAGGAACCACTCATGGAAAGGTTCCCAGATCACCCTGATCCTTCTCCCTCACCTCAACCTTCTAATCCAATCTTAGATTCTGCGTCACCTGAACTTCCTCCCCCCACCCAGCCAAAGGTTTGATTTGAAAGAGGCATCTCCAAGGATCACCCTAATGCTGTGGAGGGAGTATTAAAGAAAATTTCTGATCTCAAAATTCCTGATCTATCTGTGGCTGAACTTCTATCGATCTCTCCATCTGTTGCTGAAGGAATGAAGAAATGGGTCTCTCGTCGACGTGTGGAAATTGGCCCTGAAGAACTCAAAGTCTCCTCTGGCACTTTAATGGAGGACTCTGGTGGAACCAGTCCTTCTATAGAATCCAATCTTTATTCCTGTCCCCTTGGCTTTCTTCCTTGTTATCTTGGTGACTCAGCTAAAACTGTTTCTCCTCTTGTGGATTCTGGATCTCAGCTTAACTTAATCTCGGATGCTATGGCCTGCAAGCTCAAACTTAGTCCTAGGGTCAGCTTCAACTCTGCAGTGTATGGGATAGGGAATCAAGCTTGTGAACTGGTTGGTATTGCTGAAGATGTACCAGTCAGGATTGGTCGAAATATCGTTGGAACCTGCCATTTTTGGATTACTCGTTTGGACAGTCCTATGATCTTGGGACGACCCTTCTTAATGGACTTTGGTGCAACCCTGATGTTTTCTGATCAAGTTGGGGAGAGAATTCTTCTCCCTGATGCTGATGGCAGGAAAATTGAAGTCCCTCTTTGCTCTTTGGATTCTGGTCGTTGGGAAAGAGATTTTCCTGGTTATTCTCCCAAATCATCTTTTAAGGGAAAGCAGGAGGATAACTCTAGTTCCTCTCGTTTTTTAGGGGAATAGTTGATCCTACTAATGATTGTAGTTCTTTTCAGCCTCGGACTGCAACTCAAGGGTCAACTCACCTCCCTCAGGCTTATTTTTCGTTCCTTTCATCATTCTCTCCTGAGCTCAAGAATGTTAAAAAACAAAAACATATCAAAATAGAAAAATCCAAAAATATTTCTCCTCCATCTCCTTCTCTCTCTGGATCTGTTGTGTCTTCTTTTCCTTCTACTTTTAAGTCTGATCAATCTTCTCTCAGTTCCGGTTCGAATCTCCGCAATGAGTCTAAACTAGATCCGAATTGCAATTCCGTTTTTGGTGATTTTGGTATGAAGGAATATGGGCTGCAGTGGAGGCAATTCGGGGTACAAGTAAGTCCTCCCAATTGTGCACTGCCAGGGCAATCTTCTACCGTCATTTTCGAAACTCTACCTTGTGCCACACATGTGAGCAACGTATTATCTCCTGGTTCTCCTTTTATGGAAAAGGCACCCTTCAAGGATATTGCAGAACATCGGACTTGGAAGATGTTGGAACTTGGACTCAGCTTTCCTAATCAAGTCTCTCTGGTCAACTCTTGGAGGAAACAAGAAATTCTCTCTTTTGCCACTAAGTATAAACCAGTTGCTAAGAAGGTCCAACCAGTCAACCAGCCTATGCCTCTCAACCTCAATCCCCCCCTTATGCGTCCTCCTCTATCTCGCGATCCTTACTGTGGTCTTCCTCAATCTCTTACTGGTCCCTTTGTGCCTAATGGACGGGTCACTGAAGAACTTCTGAAGGTGGTAAACTTTGGTCCAGATAAATGGCTTCTTCCTGATGAGTTAAATTTAATTAAAAATGTCTTATCTCTAAGAGAAAAATCTATTGCTTTCTGTGAAGAAGAGAGAGGTCTCTTGCGGGAATCCTATGGCCTCCCTTATATCATCCCTGTAGTTGAACATGATCCTTGGCAAAAGAAAAAGATCCCTATACCTGCTGCTAAAGTTGACGAATTCATCAAGTTGGTCCGGGAACAAGTTCGAACTGGCCTGTATGAACAGTCAACTTCTAGTTACTCCAGCCCCGTCTTCTGTGTCCTCAAGAGTAATGGTAAACTTAGAATAGTTCATGATCTTCAACCTCTTAATAAAGTTACTATTAAAGACTCTGGTATCCCTCCTGCTACTGAAGAATTTGTTGAATCCTTTGCGGGAAGAGCTTGCTATGGTCTAGGGGATATTATGGGTGGCTATGACGAACGATCCTTACATCCTATTTCTCCTCCTCTCACTACTTTTGACACTCCTCTTGGTCGATTTCAACTTACTCGATTGCCTCAAGGAGCCACCAACTCGGTCGCAGTCTATCAGGCTCAGATGATGTGGATCCTCCAGGATGAAATCCCTGATCATGCTGGTATCTTTATTGATGATGGCGGAATTAAAGGTCCAGTATCTGACTATGATAATGAGCCCTTACCTTGGCATTCAGGAATTCGTCGTTTTATCTGGGAATATGCTACTACCTTGGAGAGGATTCTGTTTTGAATTGAGGAATCTGGCCTTACTGTCTCTGGATCCAAACTGGCGGCTTGTGTCCCTGCTCTGGAAATTGTTGGTCATGTGGTCTGCAAGGAAGGAAGAAGGATGGCACCAGCCAAAGTCAACAAGATCATCTCTTGGCCTACCCCAATCAATCCAACTGAAGTTAGGGGCTTTCTAGGTGTTGTCACTTATGTTAGAATCTTTATCCCATCTTTATCCAAAATCTGTGCACCCTTGCGTTGTCTAACCAGAAAAGATGCTGAATGGATTTGGACCCAAGATTGTGAATGTGCTTTCCAGCTACTCAAAAGGATAGTTGGTGAAGACATAGTTTTGAAAAAGATCTCTTACGGACCTGGAGCTGGCAAGATCAAGCTGGCTGTCGATTCTAGTTATCAATCTGTTGGGGCCGTCCTTACTCAGGAAGATGAAAATGGTTGGGACCGTCCTGTTCTTTATGAATCTTTGTTGTTTTCAGATGTAGAATCCAGATACTCCCAGCCCAAACTGGAACTCTGTGGTGTGGCTCGAATGATAAAGAAACTTCAAACCGTTCTCTGGGGCCAACATTTCGAATTGCAAGTTGATGCCCGATCCATCATTGAAATGATCAACGCTCCCAGTCTTCCCAATGCTCCTATGACTCGTTGGGTGGCCTTTATCCAGCTTTTCTCTTTTGATATTGTTCACAGGCCTGGAAAATCTTTCACCATGCCTGACGGTTTATCTCGACGACCTCTTGGGGACAACGAATCTGAGGTTGGAACCAATTTCAATGAAGAGGAACCTTTAATTCGACCTATTTTCTCTTTTTCTTCACAAAATTATTCTGGCTTTCAACAAGGCTTCTGGTTTAAATTAGAGCAGTACCTTTCAACTCTTCAAAAACCTCCTGATCTCTCTGCTAAGGAATTTCGATCTCTCAAACAAAATTCTTCTAATTTTTTTGTTCAAGGCTCTAGACTTATGAAGAGGGGCAATCCTTGTGCCCTTATTGTTGTTACTATTCCCTCAAAACAAGATTCCATCCTTGAAAGTCTCCATGAAGGCCTTGGTCATCGTGGGGAAACTGAAACTTATCGACGATTATCCGAACGATTCTGGTGGCCATCTTTGAAGAAATCCGTCTCCCAATGGTGCAAGAGTTGTGAAGTTTGCCAAAAACGTGATCTTAGGCGCCCAGCCGAAATTCGTTATCCTACTGGGGAGTCCACTGTCTTTGGAAGGATTGCTATGGATGTGGTTCATATTAAGGCAGGTGGTGCTAAGTACCTCATTGTGGCTAGAGATGATTTTTCCGGATGGGTTGAAGCGAAATTTCTTAAGAACCTTAGCTCTGAATCAGTGGCAGCTTTCCTCTACGAGACCTGGACAATGCGTTATGGCCTGGCTCGATCTTACTCTACTGATGGTGGCTCTGAATTTGGGGGCAAGCTTGCTGAAATGATCCGATCCCTTCCTGGACAACATAGAGTTACTACTCCTTATTATCCTGAAGGCCAAGGCATGGTGGAACGAGGCCATGCCCCTTTGAAGGCTGCACTTGTTAAACTGGCTGGTGAAAGTGGCAAGAATTGTCGCAAATTCCTTCCTCTTGTTCTCTTTTCTGATCGAATCTCAACCAAAAGGACTACTGGCTACTCACCTTACGAAATCATCTTTGTTCAAAGAGCAGTCCTTCCTTTGGATCTGGAAATGGAATCTTTCTTGGGTATCTCTTGGGAAGAGGTGTCCTCAACCACTGATCTGTTAGTGGCTAGATCCAAGCAACTGGAGCGAAGTGAAGACGTTCGTGATGAAGCTTATCAAACGATGATGGAGGCCAGAGCAAAATCCGTCCAGTATTGGGAGGACAAGCACTCTAATCGAATCAGGGAGCCCTTGAACCCTGGTGACCTAGTTTTAGCTTATAATCGATCTGTGGAAACCCAGTGGGGCAAGCTTTTCTCTAATCGTTGGAATGGCCCTTATTGAGTGGTTCATCAAGTTAGAGGTGGATCTTATGTTTTGGAGGAGCTGGATGGTACTCGGTTGGCCAGAAGGTTCTCTGCTGATCAAGTCAAGAAGTTCCATTGTCGTGGGGGCAGCTTGGTCTAGAAGTAAGTCCTCCCAATTGTGCACCACCAGGGTCATTTGCTGCGTTTTCGTTGTAAAACTCTACTGTATGCCACATATGTGAGCACCTGGGACGCCCTCCTTGTTCTATTCCTGCCGCTTCTAGGGTTCATTTGGAAGAATCAAGATATTTTCCTCAACTCTTCAACCACTCTCAAGATCAAAATGGCCATTCTTTGGTTTCAATCATCTGTCTTTCCTTTCTTTCTTCCTATGGCATCAAACTCGGGAGCAGACTAGGGACAGTCTGTAAGTTGGGGAGAGATGTGGTGCCCCATCCTGGACACCCGGACCGCCTTAAGACCTTCATTCATAAACTGTTGCAAACGTATTGCCCGGCTGGACAACTTATCCTCAGGCTCATCCAACTATTGTTTATCCGCGTCGCGCTCCGGGTCGCGCTCCGCTCCGCGCCGCGCCGCGTCCGCGCCGCGCTGCGCTTCCATTATCCGCGTCGCGCTCCGCGTCGCGCTCCGCTCCGCGCTCCTTTCATCCGCGCGCGTTGCGCGTCCTTTATCCGTGTTGCTTCTCATCTCCGCCGTTGTTATAGAACGTCCCCATCTTTGTTCGTTGCGTGTCTTCATCTTTGTCGTTGCGCCCCCTCCCAATCTCCTCATTGCTACCGTCGCGCGACGCTCATCCATGATCTACTGAATCCATCCCGACCGCTCCTGCAAGCATTTGGCAGATCCTTGACCAACGCGAGTGACCACATGGTTGCCTTCCCGTTTCCGCTCTATTTGTAGAATCCGTTGTATATAGTCTAACAGGGCCTCCTGCCCATATAAGGAGGGGCTCTCCCCTGCCTTTTGGCCGACCATTCCATCATCCTAGTATCCTAGATCCTGGTACCTCAGATCATCCCATCATCATCCCATTCCATCATCCTAGTATCCTAGATCCTGGTACCTCAGATCATCCCATCATCATCCCATTCCATCATCCTAGTATCCTAGATCCTGGTACCTCAGATCATCCCATCATCATCCCATTCCATCATCCTAGTTCCTCAGAGCTTCGCATCATCATAAGCAATTTATCCGTGGGCATCCTTCCCCACTTATCTGAGCAAATTATCCGGGTATATCTATGATTGCCCCTTGATCCTTTGAGCCTCCATACTCAAAACTCTGTCCTTTGTGACCTTGATCCTTATCACCGACCAATAGCCTTGCTGGTTGAAGAAGAATTCCTGTCTGCCTGAATTCTTGAGTGTGTTATACCACTCTGATCCCTTTTTCCGACCATACTGGTCTTGATCTCCTTTGATCATCTTTCTGGAGCCAATCACGTTTGATTGAAGAGGTTTTATTAAGCTTAAAACCTGGAGTGTTATACCTCCCTTCTTCTTCGAGGTTGAATTTTGCCACGCTATTCTTGATTTCCTTGAGAAGTGTTGGGATATTCTTGCTCAAATTCGTTATTGATTTGCTTCTAGAGCTTCTTAAACAAATTGCTTTTGTTTTGTTCAGCCTCCCACAGTTATCTGGTACCCTTCAAGCGCTTGATTGCGGAGAGTTGGGCAGGTTCATTGAGAACCTGGAGGTTGGTTGGGATTGAGTTGATCTTTCCTAATCAGCTGCTGACAACCAGAGTTATTAGCTTGTGGGCGTTGTTACTTACAACTGCCTTGTTCTATTGAACTCTGAACAAACCTTGACTTATTTGTTCAAGTCTTTCCCTGCACCATCTTGTCTCAGATAGTGTTGTTTCCATCGCTACCGACAACTCTTATCCTCCTCTCTTAGTTTGATTTCTCATCCATAAGGTTCTGGACCTTGATTCCGGTTACATTAAAATATTATTGTAACTCCTAGGAGGGCAGCCTAAACAGCACCTTTCCCCTCCACAGAACTGCCACGGCTTAGCACCGTTTGGAGTCTTACACCGTAATACTCTTCCCATACTTCCTGAGATTCAATAGATTCAAGTTCTTCTTTTTAGGCCTTTTCCCACTTGGGCCATTCAGGGCACTTCCAAGCATCCTTGTACGAGGGAGGTTCTTAATAGTGATGTAAGCCATAACGTTGATGTTTACAAGTTTCTTTCTTGTTTGGGTTGTTGGTGGATTTTGGGATTTATAGGAGCAGTAGACGGGATTTGAGAAGGTTCTGGAGGTTCCGGTTGAGGATCAGATAGATTCAAATTGAGAGAGACAGAATCATCTTGAATTGAGTCAGATTTGGAGGGGTCATCATTATGATCTCTAGCAGTGAATTGTTTGTCGGTGAAGAAAAATCTGATTTGTTGGAGTCATGGTAGGATTGAGAAAAGATATTGGTTCCAACAGATTTGAGAAGGGGAAAGTCGATTGTATGCGCCTTGAGAAAGGTGACGTGCTTAGTTTCAAAAATAGAGCCCAGTGAGTTAAGGACAAGATAAGAATGAAAAGCGGGATTGAACCCAACTAGAATCCCTTCATGTCCTTTTTCATCAAACTTGCAACCTTTTTGCATGCGATTTGCCCGATAGATGAGAGGAGAGCCTACAGGCCTCAGATAGTTAGCAGGAAGTTTTTTACCAAACATCAGCTCCCAAGGAGAGAGATGATTACCTTCTCTAGGTATCTGATTAAGCATGAAGCAGCAGCTTCTTGTGAGGATATGCCTTTAATTCTTGGGTACTCGAGAGGAAGAAAAAGTAAATTGAGCTGATTCCACGATAGTACAATTTGCTCTTTCAGCGCGGCCGTTATGTTGGGAGTAATAAGGTTCGGAGGTGAGAAGTTTGATATGTTTAGTTTTGGCGAATTCCTTGAGCGTGGCGTTAGTAAATTCAGAGCCTTTGTTGGAGTAGATTTCTGATGGGTAATATTTGGGTCTTTTGAATTAGACTTCCAGTACATTGATGATAGTTTTGGGAGTTTCATCTTTGGAGTGTAGAGGGAAAGTTTCAAGATATCCCGAATAGTTGTTGACCAGGGTTAGCATGTACCAATGGCCGGACTTAGATTGTGGAGTAATAGGTCCAACTAGGTCAAGATGAATTCTTTCCAGTGGAAGAGTCAATCAAGTCAAGACTTCATGGAAGGAAGAGTGAGTAATCTTGCTTCGTGCGCAGGCATTGCATTGGAACTGGGTTAAAACGTCATGAGCAAACAGATCCTTTACTATTGGTCAAAGGGTCAAGACCAAGGCATGGCCATATGTCTTGTGAATTTCCATCAGGGATTGAGGTGATGAGGATGAGTCTTGCATAGGTTGAGTGGTGTGATTAATCACATTGGTTGAACCGATGGCCTGAGGTTTCTCGACTACAAAAAGATTATCTTGGATTAGTCCATTAAGTACGGTCAACCCGTTCCTGGTAAGGGAGAATTTATCTTGATTTTGAGTTAGGCAACAGTATTTCTTAGCAAGAAGACCAGGGCTAATGAGATTAACAACAATATCTGGGACAAAGATGCAATCTTCTAAGGTGATGATTGAGTACCTCCATTCTATTCTTACCATGCCAATCCCCATGATCTTTAAACTGGCTTCAAGTTTTCCAGTCTTGATTACTTCATGTTCTTCTTGAGTTTTGAGATTGGTGAAGTATTTACGGTCGTTAAACACATGAATGTTGGCACCCGAATCCAGGATCAAGTTGGGAGTGTTGTCCGCGTTGATCCATAAACTTAGGAGAGCATGATAGTTGATTGTCGGTGCTGGTTTCTTATTTTTATTTTTCCATTTGTTTTTCTGTTCTACCCACCAACTTGGGGAAATCTGAGGGTGTAAGTGAAAGCAAGAGGATTTGGGATGTGGGTAATTGGGATCGTGGTAACCCTCTTTACATCTCATTTTAACCTTCCTATCTTCTTGGGAGTTTTGATGTCTTGTAGTTACAAGAGAGAGAGTAGAAGTGGATTTGGAACCTTTTTGTTGGTCCTTTTGTTTGTTGTCATATTTAATTAGATGGTTTAAAACTATGTTGATCGTCATTAGTTTCTCCACGTGCATGACCTGTTGTTTCAGATTATCAAGAGAAGGAGAAAATTTAAACAGTACTAGGTAGGCAAGAATATCTTTAGGTAACTCTATTCCTACGTCGTGCATCCTTTTCAAAGCTTTCGTGGTATCCGTTACAAAGTCCTCAATAGTATGGTCATTGAAAGTAATATGAAGGAAATTGTTGAATATTCAGGCACGATTGGCTGTCTTGGACAAAGCAAATCGATGAGTTATATTGGCCCAGAGTAATTTAGACAATTTGAAGTTTGTCGAGTTGAGAACATTGGCATGCGTTGTGCTGTCCAATTTTGAGAGGAGAACGGCCCTAATATCTCAATCCTGCTTGATGGACATTTGTCCTATATTCTTCGTGATAGCATCCTTTATTTCCTTGAGGTCAAAGAGCATCAGCATCTTGTCCCTCCATATAGAATAGTTTTCGTCGTTGAGAAGTGGTATGGCATCAACCGCAGCTTTTAGAGCAAATTGGTGGAAATAGTCGGTAGCTCCCGTTGATTCAGCCATCTTGAGAATTTTGATTATTCCAGTGGGGTTTTTGGCTTTTAACCGTGAAGAGGATTTGTGTTTTGGGCTATAGGACTAAAACCAACAGACTGTATTTCCAAGTTGGAGACATATCTCAGAGAGGAAGAGACATAGTCACGAGAAAAGAACACAAAGAGAATAAGGAAGAAGAGGATACCAACAGCTCAACCAGACTTTAGATTAATCAGGACGGGAAGGACATTTTACGAGGAGGTGAGTAGGCTGAAGGACGCAGATCTGTAGAGGTATTGTCAGGTTCTCTTGATTGATAAGTGTTTGATGTTGGGGTTTTCTTACCAGGCAGAGATTGAGAGGAGGAAGGCTTGAGTTGGATGAACAAGGAGAGATTTGACAAGGTGAGGCGTGATAGACGAGCGCATAACAGGAGAATAATGGAAGAAGAAGACACGAGAAAAGGAAAGAAAACAGGAAAAGCAATGAGGAGATGAATGGAAGAGGAAGACAGAAAACAAGAAAAGCAATAGAGGAGAAGAATGGAAGAGGAAGACACAAGAAAAGGACATCATTGAAAGCACTCGAGAGGAAGGACTAGAAGTAGAGACCATCCCCCGGGGCCCTCCGGGGGTCTCCTCGCCGCGTGGGAATACCTGAGATGAGGTGAGGATTTTCTGAGATCTCAACAAGGATCAATTTTAGCCAGGTTTGGTATTGAAATTGATGAAAGGCTTTTATCATTTTTTAAATGGTGAGTCAAATTCCAATTGTGAATTGGTAAATACTTTGATTTGATACCTTTGAGGTAGCAAAACCCATTCATTGGAAAAATCCATGGATTTTCATAGCATGAAATAATTCATTTTATAAGGAAACCAATGCACAATAAATCTCATTGGATTTTGCCACATATCAAAACATGCATTGGACTTGAAAATTTAAAGATTATCAAAATGTCAGACACTCCATAGTTGACAAACTTCCACGTATTATTGATTTTTTCATGAAACAAAGATGAGTTTTTATTTTATCATTGCATAAAAAGGCTTTTTCTACCATTGACTTTGAGATAAGGCACTTATTATTCTCTGTTCTCTTAAACCCTTGTTTCATAATTTAAAAGAGGTGGAATTTTCATGAAAGATCAAGTAGAGAATCCAATAATTGTGAAAATTACTGGTAATCATTGATGAGAAAAATCATAAAGTCCATTGGAATTGAACTTCTATTGACCACCAATGGAACAGCTGTAAAAGAAATAGAAATTAATTATAAATCTGATATTATTTTTGAAGCATAAGTACTTACACCTTCCGAGGAATTCACGCCTCTCCATCCAAATTTGCCAGACATTTGGTATTAATTATTCTAGAATATTCAATTCTAAGGCTTCCCTGTGAATTATTCTTTGAATTCTGCAAACAAAACTCTTTCATTCTGCTCTTCATGCATCCAGATTTCACTTGGTGCCCAAATTTTGGGACATGGCTCAATTTTTTCCTTGAGCTCATGATCAATATTTTGGTGTTTCTTCCAACCATTCTTTTTTTTCATGGGATAATAGAACCATTTTCTTTGCTTGAGGTTTCAGGGGTATTGGGAGCAATTGGTGGATTGGATATGTGTTTTCTTTGAAGGTATGAGTTTGTTTGATAAGTTGGGTACAAATCAATTTTGGTTTGATATTTATAGGAAATGAAAAGGAAGTATACTATTGCATGACTTCAAATTGAATATTGCATATATAAAAAACCTATGAATATATTTTATGGAGATCTTTGTTGGTGCTTAGCATTATATGCATTAAATACAGTAATTGAAGAGTATTACATACTGTATTAATTTGGTAATGATTTGATGGATTTTAAGAAATTCCTGTGGCATTTTGAAGCAGAAATGTTGAATATTATTGGATCTATGGTTTGGAGATCATATGGAAATCAGAATGAAGTTTCCTTGGTTGATTCATTTCTTAAGAAATGAATGATTGGTTGATAAATGAAGTTATTTTGAATCACTGATGTTGATAACCAAACAAAAATCACAGATAAACTTAAAATTAGGAAAGAGAGATATTTTCATGGTTTTGGATATATTTATTTATTTGATTAATATTATGTAAACTCAAACCAGCCATGATATGATCCCTTGCTTTGTTTTATTTCCTTTAAGAAACCAATAATAATATTGAACAGCTGTTTTTGGAGATATCCAGTAATTTTTAAGCAAGGTTCCGTGCCTACTTGCTTTGAGTTGCATTCCATCACCTTTGTATGGGTGTTTGAGCAACACACAGCATCAATGCTTTTGGGGCAAACCAAAAATGATATTTCAATATGGAAGGCCCAAAATATTTGATCAATTCAATGTTCCATTGATAGTGTTTTTAATATGAAACATAATGCAATTTTTCATTGAGTTGTTGTTGACTCCCATAAAATCACAATATCAAATTAATTTGTAAACAAAAAATCAGCTATTCTTGATTTAAAGAAAAATTTTAAAGACTTTTTCAAAATTTTTATGCTTTGCAGAAGATGATGGAATGAATTATGTAATGAAAAAATAATCTCATTATTTTCCAAAAATGTAGCGTTTGGTTTGAAATTAAAGGGCTACACTTAATCTTTTTTCAATTTAAAATAAGCAACTTAGTCAATAAGCTTCAAGGGCAGTATGATCATGAAGCATTAAATCATCCAAAAGAACCATGTTTCCAAGTAAAGAATTTGATTATCCCAAGATCAGAAAAAAAATTGAAAACAAGAATTATCCATTGGGAAAAACTAACAGTCTAATTTCCTAAAAAGTCAATGGAATTAACCGTGGGAAGCTTGGGGTTCTGAGGTAACTTCAACTAAATTAGAAGAGGTAGTTTTTTCAACAGCCCAGGCAGTATTGAAGTGGCTACCCATATCATAGTCAGTAACCAGCACAATATCCTCCAGAAGGACCTCGGCCAATTTTTCATAAGAAAATCCTTTGGTAAAAATTCTAATTGCATCTCTCCAGTTTATTTTTTGGTCTTAACTTAAGCCCATATCACGCAAGGCAGTAAGAATACATGCCCTTGTGTTACCAAGTTGGCCCCAGAGTGGATCAGCAGGCAAGCCAGCCTTCAACCTTGACTCAAGCACAAGATTGCCAAATTCAAGGAGCATGCCAGACTTCCACTTGGGCATGACTTTTTGATTTCCTGGGCATACCCATATAGCAGCAGGACCAAAAACTAATATGTTTGAAACACATGCTAGAGAATTGGTTGCCCATTGATTCTTCTTCTCTTCCGAGTCCTTTGAAATAAAAGGCTTCTGATTATCTTCTTTTTCATCAAGCCGTAAGTTGATGAGCCCAGTGACTAGGGAGACAAAATATTCAAAAACATTATTAAGGCCACCTCTTCCAGCATTCATCTTGGCTTCCTGGTTAACACGTGACCTCTTGTGTTGAGCAAAGGTGGAATCATCAATTATAGCTTCTTGCAGGTTGGAAAAGTAACTTTGTGCTTTGAGTAAAGCTTCATCTGAAGTCCTGTCAATACCTTCCATTGAGAAGAGGATATTTTTTGATATTTTGTGTGAGACTACACCTATGATGTCATTCAAGGTGTGCTTCAGTTTCATTTATGCCCCACGTATTGGCTCTCTGGTATAAGTTAGGATCTCAGAGAGGGGATGCATATTAAGCTGCACTGTCTTCTTGGAACAAGAGGGGGCGTTTGTTTTTATGAAGGTGCTTCCAACAAAAACATCATCATCTTTTCCCAGAAAAATCTTTTCTGATAAATCAAAAAGTAAAAATCAGTTTATTTTCATAGGAGTGGAAGACAGCATCATGAAAATTTACCCTCTTTGCACCATGTCAAACAGAGATCCAATGATTTTAAGATTGTTGATGACTCGGGGGGTTTGACAGGATCCTTTGGCCAAGGAGTTAAAGGGTATTGGTAATTAGAACTGGGAACTGCTGATAATTTTGGAATAGGTCAAAGGTGTTGCATTGTCCTTTAATTTTTCCCAGTATGAAAACCTCAGCAGGTCTTCCTTATTCAAGCCAACAAAAAGTTCTAGACAATGCAATAGAATTAGCTTCCATGATTTTCATTTCATCACAAAATAATTCCACTGACCAGGCTGATTTGGGCCAGGATTTGATGTTAGCCCAATGATTTGGGAATGGGTTTCAGTTTGGCTAATAGCCTGGCCTCCAGGCTGAGATGACTGGGTCAATGAAGGGTTCTCAATCATTGACCTCAAAGTTCTCTGTTCCATATCCCTAGTAATGAGTCCGGCATCAGATGCATACTGTTTTTGGAGTGTTGAAGATGGGCCACTCTGATTCAGAAAGGGAAGATTAATTTGGAAGTCAATTCTGGGTTGATTATCTGGCATAGCCTTCAAAAAAGGAAACTGACCGGCTCAGGGGATGTTGGGACTAGGGTGGGTGCAGGTGTGGGACTCCTGGGTGATGGTTCAATAACAATGACTTCCGGTTGCTCTGGTTGGCCATCAATTGATTGAGTGAATTCTGTGTTGGAATCAAAGGAGTCAGAAGATGCTTGAGAGCTAGAGGGTGGCCTTGATTGGGATTGTCTATCTGCCTGTCAAGCAGCTTGGGCAACCAGCCGGGCAGATGCCCTGGTTCCTGGAGCAATCCGTGGTTATTCAGCTGGTGTTTCTGGGTGCAGAACTGGGGTATTGTCAGAGGCCTGGACGGGGGAAATATCAAGCGCATTAACCCCAGCTTCTTGAACTGGATTCTCCACAGGCACAGCTTCAGTTAATGTTTCAGGTTCACCTGGAGATATGGGAATGTATCAGCTTTGCATATTTGGATAATTGTTGGTAAACAATTTGTTGCATTAAATGATTCTCTTGAATCACTGGTTTGGTTGGCTGGGAGCTCTGCTGGAACCACTGTAAGCTGGGGGGCAGGATGATCTTGTGAAGTTTGTTTTTCATCATTCACCAATGGTATGTTGTGATTTGATTGGACAGTCAAACTATCAGCTATTGTTGGCTGTTGTTGTTCTTCAGTTGAAGGCTCAAGCAGACCAAGATCTCTGGAGGTTTGTAACCTCATTGTTTCCACCTTTGCATTGTACTTTTTCTGATAAAACTCAAGCATTGACTGCAATACTTGTTTATGGTATCTTTCAAAATATTCCTCATTAAGGAGTGCAGTCAATTGATTAAGAGCATGTTGTTCTAAAAATTGATAATGCCAGTTCAAATAAGTATTAGACCACAAGGGACCCAGGGAATTTGAACACTTACCTGGGAAATCAGCCATGGTATAATAAAGAAAGTTTCCAAGGTGAAAAAGCTGGAGATGATGCCTTTGAAATCTGATGGGGACAATGAGGTTAAGATCAGAATGAACTGAGACGTCTTGGTAAAGGAGCTGTGGCTTATATACCCTAAAAAACCTAGTCACATGTTACATGTGTTTAATATGAATGACAGTTGCTCATTAGTTAGAATCTACATAGTACAATTTGTGTAAATAGCATGGGGAATTCTCATAGTTTCCGCTCTCCTGCATATCACATATACATATAAATGTCATTTCAAGGTAGGTGGATGACTTATGATAAGTTGTCCACCTCCCTGGACATAAAACATGTCACATGGAAAAATCATGTGGGAAAGATGGGGAGGTGGACAACTTGTGCTAAGTTGTCCACTTCCCTTCAATGATGTGTAGCATGATTTTGAATATGCAAATCAATTGATGATTGCTGGGACAGTGGAAGACTTAGCATAAGTCGTCCACCTGCCTGGCCTATCCACCAGGATTTCACATGCCATGCAATTCCTGTATGCACACATGTCCAGGGAGGTGGAAAACTTATGCTAAGTTGTCCACCTCCCCCATGTGATCCCATCTTAAATTCCAACGGGTAAAAATGTTGTACAAGTTATGAACACTTTGACATCAGTTCATGAATTAACTGGTAAGTGTTTTGGCACAAGGAGGTTATATTTGAATTATATACATTGAAGCACATGTTTAACCATATCTAGCCTTCTTTCCATTTACTCTAGTTACAATTTCAGAAGGAGAACAATTTTGAAGTTGAACATCAGTCCTGGGTATTTTTTTTTTTAATTTGGAAGGAGAAACCAAAATGAGTATGATGTTCAGTTGTTTGAAGGCTGGGTGGAGGAAAAGTAGTTTGATGAGGAAAAACAGAAGTCTGCCATAAAATTTCTATAATTCCCCCAGCTTTTGCATAATCAATCATGAAACCAAGAGTTGGGAAGGAGAGACCATGGCCTGTTTCTCTGGAGGGAGGAGGGATTGGGGTTCCAGTGGTTTTTTCAATATAAGAGAACAAACCATAAGTATAACCATTCAAGTCATCCTGATCTATATGAGGAACATTTGAAAAGTCATCACAAGTGGCAATGACATTAGAAGCATGAAGAAAAGAATCCCTTTGGTCATTCCAGTCTGGAGATGTCCAGTTTTTAATTTTGAACTCCTCTGATACTTCCTTGTTCTTCATATGAGCAGTGTTGGATAAACATTGTATTCTACACTTGGTTATGTACTGGAAGCTTAAAGCACAAAAGATCATCATTTGCTATTTGGTCTGGGTTCATATCCTGTCTCCTTGCATATATTCCTATTTAGAAATATAGTTGGATGGTAATCAGTCAACAAAGACATGATTAGCAAGTTTGTGGTGATTCCCAATTACCTGCAGAATATCCTTGGTCAGTGCCCTGACAAAAGCCAATTCCAAACATAGATCCTGTTTTAGTGTTTTTGTTGGTTTTGTTCAGGTTCTGTCATTTGTTTGCCATCACATAGAGATCTTTCACCATCTCTGAAAATTGAGTTGCCAGCCATGTATATGGTCTTTGCTGCAATGAATGATACTTCAGCACCAATAGGGTTGGTAATTTCTGTTGCAAACAATTTGAAGATTTACTGGGAGCTCTACTTGTGGTACTACTACTTGGCATGGACTTAGACCCTTATTCAGGGTGATGAAGTAGATTGACTCAGATACACACTCCTTATTTCCATAATCACACTTATATTTTTGATGCTTTTTATGTGCTCTGGATTAGGATGGGATGGGTGGAATTAAGGGTTGTGGTGGTGGCCTAAGAACAGAACAATCTTGGCTTGATTCCCAATGATGCTTTAGATTCAAGGGCTCATCATCACTACAAACGTTGTCTCAAAAGCACCAACAGGAATACAAGTGACAAGGATTGAAATAAAATAAAAGGGTTAAAGTCAATAATATGAAACCTTTTATGATGATTAAAGAACCATTCATGTTGCTAAGTTTAACCACTTTCAAACACTCATCCTCATTATTTATTTTCTACGGCCACAGGTGAGCTTGAGGTTGGGCGAAGGCATTGGAGTTGACTTGATCCATGGTAAACTTTGAAAGATAATGATGACAACATGTTGAATGGTTTACAGATGGGGTCAAGTAAAATAAGGAATTAATCAAGGATCAGTGGATGATGAGTTCATTTCTTCATTGCTGCTTAAATTAATGATGAATACAAGAATGGATTTTTTGATGCTGATATGGGATGATAAAAATTGAGTTAATTTGGTGAAGACACGTGCTATGATTGGAAGAAGAAGAAAAAAGAATGGTGAAGAAGAGAAAGATGGAAATCAGTGTTGGATTGATAAAGATGAAGGATTCAAGAGATTGAAATAGGAGCACAAGTTCTTACCAATGAAATGCAGTGATGATGTGTCAGAGGTGGAGGGGAGGCCTTTCAGTCAATGGGTAATTGAAGGAGTTGGATGGAATTTTTCTTTTTTATGAACATGTTGATTCTAGGATGGTTTGATGATTGGAATCTTGAGAGGTTATTGGAGGGTTTCAGATACAATTATAGCAAAAAAACAATCAGTCTACGTGTTCAGACAATGTTCAATCAGTGAAAAATAGGCTGGAAACTTGCCTGGGTGGACACATTGGGATTACTTGGGGATGGCAGTTGACTGTGCTTGGTTGATGGTTGAAAGGGCCTCTATACCGCTTGTTAATTGGCCAGCGCTCGTTGTTTTGCTTGCAATTTGACAAGCAAGGCTTGCTGATGCAATTGCTTCAGCGAGTTTGTGATTTGCTTGCAAATCGCTTACGCGTGTGCTGACGCAAGCGCTGGGGCATTTGCTAGCGAACAGCAGGGGGCCAGGGCCAATTGAGGTGCACAGACCTCTCCCAGGTCCCTGGCAACCTGCACGACTGCGACAGGGTCGCGTTTGGAAACCCTGTTGCTAATTCAACAACCATTGGTCGTTTGCGTCTGTGAGGATGGAAGCGAATGACCGATGCCATTGCGATTGCTCCATGCCCAATTTTGGCATCCCTGGGGCCTGGAGCTCTTGGAGCTGTTTAGAGCCATTTCCATGGGGAGCCCAGGGAAAGTGGCCATGGGTTTTTGCCTTATGGGAAGGTTAGAACCCATGATATTGGGTTTGGGCCATTGGAGATAAAAAGCTTGGCATGGACATACCATGCCATATATATTTTTTAAAATATGATGATAATGCAAAACAACAGTTGTGGATAAATCTTACATAAGAAATATCCATAAATTTAACAATAAATATTCATCTAACCAAGATACATTACATTCATCTATTCAATATCAGATAGGCAGATCCAGAGGATATATTTGAGTTTGGAAAAAATTATTTCAAGTATTTCTTGTTAATAATTTAAAAATATCTTAGTAGAATTCCAAAATATAGGAAAAGAATAGAGCAATAGCTTTCATATTCAATAAGTAAAATTTCTATATATGATCCTCCATCAATTCCACTTCAAAAAAGATTTTAAAAAATACTTTCAACTTTGAAGGAGATATCTAATAAATCAAAACATTTCCTATTTATCTGAAATTAAAAGTAAAATTAGGCAATAATTTTTATATTTAGGTACTTAAATACCACAAAATTAATTTATAATCATGATTTTTATTTCACTAAAGAAAAGATGTTTTTTAAATAATTTTTTCTAAAGAAAACGTTCTCCAATGGTTATTTCACTGTTTTTAAACTCCAAATGAATAAGTGCAACAAGTTTCCAAAATTTGATAATTTGAATATTTCAATGAGCCCAGAATCCTTATATTTTTTGACTCTAAATGTTCAGAATAAAAAACACATGAAATTTTTCATATTTGTGTGTTCCTGAGAATCTTCCTGATTACAAGATTCATAAACAGTAATGGCATTGATCAATTTACCATTAGATTTGAGCTATTGGTCTATTGATGAAGGTGGGGTTGTAATGTATGGAACAAAAATTTCAAATTGTTTCAGAATTAATTCAATTTCTCTTGAGGATAAACATTGTGGTATTTATAATTAATTTTATGATTTATATTCATTGAAATAACCGGAGAAACTCTTTCATTGCATGATAGTGATTTATGCACATAAACCTCTGGGGAAATGGTGCACTTAGCCTAAGTGCACCATGTCCCTTCAGAAAACCAGTTGGTGGTGGTTGTGGGTGGCCACAAACCTACATGACATGGTGCCCAGCATTGATCCTCTTAGCCCTCATGCTTGAAAGCTTTTTCTTTAAGTATAGACATGTTCACTTCCCACTGTGACCAGGTGGATGTAATTTATCAACAATTACCAACATATCTGGGACCTTTGGGACATGAGAAATATGGAATATTTTGGGTCATGGGAAGTTTCTTCTACCAATGGAAAAGATAAATAAAATATATTCAGGGCCATGCAAGAGCCACAAAATCATTTATTTATACCAAATATCTTTCTCATATTTCCATGTAATTTATCTTATTGGATGAAAGGTATGTGCCCACATGCGCATTTCAGTAACAACTAGTTACTGGAACAAACATGGTGGACAAATTGGCATAAATTTTCCACTTTGCCATACCAATTACTAAGAGCCAACCATTTTTTGGAAATTGGATCATGATGACTCAGGGAGGTGGACAACTAAGGCTAAGTCATCCACCTCCCTGAGCCATCATACACTTTATAATGTGACAAATGATGTTATGTTTTTGTATCATTTCTGGGTGTTTCATAAAATGAGTATCTGTGTGATTCTGCAGGGTGAGAACAATCAATTGTGATCTTTGATTTTAAAATGTGCTGATTCATTCATGTGTCCACCAAAACTTCCACTGTGACAGAAAATCAATGTTATCTTAAAAAATAATTAGCATTCATAACTTTAGGATCTTTTTGAATCCAAGTCACAATGAAATCTCACAATGTATAATTGATAAGCCAGCATACCAAATCATCCCCAAGATATTTACCTGGGACAGAAATATTTCAGTGTTTATCCACTGAAGAATATTTTTCACCACATTTAATAATTGGAGCATTGTTCCTACCATCATTTTTTCAGGATGGGTTCAATGACTAAGCAAGGTGAAGAAAATACTTTCAGGGACATGCAAGGATCAGAAAAAATTGTACCTCTACCCATTTTCTTTTGAATTTGTCCATGTTTTTATTCATCCTCTTGGATGAGGATATTTTCCAGAATGGGCATTTCAGTACCAGAAATTTTTTCCCAGAAATAAACATGCTGAACTAGTTATGCAAAATTCTTCACTTCCCAACACTATGGACTGAGACCAAGATCATTTGGTGAAAATGGCAAATATTCATTGGGAGGTGGACAAATTAGGCTAAGTCGTCCACCTCCCTAGGCCACCAACCAGTTGATCATATGGGTATTGATGTTTTTTGGTGCATCTCTGGGTGTTACAGGAAATAATAATATGTGGAAATCTTTAGTTTGAAAACCAATGATTTCTTTCAGTCATTTTTTAATCTAGTGACTCTTCCATAACTCACAAAAACCATGGAATTTATAATCACCCTCATCCTTCACCTCCACCCCTGCTTGGTAATGTCTGAATTTCCTAGGTACAGCACTGGATGATAGTAATGCTACTCCACCAAAAGCTGATGAGAATGTCAAAATGGAATGTCTCTCACAACAACACAAAAGATTTCCTCATGCTTATCAGTTGAGAATGGCCTCAAAAAGATAGACAATCCAAACCAGATGAAGTGAACTTATTTGTAATTTCAAACCAAGCAGGTCATGACCACTTGAAGAAATGCACAACTTCAGAAGTGCAAGATACTTTGCAGGAACTTTCAGAGACCCCAGAAAGTTGAATTCAGCCACTTCAGTTGAACCTTTTGAGAGGTTGATCAGTTCTATATGCCATGACCCAAACTCTTGTGGGATGTTTTGAGCTCTTGATTGGAACATGACTGATGATTTTCAGTGCAAATCATAGTCATATGTCATTCAAAACCTGCTTTTTTCTTCTTTTATCTAGAAAATTCATTCATTCTTATCAACTATGTTCCTTGGAATCCCCCACTCCCACTCAAAAATTTTTACAACAACAAAAAGATGCAAATCTATGGTTTTTTGGAACCATTTGAATAAGCAATGCTGATTTAAGTTTATTTAAAGGTTTTTACCAGTCCAAATTTCCCCTTGATGGCTTGCAGCACAGGCAAATAAAAGCAAAAGAGCCTAGAATACATGGTAAACTTCATGAAAAGGCCTAACAAAGATGGTGGGGGGACCAATTGGTCATTCAAAGTTTATCAAAAGTGGAGACCGGTTTTCCCACTTTATGTTATAATTTTTAATGATTCAGGGCAATTTTTAGCCCCAAGCGCATGAGTTTATTGAAGATGGAAGGATTATGACAATGAATTAAATTCCAAATTTATATAAATGTTTCATTTGCACACCTAGATACATCCTTTTTATATTCTAATTTAGCATATGATATTCTGCAAGGGTTTGTATGGTTCAATCAAGTTGAGATTCCAGAATAATCACTTGAAGTTCTACAACCCAATTTTGAGAAATGGGCACCAATAGAGCCAGAACAAAACAGATAATATAACCAAAAAGATATAGGGGTTACAGGCAGAAATCATTGGGGCAACGGAGATTTGGCTCCTTACCAGAGATTTTTTTTCAGACTAGGATTGAGACCACCATGGCATGGGATTGATTTAGACTTTACTTTTGATAGTTCAATTGAGATGGAGTTTCTGATTATGTCTAATGATTCATTCAAAAATTTTGGTGTACAACCTTTGTTTTTCAATTCTTGTCAAATTACAGGACAATACATCTTTTTGGGGGCCCTTTTTATTTTAGACACACACAAACATTCTGAAGCATGACCAATTGGAAAAAGTTACTTAGTTGAGAGGTTTTCCATGAAGTTAGAGACTGGGTACAAATTTCTTTTTTTGGAAAGTGGCATTAGGGTTTGGAATCATTTGATTTTATCCCAAAAAATACTCATGTTTTGAAAAGAATCAAGAACATATCATGTATTTCTTGCACATGCAATTCAGTTGCAATACTACTCAATATAAATTTCTTGCAAGTTCAAACTCTTCACAATTTAATTTTTCCTCAAGCATGAATAGGAACAAAACCTTATTTTGTTGCATAACCATGACTTCTAACTTTTTTCAGAAGATGGCACAGTAAGACTTGTTGAGCTGAGGAGATGCAGAGTTGAGAATGGAATAGAAGGATAAGATTTCATGTAGATAAATCAGAAGGAAAAAGATTTCAAAGAAAAAATAACTCACCTGAGGAGATGCAGAGTTGAGAATGGAATAGAAGGATTAGGAGAGAAAAATACTTCTACCACTCTTGAGCTCTGTCCTCAGGTGAACACAATGATAGCAGTGTCACATTGTGTGTGACATTAGTATTGAACATCTGTGAAGAATGTGACGCGCGCGTGTGTTAGGAGAAGACAGAGAGGTGATTTAGTGAGAATGTGGAAAGGAAGACAAGACAGAGAGTACATAGGAGTATGGAATGAAGAAAGGAGAAAAGTTGGACACATTAGAGAAAAGTAAATAAAGAAAGATAGAGAGAGATGAAGAAAATAAGTAGGAACTAAATGGGATTTATGATGGAAAGGAGATAATCCCAACACCCCCCCTTGCTAACCATTTGCGGTGAGGCCAAAAAGAACCTGATGGGTCTTTAGGAGAACCCAAGGTAGTGGCTTGGTTAGCATTTCCGCAATCATGTGCTTGGTTCCCAAATTACCAACTTTGAAAACACCACGAGCCACGCATTCTCGAATGAAGTGATGCCGCGCGTTGATGTGTTTTGTGCAAGCATGGTGCTTGGGGTTTTTTGCTAAAGCCTTGGCGCCCTTTTTGTCGACATGGAGAGGGACGGGACTGGAATCGCGGATTTGGAGTTCTACCAGGATGTTTTGCAGCCATATCCCCTCCTTGCAGCAGTCCAATAGGGCCTTATACTCCGCTTCCAAACTCAATAACAAAACCGTTGGCTGTTTCTTGGACCTCCAGGAGATAGCGCTGGTACAAATCCAAAAGGTGTATCTGGAGATGGAGCGACAATCGTTGCAGTCCTCAGCCAAGTCCAAGTACAAGTAACCTGCTAGAGTCAAGTGCAAGACGCCAAGGGTTAGACGCATATCCTTGGTGGCAAGCAAATATCAAAGGATGCAAAGAGCTGCTTCCCAGTGATTGACGGATGGGTCCTGAAGAAATTGAGAGAGCTTGTTGACCGCAAAAGACACGTCCGGCTGAGTGCACTGGGAGATCCATAGGAGAGAGCCAATGAGCTGGTTCTATTGAGGGGGGGAAGGCAACACATCAGCTGTACGTTTTACTAAAGACTTGAATTCCAGGCCTGTGGGGGAGGTGACGGGAGCCGGGGACAGTCCAAGAAACGTGGAGGAGAAAGCGGTGATATAGTGCTCCTGTCCAATCAAGAACATCCTAGCCTCACGATTACGTTGAATAGAGATGGAGAGGAAGAGTGAAAGGTCTTTGTTTGACCCAATTGCAAAACGCTTGCCAACGTCAGACATGAAAGAAGATACAAATTCTTGAGTCCCCATGACAGCCAGATCATCAATGTGTGCCATGACTGCGCCTACCAAGACACCTTCACAAATTTTGAAATATAGGGAAGGGTTGTACAAGGACCTGGTGAGACCAAGGGAGAGAAGAGCGGAGTTAAGCTTGGCGTTCCATTGCCAAGGGGATTGTTTCAGGCCGTAAATCTCCCTTGAGACCTTGCATACCCAGTCTGGATGAGCTGGATCCTCAAAACCGGGTGGTTGAGACATGTAGATGGGTTCATCGAGGTGGCCATTGAGGAAGGCGGTTTTAAAATTGACTTGAAGGCCGACCAAATTTTTGTTGCCGAGAAGACTGAGAAGGAGCCAGAGGGTTTTGAGCCTGAGGGTTGGGGGAAAAAACTCAGAGAAATTGAGCCCGCGTACTTGGGTGAAGCCCATGGCGACAAGACGAGCTTTGAGTTTGATGATTGACCCGTCGGGCTGGCGCTTCACCTTAAAAAACCACTTGCATCAAATAATTTTCCGGCATTTTGGAGGAGGTACAAGGACCCAGGTTTTCATGCCTCGCAGAGAGGAGATCTCCTCATGGGCAGAGAGTATCCATTGGGAACGGTGAGGGTTCTTCATCAACTGTTTCCAGTTCGTTGGGGCCAGAATATTGTCCTTGATCAAGGCGGAGCGGGAAAAATTACCAAAACAAGAAGGGGCACGAGAGGGCCTGGAGGAACGTGGCGGGGCAGGAGGAGAGGTCCTTGATGGAGGTGAGCAAGGGATTCTGGTGAGTAGGACGGGGGTTGGATCCGGAGGAAGAGTGAGATCCGTCGCCGGGGGAGGGGGAGCGGAGGGACGGAAAGAGGGAGCGGATGGAGGAGAGAAGGAGAGCGGGAAAGGGACAGAGGATGGGGTGGAAGAGGGAGAAAGGGTGGGTGGGAAAGCGGAGCTGTTGGAGGAAGAAGATGACCTCAAGCGCGGGGTAGACAAAGAAGGGAGGAAATGAGCCGCGGGTGAGGACAAGGTCTGTGGGAGCAGGGGCGGGGTGGGGGAGAGAACAGGGGAAGCAGGGAGAACAGGGGAAGCAGGGAGAACAGGGGTGAGAAGGTTGGGACAAGAGGAAGATATAGAGGAGGGGGGAAACAAGGGCCGATGATGGGAGAAGAAAGGGCCTCGGGGATGGAGGGAAGACTGGGGGCCATAGACTCAATCGGCCAAGCAAAGTCAATGGAGGCGGGCTGAGGGGAGGCAACCGCTCCAGACTGATGGGAGGTGGGGTAGGGAAAGACGGTGTCGTTGAAAAGGAAATCCCTGGACTTGATTATCTTGCAGGTGCCAAGGTCAAGGAGGCGGTAGCCGTTTCTGTCCAAGAGATAGGAGAGAAGAAGGGCCTTACGGCCTTTTGGGTTGAGTTTGGATTGGTTAGGCTTGGGAACCTTGTACCAAACAAGACAACCAAAAGGATGAAGGTAGGATGGCAAGATGGAGTTTTGTTGAAGAATTAAGTTCAGCAATACAAAGCCACGTGGCGTCTTGCAGGGATAGGAGTTGAAGGCAAACAGAGAGTGTTGGAGTGCGTCGGCCCAGTGCAATTTTGGCAGACGAGAGCAGGAGAGAGAACAGCGTATCAGATTTAGGATGGTTTGGTTGGATCTTTCGGCAACTCCATTCAATTTTGGGGAGTGGGGTGGCCCGGGCTTGTGTTGAATTCCTTTGGATGAAAGAAATTCCTGAAGACTCTTTCTCATGTACTCGCCGCCGTTATTGGTACGCAGGGACAGAACAGGGTGATGGAAATGGGTTTCGAAGAACGAGATGAAATATTTGATGGAGGCGGCAGTATCTGACTTTGACCGCAGGGGGTAGGCAATGAGCGCTTTTGAAAAATCATTGATAAATGTGATAAAGTACTGAAATTCTTCTCTGGAGTTCACCTCAAAACTGCATAGATTGGAGTGTATAATTTTGCCCAGAGCGTTAGAGAGATAGCTTAATCTTGAGTAGAAAGGGGTTCTTGACATCTTGGACTGGATGCACGTTGTGCACTGTTGGATGTCAAGTTCATTATTGGATTTTGGAGTGATTCCGGCTTACATGAGGAGCTTCTTAAGTGATTTCATGTTGAGGTGGGAAAACCTACAATGGTAACCAAAAAGACTGTCGTCAGGGATGTTTGAACAGGCCAAAAGAGCTGATTCCTTATGGCTCACAAATTTACGCGGAAGGTAGTAGAGATTTCCTTTTTGGTATCCTTGGAGGATGACTGGAGAGTGCTCATTTGGGGTTTGTCGTTGACAAATATTGCACCCCCAGGAGGTGAATACAACTTGATAACCAGCATCGCAAACACTTGAAATATACATGAGAGGCTCATGCAGCTTAGGCACCAGGAGGACTTTGATTTCGCCGGCCGGTAGGGATATGGATCCTTCTTTTGTTGAGGTTATGGATGATCCATCGGCTAATTGAATGGTTTTCAATTTCGGTTTTTGAGAGTCAAGTTGCCAGGGGTGAGGGGTAATTGAGAGCGAGCAACCTGACTCAAGGTTAAAATCCTTGTTCTCGTGCAAGTTTGCATGGGTGAGATTACAGGAGGCGTATCCTGCGTGAACCAGGATTTCAGAGTTGGAGAAATCGTCGTCTCCATAATCACCGGCGTTTTGGTCTGTTCTAGTTATGTTGGCTTTGTGGTTGCTTGAGGTTGACGGTTTATTTTTAGATTGCTGCTTGTTTCTTTTTGAGATAGCGAGAGCTTCAAGTACCTTGGGACATCTTGCAAAAGAGGGTCCTTTGGTTTTACAGTTGTTACAGTAGTATATTCTTGGTTGGTTTTGCACGTTGTCGTCCCGTTGATTCTGTGATCTGTGATTGTTTGATGAGGATTGTCTTTCAAAGCTTGCAGCTTGAAGATCTTCGCTTCTTGTTTGTCTTCTCAAGTGTTCCTGTTTGAGAGCATTGATCAGTTTTGATGATGGGACAGATTCCTCATTCATCATGCTTGATACGCATCCCAACCAATTGTCTGGCAGTGATAGTAAGATGGCGGTGGATTGAAGATTGACGGCCGTAAGAGGGTTGTTGGGTGTAATTAGAGAGGCGAGTTTTTTGATGTATGAAGTGATTTTAGTGAGATGCGCCGTCATCTCTTTATCATTAAGTTTTGTAAGGAGGAGTTTCCTCAACCAATACATTTGCCCGCCGGAGGAATTGTCTTGGTGAGCCTCTTATAGGGCGTTCCACATTCCTATCCCGCTTTCTTCATGTTTTTGTGTAAACTGAAAATTGGATGGGTTTATTGATCTTGAGATAACAGAGCAGACAGCTAGATTGTCTCGGGTCCATGTTTCTGGGTTAACTTTGGGTGTATCGTTAGAAAGTAAGTATCCTACGCCAGTCGCTTGGAAATTGATTCGTAGGATCATGGACCAGTCAAGGTAGTTCAAATCAGATCCAGGAGAGTGGAGAGGGAGAAAGGAGGGTGTTTTGAGCACCAGGTGGCCATTATGGCCATCTTCCATGTTCAGCAGATGTATTGACACAGTTTGTGCCGGATCCTTTTATGACGAGTGATTTGTTTCACAGACTGGTTATATGGCGACCCCTGGGCTCATAAGCTGTTGAGCTGATGAGATGCAGAGTTGAGAATGGAATAGAAGGATAAGATTTCATGTAGATAAATCAGAAGGAAAAACATTTCAAAGACAAAATAACTCACCTGAGGAGATGCAGAGTTGAGAATGGAATAGAAGGATGAGGAGAGAAAAATCCTTCTACCACTCTCAAGCTCTGTCTTCAGGTGAACACAATGATAGCAGTGTCACATTGTGTGTGACATGAGTAGTGAACATCTGTGAAGAATGTGACGCACGCGCGTGTTAGGAGAAGACAGAGAGGTGATGTAGTGAGAATGTGGAAAGGAAGACAAGACAGAGAGTACATAGGAGTATGGAATGAAGAAAGGAGAAAAGTTGGACACATTAGACAAAATTAAATAAAGAAAGATAGAGAGAGATGAAGAAAATAAGTAGGAACTAAATGGGATTTATGATGGAAAGGAGATAATCCCAACAAGACTAAGTGCCTTACCATATCAAAAATTATTATATGTTGATAGAGGCAGGGAGGGAACAAGGTGAAATGATTTTAATGCACAAAATTCCAAGACCGATCTTCAAAAAGTCAATGACCAGTAATTGAAAAAGAATTCATCATTAAAAGCAACTCACCAACAATGCTATCCAGTTTTTCCTGTTAAAGTGGTCCACTTGAGCTAAGTGCACCACCTCACCAGGAGGAGCCACCCCTCAATCACAGATTTAACAGCAGTTGGCAGCCCAAAGTTTTCAGCCAGGTTGATCTTGTTTTGCACATACAACTACATTCCTTCCAGTGGCTATCTAATCAACAGAACAACCTACTAATTTTGCTTGCTCATTACTTCCCAAAGAAATGGTCTCCAGTGCCTCTGTTCAACTCCAAAATTGTCCTCCTTTTGAACTTTTCACCAGATCACATGGTTAAAAATCCAGATATGGTTGAACATGTCCTTCAATGTATATAATTCAAACATCACCTCTTTGTGCCAAAATGCTTACCAGTTATTTCATGAAATGATGTCAAAGTGTGCATGAGTTGTAAAACATTTGTACTGGTTGGAATGCAAAATGGGATGAATTTGGATTGATCAACAACTTATGCTAACTTGTCGACCTTCCCATCAAATTATAAGTGGCTTTACTGCATGGTAAATGTATAGGTAATTTCCAGGGAGGTGGACAACTTATGATAAGTTGTCCACCTCCCTGGACCTTTGTGCATACACCAATCAGATTTCAAGTGAAAATCATGTGGGAAAGCTGGGAAGGTGGACAATTTGTGCTATGTTGTCCACTGTCCCAGAAATCATCAATCTTTTGGCATATTCAATATCCTGCTTCCATGTAGTTGAAGGTAAGTGGATGACTTATCACAAGTTGTCCACCTCCCCAGCGTTTCCACATGATTTTCCCTTGAAACCTGATTCCTGTATGCTCACAGGTCCAGGGAAGTGGAAAACTTATGATAAGTTGTCCACCTCCCTGGACATGTCTCATATTCATTTGGTGTGGTGAAGCAGACACTTTGGTCATAGACACCTGCCTATTCAAACAAATCAATGAGTTGAATCCTGCACAATGTAATCTACCCATGATATTATGCACCCCTGTAACATTTTTCTTTATTATTTTGAGCTAAGTGATCCAGGCATGTTGAATTCTCATATATTCTTTTGGAATGATGATTGAGAAATGTTAGTTATGTCATTGATCCTAATTGATGGTGTAAGAAGAGCCAGTAATTACACAGAACTCTGCCTTCTTCACAAGAAGTAGCAGGAATTCATATCACACCATTTTTAAAAGAATTAAATCGAAAACAATGCATTGTTCTTCTTGCCCTTTATTATTTATCTAATATTATCTGTTCAGATTTAGTCAAAATAAATTCAGGAAAGAGGCAAATTATAATCCTCATTTCCAAGAATTTGCGCCATGCAAAATCTGAAACCTGATTCATCATATTTCTCTATTATTCAGTTTCCAAAATTGAACTCTCAACAATCAATTCCCAATGAATATCAATCCATGCAGTAAACCTGCATCTGTGTGGTACCCAGCATTGCATTTTTGCATAATTGGGGATTTCAAGAATCTTATAATAAAAACACCGCAATGCAAAATTCTATTGTTCCTGTGCCAGTATTATCCATTTCTAAGTGATATATCATTCAATTAGCACTTCCACCAAATCAATTAGATTGGCAAGGAGTAGTCTGAAGTTCATATTATGGAAAATTGGATCTTGGTACATTTCAACTCCAGCTCTTCCTCATGGTGGCTGGAATTCTTGAGCTCATTTTCTCATTCAATAATTATTGGTCAATTCCATAGATATTAGAATGAGTAATTTTTTGGAAACATATAATGGTCAAGATTGCTTTCTGTGGAAATTTTTTGTGATAATTAAAATCATGAAATGCAATGGGAAGTTCTTCCTATTTATTATCTTAAGAAATGCCCAGAATGAATAACTCACATTTGAATGCATGATCCCTATATATTTTTATGAATGATGCATAAGTGCCACAAAAAAAAATGATCACACTTTTTGGGGAAGATGGCAGCCATTGAGTCTCTTTTCTTTGTCCATCATGAATTGATTTCTAATTGAGCTCTTCCCTTGTTGAAGAAGATTCCATTCAAATCTCCAAGTATACTTATGTCCATACCCTTTTCCCACTTGGAAGAAAAATTTGAGAACAAAGGGGAATCATGATATATAATATCTTGATTTCTAAAAATTTTCCAACGGTCAATAAAAGAAAATATGACTTCCTATTTATCAGTTGTTGAAAAATAAATACAAAATCACAAAATCAGAAACATTTTCATCTGGTTACTAAGTTGGAAAATTAGACATGGAACCCGGTAAGAACTAATCCCCCCAGTATAAGATCTTCATGACAATAATACAACCTCATTGCTAAATCATGGTGTCTATTTTATGTTACTAAAACGCAGAAACCCCAGCCAACCCAACATCACCCACCCCTGAGCCATCAAGAGTTCCCCTTCTAGATGACCAAGTTAATATTCCTGGTGTTGAGGAAGATGAAGATATTGACAACTCTGCTGCCCCATCCTACTTCATGATTGCACAACAACTCTCTCAATCCCACCAACACAAAAAAAAGCAAAAACATTTGCCCCAAGAAGAATATTCACTCTCTCCCCATGCACGCAATCTTGGCATCCCTGCTTCTTCAAGTGGTGTTTTTCAAGTCCTTGCTTGATTGTACAAAATCAATTCTTGGAATGGATTCCAACAACAAAAAACTTCCTAATCCTCCAACTAGTGGTGAACTAGCATCCCTCAAAAATTACATGGCAACAAAGAAGGCATCCATTAATGATGCCATAGCATCAAACATTGGCCCGCCAAACCAGTACAGCTCCAATTCAAAACTGCAAGAAAAGAAGCTGAAACTTGTAAAGAAGAATGCCTTGCGTCAATTACAACAAAATATTACTTCAAAATCTCAATCCCTGGAAACCACTTCTTTGGGCCAAATACAGTCTCATGATGAGACGTGGATAGCCCACGCCAGGGCCTTGATCCAAAATTCTGGTATTCCCCGATGCACCTATCACTGGGAACAGAATGCAACATCCTGCTGGAATTCCTCTCTGATTCAAATAATCATCAGAGCATGGGAGATGTGCCACAAACGCGGGGGGACTTCTTCCTATTCAAAAAATGAGACTGACAACACCCCAGCCAATAAGGTTGCCATAATAAATCTTTGGCTTGTCTCAAAGAAGGCTATTTGGAAGAAGGAGCGCAAGGCAGAAGGAGGCTCCAGCAGCAGAAAATCTAATGTTTCTGCATCTCAAAGTCTCAACAAGAAGAAAGTGTGTCAAATCAATATTTTTAAGTTTTCTCTACATGATCAATGACTAACTGATTATCATGTTTTGAAATACAGAATAACAAAAAAGAAATTCAAAAGACCATGGGAGTTGAGCTGGAAATGAGGGAAATGTTACCAGAAACTTCTGCTCTTTTCTTGGACAGTGGATTCATATCTGATGTTGAGGGTGAAGATGAGGAATTATTCAATCATGCACATGTTTGGAGGGCTCAAAATGTATCCCAAATATATCACTACCTGGATGAAAAATACATTAAACTGGCCAAAAACCCGCGCATCAAGAGGGATAGACGATTGAAAATTAGTTAACTTGCTAAACCAAATAATTCACCAAGGGGTGATGACCCACCAACACTTCCTACTTCAATACCACAAAACTGGTAAAGTGAGGAAGCTCTGAAGGATATAACTCCAATTGAAAAAAGGGCCTTGGGTTTACTTCCATAAGTTAATCTCACAGAGGCAGTTTCATCTCTCAGAAAGCAAGTTTCCAAGCCCTCTAGCTTAATGGAAACCACACAAACATTGTAAATATATTCCAAATAGTGAAATTTCTATATCAGTATTTTAAAAAATATGGAGGAGAATGTTTGGATGCAACATTGGCTTTGGTGAAATTATTCTTGAGTACTACATGTATTTTTATTTTCATCCCATTCTTGTTTTGTAAACCTGAAAATTGTAATTATATTTAAAGCTAGATTTATTGAATGTACAAAATCCAATGATGTGGGGTCACCCTGACTTGAAGAGGTTAAGAATTTAGGTTACACTCTTAATCTCTTGAAATTTTCAAATAAATAAATCTCTAAGAAGTTGTTACATCCAAACAGATATTGAAGTAAGAGTGAAGAAAACCAACATCCACATGTGCACAGCATACACAATCTCATTGAAATCCCTGAGTAAATTTTGTTTGATGCACCACCTTTTGGAGAGCTAAATGATATCTTTTTTCAATCAAAATATCCTGAGTACATTTTTTTCCACTGTGCAGCAGTCAAGTTGAGATCACCTACTTTTTAACCATTCCCAAAAATCTTTTTATGAAAGAAATATATATAAAATACACATTCCCAGATGTGAATTGTGAAATTTAAGAAAATCCCACTAACTTTAGGCATATGGATTTTCCTTGTCAAATGGTGCATCATTAACATTTTGTAACACAAGAAGATGATTTGAAATCATGATTTTGTAATAAGATAATTACTTTGAAGATAGAATATATGACGTTCCATCAAGGCAATTCAACTTGCATTTGAATCCAAACACAATTGGATGGGATAAGTATTTTAGGTGGGCTAACCATGAGCAGTTGATATGATGTATTAGTTTGAAAGCTTTTTCAAAATGCAAAATCTACTGTTCCATGCCTTTCCCATTGAAGTGAATATGAATATTCAAAATAGAAGCTTTTTTTTTTGGAGTACTTAAGCTCACCAGGGGGTATAAGATCAAATCAAAAGTTCCATTAAGATTCATTTCTATTTCCCTTTGATATAATAAATCTCAGACAACCTCCAAAAATCCAATTACCACAATATCCAAATCAATTAAAACTATGGAGAAAACTACCAGAGTTTGAAACATTTGGATATGCCAATTTCCTAAATGTTCTCAAAGGACTTTTGAACATGGCAGGAATATATACAATGGTGTTGGAAGGTCCAAAAAAGCACATCAAACCCATATCATGCAATCAAATGATTCTGCAATTGTATGTGACTGAATTTTTCCTGCATTTTATCAATATTATCAAGGTCACTGATGAATTGTTATTGTTGCAAAACATAAACCCCAAAGACACCAAAAATTTTCCAATCCACTACCAGAAGAAACTCCACCAGGGAACCACTAGAAGCAAACATCAGGTCTGTAAGTGAAAATCTTGCACAAGAGTAAATTCCTTGATGTATACTGCAATTGGCATGCAATTTCTTATTTATCCTATCATTTTTCACATTCAAGCCATCAATTGAAGATTCCAATGCACAACAAAACCCTGAAAGAGACCCTTGCTATGGTGAAATACAACAATACTACCCACCAGCAAATATGGAAATTTACAATACATCTGAGATAAAACCTCTTCAATTTCTATATCACACTCCAAGTGCCCTAATCTCATCACTCCAAATCCTTCATCAAAGTATTGAGGAAAACATTGGTGACCATGCATGTCAGAAATACATCAAGATGTAACATGAGAAAATCCGCATGAACCCAATTCTCAGTGGACAGCCCAACTATTCAGCAGAAATACCCAAAACTCTTTCAACCTTGAAAAAAAGATTTTCATTAAAAATTATCTAGTGGAAAATGTCTGTTGTGAAAATTTTTACCAACTTTATCCTTTGAATGAAGTACTTTCTTCTTCAGAAGCCCAAACTGATGAAGAAAGTGAAAAAAACAGGAATTTTCCAGTATGCCATAATATAGTTAATTCAATAGCTGGGAACCTGTTACATGTGGATCAAAAATTTGGAAACAATACAAGAACAAATCTAAATTCTATCCTCTGAAACAGTTTGGGTACCAATTTCTCAAGAAGTGGATTGCCAGGAAATTGCTGCTCCCTTGGTTTGAAGAATTACTCAGTGCACCTCAAGAGCATCAAGCCAAAAATCCTACTAAACTTTGTGATATTTGGGATGGAACTATGTGAAAAGAATTCAAGGATCAAACCAATCAGATTTACACAGAAGAACCAGGGAACCTTGTCTTTGGAATTTAAATTGATTGGATG
This sequence comes from Puccinia polysora, assembly GCA_025617555.3. Classification (NCBI taxonomy): domain Eukaryota; kingdom Fungi; phylum Basidiomycota; class Pucciniomycetes; order Pucciniales; family Pucciniaceae; genus Puccinia; species Puccinia polysora. The sequence continues at coordinate 23,979,900 of CM062628.1, forward strand.
AATCCCCATGGAATCAAGACCAGTGGGAAAAGCATCTCTCTTGGCGTAATATTCTTAATGTTTTTTAATCTTCCACCTAGTGTGCGTTACAAGCCACACAATATTTTTGTGTATGGTTTCACACCAACACCCAAGGAATGCACCTCATTCCAACTGAATAATCTACTCAAGCCTCTTTTCTCTGAGCTACTGGATCTTTGTACAGGAGTATTCTTCACAAAACTTGTTACTGATCATTCCCTTGATTGTTCCCTTTTTATCCTTTATGAATTGGAAAATATCCTTTGATAATCTCCCAACTTGTGCACCTCAATCCCATAGTGCTGTTTGGGATACTAAGCAATACGGCAACGCAGGAACTTTGTATGCATTGTGGAAAACTATGGCTAAATAATCTGAATACAACTTGACTTCTACCTTGCCTACTATATCTAAACTGCGTCCTACCTAGCCAAATCCAACCTTTCCTTCCATTTCCTTGTAGTTTTGGAAGTTCAAACTATCAAAAAAACATATGGTCGGATGCGCCCAAATCTAACAAGATTAACCTAGGGTCCCCTATGGCAGCTGTGTTCCCTACAATAGTACCGGTAAGAGAGCAAGTAATATTTCCTTCATATGGCTTAGTCTCTAGATCACCAAGGTTCCCAAAGATTTCCAGTTCTGTAAGTATTGGGTTATAGTGTTTACTTTTGGTATTTGTAACTTGATAGTTGCTTTCTGGGTCATAGAATTCCATACTCTCATCCTCTGTATCTAGGTTTATGACTTCATCAAGGTAGCTAACATTTTCCATGTCCTCATTGTATTTAAAATTGGCTTTTACTACTCCTAAAAACACAACCAATTTCTGATCTTTCTTGGTTTCCCTGTAGTTGGCCTTTGGTGGAGCATGTTTGCAGTTAGTCCACTCTCTCCTGCATTTCTTTTCCAAATGTCCATCTATTCAGCAGTTGTAACATTTCATTGGTTTCTTAGTTACTTAACTGCTCATCACAATGTTGTCCAATTTGTTGACCTTAAATTGTAAGTATTCATGTTCAACTTTTTTGATTAAATCCTCTACTTTTAAGCTTGTCTTGTCTGATATGATGATCCTAACAAACGACTCAAACTCTGTTGGTAACTTTTTCAAAATTAACAAAGCTAAGACTTTCTCCTTGAAGTCTAATCCAGTGGTTCAAATGTTGCAGATCCCTCCACGGATATTCTTGACAAACTCCTTGGTTTCTTTAAAACCTAAATCAATGAACTCGCCTAGCGCTACCATCTGATGGTGAGCTTGCTCCCCGCATACTTTTTTTTGAACAATTCCCAGACCGCTAATCCGTCTCCTTCCTTATCTGGACCTAATTCACTGTTAACTATTGCTATGTGTTCTTTTTCTAGGTGTTTCATAATTAACACATAGATTTGTAAGTTCTTTGTTGCTGTTTCATTTGTACTTTCCCATTTAACTAACGCCATCAGTCCTAACCGGTACAACTCCGCACAAATCATAGTCAACCAAGTAGAATAATTCTTGCTGTTGAGTCTATATTGCTTTAATTCTGTCATATTTTTCATTTTGGATTGTCAATGAGATGCTTAATGAGTTGTGATGATAATGAATAAAGTATATACAATTTGATGATTTGGTCTTTTGCTTGGTCGGTAGAGCTTGGTACTGATAATGTGTTAAGATAATTTATAAGGAGTCTTCTATCTTTTGAGCAAGGCTACCAGATAGACTAATAATGATAAAATGCTGTGTGATATATTTCATAGGGAAGAAGAAGAAAAACAGAGCGTGATACAAGCTATCTTTTATATATACACAAGATTGAAGTGCTCATGAGTATGAATGAGACCGTTTTCACCTCCTCTTCTTTCAAAGCATTCTAGAAAGTGCTTTCTTCCCGGTAGTCTTAATTTTAATGTCCTTTTGTTCTTTCTTATTCTTTTACTTGGAATTTCTGTTTTGACAATCTTTTCCTTTTTCCTAGATGTGTTACTTTTACTATTGACTATATCTTTTGTTTATATCAAAGTGTACTTGACTTTATTTTGTTTAATTGTTTCTCAAGCTCCAATGCATTTTGATCTATAATGTTCTGGAGCTCCTTACTTTCCAGTCTTTGCTGATTAGTCTGACTCTCAGAGACTTTGCTCTTGGAGTGTGACTGTTGCTGAGCGTAAGTTGCGTGTGCGAGTCTGGCCATTGTCTCAGGTGTGGCGAGTACATTTTTCTGGGTCCTGACTTTGAATAAATAACCTGTTAAATGTGAGATGTCATGACTAAATGTTGATTGGTTCGGGTTCAAGTGCACAACTGACAAGTTGACCTGCGCAACTTGCTCAACAGGCGCAGCAGCCAGGGATTAGCAAGCACAACAACCCATTTTGGACACAGAACTTGCAGGGTACTATGTGGCAATTGGAGAGGGTGGTGTGGAGTGGAAGATAGGGCGCTTAGAGTGGGGTTGGTAAGAGGGAAGGGAGCGTAGATTGGGGTTGGTTGGAGGGAAGGGCACAAAGACCATTGAGGTAGCAATGGGAAGACCTCTGGGGACAGAATTCAAGTTGGGGGGGGTGTGGTGTCATTATATAGCCTTGGATGGGGAACTGCATTGCCGCCTGCGCGCTCAGCATTTGGTGGGTCAGGCTCAGCAGTTGGGGAGCGCGCGTTCTCAGAAGTGGCCGCTTCAGGCTCATAAGAAGTTGCTGTGAGGCTCAGCGGTAGGCACAGCAGGAAAAAAGTGGACACATTTACTTTTCAAATTCATACATCCACAACTAAAGGGGTTTTTGGAGATGTAGAGGCACTCAAATTGACAGCTTCCTCTATGTTTCATTTTGAAATATGCAAGCCACACACTTCAAGCTCTTGAAATTGAAAAAAAAACCTCCTGTCATACAATTTCACTGGCCTGAAAGAAACTCAAATTTCATTCAGAAATTCCTTGAAACAAAAATAATAGTTTATTCTTTGGCAGAAGGATCTAAATTGGAAAATCAAGACAATTCAAAAAGACACAATTATTTTTATTTTTATTCAAGTTTTAGGTTGAGAATGCCAGGGAAAAAATCACAAGGCTGAATCCTCCAAGAAAAATCTACAGGCATACAATTTGTATCGGGAAATATTGTTTTCCAAAGTAATTAGATCTGGATTCATCTGGAAAATTCTTTAATGATCAATCTTAAATAAAATCAACCTTTTTGTTTCATAATTCACAAACTATCAAGCAATTTCTGCCATTTTTCCAAGGAGCCACACAGGTCCCACTTCATTTTGCGGGAGACAGGGTGAAATGCGTGTTGCAACTGGGGAAATTTTGAAGGAGCCTCCATCAGCACATATTTCTGCTAGGCTTGTGTAAGAAAAACCTTATTTTGGATGAACAATGTACCTGCTGGTCCTTAAAACAAGAATGATTCTCCCTCTCTGATTCAAGCAGGCAGAAGCGGTAGCAAAGAGGTTAGAAGAGGGGGAGTTACGGCCTGGGTAATGGCGCAGTATTGTGAGCCATTGCCCCATTTGACCTGGTTGTTGCCTGGGGTGCCTGGCATTGTTGTAAAAACCAAAGAGGAAGGAAGGCTAGAAAGAAACCAAGGGCGGTGGATGCAGTTGTGGAACCAAGGATCAAGTTGGTGGTTTTGAAGCAATGGTATGAAGAGCTCAGGCACTGGAGGGGCACTATATTTATATTCACAATGTTTGACCTTGCCCGCAGCGTCTCCCCCATTGGCACAGCAGTCCACCCTCCCTGGGCTGTCTGCACCGGAAGCTGATGGTGCGCTGTCTAAAACCTGGGGTGGTAAGGGCAAACTAAATGCTGAGCATAGACTGCACCTGGCCACTGGTCACTAAGCCTCAACCTGCTCAACTTAATACAATGTGCGGCATTCCCACCGCCCCAGGAGTGGTGTCATACTTTCTACGTCCAGCAACATTGTGCACTCTGTGATTTTAATCTCATCAACACTTGGTATGAAAGGCAAATTTCAATGATGCACGCCTGCCGAGCTGGAATGGAAGTGGTTCAATCATCCTTGCCCCCGCGGTCCGCCTCACACATCCGAGCAAGAGCAAGTCCGACAATGCTGAGCCCAAGGGGGCAACAGGCCGCGGGAAAGATCCAATGTGACAAGTATAAGTAGGGGGCGCCTATTGTCTGAGCTTTGGATTGTCCCTCCCAACCATTGACCTGACCTTTCATTGCTCAACTGCTTCCCCCAAACCCAGGTTTTGTCTATCCTTCCTTGTTGTTTGGTTTTCATCATCATGTAGGTATTTGTGGAGAACTTTTTATTGAAGCAAACGTGTTAAAGGCAGTAATGAGTAATGGAACTTAAAACAAGAAAAAGTTGTGTGTACTGTGTTAGGATGAAGTGAATGAGATATATATATATATATATATACAAACAAGAAGCAATGGAGAATGGGTTTACCAGTGCTACCTAACAACACTTGATATGGTTTGACAAGTCTCAGGTCAGGTAGTACGGTCAGAAACAGTGGCTGAGAGATATGAACAAAAAAATAATGGTTAGAGATGAGAAAAGATAGATAATAGAAACTAGAGACATTGAGTTAGATTAATCAGGAAACCAAAGCGGATGTATCTGGGATAATATATGAATAATCTTTATTGCAGTCACATGTATGATTTAGGTAGCTCTTATAGAAATAAGATACTGAAAGAAAGAACACATTGAGAACAGACATGATTAAGACTGAGGGGTGATTGATGGAATTGATAGAACAGGAAACTTGATGAACCCCTAAGGGAAATGGGCAAGGACAAGAAGAAGTGTGAGAGTGATGAAGATTACCTCCTCACGCCTCTCAACTAGCTTGATCTTGTCCTGATGAGACGTATATGGGTGCAGAAGAGGAGTGTTGGTGTTACTCCTCCTAGACATGCTTGTATTGACGAGATGCTGGTTTGGAGAGCAAAGTAACAGTTCAGCAATTTGACTTGAGCTTGAGGCAGCAGGAGTCCTTGAGTCCTTTGTCCTTCCTTTCTCCTCCTCCTTCCTCTCTTGTTGTCCGTTCTTATGGGCTCAGAGCACTAGGCTTCTCCTTGTGCGGAGCGGGCGTGTATTGCCGCCGCAGCCTGATTCGCAGCCAGGGCATCAGCTAACATTATCTACCTCCTCTTAGCTTGTTCCTAGCTCCTCCTGATTGCTGAGATGGTCAGTTGATTTCTTGAGTTGTAAGGCAATGATGATACTTGGAGGCACGGGGGACTTGAGTAGGCGGATGGTTTGGTACTAGGGGCTGGGGAAGAGAGGAAAAAAGGAATAAAGAGAAAGATGGAAAATGAGACTAATTGGAGTCGCTCAATCTTCTGGTGAGTAGAGGGACAATACGAGGGGGCTATTTATGGAGGAGGTAATTGATTAGTTGGTTGGAGATAGGAGGCTGGGATTGAAGGCATTGACCACTGGCAGAGGGGCTTGGCAGGCAGAGGGTGACAGGCTTGGCGAGGAACACTGGTGAAATGGGGATGGAACGGTTCAAGTCAATCTCCAGGACTCCTCCTGACTTGGGCCGTAACCAGATTCAACTGTTTGCGGGAAAGCTCAACTTTGATGGTACCAAGGGGCTTGGTGAGTATATGGGCCATCATCTTGGTGGGGGGGACTTGGGAGACATCAAGCAGTTGTTTGGACAGGAGGTTGCTGAGATATTGGTACCTTACCTTGATGTGCTTGGAATTGGGGTTTAGCTGAGCTTCCTTGCCGATAAAGTTGGAGCCGGTGTTGTTGTTGAAGATGATGGGTTTGGGTATGGCTATTCCAAAGTCAATGATATGTGTGGACATCCATCCGACTTGCTAAGCGCAGTGGTTCATGGCTATGAATGTGGCCTTGGTAGTGGATTGGGCAACAACTTATTGTTTCTTTGAGACCCAGTTGATTGGAGTGTCATACAGGGTTATGACAATACCCAAGCTGGATTTCCTTTCGGGTTCTGAGTTGGAATAGTCAGCAGCCGCCCATCCCTTCCGGTCTGTGCCAGGGTTTGCCAATTTCTGGTACTCAATACCAAGGTGATTTGTGCCGCAAAGATAGCAAATTAACCAATGCCTTTTGGTAGGTTTGGAAGTGTGGTGCAAAAGAGAGTTGAATGTGTGTAGGATGTCTGGTGTGGTGTGTAGTGCAAGGTGATTGAGCATGAAAATGGCTTTTTACAATATTTTCTTCTCAATGGGTGGTGCATCCTCTGTGACTAGCTTGGCCTTCATCGGGGCTGGGGTTTTGACTGGATTAGCAGTCGTCATGGAGTGGTCTTCAAGGATCTTCCTACAGTAGTTGCTCTGGTGAATGATTAGGCTGCCATCCTCCTTCCAGTCAAGGGTATAGCCAAGATGTTGCACCTGCCATTACTGGTCTTGAGAGAGTAATGAACTTTCCGTTCCCCAAGAAACGCCAGCGCTTCCTCCCTGTGTTGGGCAACAAGGAGACTGTCATCAACGTGGATATGAAGGAACATGTTCCTTTCATTGTTGAGGAAGATGGACTCATCCTCCTTGCAGGGGTGCATGCCGAGGGCCTTCAGGGTGGTTGCCAGGTGCTGTTTCCAACACCAAGAGGCCTGCTTTGTTCCATAAAGGGACTTATTTAATTTCCAAACCCAGTCCTCTTTGCCGGGGACCTTGAATGCAGAGACCTGAGCAACATGGACCGTGGCATTGATATCATCGTAGAGGAAAGCTGTTTTGACGTCAAATTGAAACACAGCCAGCTCATGTTGGACCACCATCAAGAGCAACACCTTTAGAGATTCATTCCGTCCCACGCTGGAGTAGGTGTTGCAGTAGTGACAATTGTGCTCCTGATGGTTTCCAAAGCAGATCCACCTTGACTTCTGCCGGGTAACAGCATCAAACTTGTTTTTCTTGCATACCAGGCGCCACATACACCCAATAACCTTGTCATCTTTTGGAGGCAGAACCAGTCTACCAGTGTTGCGTTTGAGGAAGAAGTGGTTTGCCTCAGCCATGGAGGCCAACCACTGGGGCCGTTCATCTGGTTCACCCAAAACCTGAAATACTAACACCACTTCCGCCAGATTGGCTTCCTCATCACTGTCCTCCTGCAGGGGTTGAGTGCGGGAGGTCATTTCTTGATGGGATGTTGTTAGGATCCCAGAGGGTGTTATATCACCAAATATGTCCCAAGGAGCAACCAAGAAGTGATGAACGTATGCATACCCTTTAGCAGCACTTTTTTTGCCGGTGTTGGACGCAGTTCCTGCAGGGTTACCCAAGGATGGTGGGGGAGAGGGGTCGGAGCGCAGTGGAGGGGAAGCCGGGGATTGTTGGTGAGGTGGGGATGGGGGGTCAAGCAGTTGGGGAGAGTAAGTGCGACTGTTTTCCATGAGCAGAAAAACATTAACTTGCCTGTCAATGGGTCAGGAGATGGGGTGCCGAATGGCAAGAGGGATGGTGTGAGGATCTTTCTTCAGGGCATTGGGAGAGTTGTGCAGCACCTGAAAGTCTGGCACAAAATAGTTCCTGCTGAAAGTGATTGATTGTTTGAGTGGGTCAAGTAACCTGCATGCATCTTAGAAGAGCTTGTACCCAAGGAAGATCATCAGGCAAGAGGGGGCTTGCACTTTTGAGGGTGTTTTATGGCAAACATAAACCTTAAGACCAAAAGGGATAAGGCAAGTTAGATCCTTCTGTGGCTCCAAAGTACAGCTATGTGTTTTGAGTACACTAACCAGCAAGGTACAATTTAGCAATCTACTGGGGAGGAGGTTGATAAGCATCAAGGACTACTTTGCCACTTGGTCCCAATAGTTGATTGGGGTGTTCGACTGAGCCAGGAAACACCGTATCTTGGTCGGGATTAATTGATTGAATTTTTTGGAAATACTGATAGTTTGAGGAGAGTTTGCTGGACCTTGTTTGACAGACACACCCTTGGCCAGGAGGAACGGGAAAAAATGATTGGAGCCAAATTCACATCTCCTGTCGGAGTGAAACACAACTTGGTACCTTTTCAGCTTGTTGTGAATTTCAAGGAAGTACAAAGAGGTATACCATTATGAATTTCTTTTTAGCTGTAGCAGATATATACGGTTGTATCTGCTGAAATCATCAATGAGAACTAGTATGTACCAGTAGCCGTGTTTGGAGGGAGGTTTGATCTGAAGGACATTGGCACATATGGTGTGAAAGGGAGATGGAGCTTTGGGAAGGTGGTTTGAGTGGGGGGACCAAATCAGCTTGCATGTAAGGCATATCTGGCAGTTCCTTTCCAGTTGGTTGGGTTGGTGTGGGGTTAGACCATTTTTGGCAAGGAACTTCTTTAGGTAGGCATTGGAGGGTTGGCCAAGGGTGATGTTCCAGTTGATGACTTTGGGGTTATCAGCGAAGGAGTTGAGGGAGACATTTTAGTTGGCAATATAAACGTTTCCTACCCAGGGAAACTGAAATACAATGGTATTGGCCAGCTTGATTAGAACTGCTTGGTGAAAATGAAGTACTTTGATCCCGTGATCTTCAAGCTTTGAGGCTGATATCAGATTGCCTGGGCCAGACAGGGCATAGTAAAACAGATATATTGAGGTAGGAACTATCATCAAGCGTCCAACATGGGTGATCCTGACCAAGCCTCCATAGGTGTTCATGGCCTTGGAGTATGGTTTGATATCAGAGAGCAGGTTCTTGTTGCAAAATGTTGACCTGGTGGCACCTGAGTCATAGATGAGTTCCTTGCTTGATTGTTCTTGGTTAGAGGTCAAGTAGGCCGCATCAGAGCCAGTGAAGAAACTGTACTCTTTGGGGTTGTCATCAAGTTCAACCTGATTTTCAGTGGGGAGCAATTCTTTTGGTGAGTCTTCTTTTCCATTGTCCTCCACAGAGTTGCTTGAGGAGGACATTTTGAGTTGTTTGAGCTAGGAAAGTAGGGAGTTGACTTGGTTTTCCATCTGGTTCAGCTGGGCTGATCATGAAGGGTTGAGGTTGCAGTTATGAGGGATCCTGGTAGGGATGCTTGGTTTAGGACCATCCCGGTTACAATGATTGGCACAGTGGTTGTGGCCTGGGGTGTTGATGGGACAATGGTTGGTGATTTGGTTGGGTTTTGGATTCTTTGGATTAGTGAGGTATACTCTGTCAGGGCTTTCACTTTCTCTTTGTGTGTTTTCAGCCATTATACAATCATATACTTTATCAAACCGCAGGGGTTTAATGTTGTGGTTCAATTGGATGAGGGAATTGTGTGAGTCATGCATCCTGAAACTTTTAAGGTATTGGATTGCAGCAAGTCTGGAGGAGATGCATATAAAATTGTTGTCATTGGTCTCACCTTGAGCCTCCAGGGTTTCTTTGAGGGTGAGGTATTTTTCACAAAAGTTTACCAAATTCTCTCTAATGGAGCAATTTTTTTGTTAGGTGAGATATATGAGATTGAGTTGCCAAGTATGATCAGTGAGTCTTCACCGCAGGCTTTGGGTAAAGCTTCAAACCCTTGAGGGAAGTCTTTTTGGTGAGGTGTGACATAACTTTTGAGTTCTTGGTCAACAGAGTTGAACAGGAGATTGATAGCTATAGCTGTTTTCTTCCAAAATTGCTTGGTGTTACTGTTCTCCATTACCCATTTTGGTTCATGGTGTTCTTCATGTGCTTTACTGGTGAGTGTTTTCTAATTGAACCTTCCATTCATACCAGTTGTGTTGAGTCAGGAGAGGTAGCCTGGATTTAGATGAATAGTTGTCCTCAGAGTTGCTGGACTCAGGGATGACAATGTCTCTTCTGAGTTTTTTTCCCACAATGATTGAATAGGCCTGTAGATTCTGTTCTGCTATTTGCCAAAATTGCCACTTGCTACCATAAAGGAATTTGTGGAGAAATTTTTATTGAAGCAAACGTGTTAAACGCAGTAACAAGTAATTGAACTGAAAACAAGAAAAAGTTGTGTGTACTTTGTTAGAATGAAGTGAAAAAGATATATATATATATAAACAAACAAGAAGCAATGGACAATGGGTTTACAGTGCTGCCTTACAATACTTGATATGGTTTGAAAAGTCTCAGGTCAGGTAGTAGGGTTGAAAACAGTGGCTAAGAGATATGACCAAAATGATAACATTTAGAGAGGAGAAAAGATAGATGATAGAAACTAGAGACATTGAGTTAGATTAATTGGAGTACCCAAGCGGATGTATCTACCTCCTATTAGCTTGTTTGTAGCTCCTCCTGAGTGCTGAGATGGTCAATAAATTTCTTGAGTCGGAAGGCAATGATGATACTTGGAGGCGAGGTGGACTTGAGTAGGCGGATGGTTTGGTACTAGAGGTTGGGGAAGAGAGGACAAAAGGAATAAAGAGAAAGATGGAAACTGAGACTAATGGGAGTCACTTGATTGTCTGGTGAGTAGAGGGACAAGACAAGGCAACTATTTATGGAGGAGGTAATTGATTAGTCAGTTGGAGATAGGAGGCTTGGATGGAGGGAATTGACCATGGGCAGAGGGGCTTGGCAGGCAGAGGGTGACAGGCTCAGTGTGGCAGACATGTTAAAGGTGGATGGAATGCTTCAAGTCAATCTCCAACACATCATGCCTGGCACCGGGGGCAAAGACCAAGTAAAATGGGGCAATGGCTCACATTACTGTGTCATTGCCCACATTGGACCTCCTTCTATTCCAACCTCCTTTCCCCTTTTGCCATACTTGAATTATTGGGAGCAAGTTTATCTCCTTCTCAAGTTTTTTTGAGGTACTTGCTCATCAGACAGTCCAATCACATTTTCCCTTGAGGTATCAAATTTATCTTATTGAGATCCTTCATGCCCACTGATATTTCATTCAAAAATAGTGGCCATCCGCTTGTTCCATGGAATGGACCAGCACATTTTGAGATTTGAATCAAGCAAATACTGGGGCTGGTTCTTATATGACACTAGGGTATTGTTAAATTTTAGCAGTAGTTTCAGATCATCTCAAATGAATTATTAATCCTTTCTCAATTTAAACCATTCTGCAATAATTATGTGTTGAAATTGAAGACCTCCCTTCTTTAAACCCAACACTTGTACCAATCAGACAACTAAAATACCTGAAGGGGACTTCTAAGTGTGGAGTAACCTAACCATACATATCCAAACAATAATTATTGCTTAGTGAGGTTTCAAAGATCCTGTACTGAAAGCTCCTTTGTACTCAGGCGTCTTTCCTCTCCTCACCAGTTGTTTCCTCTTCATTTTTCTGTGTATCTTTTTCAGGTACTTTCCACCATCTCTCTCTCCTCTCCTTTGGTCCCCCTTTTTGTGCCCCACTTGCCCCTCACTTGCTGGTCCCATTCTTCAGGTCTGCCTTCATTCCCATCTTTTCTTCTTTTCTTCTTTCATTCTTTTGTCTCTCCACTCGCGCCTGCATTCTTTCATTATGCTTGCCTCCTGAAATAAATTCCTCACCTTTTTTTTCCTCTTTCACTTGTCTGTGTACCTTGTTCAGATACTTTCCACCATCTCTCTCTTGTGCCCTTTGGTCCCATTATTTGTGCCCCACGTTCCCCTCACTCGCTGGTCCCGTTCTTCAGGTACTGTCCACCATCTCTCTCTTGTCTCATTTTGTCCCATTATTTGTGCCCCACCCACCCCTCACTTGCTGGTCCCATTCTTCAGGTTTTGAGCCCAGGTAAATACCAGCCATCCAGCCAATAGGACAAGGAGCATAGAACAGATATCAGGACTACTACCCATGTGGCACATCCTTCTTCTCCTCCATTCTCACACTCTTCATTGACAGAATCTCCTCCTCCCACTTCCTTGAGTGGTTTTCCCTTGTCTCCCAACTATTCCACCGCTTCCTCTGGCAAAGCCATTCAAAATCTCCTTCTAGGATCCTGTCAGAATTCATATGAAAACAAATGAAAATTTTTGGATTTGAATCCACAACCTCAGACTCTTTATATGAGTGATGCTCTTACCAATTGAGCTAAGTGCGCTGTTGGGTAAGGAGCAGTCAATTCATAGCTATTTGGCTTATCACCCCCAAAGAGGTGTACTTATCCCAGAATTCTATGATGTGGGTGTCACATACCAGTCAATGAACTGCTCATGGCAATTATATCATCCAACACCCCTCTGTGCCTTGAGAAGGGAATTAACTATTTGATTTCATAAATAAAGAAGGATCATTATTTTTGACATCTGTTATGCTGCAGTATTTGTGACTGTATAATGTTGAATATAGTCGGCTCTCTTCCCGGATCATACAACCCGGTAGGCCCAACCCTCTAAGACTAACAACACGGGGAACTGGCCAACTCTTTAAGCTAATCCTTCCTCTACTCAACAAGGAAATTCAATCCAAAACTTTACCTGCATCCGCTCATCCCCATCATCACCTTCAATCGCTCATTCCCATCCTTATCATTCATCACCATCAACTACATCAAGACCACAAAATTTGAACAGATAACCAATCCTCAGCACCTGATGGCCTACCTGGACTGACTCCCAAGATGGTAAATATCCAACTCAGACCACTCAGTCCCAGTTAGCTGATTGAAACTCCTGAACAATTACGCGACCAAGAAAGACCTTCAACGCATGGCCCAGGGGTCTTTCCCATAGACTGTAGCTCAATCCTATCCTCTCATGATGCTCAACAGAAACTCCTAAAGAGTTGAAAGCTTTGAATTACCTGAACCAACAGATCTGAAGAGAAAAGATTTCAACAAAATTATAAGAGTAGAGTGATGAAAGGAAAGAAAGAATAAGGAATAGGTTTCAAACTCTGAGGGACAATGGATGAGAATAGTTTAGATGAGAAAAGACAGGAGATGACAGCAGACAAGGAAATTCTAAGAGCATGGAGACACATGAGAAATTGGTTTTGAAAGGTTGGAGGTGGAGGCAATCTCACAGATTAACAAATGGAGAAGTAAATCACAGGTTGATTGTTGGTTGACTTGGTTGTTTGTTGGTTGATTTAGTAGGGTGAATGTTGACAAGATGACAATGAAGTTTAGGAAAGCGCAGCAGGTTGAGAAGAGAGGAGCAATAAGAGGCGAGCGTGAATGATGAGCAGAGTTAAGAGGAATGAAGCGGAGTTGATGATGAAGCCAATGGAGTTGACAATGGAGCGGATGATGGAGTTTAAGAATGAACAGAATGAGCAAAGTAAATCATGAAATGGGGATGGAGGAATCAAATTGGAAGGAGCAGAATTAGTCAAAGAGTGAGTATGTGGAGATGGAGGAATTGTGATAGGAGCTGTGACAGATGTGTGATACTGGCCAATCGTGCGGATGACAAGGTAATCAAGGGATTTCCTTCCAACACGCCTCCGTGTTCAGGTGAGAGATTGCGTGATGGACAATTTTAGTTTGGTTATGAAGGGTTTTATGTCTGGCTTTGTTAGGGAATGAGCCAGCATAGCTTTGGAGTTCATGAGGTACCTGACAAGTATTTTTGAGAACTTTTGCTCTTGGAGCCATTTGAGATGGATGTCAACATGCTTAAGTGCGCTGTGGTGAGATTCTAAGTTGACAAGGTTGTTCAAGGATTTTTTTCAATGGGAGAGCAGTTTGTAAGGGAGATTGAGGGTTTTAGGTCTTTTAGAAGATTGAGGATCAAACTCTTTTCTTGCGTTGCCAGAACTAGGGTCTTAAGTTGGCCTTCAGTTGACAAAAGTGAGACTCCTGGTTGGAGTTTTCTGTGCCTAAAAAAAGCGCAGCCATGAAGCAGGCAGATTTACCCGCTGTGGCTCCTCCTTGAGATTGTGTTGTTTCCCCTGTCGCAATTTCTCCAGGCTTCAAGGTCAGAGTTTAAGGAATTTCTTTTGAGATGGAGACCTAGTTTGCAAGTTGTCTTGGCATATTTCCAGGTGTGTTTTGCTTCTGTCCAGTGAGTGAGCCAGGCTTGGCGTTATATCAAGACAGAGAGGAAACAGCGTACAATAGGTCTGGTTGGGTTCTAATTGAGATGAAGTTGATAAAGCCAGAAGATGATTGGCAATTTATGTTGAGGTCAGAGAAGTTGGAGGCGTCTTTTTCGGAAGCAGGCTTTAGTATGATGTTAGGTGTAAGAGGAGTGTTTATGGGTTTTCATTCAGTGAGTACTAGTTCTGAAAAGGCGGTGTCTATGTGAGAAGGTTGATTGAGGCAGGGTCCAGACGGTGAATATACTCTTTAATTTCCCAGGATTGTAGATGGGGGTCCTTCATGTGAGATTGAGAAGCGGGATTTGATTTCTTGGAAAAAGTTGACTGAATTGCCAATGACCACAAGGTTGTCAACATAGCAAAATATAAAGATTTTGGAAGTTGGATTGATAAAAAGACATGGATTGGATGAGGAGGCACTGAATCGTTGACTGAGAATCCATTGCTTGAGGGTATCAAACCAGGTTTTTGCGGCTTGTTTCAGTCCGTATAAAACTCTGTTCAATTTGAGGTAGGGAAACAATGTGTCATAGCCAGGGGGTGATTTGATGTAGATATCTTTGTCCAGTTAGGCGTGTAGAAAGGCGGACTTTATTTCTATTTGAGTGATGGGGAGATTGTGATGATAAGCGTATACTAAGAGCCTTTGAAGAGTGGTTATTTGACTGGTTGGGGCATAGTTATCACCATAGTCAAGGAATTCTTGTTGCCAGAATCCTTGCACGCAAAGTCTTGCCTTAAAGATGAGGCCGTCTCCGTCCAGTTCAGTTTTCATGCAAAAGACCCAGAAAGTTGACAGAGCTCTCTTTCCTTCAGGAAGACAGTGGCATCCGGTCCACACCTTCATTAATTTGATGCTGTCAAGTTCCTTTTTTATTCCTGTTGTCCAATTTTTTCAGTTGGGTGATTGTTTCATCTCTTCATAATTTTGAGGTACTGCTCTGGATATGAAACCGCATTGTTGTGGTTGTTGGATAGTTGATCAATCTTGAAAGTTTTGGTTCAACAGAGCCAGTTGGTTTTCAACGTCTTTATTGTCCAACTCAGAGGATGATTGTCCCAATTCTGATGAGTTATCTGAGGGTTTGGGATTGGAGTTTTCATTTGGATGCTGTTGAGATTCAGGAATTGGGGAGGTGATAATTTGCATTGGTTCCACAGGAACAATTTTGTGCTTGATAGATGAGAGGGTATCAAGTAGGTTGGAATCTGAGTCAAGGAGGGATTTAAAAGGAGATTCAGATGGGGAAGAGAAGTCAGTTAATTTTACTCCTTCAAAAACTTTGACATTCTTAGAGTGTATGGTTTTGCTGAGTTCAGGGACATACATTCAGTAGGAATTGAGAGGCAGATTGTGGCCTACAAGTATAACTTCCCATCTCTTCTTTTTGAACTTCCCAAGGCTATGACGCAGGTTAAGGACAATTTTTTTTTGAGCCAAGGGTTTGAATTAGGCTGAGATTGGGATTTACTCCATGCCACATTTCTGATGGGCTCAAATTTGACTTCTTGGAGGGGACAAGATTGAGAGTTTTGGTGCATCCAACTAGGAATTCATCCCACAGATAGCTTGGAATAGAAATGTCTATGAGAGTTGTTCTAGTTGCTTCAACCAAGGTCCAATTACCTTGTTTGGATATTGGATTATGCTGAGGGGTATAAGGTTTGGATGTGGTGTGTGCAATGCCTAGATCTGCAAGGAACGTGGATATTCTCAAATTGAGGAATTCTCTGCCATTTTCCAAGTGGAATTGCTTAAGTTGATAGCCAAATTTGTTGGATTTGAGCTTGATGAAATTTATCACTTCATCTGTGAAGTCAGATTTATGCTTGATTGGGAGGCAGGTTTTGAAGCAAGAGTATTCATCGGTGAGAAGGAGGAAGTAGTGGTTACCAAATTTTGAGATGGGATTGATTGGGCCGCAAACATCAGCATGGATGCAAGTAAATGGTTTGGAATGGGAAGTAATATGATTGCTGAAGGACAAGCAGTGGATCTTTCCAAGAGCGCACAACTGACGAAGTGAACCTTTGCACTTGATTTGAGTGAATTATTTTGACAAAAGTTTAGTTTGGTCAGAGTTGATGTGTCCAAATTGTTTATGGATAGTTGAGAGACTGATAAAGGTGTGTGCCAGCTTGGATTGCAGGAGAGCAATGTCAGCTTGCTACTATATACAGAGCAAAACTTTCAAATAGTAACACAAAACATGAAAAATAAGAATAACTCAATTAACAAAGCAAAGATTGATAAATCCATAAATATTATTACATGAATGGATTTGTCACCCAAAATTAGTTAGGGTCACTCACTGACCCCACCCTTGAATTCCAAGTCCTTATATTTTTAAAATAATTAAAAGGAAAAGTACTAAAATTTACGACACCTGTATGGCACCTTTTGGCCATTCTAACATTTCAAACGTATTTTCACGTATAGGGTTTACACCTAAAATTCACTCAGAATTGAGGTGTTGTGTATATTTTAGGAGTTACATGCGGAAATGTGTTATGTCACAATTCCCGTGCGCAGCCCTGCATCATTACATAACCCTATGTACTAGTAGCAGCAGGATCCTGCGTACTAGAGAACCGCGCGCAGCTGATTCTGCCAGGCACGCAGCGGATCCTCCCCCACGCACATCTGTACTACTGATCCCCGCGCCTGGGTCAGTCGTGACTAAATCTGACAACCAGGTACCGCTCAGAAGAGCTAAAACCTAGTTAGGGTTTCCTACTATATGTAACAAACAGAAATATGCATTACTAATGATCTAAAAAGATCAAAACTTAAATAAAATTAATGAAAATTAACTTTTAAACATTTTTTAATAATAAATCAAAGATCAAGGACTACCATGTAAACCACTGATCATGATCTTTGAAGACCACAAAACACTACAAGTAGTGTTCATAAAAATTATTAAAAATTATCTGAATGATCAGCAGATGATGGAAAATCAGTAAACATTCACATCTGCACGCTTTGAAGCAATATCAATAGTACCAATGAAGGATGACTACAGAACAATCAAATTTACGCCATAACAGATTAACAGATCCCGTGGCTAAAATAGTACAGAAATCCAGAAGATCTAAGGACAGCTGATTGACAGCACCAAGTGGACGTGCTAACCTTGCCCTGACTGGCTTTCCAGACTCAGCCCACGAGCAGGACCCTCTCTACATGCCCTGAGAAGACCAAAATCACCCCAAAAAGGTATTTATACAGACCTCTTTGGATCTAATCAGTTAATCAGTTTATCATGAATTATTTATTATCAATCAGACACTGTGTCATTGTTAATCAAGTCGTTATATGAAGATAAGCAAGTGATTTATGACTTGGTCTGCAGTAGTATTATTTTACCTTTATAACCAATCAACCATTGAAGTTTATTCAAGCAATCTACCCCATCTGCTCTGAAACCCTTCCAATTATTCCATTATTTTAGTGGTAAAGTGCTCAGAGTGAGTGTTACCCTTCCTTTCTACGCCGCTTGTGCTATTAAGCCCGGCCATCAGTGGAATAAGTCCTTTCTGAGGCACCCATATTTATTCCAAGGTTATTAAAAACTGCCTAATGAGGCCCCTTGAAGAGAGGTTGCTAGTCTGTAAAGATCCCCAGTAGTATAATACTGTGGCCCCTCTTTTATATTATATTGAAAAAAATTTAATACCAAACCAATTAAACCTCAAAACTGCTCTTATTTGAGTTTCTAAGCTTTTATTATTGGAATAATAATTATTATTATCATTCCATCATTTTTATCACTCTCTGTAGCTAAAGGACTGCAAGGTTCCTGGTATCAGAGAGCTGAAAAGCAAAGTCTTTGATGACTAGAAGATTGTCCTTGATTTGGCCCAAAAAAACAGTTTTGCCCTCAAAGTTCACGGCAAAGCCATTGTATCCTGATCAATGAAGAGAGAATTTTTGTTCAGTAGTTGTCCTAGCAAGACCAGATTCACTGCTAGTTGGTTAACAAACAGTGATTGGTTGAGCAACGCTGTGCATCTGCCTGATATTATCTTGGCGTTCCAGATCCCTTCCGCGGTCAGTAAGGTACTTTCCTTTCCGGTTTGGATTGCGGTGTCATCCTCCTTAAGGTTTTTGAAGAAATCAAGAGAGTTGAACATTGATTTGGAGGCTCCTGAGTCTAAAATTATTCTGTCTTTTTTCAATTGTCAAGAGTTGGTCATTGCAAAGGTGTAGGAAATATTAGTGGTGGCAGTCTTGGTGTTGAACGAATTGGCGGGGTTATTGTTTTTACTCAAGCCTTGATTTTGTCCTGGTCTCAAGTGTGGATACAACCACCAGCACAAGTTTTTTGGATAATAGGATTGGGGATTGTGCCAGGTGGGTCTGCACTTGATGACTTCTTTCCCATTTGTCTTGCTCATCAAGGCTGATGCATAAGTTCTGGCTGCAATTTCATTTTTTATTTGGTTCATGTGTCAAAGCACCAGGTCACCATTGACCTTGGATTCCCCTAGTGAATGTGTGATGGTGGTTATGAGATGTTTGAGTTGAGGAGAAAATTTATAGAGGATTAGGTATACTACAATGTTTTCATCCACCTGAGTTCCTATCTTGGAGATCTGGATCAGGCAGGCCTTCACTTTGGTGATGAATTTGTTGACAAACTTGGGGTCAAATTGGAGATTCAAGAAGTTGAAGAAGACACAACAATTGGCTGTGTGGGAGGAGGCATAGAATTTGTTGAAGGAATTCCACAGTTCAATGCCATTGGTCAGATGGTGGTCTTTCACAAAGTTGATGTAAGTCCTGTTGTCCAATTTGGAAAGAATGTATCTGACAAGTTCAATATTCACTTCAACTGAGCAATTCTTGGGTTCCAAACTGTGGATGCATTTAGCTATTCCTTTGAGTGCAAAAATTTTCAAGAGCTTGGAGTGCCAGGGAAAAAATTTATATTCAGTTAGAGTTGGTATGGAGTTGTTGAGGATCTTGATTAATGACGGATTTAAATCTTCTGGTCCAGGTGACGGGTCCATTGGTAATTCAATTTTTCGGTGCAAGCGCTCCTTTGGCTTTTAACTTTAGAGAGTTGAAAGCTTTTCATTAACTGAAACAACAGATTTGAAGAGAAAAGATTTCAAAAAAATTATAAGAGTAGAGTGATGAAACAAAAGAAAGAATAAGTAATAGGTTTCTCACTCTGAGGGACAACGGATGAGAATAGTTTGGATGACAAAATACAGGAGATGACAGCAGACAAGGACAGTCTAAGAGCATGGAGACAAGCAATTGTTTTTGAATGGTTAGAGGTGGACGCAATCTCACAGATGAACAAATGGGGAAGGAAATCACAGGTGGATTGTTGGTCAACTTGGTTGATTGTTGGTCAATTTAGTAGCGTAAATATTGACAAGATGACAATGAAGCTTAGGAATGTGGGGCAGGTTGAGAAGAGAGGAGCAAGATGAGCGGAGCATGAATGATGAGCGGAGGTAAGAGGAATGAAGCAGATTTGATGATGAAGCGGATGGAGTTGATGATGGAGCGGATGATGGAGTGGAAGAATTAACGGAATGAGCGGAGTAAATAATGAAATGGGGAAGGAGGAATGGAATTGGAGGGAGCGGAATGAGTCAAAGAGTGAGTATGTGGAGATAGAGCAATTATGATAGGAGATGTGACAGATGTGTGATACTGGGAAGTTGCATGGATAACAAGGTAATTGAGGGATTTCCTTCCAACAACTCCCCTACCTAAATGTGCTGACAACCTAAGTGCTCAAGATCTTCTTATACTTAACTTTTTGTCTATTGATTCAACACCAGGACCAGGGGAAGACAGCACAATGAGAGCAATGACAATCCAAACCCTCATCAAATCAACTCCTTTGCTGAACAAAGACCACTATTTGATTTGGAAAATTAAGATGGAGAGTCTTTTTGACTTGAGGGGGATCTTAGGAATCATGAACAATTAGGATGAATCCATTGTAGAGACTCCTGTGGGATTATATAAAGAAAAGTAGAAAATAGCTTGCTGGCAGTCCTTGAAGGGGAATTTAGTATTACTTATACTCCTTTGGAGTATTAGTATATACTAAGAGTGGTTTTGAATTGCCTGCACTTCTAGTACTATAGGAAGTCTGCACAATAATTTATTTAAATGAATGGCTGGTTTCTTTGAGACTTAATATAGGTCTCAGATCAGACCTAGATTAATTATTAACTGTGATATTGGTAGGATTAGTTGAAGAATAGAACAGATGCATTGTACTATTGGTTAATTTATTGATCAGATATGTTTGATCTTAACCAATACCCCAATATTAAAGGGTTCAAGGTTTTATCAAAGGGCTGGTTCAGGAGAGGACCCAAGGATGGGTTTACCCACAGGGGGCTGGGCAGAGGAAAGGTTGGTAGTTTCCTTTTTTTGTGCTCTCTTTCTTTGTAAGGGTTTTTCATTAACTAATGGGTGGGGTTTCTTTAATATGGTGCTGAATATTTAGGTCACAGAAGAACCCTTATCCAAGGACCTGGTGGGTGGTTTAATTGGTTAAAGATGGGTAATAACTTGGTTTCTGATTTCTTTTTTTCCTTTTATAACTGATTCACTACTAATATTTTATCTGGGTAGGTACCACAGATAGATGGGTTGATGGGGTGAGTAGGTATGGGTGATAACTAGGCCAGATGGCATGAGATGGGATGAGTGATTTGTGGGGGATGGTGATACAACTTGGATAGGGCAGAGAGGCCCTCCTTAAATAGACAAATCCTGCCCCAGGGGTGCTCAAGGCTGCCCCTGAGGGTTCTCCCTGTTCTGGTAAGGAACAGTGAAATACAGTTACATGAGGCATTTCTGCTGGTTGGAAAAATCTTGTACATTTACATGAGGCTTTTCTGCTGGTTGGAAAAATCTTGTACAGTTACATGAGGCATTTCTGCTGGTTGGGAAAAGCTTGTACAGGGGTTTCATGCATGCACAGCCTTGCATTGATTGCTGTGTAGTTCAGATAAGATATTTTGCTGTGCTGTACTGGTAGTTTATTCAATGCTACTTGATTCTACTTACATGTGTTTCTGTGCATTACTGGTGGTTTGTTTGGAGCTGCATGATCTTGAATGCCTGCATATATTGCTGTGTGGTGCTGAGGTTGTTTGGTACTGCATGGTTCTGGTAGTTTGTTTGGTATCACTTCCTCCTGAATATATTTCTCCTATATACTTCTGCACAGCCTTCTGTATGTATGCTTGCTTATTTTTTTGGTCCTGGTTGAGACTGGTTTCACTTTATCCTGCCTGTACTGTTCCTGTATGCTTCTGCACAGCTTTGTGTATGTATATTTGCTTGTTTGGTTGGTTCTGGACTGGTTGCACTGCCTCCTGGATCTGTATACTGTATTCTGGATGAGGTGACTGGATCTGGCATGCTGCACTGCCTCCTGTGTCTGTATGCTGTATTCTGGATGGGGTGACTGGATCTGGCATGCTGGATGAGGTGACTGGATCTGGCATGCTGCACTACCTCCTGTGTCTGTATGCTGTATTCTGAGTGAGGTTACAGGGTTGGTGTATGGTTCTGGTGTTGAGGGTAGGCTGTTAATAGTATGTACTTGAGGTTTTGAAAGGTATGTCTTTATGCCTTCCACAGAGCTGTGACACCTGGTTGGGTATGAGTTTGCCACAGTTGAAGTGACCTTGGGCTGTATCTTCTAATCCATGAGAGATAGAGGGGTACTTTGGCTTAGTGACTATAGGTTATTTGTGATTTAGAATCCATTTCCCAGGTTGCTTTGAGGGTTGGAGCTGTTGTTACACTAGAAAAGTGAGTCTGATGGCTATAGGACAGCTTTGGTCTACCACACCGTGCAACTTGAATACAAGATCAACAGAGACATAGCTCTGTTTATCCTGGCCAAACCTGAACCTGCCACCCACACCAACATCATTAAGCCCAGAAATGCACATAATGCCAAAAGCATATGGCTTTCCACAAAAAACTACTTTACCTCTTCACAGTCAGCAAATTGAGCACAAACCTTCAACACATTTCTCTATCTCCCATTCAGAAAAGATGGAATCAATAAGTTTGTGACCAACATCTGGAATCACATTAACAAACTCACCAAAGTAGGTATCAAGCTGCCCTCAGAAATCCTTGCATACCTAATTTTCTTCAAATTTCCTTCCAATCTCAAAGCTATGGCAACCCAAATCATGCACAGAGACAGAGAAATAACTGTATACAAATTCCTGGATCATCTCACCCAACACAATAATGAAATCAGTGCAAAAGGCAGAGAACAAACAAAATCAAGAGTTGATATGAATCCTTACAGCAATTACCCCAGATGTGAAAATGGAACTCACAATCCATTGGTCCAAAATCACACCAAAGACAAGTGCTGGATTGAGTTCCCAGAGCTACAAAAAAAGTGTTTTTGACCTAGAAGAGGGGAAAAGTAAAAGATGGAAGAAGTGGTCATTTTTCTTTCCCACTCTTTTGCTTCCGTGGCCACCATTGCTCCACACTCCTTTGTCCTTGACTCAGGACGTTCAATCCAAATGATCAAGGACAGGAGTCTTTTCATAAATCTGACCTCTGAAGACAGGTCCCAACAGATCAAAACCGGAAAACCCGGTGCCTCCCTCTCCATCATGGGTCATGTGAATGCTTGAATCCGGTGGAACAATTCACAGATAACCATCTCCAACCCTGCATGGACACCAGAATCTTTGGTCAACTTACTGCTGATGGGGGCCTTTCTGGCGCAAGGAGCAAGGTTGGACTCAAATCAACTGGTCTTCCTGCCCACGTTTGAATTGAAGAAAGTCTTGACAACCATTCTGTCCAGAACAGTCATAAACAGCCCACTGTTGGTTGAAACAAGTCTCTCAAGCTATGTTGCAATAACAAACATGGATCAGTTTCAAGATCTTCATCTTAAGTTAGGACATGCTGGGGTGGCTCAAATTGAAAAATATCTTAAAAATGTTAGAATTATGGCCAGCAATTAGCTTAGTAAAATGAGCAGTATTTAAAGCAAAAGAAATGCTGGACCCTGGGTGTCAATATTGGCTAATGGGGCTCTCACAATGGGGCAATATGTTGGATGAATTTGATTGGAATGATGAATGAATGCATGGAATACAGCAGGGAGAAGAGCCCCTTAAGTACAAAAGATGGCCTCTTGTGATCCCATGATACAACAAGCCAAAAGGCCAATTTTCCGCCCCAAAAGAGCTCTACAGGCTCTACTAGCCTTTTTACCTGGTTGGGACTAAATCAGCCCGCATGGCGTCAGTTCCTGAACCCTTACGACCGGCCTATTCTGGTCCATTCCAGTGTTTCCACCGTTACAGGGCTGAACAAGCCCCTTGCTGTTCAATCCCCTTGGCTGGTTTTCCGTTACAACCAGCCATGATGACCTAATTAAGTTGTTTATGGGCTGGTTGCCTCATGCAGCCAGCCCCTTGCCCCTCAAATGGGCCAGGTGGGACCCAGGGCACACCTGGGTCTGGTCTCAGACTCCCATGGGGGGGTGTGACCAGCGGACATGCTGTCCCCCACTCTTTCTCTCAAATCCCTGGTGGGGGAGGTCAAATCCCCTCACCAGGGGCCCTGGGGGTCAATATCCCCAGGGTGTCGTCAAGAAAGTTGGCCTGGGAGGTGATCAGGTCCCCCCAGGCCCATTTCTCCTCCCCCTTGGTAAAGGAGCGGGGAGAGCGCCCCTCCTTGGTCACTTCACACGCTTGATGGTGGAGGGGTGATGAATTCCCCCCCACCTGCCAGTTTCTACTCTTGTGTCTGGCGCCGCCACCTCCTTGGGCAAGGGGTTGGTCAGGTACGCACTGTTGCAGCCGGTCCCTGGCTGTTTAAACCCAGCCAGCTTGCCCCCATCCCCCTTGCAACGGCAAGGGAGGGGAGGGGGAGCAAGCCAGGGCCGCAAGCCCTGGCTCCGCGCCGCTGGTTGCCGGGCGCTACCAGCCGGGCCCGCGCGGCATCCCACCGCGCGGGATCCCTCGGCCGCGCAACAGCCCCACGCGGGCCATTGGGCCCCACGTGGGCCGTACCAAGGAATACAGGCGGCCCCAAGCGAGCTGCAACACGGGCGGCGGCTCCTAGCGGGCTGCAAAAGGGGCAGCGGCCCCAATGTACCGCCCCAAGCCTGAGTTGTGAGAATTACATACTTTGGAGGGCCAGCCCGTCTGGCCAAGTATTTCCATAATAAAGCTTGGGCCCTATTATTCCCAAATAAGCCCATCTGGCTTGGGTGTCCTATCCACCCTGGCAGGCCCGTGAGAGCTCGTGTCCCAAAAGACCATAAAAACATGTTTTGGAGGCCAAATGCCCAAAACCAATAACACCCACATAGGCCCACGTGGCCAATGTGATTTCCAATGGGCCATGGAGGCCCATTTTTGCATCCCATTTGGATTACACACTCCTATTCACATTACCTGAGTGCATCTGCATTTTAACAAAAAAACCTATCATTGCTAAAGTCAAAGACAATTTCCATTGCCCGGGTTGCAACAAAAGCAAAATCATTGAGCCACATTCAACAATACCTCAACTGAAGCATCAAATATTTTCAAACAAATTCATGTTGAACTGATGGGAACTATCAACCCAACATCAAAAGGCGGTTATCAATTCATCCTGACTCTGGTGGATAACTACAGCAGTTACTCAGCCTGCTTTCCTCTCAGAATCAAAAGCAAAGCAGGTGCAACAATCAGGTTTGTATTGGACAATGAGTACAATTTTCTTGGCCAATATCCGGTTGAATTCTGCTGTGACGGTGGAGGGGATTTCATCAATGACTCCCTTACACTTTATCTTCAAGAAAAAGGAATCTGACCGGTTGTATCCAAACCATACCATCCTCAACACAACGTACATGCTAAAAGGGAATATCAAAAAATCACCAAATCAGTCCGTTATACTCACTCGTTCTCTGGAATCTCCAAGAGCTACTGGAATGAAACTATCAGAAGCTGCTCAATAGCTCTCAACCAAATACCTAAAGGCAATGGCCAGTCACCTTGGGAGATCATGCATGGAAAAACTCTCCCCACCAAATACCTTAAGCCTATTGGGTCACAGGTTAAGTATCTGAATCTCAACAACTCCTCACTCAAGAAATTTAATGAAAAAGGGAAAGTGTCACAGCTCATAGGCTTCCAACCAAGGCTTCTCTCCTATTGAATTCTCAAGGAAACCGGGGGAGTTGTAGAGTCAAAAAATTTTAAGTTCGCTCCCATTCTGGAGAACAACAAAGACAGCTGGTTTGAAGAGATATCCAAAGAACTATTTGGCCAAACCAATAATGCACAACCGGAAATATACTCAATAACCCAAGCATCAGCAAATGAAGAATCCGAAGCCCCACTCGCCAGTGTCAAAAAAGAACCCATGGAAGAAGACCAACTGACAAGCCCAACCGACACCAAAGACAAAGGTGAAGATATCTAACAACTACTGGTCCCAAACAGCTGATTACTCAAAGACTGATCAGCTCTTAAGCGACCCAAGATATTTGGATTCATTGCGAGTGCAGTTCCCAAGAATTCAGATGATGCCCTTTGTGGTACAATTTGGAATTAATCCCTCCAGGCAGACTTGGAATGTGCAAAGACTATGGCATATGGGAGGATCACTTTGTTCCTGAACCAAAGAACATTCTGAACACCACCTACGCCTTCAGAATCAAAGAAAAAACTTCCAGGGATCCTCCTGTCTATAAGACAAGAGTTTTCGTCCAAGGTTTCAATCAAAAGTTTGGAATTGACTACTTTGAAACTTATGCTCCAACCGGTAAGCCAGCATCTCCTTGGGCTCTCCTTCTGTAAGCCGTTAAAAACAACCATGAGATGATTCAGTTCAATGTGAAGGGATCATTCTTGCATGCCCCAATCAAAGAAGATATGTTCATCCAACAGCCAGTAGGATCAAATTGAAAATTTCCAATATTGAAGCTCAAGAAGTCGCTATATGGACTCAAGCAAGCTCCCAAAAATTGGTACAAGATGCTCAGCGCCTGGATCATTGAGCAAGGGGTTTCACCATCCAATGCAGATCTGTGCTTGTACATTGGACATGACTGCATCTCCAAATTATTCATCCATGTCAACAACATCCTGCTGGTAGGAAACGTCAACAAATTCAAAGACCAATTCTTGTTGAATTTCCCAAATTCGTCAGCTCACCAACCAAACACACTCCTAGGCATGAAACTTGAACAATCCAAGGACTTCATAAGACTGTTTCTTCCAATTAATATCCAGAGGGGTTGACAGACCTGGGCCTAGAAAATTGCCGCCCATCCAACTTGCCCTGCACTCCCGGACTCCAACTGGTACCCGCCTCAAGTGAGGAAATTGAGGAGTTTGACAAACTTGGGGGGAGCTATTAGTTGCCCATAGGCCTAATCAACTTCATTGCTGGATTAGCTTGACCAGAAATAAGCTTTACAGTCTCTTCTCTGGACCAATTTTCAGAAACCCCGGGTATCTGCCATTGGAACAAGGTTCTCAGGGTGTGGAGGTATTTATCTTGAACAATCAACCAGCCTTTGGTAATATCCAAGAAGAACAACTTTCCCAATTTGGTCTTCTACAGCAATTCCACATGGGCGGATGACCAAACCACAAGACAATCACAAACCGGGGTCATTTGCCTCATCAGGGGATCACCAATATTTTGGACTAGTCGGAGACAACGGAATTTTACTTACTCATCAACAGAGGCTGAGTTAAATGCACTAAACAAAAGCCAATTGGAAGCAAGATGGATGAACCACATCCTCAAGGGGATCTACAACTTTGAGACTTCTACATCAATCCACTTCATCAAAAACAATGGGTTGGACAACAAGATAAAGAATTTTGGCAGCAGCTCAAAGACAAAATTTATCAATTGGAAAACTAAGGGCCTTTGAGAAGACCTTCAAAACAAGAAGATAGACATCAAGCTTGTAAATTCATCACAGATGGTGGCGGACTGCCTGACCAAACCCGCCAACCAACTCTCCCTCAATCGGCTAGTAAATCATGTGAGAAAATAGGTCTTTGTGCTCTGAGTTCAGGAGGGGTGTTGTATATAATTGGCTCTCTGTTGAATATAATTGGCTCTCTTCCCAGATCATACAACCCTGTAGGCCCAACCCGCTAAGACAAACAACCCAGGGAACTGGCCAACTCTTTCAAGCTCATAATTTCTCTACTCAAAAAGGACATTCAATCCAACACTTTACCTGCATTGGCTCATCCCCATCATCACATTCCATTGCTCATTCCCATCCTTCTCACTCATCATCATCAACTACATCAAGACCACAACATTTGAACAGATCACCAATCCTCAGCACCTGAGGGCCTACCTGGACTGACTCCCAAGACTGTAAATATCCAACTCAGCCCACTCAGTCCCAGTAAGCTGATTGAAACTCCTGAACAATTACCAGACCAAGAAAGAACTTCAACGCATGGCCAAGGGGTCTGTCTCATAGACTGCAGCTCCATCCTATCCTCTCATGATTCTCAACAGAAACTCCCCTGCCTCAATGTGCTGACCACCTAAGTTCTCAAGATTATTTTATAATCACCTGTTTGTCTATTGTCCATCTGTTCTAAGTTCTTAGAACTATGTTATATTTCTCACTAGCTTGATTCCTGCACTTGAAATTTAAACAGTGGTCCTGTTTTCCCAACAATTTTACTCTGATATAAATCTTTCTACCATGTCAGAATTCATATGAAAACAAATGAAAACTGTGGGATTCAAACCCACAACCTCAGATTCTTTTTATGAGTGATTCTATTACCAATTGAGCTAAGTGTGCTGTTGAGTAAGGAGCGGTTGATTCATAGATATTTGGCTGATCACCCTGGAAGAGGTGTACTTATCCCAGCATTCTATGATGTGGGTGGCACATATCAGTCAATGAACTTCTCATGGCAATTATGTAATCTAACAGATTGGACTCAAGAATTTTCATTCATTCTCTTCCTGCCACCATGACCGATTTCCATAACTCCCGTGGTTTCCTGTGTGAAAAATTATCCAGACCGGAAACTTTTCTAGCTGGAAAAAAAATTTGTTGAATGCCCTGGGATATAAGGAATTGGACACAGTTGTCCTAGAATGCCCTGAAGAAGCCACCCCCAAGATAATACTGAAGAAGAAGCAAGCCACAAACTTTATTTGAATTCATCTGGATTGACAGAAATTCACTTGTTTTGTCAAGGATTGCACAAAATACAAACCTAAGGATCTATGGGACTCCATCTGTGACCACTATGCCACCATGTCTCTTGAGAATGTGGGAAATCTCATGGATTGGTTATGAAACATTCCATTCTCTTATGGCAACCTGCAAGATTCAATCAACATATTTTGCAAGACCTTTTTATTACTGCAGGAAGTCTCTTTTGACAATCTCAATACCTCCACCTTAGAAAATCTCTGGGAAATCATCATTCTCAAACGACTACACTCTTCTTTTGACGTCATGCTATCCTTGCATTTTGCCCAATACAACTGAAAACAAGCTGAAATTCCCATGGACACATTCCTATTCAATCTCAAGCTTGAAATCCAGAAACAATCCAAATCAATCAAAAAACATCAAGCCTTGGCTTTCAATGTCTCTCGTTACTCCTCTTCCAATCCTCTTCAGAACAAAAATCAAAAAGAAGAAACATTTGAAAAAATGGTGTCCACAACGGTAATACTTTTCATTCCCCTCATCAATGCCAACAAATCCATGCTGAGCTAGCAATAGCCTACCATTGGGCTTCCCTCAGCCAAATCCAGAACAATACCCAACCAGGTAAAGCAAGCCTCCATTTGAAAAACTCCAATACTGAATTATTCATCCTTGACAGGGGGCCCTCCCGTCACTATCTAAAGCATTGGGAATATTTTGTCACTCTCAAACCTTCCAACACAAATCAATTCAAGGCTTATGGCACCCTTCTCAAAATTGTGGGTCATGGCTTCACAAAAATAGTGATTGCACTTGCTATCAAGTGCCATCAAGGAATCTCTGTTTTTGGATCTTTCCACTCCCTAGTTGAAGATATTTTCATGCTCTAATAACTTTTTGGTGCCCAGTGACTGTGAAAAATGCATATTCACTGTGTATTGGAGCTTGGATAGATCCTGAACTGAGCTTGGACAGAGATTGACCTTATTTTGGTCATAAATTGTGCATGGGCTTTGTGATGGCACTTGCTGGCAAGTGAAACTCAGATTTCTGTGGTGTGGTAAAGCCATTATTCATCTTGCCTCAGGTGTCCTCAAAATACCTCATGCGCAACTAGTTCCCAACTTGTCCTATTCCTTACTCTGCATGACCACCTACCTCCAATTGGGAGACTCCATCAGACCAACCAAAAACCGCTTTGAATGCTTCAAAGATGGTCATAATGACTGGGAATTCTTCCAACAACATTCTTGCCCTTGAAATTTCTGAACCAAGAACTTTTTCAGCTCAACTCCTCTTGATCTCCATTTCTCCCTTGGTCAACCAAATGACAATTATGTTTGAAAGCTATTTCCTCATCTCCCGAAATCTCCTATTGACTGCTCCAAATGTGTAACCTCTAAAATGACTAAAACTCCTTTCACCGTTCATTTCCCTACTCCTTTTTCCTGTCTTGAATGCATTCACATGGAACTCTGTGGCCCAACTCCTCCATGCCCAAAGGAGGAAACTGTTATTTTCTGATGATTATGGACGGTTACATAGGATATGCCTTCATTTAAAAAATGAGGAGTAATTCTGATACGTATGACGAATTTCTCTCTTTCCTCAATGAAGCTGAATGATTCTCAGGACAAAAAGTTCATTTGGTAGACTCAGATAACAGTGGGGAATTTGTCAATAATAACTTTGGCTTACTCTTGAAGAATAAAGGCATCCATCATATTACTACTGGTCCCTAAACCCCTCATCAAAACCCTCTCTCCAAAAGAGAGAATCAAACAAACATTGAGAAAAAACAGGCTCTTCTTCTCACCAGTGGGGCTCCATTGACTCTCTGGGGTGATGCTGTTGTAAAGGCTATGTTCCTTGAGAACCAAACTCCTCACTCTTCCTTAGATTTTACAAAACCGTTTGAAAAATGGACAGGGAAACCCCCTTCTCTGAATCACCTAGCTCCCTTTGGAAGTAAGGCTATAGTCTACACTGAGAAGAAATGGAGAAAGTCAAAATTTTATCCCTCTTGAGAAAGAGGAATTCTTATAGGTTTGGAAGCTCACCATTGCTCTTTAAAAATATAGATACCCACGTTGGATAAAATTCTCTTGTCCCAGCATGGCAAACTCTTCCGCAATACCTTCCCTTTTAAAAATCTTCCTCAAAATCTGGAACACCCCATCCTTCTCATTTTCCCAATGGACAAACTTCACTTATCTCCAACTCCTGTTTCTCATGAGACTCCATTCAGTCTGCCTGAAAGTGAACCAGTCATTATCCCATCTGCTTTAAATGATCAATCCACTTCTTCTCACTCTCCCAACTCTAATCCCCTTTCCAATGAAATTCCTCTCCCTAAAACCTTCTCTTCTAAGCATCACTCCTATGTTCGCTGGTATGAAACCACTCCCAAAGAGGTTGGCTCCAATATCTCTGAAGATGAAATACTCCCTACCAGAAGGCAAAACCAAGCAAATGCCATTTTCTCCAAGCCCTCCACCTACCAGGACCCAGGAACTGTGGCGGAAGCAAAACAATCCCCAAACTGGCCATGCTGGAATGCTGCAATTGACGTAGAGAAGTATAATTTTATTTGACATGGAGTATGCAAGGAAGTTCCCAAGGCGGCTCACATTAAAGAACTGGAAACCAATTGGGTCCTCAACACTAAATTTGACTCCAATTTTCTTTTTTTAAAACAGAAAGCCAGACTCTGCGCAAGGGGATTTCCTCAGGTTGAAGGCATTGACTACAAGGAGACCTTTGCACCTACAGGCCAACTACCCTCTCTCCATATCTTACTCAGCCTTGTTGAATCTTTCAACCTTGAACTCCATCAGATGGATGTGAAATGTGACTTTCTAAATGGCAAGCCAGAGAAGGAGATATTCATCAAAATCCCCAAGGAACTGCATATAATCATTCCCCCTGGTCATGTTCTTAGACTTTTCAAATCTCTCTATGGCCTCAAGAAAAGTCTGCAATGTTGATACACTGCTTTAAACACCTTTTTCTCCTCCATAAATTTCAAATCCTCCAAATTCAATCCCTGTCTCTTCATTCACTCAGATCCCACTAAACTCTGCCTTGTTTAGGTTCATGTAGAAAACCTTTTCATTTTTGGAATAAAACTTGATGTGATGGCATTCAAGGAGAAAATGAAGACAAAATTCAAAATGGAGGAATTAGGAGAGTGCAAGTGCGTGCTGGGAATGAGGCTCACCAGAGATTTCAAGAACAACAATATTCAATTACACCAAGACCAGTACATCAAGAACATTCTTTCTGAGTTTGGTATTTCCAACTGTAAACCAGCCTCCACCCCTCTTCCTCAACAACCCTCAAAAACCCCTGTATCAGACAAACCAGTGGATTATTCTTTCAGCTACCATTGAGGGGTTGGACTCCTCAACTGCCTAGTTCAATGCGCCAGACTGGACCTCATGTTATCCTGGAGCTATCTTCCCCAGTTCCTCAATAGTCACAATATCACTCACCAATGTCAGTTCCACCATCTCCTCCGCCACCTCAAGCGCACCAAGTTTTTTTTTTGGGTGGTGACATCTCAAATTCTTTTAAGCTGGAAGCTCAATGCAATGCCAATCATGCATCCGGCTGCAATTTTCAATCTTTCACAGGCAGCTCTGTTTTTCTTAATTGACCAATTATCTGGCACTTCTTGAAACAGTCTTTTGTAGCACTGTGCACCACTGAAGCAGAGCATCAATTCTGCTAAGAATCTGGCCAAGATCTTCCGTGGGCCTCTCAGATCTTTTCCATCTTATCAAATGTCTTTCAGTCTCTGTTCAGTCCTCCTGCCTTATTTTGCAACAACCAGGGAACCATTTCTCTCCTGGAAAACCCGGTCTAACAGAATTTTAAGCGTCATATTGATGTCTGCCTCCAGGGGATCAGAAATCAAATTGCCAACAATGACTTCAACCTACGCTACACACCAACTGCCATAAATCTTGCGGAAGGCATGAACAAAATTATATCCCCACATGAACATGTCAATTTCTTGAAGGAAACTGCAATTTTACCGCTCAAATGAGATTAGCAAGCAAGGGGGGGGGTGTTGGAATCTCAGACCACCCTTGTCAACACCCAACACTTGGGCCAATCAGAAAACTAGCAGACCTGAAGGGGATGTCCAAGTGTGGAGTAACCGAAGCAAATATATCCAAACTCTGTTTATTTCTTGGGTAGGTTTGAAAGGGACTTTAATTAAATCTCCTTTGTAATCAAGGCTCTTTCCTATCCTCACTAGTTGTTTCCTCTTCAATTGTCTGTGTACCTGGTTCAGTTACTTTCCACCATCTGTATCTTGTCTCCTTTGGTCCAACCACTTTCCCCTCACTTGCTGGTCCCATTCTTCAGGTCTGCCTTCATTTCTATCTTTCCTTCTTTCCTTCTTTCCTCCTTTTGTCTCTCCACTTGCGCCTGCATTCTTTAATTATTGTTTCCTCCTGAAACCAAGTCCTCACCAGTTTTTTACTCTTCACTTGTCTGTGTACCTTTTTCAGGTACTTTCCTCCATCTCTATTTTGTCTCATTTGGTCCCATTATTTGTGCCCCGCTTGCCCCTCAATTGCTGGTCCCATTCTTCAGGTACTGTCCACCATCTCTCTCTCTTGTCTCCTTTGGTTCCATTATTTGTGCCCCACTTGCCCCTCACTCTCTGGTCCCATTCTTCATTATGTTTTTATCTTAGCTGGTATTTCCACCAAACAAGACACAGAAATTGTTGCTTCTCCCATTATTCAAACTAGAAAGAAAAAAATTGGTTTGATCTGTGCATTCATATATTAAAAATTAGATCTCCCATAGTGAATTTGGGATTCCTATTCAATAGTTTTTGAAAAATAAGCAATTTACTGAATTTTTACAAAGCTTAAATTTTTTCCATTAAGTTTTCCAAAGTGTAAACAGGATAAACCTATCCATCTCTTGATTCAACTCAATTTAATAAATTTATTTTTTTTTTGCTTCATCTGGGAATGACCCATTTCTTGACAATCTTAAAAATATAAATCAATAGTAATGTAAGCTTGCTACTATTGCAGAGCAAGCTGCAAAAGTAATAAAAATAACATAAAAATAAGAATATTAAAATTAACTTAAGAAGGAGTAGGAAATCCATAAATATGATTGCATAAATGGATCCTTCACCCAAAATAAGTTAGGGTCACTCACTGACCCCACCCTTGAAATTCAACTCCTTACATTTTGAATAATTAAAGAAAGAAAAGACCAAAATACCATGGAACCACTATGGGACTTTTTTGGCCAATTAACTATTTCACATGCATTGTCGCGTATAGGTTTCAAAACTAAAATTCAGTCAGAATTGAGTTGTTTTGTATATTTTAGGAGTTACACACGGAAATGTGTTCTGTCACATTTCCCGCACGCAGCCACGGCAATCAATATACCCGCCTGCTGTGGTAAACCAAACCTGTCCTATAGCCATCAGACTCATTTTTTTCTAATTAATTATTATTCTTATATCAAATTAAAGTCAAGAAAATACTAAATAAATTCCAAAACCCTCATAAACTATACTCTAAACTCAAACCAACCTGAAAACCCAAATCAACCACCAGATAAACCCCTTCAACCATATCAACACCTGTCACAAAAACAAACTAACACCTGGCACAGATTGGATTATGTCACATGGATTATTGAAAAGTCTGAATTGAATATATAATCAAAAGATTATGCTCAAAATAACCACACAACAAAACAACATACCCATTACCAGCAGGACTTAAACCATAACAGTACCAATGTTACACTACAACCAGTATTATGAAAGAAAGTTACACTACTTTTATGGATCTTTCACCACCAGATAAGCACTCAGAAGCTTCCTCTCAAGCACTATGATACTCAGTTTGCCACCATTCCAACCATGAAACACACACACATGCACCAACAGAAGTAGGGGCTCATGCAGCAAAGTATATCTCAATTCTCACCAACCAGCAATAACAACTCAGTACAAATTACTTTTCTGGAACTTTCACCACCAGATAAGCCCTCTGAAGCGTCCTATCAAACACTTTTATACTCCGTTTTCCACCATTCCAACCATACAACACACACATATGCACCAACAGAAGTAGGGGCTCATGCAGCCAAGTATCTCTTAATTCTCACCAACCAGCAATAACAACTCAGTACACATGACTTTTCTGGAACTTTCACCACCAGATAAGCCCTCTGAAGCGTTCTCTCAAGGACTCTGATACTCATTTTGCCACCATTCCAACCATACAGCACACACGCATACACCAACAGAAGTAGGGGCTCAGTCAGCCAAGTATCTCTTACTTCTCACCAACCAGCAATAACAACTCAGTACACATGACTTTTCTGGAACTTTCACCACCAGATACGTCCTCTGAAGTGTCCTCTCAAGCACTCTGATACTCAGTTTGCCACCATTCCAACCATACAACACACACACATGCACCAACAGAAGTAGGGGCTCATGCAGCCAAGTATATCCCAATTCTCACCAACCAGCAATCAAAACTCCATACACATGACTTTTCTGGAACTTTCACCACCAGATAAGAGCTCTGAAGCGTCCTCTCAAGCGCTCTGATACTCAGTCTGCCACCATATCAACCATACAACACCTGCAAGCCACACTCTCAAGTTACCCAAGGGGACATGCGGTAAAACAGCATACCTCATATCTCCACAACTAATTACATTGAAACATCATTCAGCTAGTTCCTGCAAGATTTTATACATGATAAGGGCTCAGAATCTTCCTAAGAAACACCCAGCACATGACTTTCTACCACGAAACCCATTCAGGTCACACCAATCAAGTTACCAAAGAGGGCTTGCAGCTGCGAAGCATGTTTCAAGCTTTTCCCAAACAGCAAAAATTAACTCAAGCTGAATGGCAACTTCTGCATCATTTTTTATACAAGATAAGCACTCAGAAGCTTCCAAATCACACCATTCTTATCTCTTAGCTCATATCTTAGCCTGACTCTCAAAGATTGAACTAAAAAATACAGTTATCTCTCAGCCTGATTTACACATTTTATCACCAGAATGATCTGTCTCATGTAACTGTAACCTCCTGTGCTTCAAAAGTGCGGATAGAGGCTCAGAACCGCCATCAGGGGAGCCCTGAGCATTCCCTGAGGAAGTATTTTTCTATTTAAGGGGCCTCTTTTGCCCTATCCAAGTTATCTAGCATGGCTTCTGCCCAGAGTATGGCTTCTGCCCAGTGTGTGAAATATGGCGTCTGCCTGACCAGTTACTTACCTAGTACCCAGTTATAAGTGAACCAGAATCAAGTGAAAAGGAAATAAAGGATCAAACACGAAATTATCATTGACCATTTGACCCAAATCCTGGTGTTTTTGAAGAAGGGTTCTTGAGAAAAGGCCCGTTGTGCAGCACCTATTTTTAAGAAGGTAAACCCCTTATTTTTGATTAGTAAATTCATAAAATAGGAAGAGCACAACAGAAGAACCAACCAAGCTTTTTTTCTGCCCAGCTCCCTGTGGGCAAGCCCATATTGGGGTCCTCCTACTGGTTAAACACCTTTTATTCAACCCTTAAATCTGTCAATTGGAAATGGGAAAAAAATAGTCAGAAAAAGTCGAAAATTCTTGATTATGAATTGGTGGAAGCTTGCCAGTAATCCAATCAAACCTGGAATAGTCTTGAAATTCCTAAAAATCTCTATTAATAATTAATCTAGGTCTGATAAGAGACCTTTTTAAAGTATCAAAGAAACCAGCCACTAATTAAAAAGGATTATTGTGCAGACTTATTATAATTTGGAAGGGCAGGTTATTCAAAACCACCTTAGCTTACCTTTATCTATTCAAGACTGGTAGTAAACTAAATTCCCCTTCTAGTGACTGCCAGCAAGCTATTTGCTAAATAATCCCATTATCCCTTGGAGTCTCTACACCGCGGCTGAGCAGCAGTACTGCCACCCTGTCAGCGTACCCTGACAAGACGTGTATGCAGTCCTTGGCCTCTGACAAGAATGCAGCTGCGGGACTACAGGATGACAGAGTGACAGGCAGCCTGATAAGCTCAGGTACCACGTAAATATGCTACAACCTATAAGGGGATATTCTAAATATGTAATAAATGTCCCCCTAGATAGTAGATAATCTAAGAATACAAAAAATTATATAAAAATACCTAAATAACCTTTTTCCGTATTTTTTATTAAATATAATTAAAAATACTAAAAATTTCGAAAATAAGAGAACTACTATTTGTAAAAATATATTAAAATACTTTAATATACAATTGTGAGAACTTCAAGGCATCAGTATCTTGGTGAAATTCTAAGGAAACTAATGATATAAAAATATTGAATTCTCATGACTTATATTTTTAAGTAATTATCTTTAGTAAAATCAGCTTAATTCCGAAAAATAAGGATTCAAATCATTATCATGATTTTACTCCAATCAGTTAATACATAATGAGAAACCACTTGAAATCAGATTACCTGTGGGAATTTCTATTAAAAGAATTATTAAAATATTGGGAACATTTACCAAGTATAATTAATTAAATAATAAATAATATAGAAAGATTAGTGTTATTAACACATCCAAAACATCAATTAAAATAAAGATTAATTCCCATACCCTGTGGAATAAGATATTACCTGTGCTACAGCACCTAGAAAACAAGACAGGCTTCCACTGGTTACCCTGCTAGCCTGAGGATCCATCACTTTGAGCCCTTGTACCCCTCAAAAGGAAAATATTGGGACTCAAAGAGCTATAAATAAGGAGCTCTTTTGAGGATATTGATACTCGGAGACCCAATTATATTTATATCCAGACACTCTGCCAATGTAATCAAATACTTATAAGAGATAAGTAAGTGATTTATGGCTTTAGTCTGATTAATAATATCTGTCCCCAACACTTTTTATCAATTTAAATTTCTGAACAACCTTTTAACCCGAGTAACAGGTTTAACTCATCAGTGCATGTCGCAAACAATTACCCAAAGGATTAAATAGTATAAAAGTGAGTTTTATCATCGAATTTCTGTGGTGGAAGCTTGGTTACAAACCCCTGCCACTCCAACGTGTATTTTATATACATATTATCTTTGGGAAATATATATTTTTGGAATATAAATTAAAGGTTCCAAAGTAACCAGGTCTGCTTGTTTTCAAGGTGAATTCCCTGAAGAGAGGTGTTAGAGATTTCGGCTGCTCTATCAATTTATATAATAATCAATTTATTAATGTTTATTTGTAATATTAAACCATAAACCAAACCAATTAACCTTGCAATAGCTATATCCTAACATTTTATGTATTTTTGCTGCATTTATTGAATAATATTTTTATTATTTATTTTATCACCTCTGGTAGCTAAAAGAAAGCAAGATTCTTGGCATCTAGGAGGCTGAAAAGTCCTACAAATCTTCTCCCTTATTTCAAACAATTTACCCAATGCTATGAAAAATGACAATTTCTGACTAAATCTAGGTTTAATTTAATCCAGATATGTTCAAATGGTTTCTACCCGCTTTCTTATCATGATTTGAGCCAGATTTGTTTAAAAAAAGAATTAAAATATATTTTTTTAAAATAAAATTTGTTCAAAATACTTGATCGGGTGATGGGCTGCTGTCAAAATTCTTTGAATTTCTAAAAGAAATGTACCCATATAGGCAACATTTATTAATTAAGTATGAGAAAAGGATCTGAAATCAGATGGGGGAATTTAAGAATTTTATATAGACTTTTATAAAGTAGATCGGTCAATTCTTTTTTTCACAAGAAAGATAGTGGAAACTTGGATTATGAGACATAATAGTTCTACAGCTTGAATATTTCAAGAAATCACATTTTATTAGGAAACATTGACTTGAATGTTTGAAGAAGCAGGATTTAGAGATATTTGGGTTGTTCCTTATTGATTCCATCTTAGAAGGCAAGGTAAATGAGGAATTCATTACATAATAATTGGAAAAAAAACCTATCTTTGGCAGCATATAGAAGTTAGAGTTAAGGCAAAAGGGTTAGTTCCACAAAGATACCCAAAGTTCCTGGTCTCATACACTTTCTATTGGCTGATTTTTGAGAGATACCTTGCCTTTTTTAGTCCCAACCTTGTTGATATCTCATAAATCCTGTTGTTTTATGACCATCTTTTTGCCCCCATTTCTCAATCTGCACCAGTTTTGTTGCTACTTGATCCCAGGCCAACAGATTTTTACTTTGTTGGGATTATCATCATTCCCATACATGTCTTTGTTTCCTTTTTCTTATTTCTTTATTGATATCTATTTTTTGCTCTCTTTCTCTCTCATTCTTATTCTTTTTTTATCTCAACTACTACCATGTGACACACTCCAAACATCCCTATTCAGTCTTTTTGTTCATTATTGTAAGCGCGCGTTTCTCTCATTTCATTATTCAATATAAACTCATGTCTACCTCATGTTACTTAGCTTGTGACACCTCTGTCTTGGTGTCTACCTGAGGACAGAGATTGAGTCTGGTGGAAGGATTTCTTTTCCTCAACCTTCTACCATTCTTCTACTATGACTTTCCTCAGGTAAGATATGTTTCCTTTTCTTTCTTTCATTTATATCTCTGATTGATCCATATTGAAATATTACCCTTCTACCATTCTTCTACTCTGACTTTCCTCAGCTCCAATATACTTCTCTTAAATTAAAAATTAGAGATTGACCTTTCCTTCAATTGCATCCTTCCTTTGATGGAAACAATTTCACACCCCTTTTGTTATCCCAGAAGCTTGCAATATGTCTCTGGATGGGTATGTTTCTAACCTCTTGGATTATATTTGTTTCTTCATTTCACATTCATAAATTTCCACCACAAAATTGGACTTTATCCTGGACTTCTTCCAAGTTTTGATAACAAATAAATTGATTGCAAGGAAGATAAATTTTAAGATCTTCAGGCAACAAAATCTGACTCTGGTTATCTTCAAAAACTGTAACAACAATGTAGCTTTGATTATAGAATACAGCCTAGATGGTTAGTCATCTTTCCATGTATCATTATCATGTTAAAAATATAAGATATCACAGGTTCTAAATAGAATTATATAAACTGAAATCTTTATCCACATTCTAGTCCTTCCTCATTAAATATTTTCTGCTTGTTTGCACTCTGAATTTCAGTCCACTCCATTCCTGCATTGTCCCTTCATACTAGTACCATCCAGACTAATTTTGAGTCCTCTGAAGCATACATTCAAAGGCACCAACATGTTTGCCTTTAAAAGAGCATATCATTGTCTAATTTCCATAAGAAAGCCATTAGAAAACTTACAAAGATTCATTTATCAATACATTAGGAAAGATATCCCAGAATGAATTTCAAAATTTACATTAAATCCAAACCAAAACAAAAAATCTTCATTGTAAGGAATGAACCATGCAATTTTGAAGTTTCTAATTTTTTTGATAAAAAATTGACCATCAAGAGGTATTTTCTGAGAATTATACTTTTGGGGGCCACAATGCATGCCAGATGACATGAATATAGAATTTTTATCTATAATCATGCCAATGATGCCTTTTGGGGTCTTTTTAGAAAATAAAAAAGAAAGAAAGAAATTAAATTACAGAAAACACAACAAATCTTTCAGAAAATGGTTTGGATGAAGCAATTGATAGGGTGTGAACTTGGCTGGTGCCTTTTTTCATGATATTTTTGGTCAATTTCATGAAGGGGGTCGATTAAGAGATTCTGAGGATAAGTCTATCAATTGACCCTTCCTCATTCTTTTTTTGTGAGGGAATGCATTTATGCCATTGCAATAAGGGCTTTCTTACTGTTTTTTTCCTGATAATTATTTTGATGGTTTTATCATTTTTAAGCTACTTTTTCCAACTGGCTCTGCAATTTAAGATTTCTGACAGGAAATGTTAGGGTACCTGCAACCTTTCATTTTACATGCATGGGAAAGAGACCCAGGAGTATTCAGTGGCGGAAGGCTGATTTCTTGAGAGACTCATTTGGACCAAGCTGAAGTGCCAACCCTTGGTATTGCATTTGGACTTTAAATTGATAGCAAATTCTACAAGGAAAATCTGTTCAAGTTATGTACTCAAAAATATTCTGTAAAAAATGTGATTTAATATTTCATTTGTATAAGTTTTCTGAAAAAGACACAGGGGTAATTTAAATTCAAAGAAATTTTTCAAAATTAAATTGATTTCATTGTGATGAATCTCATTGTTTTCTTGTATAATTTAACATAAAATCTTGTGTAATACTTATTTAAATCACAATCAATTGCATTGAGCTTCAAAATTACATTTTCAAGAGGAAAATACAGCAGCAAATCTTTGACTAATATCAGGGCATGGTGGAAATCCTCTTTCTCAAAATTATCCATCACCACTCCTTACTATCATACCTAGTTGATTCCTCCAACAAACCACCATTGGTTTCTCTCACCAGAAAACTCCCTGCAAAGAAGGAGCCAGAAATCCAGACTAGGGTGAATCAAATTTCTAAGGAACTCAGAAAACTTCAGTCTCAGCTCTCACTGAACCCAGTAAAAAAATAAAACAATTCCACAGTTGAGGAGATGGCCAATTTTGCAAGCAACAAAGGCTCCAGCCCAGAAATATGTGGGTTTAAAATCTCCAAGGAAGTTATTCAAAGCACAAATGTTTTTAGGAAATCTCATCTTTGGCTCATCTATAACTCCAGAGCCTCTTACTCTACCATGTGTGATCATTCCCTCCTTCAAGATGCAAACCCCTATTTCCAAAAAATTGAACACCAATGGTGGCAAAATTCATATTACACACATGGGGAAACTGGAAATCAGAGGTATCTGTAATACCCAGTACACTATGCTACTCAGGGCCCCCAGAATCTGGTATCAGAAACTCAACTAGAGAACTGTTGTCTAAAGATTTTTTATCAACACCATACCATGCTGATCAAGCTTTCTGAGAAGATTGGCTTCTACCTTCCCCATGTTGGGAATTTATATATGGCTTTTTTAAAATTGTCCCTACCCTCACCTTTTAATTTTTGATGTATTAAAATCAGACTTAAAAAAAATATTGATTTCAGTTATGAAAGACAAGGATAGGAAAATAAAACAGCATTCATTATCAAACTCAAAAGAAGACTCAGCACAATAGCAGGAGGTACAAGGAGCAGCTGAGTGTAGTGGACAACCTAAGCTTGAAGAAACAGATGAAAAAATGAACAGACAGGACTAAAGATGGTAGCTGATTAGAAAAAAAGAAACAGCATCAAGACAGAAAGAGACAACAGGCAGGAAGGGAAAAAAATATTGTGCTCAACAGTCTCAGGTTCCAAAGATGATAATAGTACAATTTGGAAATTGTACAGAGGATAAAATCTTGGGATCAGAGCCGGTTTTGCTACTTAATTTTTGCCAGCTTGGAATTGGAGCGCCAGAACCAGAGGCACCTGGTGCCAGCAGATGGTTTACCTTAGCAATGGGGTCATTCTCCCACGCTAGATGCCAATATAGGAATATAAATTAAAAGGATTGAAAAGGAGAGGGAAGAAGCCAATACATTTACATGATGTTCCCACACTACAAATTTGATTGGCACCTGCTCTTAAGACACCCTTCAGACAAATAATTGAAGCCATTCCTGTCCCTGCACTCAATCACAAACCACAATCCTGAGTTCTCCTTGGTCAACTGTGAGGTGTGTAAGACCTGCAACATCAAGCGTGTGCCTCCTTCTAACCCACTGCCGTAATCTCCCTTCCCTTTCCGTTGCCTCCACCTTGATGTGCTTCAGATAACTCCCCTTTCTCAACACAAAATGTGTTAAATCAGTTTGATAATGCATGTATTCTCTCCCTTCGACAGGATTTACATGATGAAGAACAAGTCTGACTCCAAAAAATGAATTGTCTCATTCATTCACCAGGTTAAAAACCAGTTCAGAATCAATCTCTCTTTGCTTCATTGAAATGGCAGTGGCAAATTTGGTTTTACCAAGCTGATCAAATTCCTCCAATTGCTTGAGATTTTGCTTGAACAGTGCCCAGGTCACTCCTCACAGAAAAATTTCTTGGCAGAATAGCTTAAAAATACCATTCTCATTAAAATGAATTTTATCCTTGCTGAGTTGTCTCTTCCAATTTCCTATTGAAACAAAGCGGCTTGATACTCTTCCACTTTCATCCAACTTGCACTTTCCAAGTCAATAAAATGATCTTCCCCAGTAAGTGTGCTTTCAGCGTATAACTGTAACATTGAGCCAGTTAGGGATATTACCAAGCACATCCCATTTGGACTCAAGAACCTGACCATCAGTTGGGATTTTATTCAACCTTGGGCAGATTTTGATTACATACGCCTGCTTGCCTTGAAAAAACCTCAGAAGTACCTTCCTGAAATCCAAGTCACACCCTGGTTTCCTGCTTGGGTGAGGTTTCATTCCCCTTGAAAAGTTCAGGTCAGTTCTCCTGTCTTCCATGTTGCATCCCCTCTCCTCAACTGACCCCAGCCAAATGAAAGCCCTCACTCAAAATATCAAATGAAATTGAGAGGCCTGAAATGTGAAAATTGTTGGTCAATTCTCTGGCTAAGGTAAGGAGAAGAGAGTGAAGGAAATTCTTATGAAACCAAGTGGAGTGGATCCAGGAGTTGAAAGGGGAACTCAGTTTTGTTATAATCCTGAACGCATGAG
Source organism: Puccinia polysora (assembly GCA_025617555.3). Lineage (NCBI taxonomy): Eukaryota > Fungi > Basidiomycota > Pucciniomycetes > Pucciniales > Pucciniaceae > Puccinia > Puccinia polysora. The sequence goes on from CM062628.1 coordinate 24,022,685, forward strand.
GATGAATTGGCTGGACTAGAATGTGTTTCAATATTCTAAATAAGAGCCATGTTTTCAAGACCAACTTGTGGTTCTATCAACAAGAAGGATGATGAATAATGACTAAAGAATTATACAAAGGGCTGTCACATAATCAGTGAATGACATTATGCAACAATTCAGAGACATAACAAGCCATAAGACAGGGAATAAAAGACATGAAAAGAAGAGCAACAAACACAAGAAAATTGAGGTATTAGTTCAAGTTATTGGGTCATTACATTAAATTGAAGAACTCAACGTGTAATAGAAGAACTAGCAAGAGATATGAAACAATTTTAATCATAACATACAAATTTAATGAGGCCATAAAACCAGAAGATATTTTAATGCAAATTAATCTTTAATTATTAATTATTTCTAATTTCTATATGATAAAAAAGAAAAAGGGCACCAGTTTCCAAAATTCCAACATGCCATCCTGTCTGGGGATCACATGCCATCTTCTAAAAAATTTTCCTACATTCCCTACTCCTCAAAGGCGCCAAAGGAAATCACCAGTACTCTGGATCCCTTGGCCATTCTGCCTGCTTCCACTTTTTCTGCTGCTTGGGCCAATCAACTTTTGGCCAATTCCATTGGTGTGTATGAGAATGAAAACAACAATTATTCTTTCCTGTTGGGGGTAATCCCCGTCAAACAGGAGTTTTCCAACCCCACCAAGCGCCCCCTGTGGATAGAATTGATTGCAGCTGAGAACTTTTCCATGATCAATTGCTACTCAGGAATGTTGGTGCGGCCACCTTAAAATGATATTGTCATTGGTGGCATGTGGCACTTATTGTGGAAAAAGAAAAACTTTGTGGAGGTTGTGTGTCATAAGTTTTGGTGGTTGTGTTTTGGAAATCACCAACAGTTCCATTGAAACTATCTTGACACCTAGTCTTCCATAGTCTGCACAGAGTCTCTCAAGTCACTCCCAGCTCTAGCCATTCAACGCAACTTAAATGTCTTCCATTTTAATGTCAAAATGGGGTTTTTGTATGGCAATATTGATGAAAAAAGTTTTTTTGGCAGGTTTTGAGGTGCCTGGAAAGGAGAATTTTTTCTGGAGTTTAACCAAATTTCTCTATGGGACAAAGCAAGCGCCAAGGTGTTGGAAATCAAACATAACTGCAACTCTTGACAACCTGGGACTTACTCTGTCACAAGGATATGGGTCTCTATTTGTCAAAGAAGAAAATTCCATCATGCTCCACATCCATGTGGACAATTGGCTTATGCTTCAATCAAATGGTGGTCAACTACTGGCTGTCCTTGATTTCATTGCAGAAATTTCCTTTATTCAAACTAAGGAATGTCCATCACAACATCTTGGATACAACCTTGACTGGAAAGGCAATGGATCTCTTGTGATTCACCCACATGATTTCTTTCTGAAGACCCTGTTCAAACTGAGGATAGAAATTTCCAATCCATTCAAGTTTCCCTCCCCTCTCAATATTAACCACCTCATTTCCTGCAACTACTCTGTGTCAAAAACAATAACCATGCAGAAGGTGGTAGGGATGCTGATCCACCTGTCCATCAATAACAGACCAGACATCAAGTTCATGGTAAAAATCATATTGCACTATGCAAATTCACCAACTCAGGCTAACTGGAGCATAGTTAAGCACCTACTACAATTTCTTAAGGGGAACCCATTAATGGGGATACATTTCAAGCAAAATGATAATGACGCTTCATTACTCTGAGGATGGGTTGACACCAACTAAGCAACCTCAGAAATCAGTAGGAAGTCAATTACAGGCTATGTGATCATGGTCTTTGGGAACCCCATTTGCTGGGCCACAAGGAAGCAGTTGGTGGTGGCTCAATCTAAGACAGAGGCAGAGTTCATTTGTATGAACATCTGTTCCAAGCAGGTAATTAGTTGTCTAATCTGTTTCTTGGTCTTGGTATTTCCATCCCTTTCCCAAAAATTGTGAACAATAGCCAAGGTGCAAAGTTCCTGAGCAAGGAGGGGCAGTTAAATCCCAGCTCCTGGCACATCAAAGTCCATTACCATTATCTCCGCAAAATTTTAGCCAACTTTCTCATTCAAGTCTCACACCTCCCCTCCAAAAAGATTTTTGCTGGTATTAAGAAATTATCAGGCTTGAAAAGAGCTTTAATTCAGGACAAAAACTTGAAAAGACAACACAAAGAAGGCAAGTTTGAAGTACCTTAACTCACGCTTTAAGTCAGGACAAAAACTTAACAAGAAAACACAAGGAAGGCAAGTGTGAAGTACCTGTAAAACAATGATAAAGAAATACATGAGAAGCTGAATAAGAGATTTCAGCATAGAATTACTTGGGTTGAAAGCAGACCTTAATGGGCGCTTTAAGTCAGGACAAATCCTCAACAAGACAACACAAGGAAGGCAAGTTTGAACTATTGGGACAACTATGGTAAAGAAATAAGTGATAAGCTGAATTGTAGAAGAAAAGAAGTAAAAAAATATTCAGAACAAGATTCTTTATTAAATCCTGTATAGCTTCCACATTGAATTCAGGTAATGAAAGCGTGCACAGGTTGAAATGAAGAATGAAATGAGGAAAGATAGAAACAGGGACGCAATGAAATGAATAGGAACATGAATAGGAACAGAGACACGGTGAAATCAGGATTTGGAATAGAGAGTCAGTTCAAGAGAATCTTCCAGTCAGTATGACAGAATCTTCCAATTTATTCCATTTTTCTGTCTGTTGAGCCTCCGTCAGTTCATGTCACAAGATTGATTTCCTTTTATACCCCCCCATGTCAAGACCCAGAGTAACAGATAGCCAATAAGCCGACACAAATGAGTTTGAGTTGGTTGCGGTAATGTCTTAGTAATGAGATGTGAAATCATACTGGTAGTGGGAATATAGGATATATCAAAATCATTTTTGTTAACTAAATCATAGATCCAATGGGGCCGTATGTTAATGTGTATAGTAAAATTCTGGAAAATGGGGTTCAGGGCAAGTGAAATAGCTCCTTGATTGTCATTACAGATTTTTGGAGTGTTCAATTCCAGGATCCTATTGGGGAGCAATGCACCAATCCATGCCAAATGTTTGAACTCTTTTCTTATTTCTTTGTAATTGGCTTTGGTGGTTGAGAGTGCCACAGTCTTTTGTTTGCAGGCCTTCCACATGATGGCGCCAAAACAAAAGACGCAGAAGCTACTAGTTGATTTACTTTGACTTTGAGATTCAGCGCCTTAACTTTGTGAGAAAGGAAGTTGGCAGTCCTGGGAATTAGTGGTTTGAGTAGGAGAAGGGTCTTGATAGTCATTGAGCTTTGCAGGTGCATTAAATAGAAGTTCAAAGGTCCCTTCTAGAAAAGTTAAATTTGTGCTAATATGGGTGCAACCAGTACAATGATCTAAGATTTTCTATGACAAAAAAATTATTGACATACCCAAGCAGTTTTCCTTTTGCTCGGTTGATTCGCAGTTTTGAATCCCTCTTTGCTTTTGGAATGAGAGAGTATGTTGTGCATCCAAATGGTTTGAGAAAACTGTAGTTGAAGTCTTTTCTTCTCCACATTTTTTATGGAATTGCAAATTTCTTGGATGCAATTGGAAGAAGATTGAGCAAGTCTGTTGCAGTATTCACCGCTTCAGCCCACTAGGTTGGAGGAAGCTTGCTTTGCACCAATAGGCAGCAAGCTTTGTCAAGAATAGTCTTATTTTCCTGTTCTGCGAGGCCATTTTGTTGTGGCGTGTACGGAGGAGAGTGGTGGTGCTCTATTCCCAGCTCCTTCAGTTATAAGGAGAGAGTTTCATTCACAAAATCGCCTCTGTTGTCCAATACAAGGGTGCCAACTTTGTGGCCAAGTTTTCTTTCAGAGGTCTGAATGTAGTCCTTGACAGCAGCAGGTACTTGGTCCTTAGTTTGGAGGAAGGAGACTGACTTGAATCCCAAGTATTGGTCAAGGATTGTCAGAAATAATCTGCATCTGCCATTTGATTGAACAGGAAAGGGACCCACAACATCTAGATGTATCACTTCAAGTTTTCTGGAGACAAATTTGAAGTGATTTGTGAATGGTTTAGCGGTCATCTAGAAGCTCTGGCACACTTTTCAGTGAGTGGTTGGGGGTTGATGTTGGAAGAGGTGCCTGAGAACTTTGTTGCTTGGGTGTCCTAGTCTCAAGTGCCAGGGGTTATAGACCTTTTGTCTCAGATGTATTAGTCTTTGCCTCAACCACCCTTTGAATTTAGTGCTTCATAGCTCCACCAGGTGGTCAACTGCCAAGCCCAGTAGAGAGAAAAAGTCAAGGGTGATCTTGTAGCCTGAGTACCCAACACGTAAGATGATTGCTGACTTCTTGGGCATTTTTGACACGGGAATGAGGCATCTGTTGAGATTTGGTACAAGTAGTACTTCCTCAAGTTCAATTCTCTCTCCTGAGTTATTATGAGCACAGAGTTCCCAATGGCTGTGGATAGCAGAGTGGAGCCATTGCTGCCAGTAATGATACGCACTGATGTAGGTTGCAAGTTGAATAAGTACTCCAGTTTATTGAATATGTGGTGATTGGAAGCAGAGTCCAGGACCGGCAGGAGTGAATTAGTTGGAAATGCAGCGTGCAGGTAAAGCTGGGCATTGAGGATGACTCAAAGTTGGCTAGATGGAATAGATTTTTCTTTCTCTTGTTCCTTTTGGGCAGAGTGCAGATGGGAACGCAACTGGGCTTTTGTCTTTGGATGATTGATCCCCAACTCAGGGTCTAATTGCCAGAAGCGGTCCTTGGGGTGTTCTTAAATTGGTTTATGTCTGCCCTTGGAGCAGGAATGTTTGGGCTTACCTTTTCTCATGGGAGGAGGAGGTCATTTGGAGGGCAACAGTGGAGTTGGTGGAAAAAGATTGATCCAGTGCGTCCTCCAATTCAGTAGATTCTAGGTGGATGACTTCTGTTAGTTTGTTTGGTACATCTGTTGAACTTTTGAGCATCTTTTCATTAAGGAGGATTGTGTCCACAATATGATAGAATTTAATTGGGAGTTTGGCCAGGATGGTGTAACTTAGGATGTCTTGGGGCTCATCCAGTTTGACTATAGATATTTTTTCATGAGTTTGAAACAGTTGTTGATGTACTGATTGAGATTGCCAATGTATTGGTATTGGATCAAACTGAGCTCAGGCCTCCTTTCGTTGTTGGAAAAATGAGAGGTGTATCTTTTGCTGATGGCTTCCAGGATTGCTTTGGGATTGGCTTTGTTGGAGTGATTAGTGACTGCTTCAAATGCAGTGTTGCCAAGGTGTTGGATTATGATTTCCACCACTTTGGAAATTTTCTTCTTCTGAGAGGCATTGGGGATCTGGCTGAAATCAAACTCATCAATTATTTTGAGCAGTGCTTTTCTGTGCAGGTAGCTTCTGAGTTGTACACCAAGATGGGTAGTTTGATTCAGTGAGTAAAGTTATGTTCATTTTTGAGTTGTTGTCCTCCTGGTTTGTCATAATGAGTCTTCTTGAGAGAAAATATGGGACTGTTAATCTGTTGTGTTTTTAGCTTCAAAAGAGGATAGATTTCAATACATGAAAAATAAACAAAACAAAAGCGCAGAAACAAAGCAGCTGAAAATATCACCTTCAAAAGAAGAATCAACACAAAAGCAGGAGGTGCATGAATTGGTCAAGAACAATAGGCTGTGCAGGCAGTGCAAAGGTTGAAGGCTGTAACACAGGAAGAAGGTAGAGCTCAAAAAAAAGGTAGGTTTGAGACAACAGGTCAGACAAACTATGAATGAAAGAGGAAAAAAAGGGAACAGCAAAAAGAAAAGGAAACTTGGCTAACCAGATTCAGGCTTCTGAGATGGTCGTGGTAAAAGTCAGGCTTCTGAGATGGTGGTGGTAAAAGGCAGGCTTCTGAGATGGTGGTGGTAAAATTGCAAGGTTTTACAAGGATAGTATCTCAAAAACGGCTCCAGCATGGCCCTCTAGTTAAGTTGAGATGGTCTTAGTGAAAATAGAGCACTGGCACTGGCACTCAGCATTCTGTGGTGGGTGCTGGTTCAGCGCGTGCCATCATCTTTTGCGCCTGGAATTAAAAAGTTACACTCAGGCTTGAAGGATCCAATACAGAGAAATAAAGAATAAGGAACAGAAAGGGCAAGGGAAGGAATGAATAAAAGCGGGAACTGGAATAAGCCAATACCTCAACAGCAACAAGGCCCATGCAAGGGTACCAGATAAATATTGCAAGATACGCTTGAAAGAACTGATGTGAAGTTTGCAAGAATTGTTTAATAATTGTGAGAGGGTACTTGCAGAAAATGCAAGGGTGGGCCTACAGCAATGGAAAAGTTAATTAAAAAGTCCAAATTCCCTTCAATAATTGAATTTTCCATATTGAGGATCATTGGCGGTTTATTTTAATATTTCAGTGCAGGGCAATAAGGGATTTCCAACTGGCCTTCTATTTGCCATGTTGTATTGTTGATGAATTTGGGATATATAGAGTTCTTGATCAATGAAGATACTTTTCTTTTGCCCATCACTTGTAACCTTCATCCCCAGGATGAATTCCGCTTCACCTAAGTCATCCATCTCAAAATGTGATTGAGTTCAGCCTTCACCTCTAAGACATCTTTCCAGAAAATGGTAAAATCATCCACATGGATAAGTATACAAGTGGCCATAGACTCAGATACAAACATGCAGGGGTCACTGGCAGAGGGCCTGAACCCAATCAAATCAAATAACTGTAATAGACATTGGTACCAGCACCTAGTGCTCTGTTTAAGGCTGTAGAGTGACATGGACAGTTTCAAGAAATAATTTTGCAGCACCTCTCATTTGTATACTTCTGGGATCTTACCATAGACATCTTCTTCAATGGAGCCCTGTAAAAATACCGTCTTAACATCAATTATGGGAGCACACAGAAAGCAGTAATTCTAGACTGCCTGGTTAACCAGTTGGGGCAAATGTTTCATTATAATTCACCCCCTCAACCTGCCCAATACCTTGTACACATAGCTTTGCCTTGAATTTATGGAGATTCCTGAAATACTTGGTCTTCTCTCTGAATACACAGGTTGTTCCCAGTAAATTTGCACCCTTTGGTATTAGAAAAACCTGCCATAACTTGTGTTTTTTTATGCTCCCTAGTTTGGCCATAATGGTCTTCTCCCACTCTGGACCGTCAGCACAGCTCAGGGCCATTTGATATGTTCTTGATGGTTGTTCTAAGGAAATTAAGATTCCAAAAAATCCATCAGCCCTATTGCCCCCTTGTCTTGAGGTTCTTATTATGGCTGCCAGATCTATTGAACTAGATATATTCTTTGGTGCTGTTGTTGAGGCTGGCACATAATAGTAACTTGTCTTGAGCAAATTCTTCTGTATAATAGTCTTGTCAGCCATTTGTCTGAGATTTTTTTCTCCTCAGAGCCTCCCAAAATAGCCTTATTGGCCCCTTGAATAAAAAGCAGGGGTTTTTCCTCTTTGAAACTGGGATGATAAACCAAAATAGTTGGAGAGGACAAAGTATTTCCTGTATTGAAATTCCCTTCTTCAATAGTCAAGCAAATGGCTTGGTTGAAAGCCTTGGTTAAAACAACAGCAGTTTTTCCCAAGTTTACGGGAAACAAATCTTCACAGAAAGATCCAGAGGAGGAAACAGGTTCAGTTACATTTTTCTCAAAATCAGAGTCAAAGAACTTCAGGTCATGCTGGAATATGATTTAGGAGGTAGCAGAATTATAGAGTCTAGAATTATTCTGATCTTTAAAATAATCCATGAATATGCACTTGTGAAACCTTGCTTTAAATTTTGACTTTTGGTGAGCCTTGGCCAAATGATCTACAACTGAACATCCAAAGTGATGTAGGTGATGCAGCCTTGGTTTGAAACCTGTCAGCACCTTTTAGGGGGAGATAAAGTCACTATGTGAACTGGTGGAACAGTTGAGTGGGTAAGTAGGGTTATTGGAAGCCTCTGCCCAGAATTTAATAGGGATCTTCATATGTAAAAGAAGACTTTGGGCCTTTTCTACGATGGCTACATTTCCTCTTTAAGCAATAAAGTTTTTCTCTGGAGTATACAGGGCTGTCCTGATGGCATTGATCCCTTGTTCCTTCAAGAATTCCTTTCCCTTTGAGTTTCAAAACTCAGATCCATTTTCAGATCCAACGGACTGGATTTGAGATCCATAATTTTTTCCCACTAAGCGTTTGAAGTTGACAAAAGTTTTGAATACATCAGATTTGTTCTTCAAGAAGTAAACCCATTGGAAACTGCTGAATGTGTCAAAAAATTGGATAAAATATCTACAGCTGCTATATGAGGGAGGATTAATTGGCCCACATACATCCATGTGAATGAAAGCAAGTTTTTCCTTAAGCTTAGGGAAGTGCTCTGGAAAGGGAATTCTCTTTGATTTTCCCATATTGCCAGGAAGAACCCCTACTTGTGGCATAGAACTGTACCCTGGTAAGGCAATCAAAGCATAGCTTTTCCAACCAAGACCCTTGAGGAATTAAACTGATACATTTCGTTCACTGTATGAACTGTTTTTCTCATCTGATGCACAAGCACTGGAGAAAACAGAAGAAAATATTAAGCTAAGAAACACCCTTCCCAATGCTGGTAATCTATAAATTGTAAGAGTTTATCCTTTTTTTTTATTTCAGCACTGGTCTTTGACCAAAAGTTGGTTGCGTTAAAAGTAAATTTAAATTCAAAAAGTAAACAGTGAATGAGTTTGATGAAAAAGGAAAACAACAAGAATGAAACACAGGCAGACAACAAGTAACACAAGAATTCACCAGGTGATCGCAGTGACCGCGTAAGAACAGCGGGACCTACTTCCCAGATAGGGTTTTGATCAAGTGCAAACTTATACCTTGAGTTGAAGGTGAGTAAAGTTTGGCCTGGTAATTACTTGGAGCAGAACACACGGAGGCAGAGGGGATTGTCACTGGAAGGTGCAGAAAGACAGGACATTGGGTCAGGAGATTTTCTATACATTCAGATAGTTTGCTTCTAGCTCCTCCTGAGTTCTGAGATGGTTGCTATTTGGGGTTTGTGGCTGGTCTGAGGTGGCAAACTGGTCGGGAAAAGGGAATGGTTGATTGTGCAAGCGTAGGATGGTGAGTACGGATGACCTTTCTTGGAGAGACAGAGCTTGAGCTGCCACCATGTTGGCAAGAGGCCAGAGGGGAAGGTAGGGCGGATGTAGGTCAAGGCTGGGCTGCGGCGCAACGCGCGCGACGCAGGATTTGCAGGCTGTGAGGCGGCCCAAGTCATTGGACAACAGTCCTCCTGACTTCTGCCTCTACCATCCCTAGCTGGTTGCAGGCTGCAAGTACCTTGTTGTTTCCAAGGGTCCTGGTGAGGATATCCGCAATCATATTTGAGGAGGGGACTTGGGATACTGATAGCAAGGAATTGGAGACTAGATCTCAGATTTATTGATTCCACACCTCAATATGTTTTGAGTTAGCGTTGAGTTGAGCCTCCTTTCTGATGAATTTTCCCCCAGATTTTTTGTTCAAGATTACTGGATTCAAGAACCTTAATCCCAAGTTCATTGAGTAGCATTTCCATCCACCTTAGTTTCTTTGTTCAGTGGTTCATGGCTATGAGCTCTGCTACGGTGGTTGACTGCACTACTACAGATTTATTATTGGACATCCAATTTACAGAACTGCCCTAAAGGGTGACAACAAATCCCTAGGTTTACTTCCTCATATTTGTGATGTTTGCGTAGTCTGCATTGTCCCAGCCTTTGAGATGATCTGTAGAGTCAAAGGGCTTTTTGAATGAGATAACACCCCCTGATGTGCCTTGTAGGTATCAGAGAAGATGCTTGATCAGGCTCCAGTGCTTGGTGGTAGACTTGGTTGTGTAGGGAGACAGGTCATTGACAGTGTGAAGGATGTTGGGCCTGGTGTGCAGCTCAAGATGATGTACCATCCCAATTGCCTTTTCCATAGTCTTGACATCTATTGCGTTGGCTGGTTTGGTGGCTTGTTTCACTAAGTTCACAGGGGCTGGATTTTTGATTGTATTCACATTGGACCTGGAAAGGTCTTGGAGCACCTTTTTTCAGTAGTCCCATTGGTGGAAAAGTACGGCGCCATCCTCCTTTTAATAAAATGGTTCTGAACCCGCTTCTTGGTAGACTTGATCCAGTAGGTTGCACAAAGTGCATCTGGGAATGAAAGCAGTTCCAAACAAGATCTTCCCAAAACCAGCCCATCATCAATAAGAATGTGCAATAGGAGAGATTTTGAGGAATTGAGGAAGAGGGACTCATCCGCTCTCAAGGTTTTCAGGCACAAGGTGTCCAATGTGTTTTTCAGGTGTTTCTTCCAGCACCATGGTGCTTCTTTGGTGCCGTAGAGTGAGTTTTAGTCCTCCACACCCAGTTCTTTTTGCCAGGGAATTCAAAGCCTGAGACTTGAGACAAGTAGACAGTAGCATCAATGACTCCGTAGAGAAAAGCAGTCTTATGTCAAACTGGAAGACCAACAAACCGTTCCAAACAGCCAGTGAGAGGAGTACCTTCATTGACTTGTTGCGCCCAAAACTTGAATATGTGTCTTAATAGTGCTGTTCCTTCACCTGATGGTTTCTAAAACATAATCACCTAGGTTTTGACCATACCTCCTTGCCCTGCCCATACTTCTTTATAAACAGCCTTCACATCCCACCAATGACTTTGTCATCTGCAGGAGGAGGTACCAGGGTACCCATTTTCTTTGAGAGGAACAAATGATTCTCCTCTGACATGGAGGCCAGCAATTTTGGCCTTCCCTCCAGGTTGTCCCGGATTTCTTGTACGGTGTAAGACTCCAAACGGTGCTAAGCCGTGGCAGTTCTGTGGAGGGGAAAGGTGCTGTTTAGGCTGCCCTCCTAGGAGTTACAATAATATTTAAATGTAACCGGAATCAAGGTCCAGAACCTTATGGATGAGAAATCAAAGTAAGGGAAGAGGATAAGAGTTGTCGGTAGCAATGGAAACACCACTATCTGAGGCAAGATGGTGCAGGTAAATACTTGAACAAATAAGTCAAGGTTTGTTCAGAGTTCAATAGAACAAGGCAGTTGTAAGTAACAACGCCCACAAGCTAATAACTCTGGTCGTCAGCAGCTGATTAGGAAAGATCAACTCAATCCCAACCAACCTCCAGGTTCTCAATTAACCTGCCCAACTATCTGCAATCAAGCGCTTGAAGGGTACCAGATAACTGTGGGAGGCTGAAAAAAACAAAAGCAATTTGTTTATGGAGCTCTAGAAGCAAATCAATAACGAATTTGAGCAAGAATATCCCAACACTTCTCAAGGGACTCAAGAATAGCGTGGCAAAATTCAACCTTAAAGAAGAAGGGAGGTATAACACTCCAGGTTTTAAGCTTAATAAAACCTCTTCAATCAAACGTGATTGGCTCCAGAAAGATGATCAAGGAGAGATCAAGACCAGTATGGTCGGAAAAAGGGATCAGAGTGGTATAACACACTCAAGAATTCAGAAAGACAGGAATTCTTCTTCAACCAGCAAGGCTATTGGTTGGTGATAAGGATCAAGGTCACAAGGAACAGAGTTTGAGTTTGGAGGCTCAAAGGATTGAGGGGGCAATCATGGATATACCCCAATAAATTGCTCAGATAGGTGGGGAAGGATGCCCACAGATAAGTTGATTACTGATGTTGGTCTGATAGGATGGATGCTGGGCCAAAAGGCAGGGGAGAGCCCCTCCTTTTATAGACATGAGGCCCTGTATACTATGTACAAGTGATACTACAAATAGGTGCGGGAAAATGAAAACATAAAAAAAAAAAAAAAGAAAAAAAAGAAAAAATTACATGAGAGAGAGAAGAAAAAAAAAAAGAAATGTTGCCCGCGTCCAGAATGACCGCGGGCAACCAGATGGACACCCGCAACAGCGGTCGCGGGTGTCAACAACGGCTGTCGTTGCCCGATTGGCGGTGACAGCGGGGTGAAGGTTCCGACGGCCGCAAGCGGTCGCTCGCGGTTGTCGGTCTGATTGGATGATGGGCAATGGATTCAAGTAGATGGTTTGGGGTGGATAAATGGACTCGTTGGGGGTCATGAATCAATGAATTTTTCCTTCCAAGCCAGACTGATGTTAAGGAGCATCTGAGCCTGATGGTTGATCAACTTCTGGAGGACAATGGAGGTAGCCCTGGATCGGATTGGCCCGAGTGGACTGCTGTTGGTCTTGGGTCTTGGGATGGATTTCTTGACATCCGACTGGTGATGCTGGACAACCGATTCGAGGAATGGATTCTGGTGCTCTCAATTGGGGGTGGAGATGGGGGAACGGTTTGAGTAGGGGGTGAACTGGCCATCGTGAGGGTCAATCAAAAAGTTGGGGAGTGGTAACAAGAGATGGATTGGATTGGATGGTTGATGGAGGTCTTGGATGTTGGGTGGAGGATGTGAGTGAGTGGGATGATGGAGATGATCGGTTTTAGCGGTGGGTTTGATGAGGTTGGAGAATGAGAGCAATAGAGAGGATCGGAGAGATCGTCGTAAGTGGTTCGACGATTGCTTGCGTCGCCAAAAGCCAGGGCCGCAAGAGCGACAAGTGGAGTTGAACATAGAAGGAGGGGATCGAAGCGGAGAGACAGGCAAGAGGCCTGTCCTAGACCGCTAGGACAGGGAGGAGTTGAGAGATTGGGGGAAATGAAGGTAGCCATAGGGGTACAACTGAAATCCGATTTTTTTTTTCGTGGTGTCCCGGATTGGTCACCACAACGGACAAAACTTATGATAAGTGGGCTGATTCTTCCCGAAGCTCCTTGTTGCATATCTGTTTCCTGCGCAAGGTACAAAGGATAGCCAAGGGATCCAAGTTGCTGGAGATGTTTCCCAAAGCTGTCTTGTATTAGGGGACATAAGCATAACCCTTTGGAGTAGGTGGCTCTATTGCTGGGGATAGGCCAATAGTGGGTTTACTGGACCAAACAATGGGTATTAAGGTTGGAGAGTCATCCTAGTTGGATCCAGAGGAGTGCAACGGCGCAGAGTCCCACAGGGAAACTGTGAGGGTTTCTGGCGAACAGCTGGGTAGTCTAACTGATGGTTGGAAGTAGTGGAGGGAATACTGACCGTTGGAGTGTGAGGGAGAGTGGAGACAGGCTTTGTGAGGGAGGTTGGCAAGTTGTATTGAAATTTCACCGCGGATGGTGTGGAGTCTTTTGAAAAATATTTTGCCCTTGTGCAAGTCAAGAAACCTAGCCGCATTGGACCATGGCATGTAGCCAATGAATAGGAGCAAGCAAGGCCGAGGAACAATTTTTGAGGAAGCTGACCATTGATGAATGTTCACCTTGAGAACAAATGGCATGAGATGGAGGACTTCTTGGGTTGGCTCAATAGTAATTTTTTTCTCCGTAAGTCTCTGGACGGGGTATTTCCAGCTCAGGGACTTGCTTGGTAATTAGTTTATGATCATGGGGCAGAACTTTGCCGCTTTGTCCCAGGAGTTTGTTGAAAAGTTTGATTGATCCAGTATGCATTGGTGTTTGGCCAACAGTGTCTGATTGAAGAGTTCAGCTAGGCCATTTATTTGAGGTGAGTCAGCTGGTCCCCTTTCCACTACAGTGCCTCTACAATGAAGTTCAGTGAGGAATGTTTTTGAGGTAAACTCACCCCCTTGATCCAAGTTAAAGACCACCAGGGACTGGTTGAAGCAGTTCCTGATCTCATTGAAAAAGGACAAGCTTTTTGCCTTGGATTTGCTCTTGGCTTTTGGGAGGTATATTTGGTTGTATCAACTGAAGTTTTCTATAAGAACCAGCACATATCAATACCCATGTTTAGAAGATGTGTTGATCTTCAGTACATCCAAATTAATGGTATGGAAAGGAACAGTGGCTTGAGGGAGGGTATTTAGATGGGGTTATTTTTCCAGCTTGCAGGACTGAAACACGGAAAAATTATTTTCAAGTTGGATGGAGGAGGCGGGCTGTAGGTTTGGGAGATTGAGAAACTTCTGGAGGTAAGGATCAGAGGGGTGGACAAGGGTCACGTGCCAGTCTGTCACCTTTGGGTTTTGGAAATTGGATTCAAATGACATGGTTGATGCAGGGGGGTTCCCAATTTACAGATTGGCAACCCGGCCAAATCAAAAGACAATTGAGTTGGAATACTTGACAAGTACCAATCTGTGCTTGTGAACTATTTTGAGACTGTGATCTTTGAGTTGCAAGGCGTAGATGAGATTCCTGGGACCTTCAGGTGCGTAGTAGACTGGGTGAATCAACACTGATGCAAGGCTCAGTTTCCCAATGTGAGTGATCCTGACTTGAGAGTCGTACGTTTGATTGCCTTAATACATTCAAGCACTTTGGAAACAAGGCCATAGTTGCCTAATGTGGAGTGGGTGGCTCACGAGATGTGCATGAGCTTGGGTGGTGACATTTCAGGTGTGAGAAAGATGCTAGAGTTGGCCTCTGGTACAGAAAAGAAGCCAGAGTCTTCTATTTTTTCAGGTTTGGATATGTGATTGGTGGTGGGAGTCAATTCATTTGTTCCCTTGTCCTCACTGGCCAGGTTAGCTGAGTTATGGTTTTTCATCTCCTCAATTTTCATCATCATGTTGGCAACTTGCTCTTCAAGTTGATTCAGGTTGGGCATTGACGCATGGGGTGTGGACTGTGGAGGGCTATCAGTCCTCTGCAGCTGGGGTCTGGTGGGAATTGCAGCTCTAGGATTCCTCAAGATGGAGGGTGAGTTCATTGGAGATGATGTGGAAGCCAAGCTCTAAAGATGGCGGGTGACCATACCTGCATTGGAGCTGCGGTTTTGAGGGCAAGAAATTTGACAAGAGTTTTTATTGCGGGTGAGATAAAGCTGATAAATACTTTCACTCCCACAACAGGTGTCTTCAGCCCCCAATTGGTCATAGACTCGTCAAAGCAAAACAGTTGTATGTTTTGGCAGGACTGAATGATTGAGTTGAGAAAGGAGTCTATTCAGAAGCTCTTGAGGAAGAGGATTGCAGCTAGGGGGCATGAGAAAGCAATGCGTTCCTTGTATTCAGTGGTCTCTTGAGCATATAGAGTCTCTCTGAGGGATATTTATTGTTCACAAAACGCCATGGAATCTTCTCAGAATGATGATTTGGGTTTATAGACCAGGTTTAGAGTTGCAAAACCTGATCCCCAGTGAGTATCAATGAATCTTCACCGCAGGAATTTTTCAGCTCCAGAAAAGCTCCACAGAAGTCCGTGAAATGGGGAGTGTCATAGCCCTTGAGTTTGCAATCCACTGAACTGAACAGAGGTTGCATGGCAATAGCTGTTTTCTTCCTAAAGCTCTTTGTGTTGGAGTTATCTTGCACCCACCTTGGTTCCAAGACTTCTTCCTGTAATTTGCTTATTAACAGGTTTTCAAACTTGGCCTTCCAATTGTACCAGTTATGGTGGGTCAACACAGGCAGCTTTAATTTTGTTGAGTAGTCATCCCCAGAGTCACTCAGGTCCCAAATGTTGATATCAAATCCGCCAGTGCCTTGTTTCAGAGTCATATTTCATGAATGAGAGCTTTTTATTTATGATCTGCTAACTGTGCCAAGAAGGGGCTCATGGTACAATGTAAGATTTTATCCTTGTTCTTCATTGCAGCACTGGTCTTTGACCAAAGGTTGGTTGCATTAACAGTAAATGTAACATGGAACAGACAACAGTGAATGAGTTTGATGACATAGGAGAACAACAAGAATGAAACACAGGGAGAAAACAAGTAACACAAGAATTCACCAGCTGATTTCAGTGACTGCATAAGAACAGCCGGACCTACTTCCAAGATAGGAGTTTGGGCAAGGGCAAACGTATACCTTGAGTTGACTGTGAGTAGATTTTGGCCTGGTAAGTACTTGGAGAAGAACACATGGAGGCAGAGGGGATTGTGACTGGAAGGTGGGAGAGAACAGGAGAATTATTTATGCCTCCAGGTAGTTTGCGTCTAGCTCCTCCTGAGTTCTGAGATGGTCACTATTTGGGGTTTGTGGCTGGTCCGAGTTGAAAAACTGGTTGGGAAAGGGGAGTGGTTAATTGTGCAAGTGTAGGATGGTGAGTACAGATGATCCTTCTTGTGGAGACAGAGCTTGAGCTGCCACCATGTTGGCTAGAGGCTGGAGGGGAAGGTAGGGCTGATGCAATTTAGGGCTGGGCTGGGGCGCAACTTGTGCAACGCAGGGATTGCAGGATTTGAGGCAAGCTGAAGTTGTTGTCTACCATAAATACTGGGTATGGAAGTCTTTCCCTTTATCTTGTCACCATCATCATTCATCAACACAAAAATCAAGAAATCTAACGCTAGAAACTTAAAACTCCTACTTCAGAATCATACTCTTCCATCTCCTTGCTTCAATCACATCACCTGCCATAAACCAAGAAGTCAAATCAGGCAAAGCCCCCACTGTGAGTTGTTCACACTTGGAAGCTCATTAGACCCTGCAAAGTTTTGCCACAAACTGACATCAACCTGATATTCTTATTTGCAAGATTCATCTATCTGATTCATCTGTTCTCTTTCATACTCTACTTTTTATTGATCTCTATCTTCTTTTCTTTCATTGCTTCTGTCAGCTTGCTACTATATAGAGAGCAACTTTTCATAGCATCACAAACTATAAAAATAAGAATATCTAAATTAAAAAAAGAAGGAGTGAGAAATCCATAAATATTATTACAGTTATGGATTTCTCACCCAAAATTAGGTAGGGTCGCTCACTGACCCCACCCTTGAAATCCAAGTCCTTATATTTTTTAAAATAATCTAAAAAAAAGTACTGAAAATTACAACACCAGTATGGCACCTTTTTGCCATTCTAAAATTTCACGCGTGTTTTGACGTATAGCTTTTAAACCTAAAATTCACTCAGAATTGAGGTTTGTGTATATGTATATTTTTGGAGTTACATGCGGAAATGTGTTATGTCACAACTCCCGCGCGCAGCCCTGCATCATTACATATTCCTACGTACTCGAAGTAGCAGATTCCTGCGTACTAGAGACCCGCCCGCAGCTAATTCTTTCCCGCACGCAGCAGATCCTACCCTGCGCGCATCTGTACTGACTGATTCCTGTGTCTGGATCCGTTGTGACTAATCTGACAACCAGGTACCGCTCAGAAGAGCTACAAACTAGATAGGGTTTCCTTGCATATGTAACAAATTGACATATGCATTTGTAATAGTCTAAAAAGATAGAAACTCAAATAAAATTAATAAAAATTAAGTTTAGAACATTTTTCAATAATAAATCAAAGATCAAGGATTACCACGTAAATCACTGACTCTGATCTTTGAATACCACAAAAAGCTACAAGGAGTGTTCATAAAAATAATTACAAATTATCTACGTGATCAGCAGATGATGGAAAGCCAGCAAACAGCCACATCCGCCGGCTTTAAATCAATACCAATAGTACAAATGTGGGATGGGTACAGAATGATCAAAATTACACCATAACAGATTAACAGATCCTGTGGCTACAATAGTACAGAAATCCAGCAGATCTACGGTCAGCTGAATGAAAGCACCAATTGGACGTTCCAATTTTGCCTTGACTGGCTAGCCAGCCTCACCCAACAAGAAAAACCCTCTCTACGTTCCCTGAGAAGCTCAAAATCACCCCAAAAAGGTATTTATACAGACCTCTTTGGATCCATTATTCCAGAATCAGTTAATGAGCTTACCAGGAATTATTATTATCAATAACGCATTGTGTCATTGTTGATCAAGTGCTTATAAGAAGATAAGAAATTGATTTATGACTTAGTCTGTAGTATTATTATTTATTCTTATGAACCAATCAACCCCTGAAGTTTAGTCAAGAAATCCACCCCATCTTCTCTGAAAACCTTCCTATTATTGCAGGATTTTTGTGGTAAAGTTCTTGGAGTGAGGGTTTCCCTTCCTGTCTTGGCCATTGAGCTGTTATGCCCAGCCATTAGGGGAATAAGACCTTTCTAAGGCACCCATCTTCATTCCAAGGTTGTTAAACTTCCCAAGGAGGCCCCTTGAAGAGAGGTTGCTTTTCTGCAAAGATCCCCAGTATTATAATACTGTGGCCCCTCTTTTATATACATATTGAAAAACTTTTATTACCAAACCAATGAAACCTTGCAACTGCTCTTATGATATCATTTGTTTGAGCCTTTAAGCGTTTATTATTGGAATAATAATAATTATTATTGTTCCAGTATTTTTATAACTCTCCGTTGCTAAAGGAATGAAAAATTCCTGGTATCAGAGAGCTGACAAGTGTGGGTCTGGCTGGGAAATATCCTTAAATAATTAATTTTTAATTATTTATTCCTTGGACCAGTCTATTTATTTTTTTAAAAATAAGTTAACATAGTTATAAAATATATTTTTGATCATTTGTTTCTCTAGTGGATCTTAAGACCAACGGAGAATTGATCAATTATTATTTGAACCTTCTTAAAAAGAAAAAAAATTAAAAATCCATAATTTTTTCCCTGTTATTATAACTCCTGAGCAACAACAGGAGAAATTGCTCCATTATAAACAGCAAGTTATAAAAGACTAGGAACTTGATCTCGAAAGAATTATCAATTTCAATTCTTTATTAAGGAAACATAAGGGGTGGAAAATTTATCAAAGGAAGCTTTATATTTATAAAATAAATAATCCGGAAGATAAAGAAAAATCCAGAATTAATAAAAGTGATTATTTTTTCTCAAAATATCATCTTACCACGTAAAAATAAAAAAAAATTCTAAATTTATATTTTCTGTTTTTTTTATCCATCTCAGTGGATTTTGTTTTTGGTGATCTCATTGACCAGGACCTCCTAGAGGACATCCCAGACAGTGTACCCTTGGACATACCTTTGGATTTATCCCAGGATCTGATTGGAAATCAAACAGACCCCGTTGGAATACCCCCCAAGGACAGTTGTGATCCCAACAAAGTGTTTCTACCCTTTAATTTAATTTAAGTGAGCTAAAATATATATATAAAGTTTTTAAAAATATAAACACACAAAAAATATTATTTTTTTATATTTTGTATGGATCTCTGCCCCAAGGAACCCGTACGCGCAAGGACTCCAGTCGCAAGCGCAATGAGGGGGCTTGAACCTGTGACCATAGGGTCACACAGGACAACAAGGGCAACAACCGCTGCCGCCAACTCCACCAACAGACTGTTGGAGAACCACCCATTGCCCAACAACTTATCCCAGGAGGATACCGGTCCTCCTATTCCACCCCAGCTGGACTCAACCAAGGAGGAAAGAGTCACAGTGTTATTGAAAGAGAAAGTGAGCTATTGGGAACGATTCAAGTTGGCTCAGACCCAGGAGGATCAGCCAGGTATGAGAAAATCTATTTCTCTGGCAAAGAAATCTCAGATTTTTCTGCAAAAGTTGATCCCAAAGAAAGAAGTATAAGGCTACGTGCAGAACTGGAATCCTTGGGATCAGTTAGCTTCGTTAAAGGAAAGGACCCCAAAAAGAAATGGGTCCTGAGCCCATCAGAAGTTAAGGAACCCAAAGGATTGGGAAAGCATAATATCCCTAGCCCAGAAGTGGAAAAAGGTGTACCACAATTAGATTTAGAAGCTCTTTGTAAATGTGTCTCACAATTTTACGATTATTAGCCAGTGCTTTGATAAATTTTTTCAACAATTGGACAAATTGAGTCTGAGTATTTTCAGAGTGATTGATACCCAGTCTGAGACTATGAGAATTGATGAGTTGGGAATACAACAAATCAAGGATAGTATAAAATCTAGTAAGTTGGACCTGATTAAACATATTGATGATAACCAATCAATTCTTCAGGAAGATATTCTAGCAACCATGGACCAGCTTAAGGAAGAAGTAAGGAAAACTATTCCTACTCCTTCAGCTCATCTGATTAACAAAATTTATTTATTAAACAACAAACTTGATTTGGAGTTAGGCATGATCAAGTTGATCTCAGAGATCTTAAAATCAATTCTGCTAACTCTCCGGTCATTGACCTGGAAGAAACTAGACCTGCTAGGTTCACCAGTACTCCTAGTGTTCCTCCCAGAACCCAGATAACTAGGGATGAATCTTTCAGACCCAGTCCTACTCCTGAAGTGGAACAGGCTTTGAATTTACTACCTCCCATTACTGCATGGCCTAAATTCTCTGGAGAAGGAGAATACAACCATGTCAGTTTCATTAAATTTGTTGATTATACTCTTGCTTCTTATGAACTCCCTGATGCAATAGCTGTGGTAAGATTTTAAAGACTATTTGAAGGAGTAGCTCTTGATTGGTTTATCAATAAAATAGAAGAAGTTGGATCTTTATCCTGGAGTTCTTGTAAAGAATTGATCAAAGTACCATTTGGTACTAGGATTTTGAAAAGAAAGATGATGAAAACTTTTGAAACCTCCCAGTTTGATCCATCCAAGGACAAACCTCATAAGTGGTGCTTAGACCAGAAAAAGAGGTTAGACTGTTTTTACCTGGATTCTGATAAAGAAGAAGTCAATGAAAGACTTCTCAACTTATTTCCTGGAAAAATCAACCACAATTTAAGGTGCAGGATGCCTATGGATTCTGATCTTTCTACCTTGATAGATGTGTTGGAAGAGACCATTGATATGAATGGTCTTGATAAGATAGTGAACAGACTCCCCAGGAAACAAAATATTACAAACAGGGAAGAGTATACTTCCAAAACTAAGGAGTCCCCTGCCACTAATCCAACCACCTTGGAGGTCAAGAAAACTCCAGATTCAAAGGAAAAAGTATGTTGGGACTGTAACCAAACAGGACAAGTAAAACCTGATTGTCCTCTACCTAGGAAAAGAATTAATCTTATTGAAGCAGAAGAGTATGATAATCCTGACCCTCACCTTGATGATACTGATGGATCACTTTCTGAGTGTGATTTAGTGATCAATAACCCCATCAATGTTATTGCAGGAAGTATTGAGTCTTCTCTGAACATAAATTATGTTAATGAGGATGCTAACTTACCTCAAAAATGGAATTCAAACATGAAGATTCACCACATCTCTGAGGCTAAGGCCTTGACTATAAAACCTTCTGCCAGTAAAAGTTATACTTCAGGCAAAACATGCCATGCTACTGGTTTAATCCAAGGTTCCCCTGTTAAGTTACTTCTAGACAGTGGAGCCTTTTGCTCTTGTGTTGGTTCAACTTATTTGGAGAAACAAGACCCAAACTGGAAACTGAACTTACTACCAATACCTCAGGCTAAGTTCAGCAGTTGTATTTCTTCTCTCAATGCTGTTGGAGTATGGTCTTCTGATATCATACTCCCTCACTCTAAAGGATCACTCAAACTGAAAATTGAATTTTTAGTGCTCCAAAATGGAGTTTGTGATTACTTTATCCTTGGAAATGATTCTCTTTGCTTATATGGTATAGATTTATTCCAAAGCAAGGGTAGATAATTCACTATAGGTGGAGACTGGAACAAGAAGTTCCAAATATGCCATGTCAATGCTCAAACTTCTGATTCAACTTATGAAAAACACTTAGAGAGTTTCAATCAGGAATACTTCTCCCAAGCAGCTTTGAATTCCCTGCTCAATGAAGAATAAAAACAGGACATCCTACAAGTATTCTTTTAAAATCAGAATGCTTTCTGTTCCAAGGATCACCCCATTGGTAACATCAAAGGACATGATATGATCCTAACTCTGACCATTAAGCCTTATTAACAACCTAACCTCAGGAGACCTGCTTACCCTTCTAGTCCAAAATCTAGAGCTGCTCTGGAAACTCATATCCAAGAGTTGGTTGACTTACAAGTGTTAAGGAAAGTAGGACACAATGAACAAGTTGATATCACTACCCCAGTAATTATAGCTTGGCATAATGATAAGTCAAGGATGGTTGGAGATTTCAGAATGCTGAACAACTACACCCAAGCTGATTATTATCCGATTCCAAGGATTGACCATGCTCTGCATAACCTTTCAAAAGCTAAGTACATCCCTACCATGCACATGCTGAAAGGTTTTCACCAAATACCTATCAGCCCTGATAGCCAAAAATTCATGAGAATTATCTGTCATTTGGAAATTTATGAGTATATTAGGATGCCTTTTGGTATGAAAAATTCTCCTTCTCATTTTCAAAGGATGATGGAAATCATCCTAGGATTATTCATCAGAAAAGGATGGATGATGGTATACATTGATGATGTTATCATTTACTCTGATCATTGGGATACTCACATGGAGAAATTAAGGCTAGTCCTCAAAATCATCTCTGCTGTGGGATTGAAAGTATCAATGAAAAAGTGCAGCTTTGGATACAGAGAACTCAAGCCCTTAGGACACATTGTTGATCTGGACTAAACTTAGATGCTGACCAAAACAAGATAGCAGCAGTAATGAATAGGCCTTTGCCTCAGAATAAAACTGAACTCCATCTTTTATTAGCTTGGGCAGCTACTATAGGAAGTACTTCTCAAAGTTTGCTCTTCAAACCAAGTGTCTGTATGAGGTCTGAAACAACACCACCGTGTTTGAAATGACTCATGACAGAGTCAAGAAATATGAGGAACTCAAAATGGAAATGACTTCAGCTCCAGTACTTATCCAGCCAGATTATTCTAAACCTTTCAAGCTCTACATAGATGCCAGCATGGACGGGCTAGGAGCTGCTTTACACCAAGAATTCATAGAGGATGACAAACCAGTGGAAAAACCTATACTCTTCATATCCAGACAAATTAAAGACACTGAGAAAGGTACAGTGCAAGTCAAATGGAATGTCTTGCCTTAGTATGGGCTCTAGAGAAACTCCATTATTACTTGGAAGGAACCAATTTCACTGTGATTACTGACTGCAATGCTTTCAAAACATTGATGAACATTAAGACCCCTAGTAGGCACATGTTAAGGTGGCAGATAGCCATACAACAGTACAGAGTTCAGATGACCATAGTTCATCAAGCTGGGACTAAACACCAGAATTCTAATAGTTTGAGCAGGAATGCTTTACCCAATGACCCAAGTAATGCTGATTATGATCCAGAGGATAATGATATCTTCCCTATCCTTAGCATTAATGTGTTGAACAATGAAGCTCCTATAATGGGGATCCACATTTGTGAATTGAATGAATCCTTGTTCAACTCAATCAAAGAATCTTACAATTATGGCATGAAAACTCTGATCACCATTATGAAAAGTACTTCTCCACAATCTGAATTGATCAATAGCCTACCTCAACCTCTCTTGAAACCATAAAAAGCTGGAAGGTTCACCATATGGGATGGTATAGTATACTATAGGCATCAACATTCAAGTGTTATAGTCTTAACTAAGGATGACCATATCAAACATGTCCTGGCTGAATGCCATGATAAATGTTCAACTGGTCATTTATCTACTGATAGAAACTTAGATAAGCTTAAACAAACTGCTTGGTGGATCAATTGGAGAAACTCCACTATCCAGTATGTTACTGGTTGTGAGACTTGTCAGAAATCCAACAGGACCACTGGGAAAAGGTTTGGTCTACTGAAAAGGATTGCTAAACCCAAGAAAAGATGGGAGATCATCAACATGGGCTTTGCAACTGGACTACCACCAGGGGGAGCCTATTCCTACAACTAAGTCCTAGTAATTGTGGATAGGTTCTTGAAGAAGGCAAAGTTTCTACCTAATCACAAGGAAGACACTGCTATGGAAGTTCCCTATTATTTTGGAAAGGACTCATTGCTGATGTTGAATTTTGAAAGATCATTATCAGTGACAGAGATCCTAAATTCACCTCTGAGTTCTGGAGAAATCTTCATGACATTCTGGGAACTACTGTGGCTTTCTCTACAGCTTATCACCCTCAGATGGATGGTCTAGCTGAAAGAATGATTCAGACTCTGGAAGACATACTCAGGAGATTCTTTTGCTTTGGACTAGAATACCAAGATGCTGAGGGTTATTGCCATGATTGGGTTAGTCTTCTACCTTCACTGTAGATGGCCTTCAACGGTATCAAGCACTCTACTACTAAGGAAGCACCCTAAATACTGGAAGGAGGATAGATTCCTAAATTACCCAAGGATAAACTTAATCACCAGCTAACAAATATTCACCCTAAATCACTTGATTTCTAAAACATGATAGATGTAGCTAACAAACATGCTGTTAAGTGTGTCCAGGATGCTGTGGAGTATAACCAACAAAGGTGGGATAAAACTCATAAGGAAACTGATTTCAAGATTGGTGATCAAGTCTTGATCTCTACCTCCAATTTTACCAACTTAGCAGGAAATAGAAAGCTTAGACCAGCTTTTGTTGGAACTTTCACCATTAATAAACTTCATGGTCAAAATTCTGTGGAAGTGATCCTTAGTGATGAGCTTTCTAGAAAACACCCAGTCTTCCCAGTAAGTCTCATCAAACACTGGACCCAAGGAATGGAGAACATAATTCTTCACTTGAAATAACCATTGCAGAAGAGTTTGAAAAATAAAAATACAAAGGAAAAATTAGCAAGATCCTTAAAGATAAAAAATGAAGAATCAATGGAAAAGACTTCAGAATATACCTAGTTTGATACAAGGGAGAATAACCTGATAAGGATGAATGGTTGCCTGAACAAAATCTCCCTGATGGACCCATACACCTAAGGAACTACAGAGCCAGAAGAAGGCATTGACCCAAAGATTTTTTTCAGATATAGACATATCTTGGAGTGGGGGAATGTCAGCTTGCTACTATATACAGAGAAACCTGTTATAGCAACAAAAAGTATAAAAATAAGAATATCTAAATTAATAAAAAGAAGGAGTGAGAAATCCATAAATATTGGTGAAGAAATGGATTCCTCACCTAAAATTAGGTAGGGTCACCCACTGACCCCACCCTTGAAATCCAAGTACTTATATTTTTTGAAATTATTAAAAAGAAAAGTACTAAAAATTACAACACCAGTATGGCACCTTTTTGCCATTCTAAAATATCACATGTTGTCACGTATAGGTTTTACACCTAAAATTCACTAAGAATTGAGGTTTTGTGTCTATTTTAGGAGTTACACGCGGAAATGTGTTATGTCACAATTCCCGCGCGCAGCCCCCATCATTAAATATCCCTACCTACTTGTAGTAGCAGTTTACCATTTACTAGAGACCAGCGAGCAACTAATTCTGCCACGCACGCAGCGGATTCTACCCCGCGTGCATCTGTAATGGCTGATCCCCATGTCTGGATTCATTGTGACTAATCTGACAACCAGGTACTGCTCAGAAGAGCTAAAACCTAGTTAGGGTTTCTTGGAATATGCAACAAGTTGACATATGCATTAGTAATAGTCTAAAAATATCAAAACTTAAATAAAATTAATAAAAATGAAGTTTAGAACATTTTTTAATAATAAATCAAAGATCAACGATTACCACGTAAATCACTGACTCTGATCTTTGAAGACCACAAAAAACTACAAGGAGTGTTCATAAAAATTATTAAAAATTATCCCCATGATCAGCAGATGATTGAAAATCAGTAAACATCCACATGCGCCCGCTTTAAAGCAATACCACTAGTAAAAATGAGGGATGAGTACAGAATGATCAAATTTACGCCATAGCAGATTAACTGATCCTGTGGCTAAAATAGTACAGAAATCCATCAGATCTAAGGTCAGCTGATTGACAGCAACAAGTGGACGTGCCAATCTTGGCTTGACTGGCTTTCCAGCCTCAGCCCACGAGAAGAACCCTCTCTACGTGCCTTGAGAAGCACAAAATCACCCCAAGAAGGTATTTATACAGACCTCTTTGGATCCATTATTCTAGTATCAGTTAATCAGTTTACCAAGAATTATTATTATCAATCAGAAATTTTTTCATTTTTGATCAAGTGCTTATAATAAGATAAGCAAGTGATTTATGACTTAGTCTGTAGTATTATATTTATTCTTATTAACCAATCAACCCCTTAAGTTTAGTCAAGCAATCCACCCCATCTGCTCTGAAACCCTTCCTATTATTGCAGGATTTTTGTGGTAAAGTGCTTGAAGTGAGTTTTTCCCTTGCTGTCTTGGCCATTGTGCTGTTATGCCCGGACATTTGTGGAATAAGATCTTTCTAAGGCACCCATCTTCATTCCAAGGTTCTTAAACTGCCTAAGGAGGACACTTGAAGAGAGGTTGCTTGTCTGAAAAGATCCCCAGTAATATAATACTGTGGACCCTCTTTTATATACATATTGAAAAAATTTTATTACCAAACCAATTAAACCTTGCAACTGCTCTTATGATATTATTTATTTGAGCCTCTAAGCGTTTATTATTGGAATAATCATTATAAATATTATTCAAGTATTTTTATCACTCTCTTTAGCTAAAGGACTGCAAGGTTTGTGGTATCAGAGAGCTGAAAGCTTCTCCCACAAACTGTATCTACACTGCCCCATTTCATTTGTTTCTCACTTTTCCATCAGAATTAAAATAATTTTAATTATATCACAAAAAAATTTTGGACCACCCAAGAAAAAAAAGAAAAGTAAAAATGCCTGACCAAAAAAAGGGGGGCAGGTCAGTTTTGAAGATAACATGAATGGTCGGAGCTGATAAATGCATTTGTTTTTTGACAAGAAAAAGAATGTTGGATTGAGCCTAAACAAACCTGATCCATCTTGCAAACACTTTGGTAAGAAAGGCAGTTGAAAGGCTTCATGATCAGCCCTATGTTGGTGGGTCAGCACCAAGTTGGAATTCAGTTGGGCCCTACTCTCAAAAATATCAAGTTGGTTAGACCACCAATGCCAATCCTAAGGTCAATGTGAAAAGCAAGGAAATCATTTGGAGAGTGGAAAAATCTGTTTCATGGAATGTTTTTGGAACAGGAATTGGGGATTAGTTTGAATAAAATTTAATCCTAACAGCTTGGTTGATAAACTGAAAAATTTCTGGTGCAGAACTTTAAGATTGGCACAGAAATCAGAATTTAAACTGAAATGAAAAATTTTGAACTGGTGACTGAGAGTTAAACACCTTCCAAGTAATGCTGGACGGAGGTAATGTTAGTCAATTGACCAGCTTGAAATTTTGGATTGGTGGATTGTGAACAAATCAAGTTCAATGGTCTCAATTGACAGGCAAGAAGGTTCTTTGCCATCCATTCCAAAAACACAGGAACCTAGGTGGGGTATGGATGGATTTGAGTTAACCAACAAGGCTCCAGCAATCAGTTGATAATTTTATTCCCCCTGATCCTTTGGAGTTGACATCAGATATGAATCATCCTGATCAGCAAAGATTGCATCAAGGTACCCCAATTGAATTACAAGCCTGAATACCAATTGAGCACACATTGAAATAGGTCAATCCATATTATGCAAGTTGCAATGTTAGGTATTGTCAGTGCAACAGAGGCAGGAGGTCTCATTTGGGCATGTAGGAATTCCCAATTAATCAATCTATCCCAATTATCTTTGATTTTACAGCCAGCCCCACGCATGATAAAAGAACTGGTGGCAAAGATGAAGGTCTGAGAGAATAATATTTGCGGGCTGGTGCTTATACTCACAACTGCTAGGGCAAGTGATGAGCCACCCAGAATGAAGAGTAAGATGGTACCAATTGGTGTTCAAAGCTGCGATAGCTTGAGGTAGGCTTATTTTTTACATCCATTGCCAGATGATTGACCTCTTTGGATCATCCCAAGTTGATTAATACTCTGATTGAAAGGATGAGTTTGATCAAAGAGCATTGGAGATATCAGAGGAGGTGGTAATCCGATTGATTGTTGAATTTTGTAATGGGTACTGATTTTTTGAGAGGACAGGAGGAGAAAGTAGTGTCTATACAATTGATAGGGATGCAGAGTTGAAATAGGCAGTGTTTTTTTGTCAAAATTTGAATCAAATTAAAATTTGAATTGAGCTTTGATTGGATTATTTGATTGCTGGAGTCTATTTTGGGCTTGGAGATGGTGGATAAATTGTGCGGTGGGATGTGGTTGCCTATATTAGTCTTTACTTTACATACTAAATTAGAAACAACCAAATAATGTTTGGGTTAACTCTGACACCCCTTTTGTGAAATAAGTGGGTCATTTGATTTCTAAAGGCAGTTTTGAAATAGCGTATTTGAGGTGAAACCTGCCATTATAAAATTGCCGTTTTGCTTAATTGGATACACCCTATTTTCATCCCTATAAGTTTTTTATTTGTTTGAAATTAGTTCAAATATTTAAAGTGAATCAATCCCAATTCTGCAACAGAAAAGCAGAATTACAGTTAAAAATAATTAATAATTATTTGGGAAGAATGAATAAGAAAAAATTAATCTTAATAAATAACTCAAAAATAATGAAAAATCACCTTGTAATCATATGTTTAACCAAAAAAAAAACTCAACAGTAATTCAACTTTCAAATACTCAACATTTATCCCAGTTATATTAAGATTTATTGAGTGAAAAGCTATCTTTTCCTTGCACATAAATCAACTCTCATGAATGCATATTTTCTGCACATTTTTTACTTAAATCATTTTTTTTTGTATAATTTTCTTATGCTAAGGAAATAATTAGTTAAATACTGCTGTAGATTTATCCCATATAATTTAGGAATATTATAAAATACACCAGCTACAAAACTGAGGCACACGCTAGCATGTGCCTGGCTGTAAGTTTGGTGTTACCAAAAGCAATAACTCTGCTGTAACTGCAGGTTAAGCCAACCATATCTCCAACATAAAAAACATGTAACTCTTTACCAAAAAAAATTGAATTCATTTCTAGTTCTGATACAATTCACATGCATCCCAGGTTTGTAAAAGGAAATTAGCTTCAAATTTCAATGCAATTAAAGTCAAAATATTTACAAGGAAGAAAATAAAAATTGAAGTGTAATTATGGAAACTCATTATTTTTGTTGTGCCCATAATAGGGCCTTGAATTTATTCTATCATGCCAAAAAAATCAGAATGGTTTTTTAATTTATCCTTTTCTTTGGATTTACTGAACAAGTACTCAATCTTAGAATTGAAAAGACAGGATTTGTGCTAAATAATTTGCAGGCAATCAAAACTTTTCATTTGGAATCATGAAAAAACCACACAACATTCAACCAGGCTCTTGTTTCAAAAAACTTCAAACAGTTGTGACATCAATGAGGAAGACTGGATCTAATAACATGCTTATCATCCTTGGTGATGATTGGTACAAACTGAAGGTCAATAATTGCGGCTGGAGAGTCAAAGGGAGGGGGGTTCTTCCTAGCAGCAGCATAAGCATTGGCCTGTAACTTGGCTTTTATTTCCTCCAACACAAAGATTTTGTGAGGCTTGGGAATGCTTGCAGGGGGGGGGGAACTAGCCATGGTCTTGTGCGCAATGAAACATTTTTCTTGCGGTGACAGAGTGCTGAACTGGGTCCAAGAAGCAGATTTTCTAAGAGGCTGATAGTCTTTCCAAAGAATTTGGATTGAACTGGAGTATAATTTTTTGCCAGAGAAAAATTTGAAGCCAATTCAGAAGAATATTTTGTATCCATGCACAAGGACAGTATTTAAGTGCATGTTATTGTTTTAAAAATACCTAAATGCATACAGTGTCCTCCAGACCTTTGGGAAAACTTCTGGTGGACATTTATGTCTCAATTTTGAAACTATTTTTAAACTATTTTTAAATTTATTCAAATTGACCATTTTTTAAAAATACTACTCTAAACAAAATCCAAAGAGTTAAAAATGTATAGGTCCATTGAACCTGGTGGAAATTTTTTCTTGAAGGTGGTGCAACTCAATTTACAAAGTGTAAAACAACTTCAATCACTTTCCTCCCTTTTTGGAGAGCATAAATGGAATTATTTGCTCTGAATTATATCTACATGTAAAAAATTCACAACAAATTTCAAGAACAGTTATAGGTGCATACTAGTCATATAAACTTCAAGGCCACTCATAAGTTGGAAAGTAATCAACCAAGTTTTGAAGAAGGTTAGAAGCCAGAAAGTTTGAATATTTTTATGGTTTAGAATGCTATTTGACAAATTTAGAAATATTGTAGTCTAAAAATGCCCTGTGAAAGGTATTTCAAAATTTCTTCAGTACAAAGCAGATGCTGTGGAGTCAATGAAAAAACTCAAAACTATATTTCAACTCCTGATTGAAATATATCCATCAAGGAAAGATGCAGGGGAATGTGGGGGGCAGGTACATAATCAAAACTTTTAAATTTTCCTAATAAATTGATTTTCTACAATGGTATCACAAAAATATAATATCACCAAGGGGGAAAAACATTATAAATAAATTATAGATTGGTTTCATCTTACTGAATAAATTATTATCTTTTGGTTGATGATAAATTGACAACTCCCAGTTGAGTTATGTCGCGCCCTATGCGGCCCAATGGACGCATGGGGCCCATACAAGCGTCCAAACCCCGCGTGTGGGCCAAAACATGCCTCTACACGGGCCCAAGGGGTTGTCACAAACACTTGCGACCCCTGGGGGGTTCTATACCCCCCGGAAATAGTTTATTTGGGTTTTTTACCCCATACATGTTGGTTTGAGCCTTTTTTGGTGGTACACAGCCCCCTGGGGGTTGTGATAAACTTTTTGGGTCCTCCTGGACCACATTTGGGTTCCATCAACCCAAATTTGGGATCACGCAAACTATGTGGGACTGTTGGACCACACCTAGCAATTCCCAAGTGAAACCAAAGTGATTATATAGTGTAATAAATTAAATATTTGAACCATATCATTGAAAATAAAGGGAAAATGCAAACAAAACATCCCACAAAATTGATCTTTCTCAACTTGAAAGCAAGCAAACTTGGTAGTTTTTCAATTGAATGTTGGATTGAATACTGAAGTAGCATTGCACTTTTTTTGAATTATGGTAACAGTGGCAAGCCCTCCTTTTTGTAAAATGTGTGCATTGAAGGACTACATTGATAGTTCCATGAAAAGATCTGGGGACAAGAAGGATTTTAGTAATGAATCATTGGAAGCCCCAATTGCATCCTCATCTAGGGTGACAATTGAGGAAGAAAATGTTTCACAAACAGACATGACCTTTGGTAGTGAGTTACAGTTCATGTTACTTTGTCTTTGAAATATTAAATTTGATTGAAACTAAAGGAGTGCATCCAATCAATACAATTTTTTCATTGGTGCCAGATCCACTTCACTCACCTCCCGTGAGATATTTTACTGCTAGGGAAGAGGCACAAAAATATTTTCAAACATGGTCAATTAAGCATGGTTATTCTGAAACCAACTCAAAGCGTGACAAATATAAGGATTTAGCCTGTGATAGACATGGTTTTTACTCTGGGAAATTTCTAATCAAAATTTCAAGGCAAACTGACACAAGGAAGGTTGAGTGCAAGTTTTTAATCCTTGCAAGTTGCACAAAGGCAGACCCCTTGTGGCTTATCTCCTACAGAAATTATCAACATAACCAATAATTATCTCCACACCCCTTGGTGCATGCTCACCTGAGGAGAATCTCTGGGGTAGCCTTAGACAATCTAAAAGAAGGAATGCAAGATGGGATCAATAAACTTCAGCTGAATCAAAAATTGAGCAAAATTTATGGTGTCAAATATGTTGATGACTGCACAATTTACAACACTAAGTGCAAGGGAGCCCTAGCATGAATTAAGGCTAAAAGTGTTATGGAGGTCCTCTTTGAACAACTTGGAAATTCAGGTTGGGTTCATCAAGTAAAATTCAGTGGATGAATTCTCTTGGAGGCCCTCTTCTTGGCTCACCCCAAGTCATTAAATCTTTGCAACAAATTTTATCCTAGAGCTATGATGGATTGTACTTATAAAAAAAAATAAGTACAACATCCCCCTATTTCACATTGTAGGAATTACTTCAAACCAGAAAAATTTCAAAAAATCTCTTGAACTTATGTCTGGGAAAACTCAACCATAGTGTAAGGTGCAGAATGCCCCTGAAATCTGACCTTCCTAACTTGATAGGAGTCTTAGAAGAATCCATTGATATGATTGGTCTTGAAATGAAAGTGAATAGAAACAGGGAACAGAATATCAGGAGTAATGAGGAATATGCTGTTAGGACCAAAGATTCCACTTCTCCTAATCCCATCAGCTTTCAAGTCAAGAAGAATCAAGAGAAAAAAGAAAAGGTATGCTTGCATTGCAAACAGACAGGACATGTAAGACCTGATTTTCCTCAACCCAGAAAAAGGATTAATCCTATCAAATGAGAAGAGTATGATATTGATCCTGATATCCAACTTTTTGAAACTGATTGATTACTCTCTGAGTGTGAATTGATGATTCCTTAACCCATAAATTTTATTGAAGGAAGTATAGAATATTCCCTGGACATAAACTCTGTCAACAAAGATTCCAACTTACCCCAAAAAGGGAATCCCAACATAAAGATTCACCGTTTCTCTAAAGCTAAATCCCTAACCCTCAAACCCTCTTCCGGTAAAATTTAAAATTCTAGCAAATCATTCCATGGTACTTGTTTAATCCAAGGTTTGCCAGTGAAGTTTTTCTTAGATGGTGCAGCATTTTCCTCTTGTGTTGGTCCAACTTCTTGGAAAGGCAAGACCCAAATTGGAAAATGTACTTTTTACAAGTACCTAAGGCTAAGTTTAGCAGTTGTAACTATTTGCCCAATGATATTGGAGTAGGCTCTTCTGATATCATACTACCCCACTCTAAAGGATCACTCAAACTAAAAATTGAATTTTTAGTGATTCAAAATGAAGTATGTGATTAATTCATTCTAGGCAATGATTCTATTTGCTTGTATGGTATAGATGTATTCCAAAGTAAAATAAAATAGTTTAAAATAGGAATAGACTTGAAAAAGAAGTTCCAGATATGCCATGTCAATGCTGAAACTTTTGATTCAACCTATGAGAAACACATCAAAAGCTTTAACCAAGAATACTTCTCCCAAGCAGCTTTGAATTCTCTGCTCATTGAAAAACAAAAACAGGATATTCTCAAATTTTGATTTTAAACCCGGAATTCTTTCTGTACCAAGGACCACCCCATTGGTAACACCAAAGACATGACATGATTCTAACCTTGACCATTAAGCCTCCTTACCCCCCCCCCAACCTTAGGATACCAGCTTACCCTTCTAGTCCAAAATCTAGAGAAGCTCTAGAAACTGATGTCCAAGAGTTAATTGACTCACAAGCCTTGAGGAAAGTAGGAAATAATGAACAAGTTGACATTAATACTCAATTAATCTTAGCTTGGCACCATGATAAGTTGAGAATGGTTGGAGACTTTAAGATGCTGAATAACTTTACCAAAGCTGAATATTATCCCATCCCAAGAATTGACTATGCTTTTCACAAAATTTCAAAGGCTTATTGTATCACTACTATGGATATGCTGAAGGGCTTTCACCAGATAACTAGCAGTCCTGATAGCCAGAAATTTATGAGAATTATATGTCATTTGAAAATTTATCAGTGTCCAAGAATTCCTTTTGGTATTGAAAATGCTCTTTCTAAATTCTAGAGGATGATGGAAAAAGTCTCAGGATTACTCATAAGAAAAGGATGGATGATGATATACATTGATGATTTTATCATTTACTTTGATGACTGGAATACACACATGGATAAAATAAGACTATTCCTCAAAAATATCTCTGCTGTGTGATTGAAGTATCAATGAAAAAGTGTAACTTTGGTTATGGAGAACTCAGAGCTTTGGGACATATTCTTTCTGGACAAGCTCTCACTTCTGACTAAAGCAAAATAGAAGCTGTTATGAATGGGCCTATGCCCTAGAATAAAACTGAAATTTTATCCTTTGTCAGTTTTTGCAGTTAATAATAAGGAAGCACCCTTTCAGAGGATGGATTCCTATGTTACCCAAGGTCAACCTCAACCCCCAGATAACCAGTATTTATCCAAAATCACTTGATTTCAAGAAAATGATAGAGTTATCTAAAAAACATGCTGCCAAGTGTGTTCAAGATTCTGTTGAATACAACCAACGGAGATAGGATAAAACTCACAAAGAACCTGATTTTAAAATTGGTGATCAAGTCTTAGTTTCTACCACCAATTTTACTAAACTAGATGGAAACAAGAAGCTTAGATCTGCTTTTGTGGGGACTTTTACCATCAAAAAGCTACATGGTAAGAATTCTTTGGAAGTAATCCTCAGTGATGAACTTTCCAGGAAACGCCGCATCTTCCCAGTGAGTCTCATCAAGCACTACTATCTTAGAGAAGGAGAACATAATCCTTCACCAGAGATACCTTTTGCAGATGATCCTCAAAAAAAAAAGAAATTAAGTAAGTTACTCAAGCATAAGAAAGAGAGGATCAATGGAAAAGATTTCAGACTTCACCTATTAAGGTATAAAGGAGAATCAGCTGATAAGGATGAATGGTTTCCTGAAAACAATATCCCAGATGGAAATATACACCTGAGGAATTAAAGAGATGGCAGGAGACATTAGAACCAAAAGATTTTTTGGGATATAGACATATCTTGGAGTGGTGAGATGTCAGCTTGCTACTATGGACAGAGCAACCTGTCAAAGTTAAAAAAAATACAAAATAAAAATGAATCAATACAAAATTAACAAGGAGAGGGAAATCAATGAATATTATTTCATAAATAGATTACACACACAAATAAAGGTAGGGTCACCAACTGACCCCACCCTTGAAATATAACTCCTTCATATTTTAAATAATTAAATCAGAGCTGAAGAGAAGGTCAAGGCACCAATATGGCACATTTTGGTCAATTTAATATTTCAAATATTTTTTCATGTATAGGTTTCATACATAAAATTCAGTTAGAATTGAGTTATTGTGCATACTTTGGGAGTTACACATGGGTTTGTGTTATGTCACAATTCTCGCACGCAGTCCCGCGTCCCTATAGAACCCCTAAGTACTTGTACCATCACATTCCAGCATACAGAAGTTTGGCACAGAGCAAATTTTGCCACTCACGCAGCGGGACCAACCCCGCAAACATCTGAATGGACTGATCCCCGGGCCACAATCAGTTGTGACAAATCTGACAGTAGGTACCTCTCACAAAAGATACAACCTAGTAGGATTTACCTGGAATATGTAATATGCCACAATCAGTTGTGACAAATCTGACAGTAGGTACCTCTCACAAAAGATACAACCTAGTAGGATTTACCTGGAATATGTAATAATGTGAAATTTTCATTCAAAATGATCT
Source organism: Puccinia polysora (assembly GCA_025617555.3). Taxonomy (NCBI): domain Eukaryota; kingdom Fungi; phylum Basidiomycota; class Pucciniomycetes; order Pucciniales; family Pucciniaceae; genus Puccinia; species Puccinia polysora. The sequence continues at coordinate 24,057,865 of CM062628.1, forward strand.
GAAACCCTTAAAACTTAAATAAAATTATTATTCAATTCATTTTAAATTATTTTAAATAATAAATCAAATATTGAAGGTTACCACAAAGCAGACAGATTCTGATCTTTGGAGACCAAAAAACACTACAAGGAGGGTCCATAAAAATTATTCAAAATTACCTGCATGCTCATCAGATAGTGGAAAATCAATGAATATCCACGTCTGTTTCCTTTAGACCAATAGAAATAGTACAAATGAACAATAAGTGCAGAATGATCATAAGTATGCCATTTAACAGATTAACAGATCCTGTGGCTAAAATAGTACAGAAATCCAACAGATCTGAGGAAAGCTGATTAAAAGCACCAAGTGGATTTGCTAAGCCTGCTGTGAATGGCTTACCAGCCTCATCCCATGAGCAGAACCATCTCCATGTTCCCTGGGAAGCCCATTGTCACCACAAAAGGTATTTATACAGACCTCTTTGGATAAATTATTCCCTATCAGTTTTACCATGAATTTATTATTATCAATTGGACACTGTGTCATTTTTGATCAAGTTTTTATAAATGTTGATACTAGCTCTCACTATTTTGCAGTTTCTCCTAAGTTTCCATACTCTCCTGGTTGTTTTCTGTTTATCCTGGTTGTGTCTCATTCTCATGTTCACTTTTCATCATTTCTTTATTCATTCTTCATTCAATTTCCTTATTATATCTATTGGTTGTAATGCGTGCAAGTTCTGCTCTCCCAGGAAGGTTACCATTTCCTTGGACAAGTCACCACCCAACCACCTACCAGCTTGACCTCAATCCAGTCTTCATCTCATTCTACGCCTGACCTGATAACCAACTCATCCGCCAAAGAATCCAGCTATCAACAAAACTAGGTAGGATTGTACAACAACTCAATCTTGTTATCCTGATCAACATTATTCTCAACACTGCGGTAGGTTCCCACTGAAATTTCAACTCAAGCTCAGGAATGGCTAAATAATTTTCTCTCCTTTACCATCAAGATTACCTTGGAAGATTGGTCTATTTGAAGAACCAGCACCTAAATCTCCACATAGTATATTCTAGGCCATGATCTAGCCTTTAGAGGTGCTTTTCATGTTTGTTGCTTTATTCCTTTTCTTTGCTTCCAGCCTCTGGCTATTTCTCATTTGCTCATTCCATGCTTGAAATCTAAATAGCCTGGTTCAGGTTTATCATTCCTAAGTTTCTCTTACAATAAAGAGATAAGCAAGTGATTTATCACTTATTCTGCAGTATTATCATTATTTATAAAGAAAAATCAACCTGATTCATTAAAGTATAGTCAAGCAATCAATCCTAGCTTATCTGAAACCCTTTACCTGAATCTTTGCAGGCTTTTGGTGGAATTATTGCTCAGAGTAAGTGTTTTCCTTCCTGCCTTGGCCATTGTGCTGTTTTGCCAAGCCATATCAGTGGATAATTCCTTATAAGGCACCCATTATAATTCCAAGGTTCTTAAACTACCAAAGGAGGCCCCTTGAAGAGAGGTTTTCTGTCTGTAAAGATCCCCAGTAGTATAATACTGTGGCCCCTCTTTTTATAAAAAAATGAAAACCTTTTTAACCAAAACAGTTAAAACTTGCACTAGCTCATAAAAATATTTATTATTTGAGCTTCTTGAGTGTTTATATTTGGAATACTATTATTATTAATATTCCAGTTTTTTTATCACTCTCTTTAGCTAAAGGAATGCAAGTTTCCTGTTATCAGAGAGCTGACGGGAAGCCTAAACATGCACAAGGTTAATTTGAAAAGAATGCCATTGTGAGTAGTGTAAGCGTGTTTTTGAGATGATATGGAACTACTGCATGAATTCGAGCTTACCCTAGTAAACAATAAGACCAAGATTATTTGCCACTGGATTTGTTTGACCCAAAGGGGAAAATATGTTGCTCGGTTCCATGATAGCAATGGATGGCCACTATTGTTGGATGAAAGAGGTATGGGTAGAAAGGAAATGGACAGATGATTTCAATAACTAATGGGACGGTGTAATAAGGCATTGATGAAATAAGCACCTTCAAAGCACCTGAAGAGAATTATATTTCTCCCCGTCTTTCACGCCGGGCAAAGGTGGGGCAAGGAGTTTGAAAGAGGGGGAGGTCCAGCAGGGGCAATGACGCAGTAATGTGAGCCATTGCCCCATTTCACTTGGTCTTTGCCCTTGTTGCCAGGCAGGATGGTAAAACCAAACAGGGAGGAAGGCTAGATTCAAACTCGGTTTGGCAAATGCAGTTGACGCACAAAGGGTCAGGTTGATGGTTGTGAGGAAGGAGTAAAAAGCTCAGAAGATATGCGCGCTCTACTTATACTCATCATATTGGATCTTTCCCGCAGCCTTTTGTACCCTTGGGCTCAGCATTGTTGGACGCTCTCTTGCTGGGATGCGTGAGACGGAGCGTGGGGGAGTTGATGATTGAACCAATTCCATTCCAGCTTGGCAGGCGTGAATACCTTTGCCTTCCATACCAAGTGTTGATGAGATGATGATCGCAGAGCGCACAATGTTGCTGGGCGTAGAAAGTATTACAGCACGCCCGGGGCGGTGGGAGCACCGTACGTTGTGTCAAGTTGAGGATGTTTGGGCGTAGTGACCAGTGGCCGGGTGCAGTCTTTTCTCAGCATCTAGTTTGCCAGTACCACTCAGGGTTTTAGACTGCGCACCATCAGCGTCCGGTGCAGACAGCCTGGCAAGGGTGAAATGTTGAGCCAATGGGGGAGACCCTGCAGCAAGGGCAAAGTTGTGAATATAAATGGAGCGCCCCTCCAGTGTTAGCTCTTCATAAGTTTCTTAGCTGTCCATCCACCACCATCAACCGTTAGCTCTATTTTTTGGTCGTACCAGGATCCAAATCTCAATTGCATAAGATAATACTCACCTGTCCATCCACCACCATTGACTGTTAGCTCTAGGTTTCAGTCGTGCCGCAATCCAAATCTCAATGATGAGAGAAGAGTACCGGGTGGGTGGATGTTCAAGTATTATAGCTATCTACAAGTTTTGTGACAGGTGATTAAATCTGTGAAATAACTGGGGTGGTAACCTGTGACATAATTGTGTCCCACCGTATGTTCTAACACACCCCCCCACAATTAAGTCCTAATACACCCCCAGCCTCCTTGTCCCGGTGTTGTGTTTGGTCAAGCCAAGCGGTTTGGTAATGATGTCAGAAATTTGCGTCGCGGAGCTTGTCCACCATAAGTCAATGTTCTCTTGGCTGATGAGGTCATTCACAAAATAAAAGGCCCTGTTGAGGTATTTGGTCCGTTTCCTGGACCCATTGCTGGTGGAAATGAGTATTGCTGCTTCATTATTGCAGTTGATTGTGGAACCACATCCAAATTGTAAATCCGCTAGTGTCAGCCAAAGATGCGCCAGGAGTTGTGAGCCCTCAAACAGGGTGATATATTCAGCAGCACAGGTACATAGCGCAACAACAGTCTGCCTCTTCAAGCCCCATACCACGGTATTTCCATTGTAGCGGATGACATAACTGCTGGTGGATCTTTTGTGCTCTCCCCCAAAATTTGCATACACCCACATGGAGAGGCCATTGGATCCACCTTGGGTATATACTAAGCCCTTGGCCAAGGTGCCCTTGTGATAACCAATGACTTTTCAAGCTCTGTCCTGTGTTCTGAAGAGGGGCAGGAGCTAAACCCCAATAGCATATTCACGGCATAGGTGATATTGGGCCTTGTCCCACATGCCAGGTACATCAGCAAGCCAACAATAGATTGGTATTTGGTGATCTCCACTGGATCTCCATTGTTGGTCAACAGTTTGGTCCCCAATAGCCGTGCTCTCTTGTTGAATTTTGGATGGGTATAATTGCCAATGATCTCTTTGGCAAAGAGGGCTTGGTTGAGGGTCATTTGCTCTCCTTCCATTTTCACCCTAATGCCCACAATCTTGTTGACCACTGGTTTCCATTTTATTTTCAATTCCCTCTCCAGGCCCATTCTGAACCGTTCCATTGCCCAATCAGACAAGGCCATCACCACTCCATCTTTGACATGTAACCAGAAAATCACAAAATTCCCTCCATCCCAACACATATAGAGAGAGTCTTCTAGTTTGCTGGCCTGAAGACCCACCTTTCCAACTACCCACCGGAAATTTTTCCACCAGCACTGGGCTGCTTGCCGTGTCCCATACATTGCTTTGTGGAGTTTCATGACGTATCCTTTCCATCAAGGTTGGACAAAAATTGGCGGCTGGACGTAGACCTCTCCCTCAATCGGACCATATAGATAAGTTGCACTGACATCAAAGCTTGCCAGGGGAAAACGGCCATGGTGTGCCACTGCCAGGAGCAATTGTAAGGTGTTGAGGGAAGCCGTAGGTGCCTAGATCTTGTATACGTCCACCCCCATCCATTGACTGCATCCTTTGGCAACATACCTTGATTTGCGCTGTATGAGCTTACCCTCCGCGTCTCTTTTGGGTTCCAGGACAAATTTGGCCCCCACAACCTTCATCCCCTTGTGTGGCTTGACGGGCTCCCATACTCCCAAATCATCCAATTGTTGGATCTCATCCTCCCCTGACTTCATCCATTCCGCTCCCCATTTGCCTTTCAGAGCCTTGGGCATTGAACCTGGCACTGCCCTCTCAACCGTACAGGGAAGGCTATTGATTTCCTTTTGTTCAGCTTTGGCCATTTTGTCAGTTGCAACTTCACCCAACGGCAATTGGCTAATGATGTCTGCCAGCTTGGGTTCCAGCGGGCGTACAGGAAGGTTTTGGAAGAAAGGGAAAATGGAGGACATGGAGTGGATGACTCTCTATTCCTGTTCCGACCAGAATAGCCACCCAGCCCCCCCAGGAGGAAACCCCAGAAGGCAACAATGGTGCAATCCGCTATTTCCTCTGACTTGCGCTGACCTTCCAAACTGGGCGACCAACTCAGTATATACTTGCAAACTTCGCGGTTAACTCCATACCGGTGGGCCATCCATTATGAGATCCAATCTCCTTCCCTGGCCAATCAACAGCCTTGGACTTCCATTTTCGGTCATGAATTGTTCGTTTGTTTGCATCTATGTCTAACCAAGCCATCACTACTGTATAGTTTGCAATTGGAATAGTCCCTACCCTGCATACACTATTACCTCTCATTTGCATTACCTTCAACGTCACTCGCTCCTATCCTAATTTGTCATGCAATTGTACGCTCAGATTATATTGTCTTGCACTTACGTTAAGACCTTGGATCTATACCACTGCTTCCTTTCCTATTCCATTCCTGTCATTCATTGCCTCACCGCTTCACCTGTAGTTAGCTCATCACCAGGTTGTATCTAGTCACTTTGGATTACCTTATAAGGGCTATCCCCTTGCCTGATGATTGTCTCCCCAGTTAGTTAATTTCATACATTCTTGCATTTTTCTGCAACCTAGTTATCACATTGGAATCAGGTTGAGTTTCCTTCTTTGGAATACATTCCATTCATCTCCCCGTTTGTTGAGTGGCATAAGCAAGTTTGCAGTTTGCTACTGGGTCTTGCTATTTGCACTTGCCCTCGCACTTGGTATTCCTTTGCGCTCACGATCATCTAAGAATTGCCCTATAGTATGTGGGGTGGTCGTGTGACAGTAAATTAAATAACTCAACTCATCTATTGTAGCCTGCCAACCTATAGTAGACTTCTTCTTTTTTGATGTCACATACTTGCTCAAACGGGAACACTTCCCTTGCCCCTTACAATGATGAGATCCATTGGGTAGGGAGAACCAGCGCTCCTTGGGCCCAAAAACCCTTAGATCCAGTTCCTCCTTCCAAATCGCCATCTGTGGAACCTCTCGATGATCCTTGGGCTCCTCCATGGGATGCTCCAACGGACCCTCTTGTGGAATTTGCAGACTTGGACCATTCTTCCGATGAAAACTTGACTTGTGGTAGACCAGGGGTTTGCACTACTGCTCTCAAGCCCAATGCTCCAACCCTGCTTTTGACATTGATCCAGGCCCTCACTCATGGTGCCCAGCGATCTAGTCCAAGCACTCCTAGTTTTTGTACTCCCGGCATGAAACAACCCAATCACTTTACAGGAGAACACCCTCATAAGCTTAGATCCTACCTACAGTCTTGTAAAATCATCTTTTCAAACAAATCCAACAATTTCCCTTCCAATAGACATAAAGTTATGTATGCTTCGTCCTTCTTAAGAGGTAGAGCCTTGCAGTGGTTCAAACCGTACCTCAAACTTTTTTCTAAAAACAGTCCCACTTGTATTCTCAACAACTGGGAAAAGTTTGAGCAACAATTGTGTTAAATAGATCATCTTCTATTTTCAGTTGTCTCTCTTTTCTATACTCTTTTATTTTTCTGTTTTTCCAGTTCTTTCTTTCTGTTTCTTTTTCAGTTCTATCTTTTCTTATTTTATCTCTTTTCATTCTTTTTCTTTTTTTTATAAGACACTATCCATGCTCTCAAATCACTTATTTCACAGATCACAGGCGCGCGCCTCTCTCTTTCATTCATCTAGAGCGCGCGCCCCTCCCGCTTTTTCATACATGTCACAGATACAATACTCTTAAGAACTCAACTACTTACTCTACCGCTTCTACCTTCTTATTTAAAACCTCTTCTCATATACTTCTTAAAAATGTTTCTTCATCATTTCAAATTCTTCTCATCTATCTTCTCATACTCAACCATGCCCTTATTTGCCCGATCATCCATCAACTCAACCAGCTACAAACTCACTATAGATTCTGTCTGGTAAGACTGTCCACCAACTAATTCCATTTTCTGCAATCTCCATTCTCAATGACTCATGTCGAGTATCCTTCTTTTCAAGATCTTTTCTGCTATTTCTTCCAAATAATCTTTCCATCATTCCCGACCAAGTCTTCATCAATCATTCTCAAGATCTTCAATTACAGAATCTATATCCTTGATGTTGGTTTCTCTTTCCTTTTCAATTTATTCTTCTTTTCTTCTCCTTCTTTATCTTTTACTTTTCTAATGCTGATTTTAGTTGTCTTTTAGCCCTCTTAAAATTCTTCAATTCAGTTTCTATTTATAATAAATCCAACAAATTGTTCACCCTGTTCGGCGATTCCAATGAAGTTCAAAACGCCAAATACAAACTTAATAGTTTAGTTATGAAGGAGAATAGTAGAGCTTTGGTTTATATTTCTCATTTTTGAACCTTGCAGTCTCGCATCCAGTGGAACGAGGCCGCTCTTCTATTCTATTTACAAAAGGGTTTACCAGAACGCTTAATCAAACAGCTTGCAGTTGGGGGTCATAAGACAACCTGGCTTCAGCAGCTAATTGATTAAGTGATTGAGCTTGAGAATGGCTATCATGACAAGAAGTGCTCTTGGAGAAACAACCATGGACCATCACCTTGGCTCCAAGGGTGGATGACTCCTCAAAGCAAAACACGAGGAACACAAAACCATCCAAACCAACCCCAACTTCAAACTGCAACTTCAAAGGGAAAGCCGTCACCAAAAATCTGAAGTTCTGGACAAGGAAATCGGGATGCTTCAAAGTGAGGAACGGCTGCCAAGGGAAAAGAACGGGCTGTGTATGTATTGTGGAGGTAAACATGATGTTGACAGCTGTGCAAAGCGGTTAGGGCTTGAAGCAGCTAAGCAGTCAAACAATTAGCTTGTAGTTTTTCTGTTACTCGCAAGGAAAACTACAGATTATCTAAATTAAATTTTTGCACTTGTGAGTCACTAGGTGCTCCAAGTTCAAGATTTATCCTATTTCATTCGGACAACAATCCTTATCAAACATTACTTGATTCTGGAGCTAATGTTTCCTTCATCAGTGAATCTTTTGCCACTTCCAAAAATCTTACACGTTCTGAGATAGATAAATTACCTATCTATCTAGTAAGTAGTGCGACTGAACCGTCTTATTGGGTTTCCCAAAAGGCCAAATGGACCTTCACATTTTCCAATTTCCCCAGCTTTGAATGGGATTTATTTGTCTTGCCTATACCTGGAATGGATGATACCATTCTAGGCAATGATTTCCTAGTTTACTGGAATCCGGATGTGAATTGGCAAGAAGGAGTAATTAACCTTTGAACCTCGCACCCCCAGAACTCTAACCTTTCTGTCAATCAGGAATTAAACAGCCTACCTGACACTGTCATTGAGTTGGATGACACTTTTCCGCCAGGAGATTTGCAATATCCTGACCTTCATTCTCAAATTCCCTCTTCAGATTTAGGAGTTATCGCTTACCTATCCAGCTTACCTCTTTCCTGTTCCTTTGAAGAGAAACAAACACCAACCAAAATGTGTATTTTGAGCTCCCTAATCCTCTCGCACCATGCAAGCACCTCAAACCCGGTGCTCAAAGATGACGAGATTGAAGATTTAGAAATAATTCAAGAGTCTTTACCTTTGGTTTATCATGACTTTGCTGACGTCTTTTCAGCTGCAAAAGCAGAAAAACTGCCTCCATCCCGTCCTTACAATCACAAAATTGAACTTACTGGCCCACCTCCGGCACCAGGACCAGTTTCCTCTCTCTCAATGCAAGAATCAATTGCGCTTCAAGACTACATTGCAGAAAATTTAGAGAATGGATTTCTTGAACCAAGCGATTCAAACACTGGTTCCCCTGTCCTATTTGTACAAAAAAAGGAAAGCTGACTTTGCCTTTGTGTTAACTACCGGAAACTGAACCAGGTAACCCGGAAGAATGCTTATCCAGTACCAACTATGTCACATCTTCTTACCCTCTTCCATGGAGCTACTTACTTCTCAATGTTAGACCTTTGAGGTGCCTATAACCTAATTCGCATTAAGGAAGGTCATGAGTATTTGACTGCAATGAGAACCCGGTTCTGCAGTTATGAGTATACCGTCATGCCTTTTGGCCTCTGCAACGCTCCTTCCACTTTTCAACATTTTGTCAATAACATTTCATCCGATCTCTTAGGTAAATACCTTGTGGTATATCTCAATGATATACTAGTCTACTCAAGAAAACTTGAATATCACATTGCACATGTGCGAGAGGTGCTACAGAAACTTTGCAAGAATGACCTGTTTGCAAAAGCCTCTAAGTGCAAGTTCCATTCCTCTTCTCTTCATTTTCTAGGTGTTGTAGTCTTGCAGCAAGGGCTATTGATGGACCCAGCCAAGAGCAAACGCATACTGGACTAGCCCCCACCTTCTTCCTTTAAATCTCTTGAAATTTTCCTTGGTTTCAGTAATTTCTATAGAAGGTTTGTTGCCCGTTACACTGAAAAAACTGTACATCTTAATAACCTTCTTCAAAAAGACAATCCTTTTATTTTTACCAAACAAGCTGCTTCGGAGTTCAAAGCTCTGAAGAGGGCGTTTACCACTGCTCCGATACTCGCTCACTTCAACAAGCTAGCTTGCACTATTGTCGAAACAGACGCAAGCAACTATGCGATCGCAAGAGTCATCTTGCAGTTTTCTTCTTCCACTTATCTTTTTCACCCCGTAGCTTTCGAGTCTTGCAAATTTCTCGCTGCAGAGCTTAACTATGAGATTCATGACAAGGAACTTCTTGCAATTGTTCATTGCTTGAAGAAATGGCATTCATACCTTTTGAGTCTTAGGGAATCCTTTGAGGTTATAACTGATCATAATTCTTTGAAGTATTTCATGAGTTCAAAAGTCCTCACACGTAGACAGGCACGTTGGGCGGAATACCTCTCTGAGTTCCACTTTATGACCACGTACCGTCCTGGGAAACAAGCAGTAGTTCCTGATGCTTTATCACGTTGGGACAACGTTTACCCTGGGGGGGGAGCACCTTTGCCGAAAACAACCCTGAAAACGTTAGGACACTCTTCTCAACCCCATCTGCCCAAGTCAGTTCAATCATTGCTTGCTTACAAGATTTGGCTTCCAAACTCCAATAAGCTCAACGCAACAACCCCAAGCGCATTGAACTTTGCAAAAGTGCGAACTTATTAGATAGTAGTTACAGTATAGATTATAATGACTTTTTAGTTTATGATAATTTTATAGTAGTACCAGATAATTCTTGCATTAAGTTAGATATCTTTGAGTAACTGCAAAATTCTCCGCTTGCTGGTCATTATGGGCAGGATAAAACCTACCAATTGATTGCACAAGACTTCTACTGGCCTGGTATGACCAAAGAAGTAAAAGACTATGTTAGCGCGTGCTATGATTGCAATTGTAACAAGTCCTCAAAACACCGAAAGTATGGGCTGCTCCAGCCACTTCCAATTCAGCCTTGTCCTTGGCACTTGCTTTCTATGGATTTCATCTCTCAATTACCTTCTTCCAGTGGATATGATGCTATTCTAGTAATAGTAGATCGCTTCTCAAAGATGGCTTTATTTTTGCCCAGTAATGTGACGGCATCTTCAGAAGACTTAGCTAACTTGTTCATAAAATATGTATTTTTGAAACATGGCCTCCCTGATAATATAGTTAGTGATTGTGGATCTCTGTTTGTCTCAAGCTTCTGGACCTTGCTATGCAAACATTTGAAGATAACTTGCAATTTATCAACGGCTTACCACCTGGAAACGGATGGGCAAACCAAGCGAGTTAATCAGATCCTCAAACAATATCTTCAAATGTATGTTGCCTATCAACAAGACGACTGGTTTCAATGGCTCCCACTAGCCAAATTTGCCTACAACAACTCCACTCATTCCTCCACCAAACAGTCGCCCTTCCAAACTCTTTATGGTAGAAACCCAACTTTCTCTTCCCTTCACGTAGCACCTTATCAACCTGCTACCAATTACCTTGAACAAATTCAATCCCTTCAATGGCAACTTCAAACCAACCTAAAAGAAGCAAACCAGCGCTATAAGGAGCAAGCAGACCAATCTTGCACTTTGGCTCAAACCTTCGCAGTAGGAGATCAAGTATGGCTCAATGCTTGAAACATTTGCAGCACTTGCCCAACTTGCAAACTCTCCAAAAGAAAGCTTGGCCCCTTCAAAGTAGAATCAGTCATCTCCTCTAACGCCTTTAAACTTACTTTACCTGCGAAATGGCAAGGTATCCATCCGGTCTTTCATGTGTCTCTCCTAAAGCCAGCTTGAGTCCTATAACCGGGCAAGACTCATCCCCCTCCTGAACCGGTCACTCTCATCAATCATCAAGAGTGGGAAGTAAGCCTTATTCTGGATTCCAGGTTACACAAAGGAAAACTTCAATACCTCGTTGAATGGTCTGGCTTCCAGTCCAAGGAAGATCACACCTTATGGGAACCAGCCCATCACCTTTGCAATTCACCCAATCTGATTCGAGAATTCCATGCGAGCTACCCTTGAAAACCTCGGAAATCATGATTCAATCCCATCCAATTCCATTCCATTCCATTCCACATTTCATCCAATCAAATCCCATTCCATTCCACTCCACATTTCATCCCCTCCAATCCCATTTCATTCCATTCCACATTTATCTTACTCAATCACATTCCATTCCATATTCCATCCAATGAAAACCCATCTTATTTCACCATCATTTCATCAGTTAATTCCTCCATCCCACTGTGTTGTTCTTTTCTCATTTCCTTTCATTTCCACTTATTATTAAAAATAATAATAATAATAATAATATTTTTATTTTTTAAAAAAATATATATATATATATTAAATTACAAAGTTTGTTCCATTTCTTTTTTTGCATCCTCCCAATTTGCCCTCAATTCCGCAACCATGGACCAAAAGGTATCAAGGTCTTCATTGTTTATCATTGCAGATATTCTTTAAAGTACCAGCACTTCCGTTAAAATGTGCCTCTCAAAAATCTCCCCGCATCTTGAAACCTGAGCTTGCTTTGGCCAGGCATTCCATCCGCCTTCCTCCAAGAGCTCTTCATACGCTCTCTTCCTTTGGCCACCCAACGTGCCTTCTCCAATATTGTCTGTCAGGTGCCTTGCATCAGTTTCAACCCGCAATACGATTCAAACCGGATCCGCTTTGTCTCAGCCCTCCATCCCTTCCATCCCAGCCACTTCATCCCTTCCATCTCCTTCATTCCCTTCTTGTAATTCACCCGCTCCATCTTTGTTCTCTCCACTTCTGTTTCCTCCATTTCCCGCTATTGCCTCACCGCTTCACCTGTAGTTAGCTCATCACCAGGTTGTATCTAGTCACTTTGGATTACCTTATGAGGGCTATCCCCTTGCCTGATGATTGTCTACTCAGTTCGTGTCACACAACCACCCCACGTACTATAGGGCAATTCTTAGATGATCGTGAGCGCAAAGGAATACCAAGTGCAAGGGCAAGTGCAAATAGCAAGACCCAGTTGCAAAGTGCAAACTTTTTTATGCCACTCAACAAACGGCAAGATGAATGGAATGTGTTCCAAAGAAGGAAACTCAACCTGAGTCCAATGTGATAACTAGGTTGCAGCAAAATGCGAGAATGTATGAAATTGAATAACTGAGGAGACAATCATCAGGCAAGGGGATAGCCTCTTTAAGGTAATCCAAAGTGACTAGATACAACCTGGTGATGAGCTAACTACAGGTGAAGCGGTGAGGCAATGAATGACAGGAACGGAATAGGAAATGAAGCAGTGGTATAGATCCGAGGTCTTAACGTAAGTGCAAGACAATAGAATTTGAGGGTACAATTGCATGACAAATTGGGATCGGAGCAAGTGATGTTGAAGGTAATGAAAATGAGAGGTAATAGTGTATGAAGGGTAGGGACTAGTCCAATTGCAAACTACAGAGTAGTGATGGCTTGGTTAGACGTAGATGCGAACTAAAAAACAATGCATGACCAAAGATGGAAGTCCAAGGCTGTTGATTGGCCAGGGAAGGAGATTGGATCTCATAATGGATGGCCCACCGGTATGGAGTTAACCGCGAAGTTTGCAAGTATATACTGAGTTGGTCGCCCAGTTTGGAAGGTCAGCGCGAGCCAGAGGAAATAGCGGATTGCACCATTGATTTTTTTCTTTTATTTGTGTCACAATTTTAGACCGAGGTAGATGGTACTGAGGAGAGGACATGTCGAAGTGGTGAAGACAATAATCCTTAAGTGTGAAGCGTGACAGTTTCCCAGGTATAAAGATGCGAGCTCCTGCAAGCGTTCAGGTAATTTTTCCCATCAATTTCAAGTCGTTTAATTATCACTGTATACCCTTATACGTTACTTAATTTATTACCCAATAGATTTTTATAAATTTTGTAAGAATATTGTCATTGTCATCCCGCCGTTCCAAAAACTGTATTTGCCGCAATAAGCGATGTATTCCTAGTACTGCCGTGCGAGGCCTCTGAGGCAAATGCGAGCAATTTTGCCTTTGCAAGGTGGCGTGCAACTTTCCTATAAATGTCAAGTCGACTGTCAAGGGTCCTTCGGAATCATCAAGAGAGATGCGAAGTTGTAGGTCCGCGCCAAGGGTAAATTAAGAGATACCACCATTGCTGGAGATCAAATACTTGGGGACTTGAGTTCCTGGTGAGTACCAATCAGGACTAAATAATGAACTTGAAATAGTAACTAATTGTTTGCTTGTTTGCTAGTGTTGCCCTGTTTTTGAAGATATGCTACCAACACACCACCACCACCACCACCTTACTGGGGACCGCCGACTGAAATCCCAGGGCCCCAGATGAATGCCGAGGTGCGAGGCGAGGTTTTGGGTGCGGAACGGGTAGGATTTATAACCAAGGAAGCAAGGGAGGGGGAAGAAAAAGCAGCGGAAAGAGAAGCGGGAAATGGAGGAAACGGAAGTGAAGAGAACAAAGATGGAGCGGGTGAATTAGAAGAAGGGAATGAAGGAGATGAAATGGATGAAGTGGCTGGGACGGAAGGGATGGAGGGCGGAGGCAAAGCGGATCCGGTGCAAATTGTATTGCCGGTTGAAACGGATGCGAGGCGCCTGACGGACAATATTGGAGAAGGCACGTTGGGTGGCCAAAGGAAGAGAGGGTATGAAGAGCTCTTGGAGGAAGGCGGATGGAATACCCGGCCAAAGCAATCTTGGGTTGTAAGATGCGAGGAGATTTTTGAGAGGCACATTGTAACGGAAGTGATGGTACTTCGAAGAATGTCCGCATTGATCAACAATGGAGACCTTGATACCTTTTGGTCCATGGTCACGGAATTGACAGCAAATTGGGAGGATGCGGAAAAAGAAATAAAAGAAACTTTGTAATTTAATATATATATATATATATATATATATATATTTTATTAAAAATAGGATTTTTTTTTTTAATAATAACTGGAAATGAAAGGAAAATGAGAAAAGAATAACACAGTGAGATGGAGGAATTAACTGATGAAATGATGGTGAAATAAGATGGGTTTTAATGAGATGGAATATGAAATGAAATGTGATTGAGTAAGATAAATGTGGAATGGAATGAAATGGGATTGGATGGGATGAAATGTGGGGTGGAATGGAATGGCATTGGATGGGATTGAATCATGATTTCCGAGGTTTGCAAGGGTAGCTCGCATGGAATTCTCAAATCAGATCGGGTGAATTGCAAAGGTGATGGGCTGGTTCCCACAAGGTGCAATCTTCATTGGACTGGAAGCCAGACCATTTGACAAGGTATTGAAGTTTTTCTTCGCGTAACCTGGAATCCAGAATGCGGCTTCCTTCCCACTCTTGATGATCAAGGAAATTGACCGGTTCAGGAGGGGGATGAGTCTTGCCTGGGTATAGGACTTGAGTTGGCTCTAGGAGAGAAACATGAAAGACCGGGTGGATACCTTGTCATTTTGCAGGTAAAGTAAGTTTAAAGGCGTTAGGGGAGATGACTGATTCTACTTTAAAGGGGCCAAGCTTTCTTTTGGAGAGTTTGCAAGTTGGTCAAGTGCTGCAAATGTTGCGAGCATCAAGCCATACTTGATCTCCTACTGCAAAGGTTGGATCCAAAGTGCGAGATTGGTCTGCTTGCTCCTTATAGTGCTGGTTTGCTTCTTCAAGGTTGGTTCTAAGTTGCCATTGAAGGGATTGAATTTGTTCAAGGTAATTTGTAGAAGGTTGAGAAGGTGCTAGGTGAAGGGAAGAGAAAGTTGGGTTTCTACCATAAAGAGTTTGGAAGGGCAACTGTTTGGTGGAGGAATGAGTGGATTTGTTGTAGGCAAATTTGGCTAGTGGGAGCCATTGCAACTAGTTGTCTTGTTGATAGGCAACATAAATTCAAAGATATTGTTCAAGGATCTGATTTACTTGCTTGGTTTGCCCATCCGTTTCTGAGTGGTAAGCCGTTGATACATTGCGAGTGATCTTCAAATTTTGGCATAGGAAGGTCCAGAAGCTTGAGACAAACAGAGATCCACAATCAATAACTATATTATCAGGGAGGCCATGTTTTGAAAATACATATTCTATGAACAAGTTAGCCAAGTCTTCTGAAGAGGCAGTCACATTACTGCTTAAAAATAAAGCCCTCTTTGAGAAGCAATCTACTATTACTAGAATAGCATCATATCCACTAGAAGAAGTTAATTGAGAGATGAAATCCATAGACAGCAAGTGCCAAGAACAAGGCGGAATTGGAAGTGGCTGGAGCAGCCCATACTTCCAGTGATTCAAGGACTCATTACAATTGCAATCATGGCCTGCGCTAACATAGTCTTTTACTTCTTTGGTCATACCAGGCCAGTAGAAGTCTTGTGCAATCAATTGATAGATTTTACCCTGCCCATAATGACCAGAAAGTGGATAATCATTCCGTGACTCAAAGATATCTAACTTAATGAGAGAATTATCTGGTACTACTATACAATTATCATAAACTAAAAAGTCATTATAATCAATACTGTGACTACTATCTAATAAGTTTGCACTTTTGCAAAGTTCAATGCACTTGGGGTTGTCGTGTTGAGCTTGTCAGAGTTTGGAAGCCAAATCTTGTAAGCGGGCAATGATTGAACTGAGTTGGGCAGATTGGGTTGAGATGATTGTCCTAACGTTTTCAGGGTTGGTTTTGGCAAAGGTGCTCCCCCCCCCTGGGTAAACTTTTTCCCAACGTGATAAAGCATCAGGAACTACCGCTTTTTTCCCAGGAAGGTACGTGATCTTAAAATGGAACTCGGAGAGGTATTTGGCCCAACATGCCTGTCTACGTGTGAGGACTTTTGAACTCATGAAATACTTCAAAGAATTATGATCAGTTAAAACCTCAAAGGATTCCCTAAGACTCAAAAGGTATGAACGCCATTTCTTCAAGCAATAAACGATTGCAAGAAGTTCCTTGTCATGAATCTCATAGTTAAGCTCTGCAGTGAGTAATTTGCAAGACTCGAAAGCTACGGGGTGAAAGAGAGAGGTGGAAGAAGAAAACTGCAAGATGACTCCTTCAATCGCATATTTGCTTGCGTCTGTTTTGAAAATAGTGCAAGCTAGCTTGTTGAAGTGAGCAAGTATCAGAGCAGTGGTGAAAGCTTCCTTCAGAGCTTTGAACTCCAAAGCAGCTTGTTTGGTAAAAATAAAAGGAGTGTCTTTTTGAAAAAGGTTAGTAAGATTTACGATTTTTTTGGTGTAATGCACAATAAACCTTCTAAAGAAATTACTGAAACCAAGGGAAACTTGAAGAGATTTAACCAAAGAAGGTGGGGGCCAGTCCAGTATGCCTTTTCTCTTGGCTGGGTCCATTGATAGCCCTTGCTGTGAGACTACGACACCTAGAAAATGAAGAGAAGAGGAATGGAACTTGCACTTAGAGGCTTTTGCAAACAGGTCATTCTTGCAAAGTTACTGTAGCACCTCTCGCACATTTGCAATGTTATCTTCAAGTTTTCTTGAGTAGACTAGTATATCATCAAGATATACCATGAGGTATTTACCTGGGAGATTGGAGAAAATGTTGTTGAAAAAATGTTGAAAAGTGGAAGGAGCGTTGCAGAGGCCAAAAGGCATGACGGTATACTCATAACTGCAGAACCGGGTTCTCATTGCAGTCAAATACTCATGACCTTCCTTAATGCGAATTAGGTTATAGGCACCTCAAAGGTCTAACTTTGAGAAATAAGTAATGGATAGGCATTCTTCCAGGTTACCTGGTTCAGTTTCCTGTAGTCAACACAAAGGCAAAGTCTGCCGTCCTTTGTTGGTAAAAATAGGACAGGGGGACCGGTGTTCAAATTGCTTGGTCGAAGAAATCCTTTCGCCATATTTTCCGCAATGTAGTTGTGAAGCGCAATTGATTCTTGCGTCGAGAGGGAGTCTGGTGCCGGAGGGGGGCCAGTAAGTTTGATCTTGTGATTGTAAGGAAGGGATGGAGGCAGTTTATCTGCTTTTGCAGCTGAAAAGACGTCAGCAAAGTCGTGATAAACCAAAGGTAAAGAATCTCAAATGATTTCTAAATCATCAATCTCCTCATCTTTGAGCACCAGGTTTGAGGTGCTTGCATGGTGCAAGAGGATTAGGGGGCTCAAAATACACCTTTTGGGTTGTGTCTGTTTCTCTTCAAAGGAACAGGAAAGAGGTAAGCTGGATAGGTAAACGATAACTCCTAAATCTGAAGAGGGAATTTGAGAATGAAGGTCAGGATATTGCAAATCTCCTGGCGGAAAAGTGTCATCCAACTCAATGACAGTGTCAGTTAGGCTGTTTAATTCCTGATTGACGGAAAGGTTAGCGTTCTGGGGGTGCGAGGTTCAAAGGTTAATTACTCCTTCTTGCAAATCCACATCCGGATTCCAGTAAACTAGGAAATCATGGCCTAGAATGGTATCATCCATTCTGGGTATAGCCAAGACAAATAAATCCCATTCGAAGCTGGGGGAATTGGAAAATTCAAAGGTCCATTTGGCCTTTTGTGAAACCCAATAAGACGGTTCAGTCGCACTACTTACTAGATAGATAGGAAATTTATCTATCTTGGAATGCGTAAGATTTTAGGAAGTCGCAAAAGATTCACTGATGAAGGAAACATTAGCACCGGAACCAAGTAATACTTGATAAGGAGTGTTTTCAGAATGAAATAGGATAAATCTTGAACTTGGAGCACCTAGTGACTCGCAAGTGCAAAGATTTAATTGTGGTGATATAGATAATGTCTAGTTTTCCTTTTGAGTATCAGAAAAACTACAAGCTAATTTTTTGACTGCTTTGCTGCTTCACGCCCTAACCGCTTTGCACATCTGTCAAGATCATGTTTAACTCCACAATAAATACACAGCCCGTTCTTTTCCCTTCGCAGCCGTTCCTCACTTTGAAGCATCCCGGTTTCCTTGTTGAAGAACTTCAGTGTTTTGGCAACGGCTTTCCCTTTTGAGTTGCAGTTTGAAGTTGGGGTTGGTTTGGATGGTTTTGGGTTCCTTGTGTTTTCCTTTGAGGAGTTTTCCACCCTTGGAGCCAAGGTGGATGGTCCATGGTTGTTTCGCCAAGAGAAATTCTTGTCATGATAGCCATTATCAAGCTCAATCACTCAATTGATTAGCTGTTGAAGCGAGGTTGTCTTATGACCCCAAACTTCGGGCTGTTTGATTCAGCGTGCTGGTAAACCCTTTTGGAAATGGAATAGAAGAGCAGCCTTGTTCCACTGGATGCAAGACTGCAAGGTTTGAAAATGAGAAATATAAACGGAAGCCCTACTATTCTCCTTCATAACTAAACTATTAAGTTTGTATTTGGCCTTTTGAACTTCATTGGGATCACCAAACAGGGTGACCAATCGTTGCTTGAACTTGTCCCAGTTGTTGAGAATAGAAGTGGGACTGTCATTGGACAAAAGTTGGAGGTACTTTTTGAACCACTGCGAGGCTCTACCTCCTAAGAAGGACAAAGCATACATAACTTAATGTCTATTGGAAGGGAAATTGTTGGAGTTGTTTGAAAAGATGATTTTATAAGACTGTAGGTAGGATCTAAGCTTATGAGGGTGTTCTTCTGTAAAGTGATTGGGTTGTTTCATGCCCAGAGTGCAAAAACTAGGAGTGCTTGGACTAGATCGCTGGGCACCATGAGTGAGGGCCTGGATCAATGTCAAAAGCAGGGTCGGAGCATCGGGCTTGAGAGCAGTAGTGCGAACCCCTGGTCTACCACGAGTCAAGTTTTCATTGGAAGAATGGTTGGAGTCTGCGATTTCCGCGAGAGGGTCCCTTGGAGCATCCCGTGCAGGAGCCAAGGATCATCAAGAGGTTCCACAGATGGCTATTTGGAAGGAGGAACTGGATCTAAGGGTTGTTGGGCCCAAGGAGCGCTGGTTCTCCCTACCCAATGGATCTCATCATTGTAAGGGGCAAGGGAAGCGTTCCCGGTTGAGCGAGTACGTGACATTGAAAAAGAAGAAGTCTACTATAGGTTGGCAGGCTACAATAGATGAGTGGAGTTAGTTAATTTACTGTCACACAACCAACCCACGTACTATAGGGCAATTCTTAGATGATTGTGAGTGCAAAGGAATACCAAGTGAAAGGGCAAGTGCAAATAGCAATATCCAGTTGCAAAGTGCAAACTTGGTTATGCCACTCAACAAACGGCAAGATGAATGGAATGTGTTCCAAAGAAGGAAACTTAACCTGAGTCCAATGTGATAACTAGGTTGCAGCAAAATGCGAGAACGTATGAAATTGAATAACTGAGTAGACAATCATCAGGCAAGGGGATAGCCCTTTTAAGGTAATCCAAAGTGACTAGATACAACCTGGTGATGAGCTAACTACAGGTGAAGCGGTGAGGCAATGAATGACAGGAACGGAATAGGAAATGAAGCAGTGGTATAGATCCAAGGTCTTAACGTAAGTGCAAGACAATAGAATCTGAGCGTACAATTGCATGACAAATTGGGCCTAGGAGCAAGTGACATTGAATTTAATGAAAATGAGAGGTAATAGTGTATGCAGGGTAGGGACTAGTCCAATTGCAAACTATACAGTAGTGATGGCTTGGTTAGACATAGATGCAAACTAACAAACAATGCATGACCAAAGATGGAATTCCAAGGCTGTTGATTGGCCAGGGAAGGAGATTGGATCTCATAATGGATGGCCAACCGGTATGGAGTTTACCGCAAAGTTTTCAAGTATATACTGAGTGGGTTGCCGAGATTGGAAGGTCAGCGCAAGCCAGAGGAAATAGCGGATTGCACCATTGATGTTGTGCTTTTATTTGTGTCACGCTTTTAGACTGAGGTAGATGGTACTGAGGAGAGGACATGTCGAAGTGGTGAAGACAATAATCCTTAAGTGCAAAGCGTGACAGAGCCACTGATCTCATCCAGGTAATGTGTTTGTAAGAACTGCTTCACAACTGTTTTGGATGCATGGCCCAGGCGTACATGCAATTTTTAGGGGTTGAAGGATGGCTTAGAGGACACTTTCATTGCATGGTTTGGAGTTGCACAAGCGGGAATTGTCCAAAAATAATTCCAGAAGAAAGTATCATAGCTTTTTCCCAAGGGGTCCTGCAAGATTGCCTCTGAACCCTTGTAAGTTAATCTCCAACCTTCTGCAAGTAATTTTCCAGTTGATAGGATGATACGGTTAACCCCAGGGAATAGGTACACGTTACTGATTGTCATTGTTGCCATTCTTGTTTGGATGATGAGGCTGCCAATCGTGGAAGCAATCACGTGGTGTTTGTCAGCGGCCAGGTAGAACCGTTTTGGCTGGGTGAGTGTACCTGTTGGGATGAAATAACAGGAGGGGCCACTCACGTGAGCGCTGGCCCCGGAGTCCAGGAGGATTTCACCGCAGTCAATCTCTGGAAGTTCAACAACCCTGATGCGATCATTCCAATGGCCATCCCAATGAGGACATTGAGGGGGTAAGTACCAGGATATATGATTTGCGTGATCAGGTGGAGGAAATGGTATTTTTCCCACCTGGAAATCCGCCCAGAAGATGTTACAGTTGGCGTACCAGTGGCCGTCTCCTCCGCAGTATTGGCATTTGCACCCATAGGCGTCCAGAAGAGCGTGAGCCTTGTGTTTCCCACGTAAAAGGCCGCCCAATCAACTGACAGATGCGGCTTAGCGGGTGGGTTGCCGACGGGCGCCCAATGCTGTGGTGGTAGGTAGCGTTGCTTCACGCCTTGTATGCGGTCCAGCTCCATGAGATCTAACCCACTTGTTGCTTTGGGGTGCAGCTTTCCAATCTTTAGTAGTTTAACGTTGTTCTTTATTGCAGCACAGCTTGATTGATACCTAAGTACGTGGTAAAAATAAAGATAACTTTGAACAGAAGTAGAATTGAGTGAGACAATGATAAAGAGCAAATAATATGAAATATATTCAGACAGCAAGAAAAGCATTACCATTGGATCTAAATAGCCGTGGCTTAATCCTTAGGTAGGAGTGTGAGCGAGTACAATCTTATACCTCCGGGTAAGTTGTCTCTGGCTCCTCCTGACTTCTGAGGAAGAGAATAACTGGCGAACCGGACCTTCCGTTTGCGGTGTTGACATTTGGAAAAAGGCATTGTAAGTTGACAAGGACTGGGAGAGATGACTGTTGTTGTTCCAGGTAGACAACACACGGACCGTTGGTAGAGCAGGGCACAGGGAAATATTGAGCACGCGGGATGGGGCGCCTTGAGCCGTAGTCAGGCGATTGCGCACCAGGCGCAGTGAAATAGAGGTTGGAGTTGTTAGATGACACTCCTCCTGACTTCAGCCTTGATCATGCCTAATTGTTTGCATGCAATCATGACTTTGATGTTCCTGAGTGGTTTGGTTAAGATGTCTGCGATCATTTCCGAGGATGCAACTTGAGCGACCAAGAGAAGAGACTTGGAGACTAGATCCCAAAGATACTGATAGCGGACTTCTATATGCTTGGAATTGGCATTAAGTTGAGCCTCCTTGCTGATGAAGTTTGCACCAGAGTTGTCATTCATGATGACTGGGGTAGGGATGGTGACGCCAAGATCTTCAACCAGTGATGCCATTCATCTTAACTGCTTTGCACACTGGTTCATAGCAATGAACTCAGCCTTGGTGGTTGACTGAGCTACAACCAATTGCTTCTTGGACATCCAGTGTACCGGGTTGCCGTACAATGTAATCACAAACCCAGAGGTGGAATTCCGCATGTCCAAGCTATTTGCATAGTCTGCATCTGCCCATCCCCCAAGGTGGTCATCTGAGTCGGTGGCTTTGCTGTAAAAAATTCCGACTCCAGTGGTGCCGCAAAGGTATCAAAGGAGGTGCTTGATTGAGTTCCAGTGACGTACCGTGGGCTTGGTGGTGTATTGCAACAGGACGTTGACTGTGTGCAGAATGTCTGGCCTGGTATGCAAGGCCAGGTGATTGAGCATACCAATAGCTTTCTCCATGATCTTGACATCCATTGGCTTGGCGGGTTTGGCGGCTTGCTTGATCAAGTTAGTTGGGGCTGGACCCTTGATAGGATTAGCGGTAGACATGGATAGGTCCTCAATTACCTTCATGCAGTAGTCCCTTTGGTGCACTAGTACCGTGCCTTCCCCCCTCCAATCAAGGGTTTAGCCTAAGTGTTGCACCGGCTTCTCCATGGATTTAATTTTGTAGGTCAATCAGAGCCCATCTAAGAACGACAGTACTTCCTGCCAAGACTTTCCCACAACCAGCCCGTCGTCCACATGAATATGCAGCATAATTGATTTGGACTTATTGAGGAAGATTGACTTGTCCGCTCTGGAGGGGCGCATGTCCAACGTCACCAGGGTGTCATTCAGGTGTTTCTTCCAACATCTCAGTGCTTGTTTTGTTCCATAGAGTGATTTGTTCAGCTTCCACACCCAGTTTTCCTTCCCGGGGACTTCAAAGCCGGAAACCTGTGAGACGTGAACCGTGGCATTGATGTCCCCATAGAGGAAAGCAGTTTCCACATCAAATTGGAAGACTAACCAGTCGTTCTCAACCGCAAGTGATAAGATAACCTTCATCGACTCGTTTTGCCCAACGCTGGAGTACGTGTCATAGTAGTGAATGTCCTTCTCTTGATGTTTCCCAAAGCACACCCACCTGGACTTACGCCGAACCACATCTCCATGTTCATCCTTCTTTCTGACCAGCCGCCACATTCCGCCAATGATTTTGTCATCCGTCGGGGGCGGTACCAGTGTGCCCATGTTTTTGGATAGGAAAGACAAGTTCTCTTCAACCATGTTTGTGGAATTGGAGGCGCGTAGCTGTTCCAGTTGTCTCATCATGCCGGTGAGCCTTCTCTCAAATTGAGTGAGATCTGGTGGTCTGGGAGTTCGCAAGATTTGAGGTTTTTGAGACGACGATTGAGGTCTAGTGGGTATTTCAGGTCTGGGATCTCTTACGGAGGGAGTTGCGGTTACGGTGGTGACTGAGGGGGTAGAACTGACACTTGGTTGGGGAGGTCGAGGATTGTTTGCTGGCCTGCGATTGTTGTTACAAGGTCGCGTGGATAGGCAATGTTGGTTAGTCGTGAGGTAGACTTGATCTGGAGTGTTGCTTTCTCGACAAGTGTCCTCGGCTAGTAATCGGTCGTAGACTCGGTCGAAGCGGAATGGTTGTATGTCATGGCAAGATTGGATGAGTGAATTGAGGGAAGGGTCAAGTCCGAAACTTTTCAGAAACAGGATTGCAGATAGTGACAATGAGAAGGCAATATGTTCTTTGGGATCAGACGATTCCTGAGCGTCCAGGGTTTCTTTAAGAGAAAGGTATCGTTCCCGAAATGCGATTTAATGATCTCTGATGGAAGTGCTAGGTTGGTAGGTTAGGTGCACTAGTTGAGAGACCTGATCGCCTATGATTATAAGAGAGTCTTTGCCGCACGCGTTTTTCAGTTCCAAGAAAGCTCGACCAAAATCCTTGCAATGGGGAGTGACATATCCTTTAAGTTCTCAATCCACCAAGCTGAACAATAGTTGTATGGCCAGAGCTGTTTTTTGTCGGAAGCGTTTTGTGTCGGAGTTCTGGCTGACCTGTTTGGGGTCCAGGAGTTCTTCATGGCCCTTACTAATGAGCAGGCTTTCGAATTCAGCCCGCCACTTGTACCAGTTGTGCCTAGTCAGCACCGGTAGGTTCGCTTTGGTGGAGTAGTTGTCCCCGGAGTCGCTGGAATTGGGGATGTGGATGTTAACACCGCTTGAGTCTTGGATGGAGGCCATGTAGGGCTGAAAGATTGAGTGCTGTTTGTTTCTGTTCCACTAACTTTGAGTTGTCCCAAGAACTGCCTCTTGCTACCATGTAGTAGTTTAACGTTTTTCTTTATTGCAGCACAGCTTGAGTGATACCTAAGTACGTGGTAACAATAAAGATAACATTGAACAGAAGTAGAATTGAGTGAGACAATGATAAAGAGCAAATAATATGAAATATATTCAGACAGCAAGAAAAGCATTTCCAGTGGATCTAAATAGCTGTGGCTTAATCCTCAGGTAGGAGTGTGAGCGAGTACAATCTTATACCTCCGGGTAAGTTGTCTCTTGCTCCTCCTGACCTCTGAGGAAAAGAATAACTGGCAAACCGGACCTTCCCTTTGCGGCGTTGACGTTTGGACAAAGGCGTCGTAAGTTGACAAGGACTGGGAGAGATGACCGTTGTTGTTCCAGGTAGACGACACACGGACCGTCGGTAGAGTAGGGCACAGGGAAATAGTGAGCGCGAGGGATGGGGTTCCTTGAGCCGTAGTCGGGCAATTGCGCACCAGGCGCAGTGACATAGAGGTTGGAGTCGTTAGCCAACACAATTGCACCCTGAAGAACTTTTGCAACATCCAGGAATTGCAGGATTGATTTGGCGTTGTTCAGCTGCAGGGAGATAGAGTATTTGTACTTCTTCCCATCTATCCCCGGAGACGTGACCGCTACTGACTAGACAAGGAGGCTTACCAGCTCTTTTTGCAATATTTCAAGGCAATTGAGGTTGGCCATGACCGTGTGGAAGGACTTTATCCACGCCATATCCGTCTCAGGCAATGTGAGTAGGTTCATCATCTTCTCCACCACAGCCAGCTTGTTTTGGGGGTCCAATTGCCAGCATGTTTTGACCAGTGTCTCATAGATCCCTTTGGAAGATTCCATCTGTGATGCCTCGATGATCGCGTATAACTTGTCATCAAACAAATTGTGAAGAAGGTTAACAATAGCCCGGTGCTCTACCTCAGATACTTTGGCAAAGTTTTGTCCGTCCCCTAGGAAGGTTGGGTCTCGATTGAAAGGTTGCCTAAGTGTTTGGTCCACGGCCCCCTCCCATATGTTGAAGTTTGACCCGTCAAAAGCAAGGATGGGGCGCTTTTTGTTCATGTTCCAGTGGAAGGACATGGGGTCCTTGATGGATTTTAGGGCGAGGGGGTTCCCTGTCTGTTGTGTAGGGTGATCCAATTGCGGTACCCTGGGTTGACTTTCCTGTTGGGCGTTCATTCTTCCCATTGCTGCCCTGAAGCGCTGGAATTGTTCCATCAGGGTGGAAAACGGGAGTTTAATTTGCTTTTTGAGACAAAAGTCATGGTCAAGCCACTTTTTTCTGCCATATTGGAGCTTGGATTCCCTTTGGTGTTGTTTATCTTTAACCAATCTTCCTTTTTCTTTTGGTACCATTTATCCATAAATTTCAATTTGTCAGTTGGTTCCTCCGGCTTTTAACCTGTAAAGTTTCTTAGCTGTCCATCAACCACCATCAACTGTTAGCTCTAGGTTTTGGTCGTACCAGGATCCAAATCTTGATTGCATAAGATAATACTCACCTGTCAATCCACCACCATTGACCATTAGCTCTAGGTTTTGGTTGTACCGGGATCCAAATCTTGATGAGGAGAGAAGGGTCCCAGGTGGGTGCATGTTCAAGTATTATAGCTATCTAAAGGTGCGTGACATGTGAGTAAATCTGTAAAATACCTGGGGTGGGAACCTGCGACATAATTGTGTCCCAGCGTATGTTCTAACAAAAACCACTGACTTGACTGATCCTGGGTTCTGTTAGAAGTTACAATTAGTGACTCTCAGACTTCTCTTCCCACTCTATTTTTCTTTCTTGTATACTTTTTCTCATGGCTGTCTCGCACTTATGTTCTTGTTTCTGTTGTCTGGCATTTATGTTCTCATTTTCTCTATGTTGGTTCTTGCTCTACCCTTCTCATATTCTCACATTTTGCCCGTCTAACTAGGGAATTGGCGGCTGCGCTGCGCCCGTTCCATGGGCCAAATATTCAAAATGTGAGAAGAAATTGATCTGACAACCAGGGAAGAATAAGGGTATTGTATCAAACACGACAACAATGTTCTAGAGAGACTGATTTGGTAAGTTGACAACAGCCTCAGTTTTTTGGAAATTTATAGATTCTGAGGATGAATCAAATTGAGAATTTCAGTACAAAGGCAAAAGAATCATTCCAGAATTTCAAAAAAAAAGTGATTTGTTTTTGAATGCTTTAATCATTTAATAAAACTTGATTTAATATGTTAAGAGTTAGTCTATCAGCTTCAGAAGAAAGTAATCCACACGTTAAATGGTTGAAAGACATTACTGGTGATAACGCAACGTACAACTGCCCATGGGCAAAAACCAATTTCAGTAACATGACTCCAAAATGTTGTAAAGATTGCCCTTGGGCTTTGTTGATAGTCATAGAGAAAGCAATAGAGATTGGAAATTGATAAGAATAAAATTGTGCTAAGATCCCCTCTTTTCCATCATACATGAGTCTGATCTTTGTGATAACAACTTTGGTTCCACGTTTCAATCCTGTGAGAATGACCCAATTTAAGGCATGAGGTTGAATATTGGTTATCAAAAGCCTGGTGCCATGACAAAGACCCAATTTTAAATTTAATTTTTGTAAAAGAATACCAGGAAAACCAATTTTAAGTTTGATAAGATGTTTGGGGAAATCTGGAATAGATAGAGAATCAAGAACTTCCTCAGGTAAGTTCTCCTGTCCTTGGTCAGAATTGTGATTGAGACTGTATTACTGATGAATTGGGTCAGGGAAAATCCGCAAAAAACATTCATTAATTGCCTTGAAATTGACATTCGATGGACAAAGTATACAACGTTCATTGAAATATTTCTGTCTTGCCAGAGTGTCATGTCTGGTAATATTTGTTCAAAAATTATTATATATTCTTTCAACTATATTTTTGAGTAATATTTGATCATTATTGGAATTAACAAAATGAAAATAAAGAAGCTCAATTTTTGCGGTTTCGGAATTTTTAATTTGCCTTGGCCAACATCTAGCAACCATTGAATTTGATTGAATAAGTTGGTACTTGATTAGGACTTGATTGATTTTGTAAGGATAGTCTCATATTGAAACGCAAGCAAACTTTAACGACTTGTTCCCATAAAACAGAGGATTTCATACATGCTTGACTCTGATCATACATATTGCCTCATTTAACAATAGGAAGTGTTTGTCAAAATTTGCCAGAAAATATGACAGACACACCTCCATTGGTTAATTTATTGTCTTGCAAATTTCAAAGACTTTTTTCAAAAGCTTTGACAGCATTTCAATTTTGAACAGAGATTTTGTCCCAGAAAATTACATCCGCATTGAGAAGTTTACAGCCCTTCTTTGTAAACAATGTCCAAAAGAAAGAGTGATTGGGTTCTAAATTGATGGGAATACCTAACCCAGAAGGCGCAGTCTTTCCTCCTTCCAACAATAAAGCTGCTACCCCAGTTGAAGAAACAACCACAGTCTTTTTGCCAACACTGTGAAGATCAGTGATAATTTAATTCAGAAGGTAAGTTTTGCCTGTACCACCGGGTCCATCAAGGTAAATTGTATAAGAAAGTGATTGCTTGGTTTGACTTTTGACATAATTGGTTATAACTCTATGGTCTTGATTCATAGATTGTTTGAGCGCAGGGGATTGTTTGATTGAGGCAGCACAAATTTTCAACTTGTTAGTCTAATTAGAATCAAAATTAGACCAAAGGTTG
The DNA here is from genome assembly GCA_025617555.3 of Puccinia polysora. NCBI lineage: Eukaryota > Fungi > Basidiomycota > Pucciniomycetes > Pucciniales > Pucciniaceae > Puccinia > Puccinia polysora. Next base: position 24,085,660 of record CM062628.1, read on the forward strand.
GAGTTTACAGGGGTCAACCCAACATCTTGAAGTGTCTTGTTACTGGAGTTCAACTTGACCAATAGAAGATAACTGGCACAGACTCTTGCCATTTTCTGGGATAGACGCCACGCTAGGATAGAAATGTCTGATTTTATCAAAACAATCATCTGATAAATCATCTTCAAAAAGGTTTTACAACCTTTGTGGCTCAGAAGGAGGACTAAGTATCAAAATAACAGAGAACATCAATTGCAATGCATAGCCAGTCATCCAAATCTTTACCTCACAAATAGTGTCTTCATAATGAGAATCCAACATTAAGAGACCAGCTGAATTAGAAGCTTCTCAAAAGGTTTGATATTGAACGTCATTGATGGTTTTCAAACTGGTAAAGGAAGTAGAGCAGAAAATATGGAGTAATAAAAAGCACAAGAAATATTGTTTGCCATTGGTGGGAGAAGAAAAATACATACGCCCAATTGCTTTGTTCAAGATGCGATAACCTCTCCAACCCTTCTTTGAATCCCACCAAAAATACATAGGAATATATTGATAAAGTAAGTCCCTAGAATGTTGAAAATAACCAATTGTGTCTAGAGTGTTTAGTCAGAAAAAGTCTAACAACTGCATCTTACAAACTTCCCCCCTTTGGATTGGATCTTTAACAGCTTGAATATCATGATAAAAAACAATTTGTTGATCCGGAAGGTGCAATGCAAGGCTTTGGACCAAAGGACTACGGCTGTGAGTATCAAATTGGAAGATACGCCATGCAGCTAAAAGGAATGTTAACTATCTGATTGATTCAGGAAATCAAAAAATTCTCACCTTCACAAGGACCAATGTATTGACCATGCATGTATGCTTGAACTTCATCAACTTTGCATATCTGTAGGATGGATCAATTGGATCCTTTACAAATGTAATATTTATTGTATGGAATGACGGAACCATTAGTAAGGTTTTTTCCATTCTTGATTATCAAGTATCCATCATCAGCGTGTTGGTAGGAAATATAAAAATTCTCAACCAAAAATGTCTCACTGCAAAATGGTTTAGGAAAGCAAGTTTATATTGGTTTTATTTCCAACAGGGCCAACTTAAGTCACAAGGAACATTGATCATGTAAGATTTGACTAATTGATACAATTTTTGCTCTAAATCTGGATTAGGAATAGTTGCGCCGATAAGACAGTCAATTTCTTTGCGTGTTTGTGGTATATTGGCTCTTTCCAACGTAAATATTAAATGTGCATGGGGAAGGCCTCCCTTTTGAAATTCAATTGTATAGACGTACAACACAACCTTTCATAATCTCTTTCCAGTAACTAAATCCTTATTGGGGTCTTGAAGTTTAAGTTGGAATACACAGGCAACAAGATCAGGACAATCAGAAGACCTTTGAGATCCTTTGAGCTCACGTGTAATCTCAATCCATGTAGGATTAGCAGTCATGGTGATAAAAAGTGAAGCTTTTCCATATACTCGCATAAGCAGCATGGCATCTTGATACAGCTGGGACATGGCGCGTGGTTGGCATGATTGCAAAATCATTTTTTGGCGGACGGCCTCAATTTTTTTTTGTATAGATTTGCATAGTCCTGAATACACTTTGGCTTGAAGTGTATCTTGATTCCTTTTGATAAAATTTAATCAATCTTGTTCAACACAGATGTACATGTCAACAATGATTCCTGGAAACAGATTGCGTGCACTGAGTATTGGTGAAAAAATGTGCTTGTAATAAAATAAGTAGTAGGTAATTGGAAATAAGCAACAATCTGCTTGTTGCTTAAGCAATCACAAACTGGATTCCAGCATCAAATTCAGTGTGGGAAAAGCACGAACAGAACATGAAAAAAAACCTGAATGTGTAAATTAAAAAAGGATCAAAAAGTTAAGATTAGAAACATGGCAGGGAAGGAACAGTGGAAAGACTTACATAGCCAATAAACTCAATTGGAAGATTCTGTATGGCCAAAGCAAACGCTAAAATGTCTTATTTAATGGAAACAACAGAACACATATTTAAATTTTCAATTGTGCAGCAATCACTCCTTGATTGAATTGAAAAATTAAGAACAAGGAATAAACACACATCTTGGAATGATTTAAGTAATAGTGGAGGAAAAAGGTTACACAAGAAAGCGGAAAAAGTACATATAAAATTGAAACAAAAGATAAACATCCCAGAATATACGCGCAGCTCAATGTACTATTAACTAATCAAGAAAAACAAACATTGAACAATGGGAACCAACAAACAGCCAATAACAACAAAACATTAAGATAACTAATCATACGGATCCATTGCAGATGTACAGTGAAAATGATGCAGAAAGAGAAAAGCAAAAATTAAATTTTTACAAAAGCAAAGGCTGATTAATTTGACTACCAGAGAAAACAAGCAAGAGAATTATCAGTAAATCTAAGAAATGACAACCGCATGAAAAGTTGAGTTATAAAAAGGAACCAAAAAAAATGGTAAATGAACTGAACAAATATGTTTGCAATGATCCAAGTGTGGAATGCGTACAGTTGCAATTGTACAGGGTGAGCATTGATTGGATTTACCAAAAAAGGAATTAGGAATGTAACCTCACAAAGAAAAACAGTAGAAGATGCGGTGAGGCTCAACACAGGAAAAACTTGATGAATGGAGGCAAAAAAAAGACCCAACGAACAAAGAAAAATAGAGGGCTGTCCACCCAATATGATGAAAACATGGCAAGGTGTAGTTTGAATTTGTAGAAATGCTCTTCTCCTTTCTTCAAACAATACCAACCCAAGGGGATACTATCCAAGAATGAAAAAAAAAACTGAAAATTCTTTTTTTTAAATCCTTTCTCCTATGTAGAGAATGGCAAAAGGGTTAACCTGGTGCTGGGCTATCCTAGTTGGCGTATGCATTTCCCAGAATGCAGTACATGGTGTCCTAAAATCCTGAATATGATCTCAAACAACTTGGACTATAAATAATCCCATCACTTCCTATGGTTGTATCTGCCTCATCACTTGGTCAAACTCCTTGCCCATAATCCTCTACTTGCATTCATCAACATCCCACTTCCACTAGGGTTCTCAATCTTGTTGTTCACCTTTAAGGTATTTCTCTCAATTTTCATCTGTCACAGCCATTTGTTTTGTTCCTATAAATTGAAATGCAACCTTTTATTTCTGCTAAACCTAACAGATTTACAGTCCCACCATGCTTCATCAAAAAGCATGATTTTCACAAGAAAATGTGAATATCAACTGTCTGTTCAATATGGCGGAAAAAGAACTCAAAGATAAAACAAATGTGCCCATACTGGATGGCACCAATTTTAGTGAATGGAAACTGAGTATGCAGATCCATCTTCAATCAAAATATCTTATGGATTTTTGCCAGAGAGAACCACCTGAGGACTCCTCTGCAAAACCTTTCAATAAGTGGACTAAATTGAGCTATGAGGCGGTGGGAGTGATCACCAGGCGTATCAATCAAATGGTTTTTATTTCTGTGATGAACAATGACGCAAAAAAGAATTCAATGCTAATTTTGGGCTAAAAGAAATAATCAGAATGCTTCCATGTCTGCATTGAATTTCAGAAGAGTCTGGATGACCTGCATGGCCCTAGAATATCAAGGTGAACTTCAGAGCTTCATTCACTCTTGTCAAAAAACCTTGATGGATTTTTCCTTGGCTAGCATCAATATACCAAACAACATACTGTCCTTCACCATTCTTGGTAAGCCCGGTAAGAATCCTCAGCTTTACAAACTAGTTGATGGACTAGCCATGGATGAGGCTGCTGTTGAAAAACCAACACTCATCCTATCAAGACTTCAAATCTACGCTCACCATGTTAGTGCAAACCATTGCTCAGCTTCTGAAGGCAAAACATCTTTGGCCACTTCCCTTGTGAGCAACACTGTGGAAAGAGATTGTGTGCTTGGTAAATTCTCCACAGCAATCTTTCTCCAAGTTTCAGAAAGCCCACTAGCTTTTGAGTCACGCTCCTGTACCTCCCCAATTCCTAAACAAACTCTGCTTCCACACCCAAGCTGGAAACCACTAAAGCTAACTTGCAATGAAATAATAGGAAATCAACAAGATGGACTCCCCAAAAAACTCTGCACTTGAAACATTTCCCTAAATATGACCCCTGAGAACTCTTGCTGGTAATTACACTCCAAAGTAACAGAATAAAAGAATAAAGCTATAATTTTCTGTGATAATATTCAATAATAATGATGTGATAATCTCTCTTCCATCATCCTTACTCCCCGTAGAAAAAAAGAAAAGCTTCCTTATATATACAACAAAATAATGGAAGCCCCAAATTAAAGACCTCCTCTTGTCTCCGTGCATTCCACACTGACCCACCTTAGCTACTCCAAAAAAGGAATGTGAACTACAAATGAAATACCCCTTCTACCCACCGCCTCTGTGCTTTTCCACTCCTCCTCCTTACCAATAGTCCAATCCTTACCTTATCCAATGATTGGAAGTAGATTCAATGATCCTTTTTCCAATTCCCCCCAAAAATTGATTTGCGCCAATGCATAAATAACTACAGATCCTTGTTGATCTTCCCTAGAAAATTTCTCCCAATCTCTCATGAGGCATAGCTACAAATCCCCAACTCCCCGCATGCTGCCTCCTCAACTTTGGCATTCATCCCCCCGCAGCGCTTCAAAATCTCAGTTCATATCCCATAATTGGCCCAATCCATAATACTTAGCTTTGATCACTTGCTTATGCATTAGTAAACCCACAGCCGCGGAGGGAGAGTTATGTTTGACTGCACAATGATGTCCTCAAAAGGGAAAACTCTGGACCATTCTTGTCATTTTGCCCGCAAAAAGCCTGCGCCACACCAATGCCAACCCCTTAGCTAATGTACTCTGGAATAGAAAGTCCGTCAAAGCGCTTTTCTGAGCCTATTTTGCTGCAAAATTTCAACCACTGGTGAGAGGATGAAATTTGAATTTCCAGTGCTGAGCCTACTAGGGTCCACGTCTATAAATAACCACCACATCCCCCCACAACTTGAATTCTGTCCCTAGGATTCCAAGGCTCCACAAAACATGAAAATCCATCAAATTGCTCAAACCCCAACTCCTTTTCACCCTCCAAACTCCAAAAGAAAGAAAGAAATCCCCCACCATGGAAACATGCAATTGCTGCCCAAAAATGCAGAGGAAGGGCACCCAAACCGCCATTTTCCTAGCCTGCAATTCCCGCCCTCTAGGCCAAAACAGGTGTTTTTTTGTTCCACCAACCCCTGGTTCCTTGCAAACTTGTCCCCCGCCCCACCCTTGCTCTAACTCCAGTCCGTGTTGCAAATTTTGCCGCTGCTAACATATGGCCAACTCTGTGGTGGATGATGACAAACCTATTGAGACAAAAGACTGGACCCTGGAGCCGGACCGCCCCACCTCTTTGTTGCCTGTGGCAGAGGCCATGAAACACCTTTCCCCCCTCCTCAACGCAGGGACTACCTTACTGCTGCCCCCTGGGGAGATGCCACCCAAGCCCGGGGACAATGCCACAACCTGAACATTGGACTTGGCCAAGTACCACGCAGGCCCAAAAAGGCTCCTGTCTTTGTCCGAGTAGCTATGCCTCCAATACCCCCGCCAACAGCGCCAAAAATCCCCCTATTCTGTCCACCATACCCCCTCCTCCGGTGTCCACCACTCAAACTGCATCTCCCCCAACCACAAAACTTCCTGTGCAGGTTCAGTACCTGGGCTAGGTCATTACAATTAGCTCCAATTTGCTGCCCATACCCTGTGAGTTTTTTTTTACTGACCCCTCCACATCTTCACAAAGCTCCCGCACCTCATGGGGGGAAACTGTTGCCTCCATCTCTGGTCCAAATATCTCCCCGTGACTTGTCTCCAATCCGGAGCCCATCCTGTTGGCTCTTCTCTCAGACCTCCAACTCCCGCCCTTCTAGGTCAACCCAATCTGGGCTGGTCTATCTTTACCAGGAAGCCATCCAAAGGGATGAAAAAGAAGGCGGCCCAGGAATTGAGGAAGCCAAAATCAACTGGTACCTCAGAAAATTGGATGAGAAAATACTGGCCATCCTCCAATGTTTGGTTGGGATCCCAGCTGCAGAGCGTTGGGAGAATCATTGTGCCGGTGGTGAGCTCTGCCATAGGTTCCGCGGTGTCATCTTCCTTCCTTAGGTTATTCCCCTTCCAAATTATTGCTGTGCCCCCTAAATCTTGAGTATAACTACCTGAAATAAATATGATGCCTGGCCCGCCCCAGAAAGGAATCCTCTTGATTCCTCAAACCATCCTACAAGATGAGACACACAAACAAAAGAAACTCCCCAACCCCTAGTGAGAACCCCTCTGTATCTAAGAATGAGACAAATTAAATCTGAGACAGAGAATAACTAAACAGACTTCAAACTCCGCAAATAAATATCACCTAAGGTACCTGGACCACCCCAGACAAACTCCTCTAAGACTAGACCTTCCACGCTGCTCTGGTGATCTGAGCTTCCCCGTGCCCCCACAACTTGAATTTTGACCCCAACATTTGTTCCTCCAAGGACTCCTCCTCCAAAGAATCCCTCTCCTCCGCAGACAGCTCACTTGCGTTTGCCATCTCTTGATTTTCATCCCCTTAACCTGTGGTTTCATCAACATATGTAGTGCCCCCCATGTGGAACTTCTACACTTGAGCTGCCACCGCCTTCTTCTTGAGCGGAGTGCCATCCAATTTCTCCAAATGGTAACTCCCACCCAGAAACTGACTAACAACCCAATAAAGACCATTTCAGCAACCGCAAAAAGCTTACCCCACTGCGTCTCCAAGCTCCAGTTATAAAGCAAAACCAGGTCATGTTTCCGCCAAGGGTCCCGCAATTGATTGGCACAACACTTGTACCAGTACCAAACCAGCTTCTCCCAACTTTCCCAAAGCCTCTTTGCAACCCTTTCCACCATCTCCTTTAGCTGCAAAATTTGCTCTTCCCACGCCACAACTAGATCCTCCGTGGTCTTAACCTCCCGCCAGTCAATAGGTAGGTAAGTCAAGGTTTTGATATCCACTGGAAGCACCAGCTTCCGCCCATAAAAAAGCTTTTAAGGCAAATAACCCATTCCCACCTGGACTAATATCCAATCCTCAAACAGCACAACTGGCAAGGTTTCCTGCCACTTCTTCCTGTTACTTCAGAAGATCTTGACCATTGCGTCTTTGATTGGCTTATGAACCCTTTATATTTCCCCATCTCCCTCTGGATAATATTGTGTAACTCGCCCAAAATTCATGCGGCAAAATTTGACCAGCCTCCAAAGATCACCCCAAAACTCTGCCCCGCCATCCGCTGTGATGAGCCGCAAACACCCAAAACAAGCAAACCAATACTCCTCCAAAAACCTTCCTACTATCTCCAACAATAGCTTAACCAGTGGACCCACCTCCACCCACCCCAACAAGTTGTCCAAAGCCAAAAGCAGATACGGGAACTTTCCTGCCTTGATATGGACCACGTCCTGTGAGACCATCCCATAAAGGGTGTCTGCACCCGTTGAGATACCCACCTCCCTAGTTAATCTGATACTCTGCTGATGAAAGCCTTTGCAACTCCGCACCCAGTCTGGCACTGTTTTCCCCAGAAAGGGCCACCAGAACCTGTTCTTAACTCTTCTTTGCCTCTCTGCCTCTGCACAATGGCCTAATCCATCTTGAAGAATCCACATCAAATCCTCCTGGTCCTCCTGCCTCGTGACCACAACCAAGAGTACCAGAATTTCCCGCTTCCACAACTGCACTTCCTGGAAAAAAAAAAGTGGAAACTTCCGCCAAAACCATCTAACCTCTGTTGCTGACAAACCTTCAGGAAAAAGAAGCGTCCAAAGATACTTTTCCAAGGCCTGAAACCTTCCACATTCTTTCAGGGGAAGTTTCTCAAACTCTAAAGACATTGCTGCCTTTCAGCTTGCTACTATTTCAGAGCAAGCTGCAAAACTAACAGAAAAAACATAAAAATAATAATAAAAGAATTGAACTCAGAAGGAGTAGGAAAACCAAAAATATTGTTGAAAAAATGGATTTTCCACCCAAAATTAGGTAGGGTCACTCACTGACCCCACACTTGAAATCCAACTCCTTATATTTTTAAATAATTAAGGAAAGAAAGAGCAAAATACCAAGGCACCACTGTTGAACTTTTTGGCCAATGAAATATTTCACATGGATTGTCACGTATGGGTTTGACACCTTAAATTCAGTCAGAATTGAGGTGTTGTGTATATTTTAGAAGTTACAGACGGAAATGTGTTCTGTCACAATTCCCGCACGCAGCCGCGGCAGCCAATGCACCCGTTCGCAGCTGAGCTACAGTTCTTTCACTCTGTCAAATCCGTGTAGGCAGCCCCAGGCCTCTGACAAGTATGCAGCCGCAGGACTACGGGTTGACAAAGTGACCGGCAGCCTGAGAAACCTAGGTACCTTGTAAACATGCTACAACCTACAAGGGAACATTCTACATATTTAATCAATGTTCCCCTGAATAGTAGATAGTCTAAAAATAGATAAAATTATATTAAAATACTTAAATAACCTTTATACATATTTTTTATTAAATATAATTCAAAGTACTAAAGATTCCGAAAATAAGAAAATTAGCACTTTGAAAAATATATTAAAATACTTGAATATACTATTATGGGAAATTCTAGACATCAATATTTTTGTGACATTCTAAGAAAATTGATGATTTAAAAATATTACATGAATACCCATGACTTATATTTTTAAGTAATTATTTTATTAAATCAACTGAATTTTGAAAATAAGGAATAAAATCAATATCACGACCTTACTCCAATTATTTAATAAATAAAGAGAACAAACCTGATGTCAGACTATCCGTAGGAATGTCTTTTAAAATAATTATTAACTTTCTGGGAACATTTACTAAGGATAATTAATGAAATAATAAGTAAAAAGGACAGATTAGTGTTATTCACACGTCCAAAAATCAATGATAAAGTAGAATAATTCACATAACCTGTTGAATTATATGCTACCCATGCTACAGCACCAAGAACACGTTACAGGCTACCACTGGTTACCCTGCTAGCCGCAGTGTCTGTCCCTTTGAGCCCCTTTACCCCTCAGATGGACAATATTTGGACTCAAAAGGCTATAAATGAAGAGCTCTTTTGAGGATATTGATACCCAGAGACCCAGTTATTTTTATCCAGACACCATGAAAAATTAATCAAATACTTATAAGACATAAGTAAGTGATTTATGGCTTAAGTCTTATTAATAATATCCGTCCCCAACCCTTTTTATCAATTTAAACTGCTGAACAACCTTATAACCCCAGTATACAGGTTTAAGCCATCAGTGCACGTCCCAAACAGGTACCAAATGCGTTTGATAATATACCAGTGAGTCTTATTATACTTTCTCTCTCATGGCAGATTTGCTAAAAAGCCCTGCAACTCCACCGTGTTTTGTTTCATACATATTATCTTTGAGCAAAACATCCTTTAAACCAAAGGGCCCAGTGTAACCAGGCCTAAGTGTTTTAATACTGAGTTCCCTGAAAAGAGGTGTTAAAGATCCCCAATATAATTTTGGCCCCTTTTTTAAAATTTTAAATAATCAATTTATCTATATTGATTCATAAAAATAAACTATATCCAAACCAATTAACCTTGCAATAAGCTTTGTCCAAATATTTTACGGAATTTTGCTGTATTTATTGAACAATATATTTATTATTTATTCTATCAACTCTAGTAGCTAAAGGATAGCAAGGGTCTTGGAATCCAGGAGGCTGAAAATGCCCCTGTCAGAAGCTTTGTCTCCACTTTCAAATCCCCTTCCCCAGGTGCTGGACCTCTTTATACCAAGACAAAGCATCTGGCATTGTAAATCCTTCCCTGGAATGTGCCGGACTGTGAAATTAAAAAATTGTAATTATGAAATCCACATTGTCATAGGAGCATTGGTAAAGTTTGGGGAATAATCATCCTAGCCAGTGCTTCCACATCCACCAGGAGTTCAAAAGACATACCCCACAGAACATGCTGTAATCTCTGCACAATCCTTGCCACCCCACACAACTCCAACTTGGGCTTTGAGTACTGAGATTCTACCTCCAAAATGGTTACCTACTCAAACAGTACTCGCCTGTCTTTCCCTTCATCTTCTTGGGTAAGCACATTGCCTGCACCAAACTTGCTTGATTCCACCGCTAGCCAGATCCCTCCTTTTATGTAGTCAAGGCCCTTCAAAAGTATTTGCCACCCAAAAATCTCCTTCAAATCCTGGAAAGCGTGATTGCATTCCTCCATGCACACCCACTTTGCCCCCTTCCTAATTAGTTTCTGCAACAGGCTAGGTATCTCCGCAAAATTCTCAATGAAGATCCGTACCCATCCACAAAGACCTTCAAAATGGGAAACGTGAGTAGCATTCTGCTGAGTAGGCCATTTCAAAACTTTGTTAACCTTGGCCTTAGTGATTTTCCTCCCTTTTGCGGAAACCTCTTGGCCAAGGAATTCTAAGGCCAGAACGCACACCAAAAACTTTTTAACAGAAATGGTCAAACCGGCTTCCTCTATCCAGAACAGGATTCTCTCCAAAGTCCGTGCAAACTGCCTGATTCACAAATTTCCCTCAATAGTTTCTCCGCCATAATTTCTCTGTGGACCCTTGGTACCCACGTCATCACTGAATATTGGAACTGTTCCTGGAACATCATCCAGCAGAATACATGTCATCTGCGCCTGGTAAACCGCTACCAAATTAGTTGCCACCTGTGGAAGCCGCGTTAACTGACGTTTCCCCAACCGCGTTTAAAACGCCATGATAGAATGGCACTTTAGATGTAGATCCCTCTGATTTTACCCCCCATGACGTCTACTAGCCTGTAGCAGACTCTACTGGTCATATTCTCCACCAACTCCTCCACCTGCGGAGGAAACCCCCAGTCTCTGATAGTGACCAAGTTTAACCTCTGCAGGATGTGGAAAATCTGCAAGAGACCCGTTTGCAGACGCTCCCGCACCAACTCTGTAAACTGATCCCTAACTGCTACCAGAATAGGAATGGGTTTGATCTGCCAAGATTTGTGGGGAAACGTAGGTATCCGGTAGGGGTCCGCAATCTCATGCTTGAGTAACCCTTGGTCTTCCGGACTAAAGGAAAGCGCACTCCCCACATGAAAATCACTGCCTTGAATAATTGTACTTCCTCCTCTTGCCTGCACCCCTCCGGCCCAAAGTTGAGTTCCGCCATATCATTCTCCATCAAGCCCATTGGATCATTCTCCATGATTGCAACTGTCAAAGGCAACTCATAAGGGTCCCGTGACCAATGTATAGGCCTCAATGGTTTATTGACTCCCTGTGGCATTGGCTTGTTCTGCGGTTGGACCTTCTTAGAAAACGGTTTGTATTTGCTACTTAAGACCCCCATATCAACCAACCTGATCCCTTGTTTGTCTCCTCTATTTGTAATTGTTTACCTGAAACAAAAACCTGGTTGCTCGGAATTGTGACAGAATGGTAGCTGCTTGTGCTGACAGCCATTGAAGGCGCATACAATGAAGGACTCACTTTTGATCCTATCACAACTGCCATAATTGTTGTGCCGATTCCCGCTCTTCTCCATACTTCCCAAAGCACATTGGACCGCCCTACAGGGGTTCTTCCTTCCTGCTCCTTACCTGTCAAAAATCTGCACAAGGAAGGGGCCTTCCCCGCACAGGCAACATGGCGAAAATTTAAAAATCATCCGCCAAATTGTTGTGGCTGCCTTCCTTAAGAGGGCAGCCCATCCAATGTTTCCATCTGCCACCTTCAGGACAACAGATATTTGTCTTGTATCATTTCAATGAGGCGCCCCCAACAGTAATAATTTCATCCCTATTATCTGGACAGAAGCCAAGAGATGCCCAGAAGGCAAAAAGAAAAGGCCTACCAAGTATGACCTCCGACCCACTTACTACCAAATACAATAGCGGAGCCAATCCCTTTTCCACTTCCGTCATTGATTTCTCCACCACCCTTTGAACACACATTCAAAACCTCGCAAATTTCGCAACCCATTGTTTGCCCTGTTTCAAACCAATCCTGTGTTTTTTGCCAACTTCAATGGAAGTATGCTCACCATTGAACTGCTATTGACCATTGCCGGACACCCTTTGCCCCCAATCTGCATTTCTAAATATCCCAAAGGGCACATCATAGCACCTGTAACTCCTAAGACATCCTCCCCCGCCTTAAGAGAACCAGCCTTTGCCTCTTCTTGGGGTTTTGGGTTGTCCTCTTTATTCGCCATAAACTGATTGAAGACAGCAGCCACTCCTCTGAAATTAATGGTGAGATTGCCACTAGTTCCTTCAAGTTTATGGAAACTGGGTGGTCCTTTCCCCAAACTCTCCTGCCCTCCTGCAGCATCCCCCCAGTTTGACTACAGCTGCATGTTGAGGTGCTTTTGCAGGATAAGGAACATCAAGGTCCATTCTCCTCTCATTAGAGCAAAAGGCTCTCACCTCCTGTCAGCCTCCTGGATGCCATGACCCTTGCTATCCTTTAGCTACCAGAGGTGATAGAATAAATAATAAATATATTATTTAATAAATGCAGCAAGAATCCGTAAAATATTTGGATTAAGGTTATTGCAAGGTGAAGTGGTTTGGTTATGGTTTATTGTTTTAAATCAATATGAATAAATTGATTATTAAATATTTTTTTAGAGAGGCCACAATTCCAATGAAGATCTTTAACACCTCTCTTCAGGGATTTCAGTATGAAAACATGTAGTCCTGGTTACTTTGGGGTCTTTAGTTTAAAGGATATTTTACCCAAAGATACTATGTATATAAAATACACAGTGGAGTGGCAGGGCCTTGTAGCCAAGCTGCCAAAACAGAGAAAGGATAATAAAACTCACTGGTATATTATTAAATCATTTGGGTATCTGTTTGAGACGTGCACTCATGGGTTAAACCTGTATACTGGGGTTATAAGGTTGTTCAGCAGTTTTAATTGTAAAAAAAGAGGTTGAGGACGGATATTATTGATCAGACGTAGCCATAAATCACTTAATTATCTCTTATAAGTACTTGATTACCTTGGAAAGGTTTCTGGATATAGATATAACTGGTTCTCTGCCCATCAATATCCTCAAAAGAGCTCTTTATTTATAGCTTTTGGAGTCCCAACATTATCCTTCTGACGGACACAGGGGCTCAAAGGGATGGCCAATAAGGCTAGCAGGGTAACCATGGGTCGCCTGTCACATGCTCTTGGTGCTATAGCACGTGTTGCATCTAATTCCTCAAGGTATGAGAATTTTTCTGATTTATAATAGATATTAGGCTGTGTGAATAACACCAATCTGTCCCATTTATGTATTTTTTAATTAATTATCCTTAGTAAATTTTCCCAGTAATTTAATAATTATATAGATAGACATTTCTACGGACATCCTGATGTCAGGTTAGTTCTCTTTATGTATTATAAAACTGGAGTAAAAGTCATGATATTGATTTTGCTCCTTATTTTCGAGTTCCAGTTGAGTTACTAAGATAATTACTTAAAAATATAAGTCATAGAAATTCATGTAATATTTTTACATCATTAGTTCTCTTAGTATGTCACAAAGATATTGATGTAAAGAAATTCTCATAAAAGTATATTAAAGTATTTTAATATATTTTTGAACTTGTCACTGTCTTATTTTTGACATTCTTGGTACTTTGAATTTCATTAAATAAAAAATAGGTTTAAGGATTATTTAAGTATTTTTATAGAATATTATGTATTTTTAGACTATTTACTATCCCCATTGTGGTGAACCATTTGGTAAACCGTGGGAAAAGAATTCAAAAGAAAAAAAAAAAAAAAATTTTTTTCCTGTCCTCGTGCGTCGCGCATCCTCATCCTCATTGTTGCGCGTCACTCATCCTCATTGTCATTGTGGCGCGTCGCTCATCCATCATCCTCATCCTTGTGCATTGCGCTTCACTCATTCATGTCTTACCAAACCCATCCCGACCGCAACTCCAAGCGCTGTCCAATCCTTGGACCCATCAATCTGCCACCTCACTCAATCTATCAGTTGCCAATCTCAATCCTGTCAGGATTGACTCAATTGCCTCAAGCAGATCTCCTATCTGCTCATCTGCACTCTCAAAAACTTCATCCGTCACCCTTCCTGGGACTCTCACACCCCCCTTCCATCTCTGGGCGGGGGTGGAGAGTGTCGACTACCCCCCGCGTACATCCGCAGCGGTCTGATTCATTTTCCTTTCCCACCCCTTTCCGCCTTTGGGCAAGGGGTGGGTGATTCCAGTGTTGCCCCGCGCGCCCATCCGCGGACTGACGCGAGTGATGGTGAATGGATGCAAAGGATCCCACCCCGTTCAGGCAGGCCAGATTTCCACCGGCCTGCGTGATCAAATTTTTTTGATCACCTGATTTTCTTTCTTTTTTCTGCTCTATTTGTAGAATCCATTGTACATAGTCTGACAGGGCCTCCTGCCCATATAAGGAGGAGGGTAGCACATCCTATCATCAAGGAGATATCTATGATTACCCCTTGATCCTTCAGCCTCCATACTCAAACCCCTTGATCCTTGATCCTTATCACCAACCAATAGCTTTGCTGGTTGAAGAAGAATTTGACTAATTGAATTCTTGAGTGTGTTACACCACTCCTGATCCTTTTATCCGACCATACTGGTCCCGATCATCCTTTGATTATCTTTCTGGACCCAGTCTAATTTGAATGAAGAGGTTTTATTAAGCTTAAAACCTGTAGTGTTAAACCTCCCTTCATCTCTTTGAAGTTGAATCCCACCACGCTACTCTTGAGTCCCTTGAGAATTGTTACATTATTCTTGTTTGAATCAGTTATTGTTTTTCTTCTAGAGCATCTTAAAACAATTAGCTTTGTCTTTTGCGGCCAACCACAGTTATCTGGTTCCCTTCAAGCGCTTGATTGCGGAGAGTTGGGCAGGTTCATTGAGAACCTGGAGGTTGTTTTGGGATTGAGTTGATCTTTCCTAAGATCCTGCTGACGACCAGAGCTATTAGCTTGTGGGCGTTTTCACTCACAATTTCCTTGTCCTGTTGAACTCTGAACAATTCTTGACTCCTTCTATTCAAGTTTTCCCCAACATCACCTTGCCTCAGATAGTGTTGTCTCCCAGCTACCGACTACTATAATCTTTATCCTTTTAAATTTGGTTCCCCGTTTACCAGGTTCTGAACTTTGATCTTGGTTACATTTAAATATTTCATCAACACTCAGCAGGGCAGCCCAAAAAAAGCACCTATCCCCTCCACAGAACTTGCAACACCCTGAGTTGTTTGAAGTCTTACAATGGGAACATTTATTACATATGCAGAATGTTCCTGTGTGGGTTGTAGCATGTTTGCGCGGTACCTGAGCCTCTCAGGCCGCCTGTAGCTCTGTCAACCCATAGTCCCGAGGCTGTGTACTTTTCAGAGGCCTGGGGCTGCGTACACAACCTTGACAGAGTGACAGGGCTGTATCTCAGCCGCGCGCGTGTGCATTGGCTGCTGCGGCTGCATGCGGGAATTGTGACAAAAGACATTTCCGTTCTAACTCCTCAAATATGCACAACACCTCAATTCTGACTGAATTTTAGGTTTGAAACCTATATGTGAGAATGTGTGTGAAATATTGAATTGACCAAAAACTCAATAATGGAGCCGTAATATTTTGGTCTTTCTTTTGTTAACTATTTAAAAATATAAGGAGTTGGATTTCAAGGGTGGGGTCAGCAAGTGACCCTACCTAATTTTGGGTGATAAATCTATTTCTGTAATAATATTGATTTTTTTCTACTCCTTCTTTGGTTCATTACATTATTATTATTTTTATGTTTTTTTTCTTACTTTTGCAGCTTGCTTTGCAATAGTAGCAAGCTGACATTCCCCCACTCCAAGATATGGCCATATCTGAAAAAAATCTGGAGGATGTTGGGAGAAAATTAACTTAATGTGTATTTCAGTTCCTTTTGCTAGCCCTGTAGTTTCTGAGATGTATTGGTCCATCAGGTATGTTATTTTCTGGTAACCATTCATCTTTGTCTGCAGATTCTCCTTTGTATCTTACTGATTATAGTCTAACATCTTTTCCTTGTACTCTCTCTTTCTTGTCTCACAATATTCTTCTGACTTTCCCTTTTTCTTTCACAGGGTCAGGTTCTATTGAGATTAGTGCTGGAGGGAGGTTGAAAACTTCTCTTGGTTGAAATTGTTTGACTAGGCTAACAGGAAATACTGGATGTTTCCTTGATAATTCTTCACTCAAGATTACTTCCACAGCATTTTTTCCATGCATGTTCTTGATAACAAATGGTCCAACAAAGGCTGATTTCAGTTTTCTGTTACCTGCTAGATTGCTGAAATTGGTTGTAGATATCAAGATCTGATCTCATATTTTAAAGTCAGGTTCTTTATGTGATTTTTCCCATCTTTTTTTGTTGTATTCTACTGCTTCTTCTACACGTTTTTGAGCATTATTATATGTCAGATCTATCATCTTCTTAAAGTCAAGAGATGTTGGATGAATAGTGGCTAAGTTATAGTTTAAGGTATTCCTAGGGAGTTTTGGAATCCATCATCTTTCTATTATGTAAGGAGCTTCTTCGGTAGTAGAATGTTTACTTCTGTTATAAGCCATCTCTAAATCTGGGAGTAGGCTTACCCAATCATGGCAATAACCATCTGAGTTTTTGTATTCTATACCAAAGCTACAGAACCTTCTCAACATATCTTCTAGGGTCTGTATCATTCTTTTGGCTCATCCATCAGTTTGGGGATGGTATGCTGTAGAAAATGCTAGAGTATTACTCAGTATATCATTTAGATTCCTCCAAAACTCAGAGGTGAATTTGGGGTCTCTGTCACTGATTAAAATCTTTGGTATACCCACATCAGCTATGATCCTGTTCCAGTATAGTAAAGCTACATCCATAGCACTATCTTCTTTGTGGTTAGGTAAGAATTTTGCCTTCTTAGAATATCTTTCAACTATAACTAGGACAAAGTTATATGAATAAGTAACTCCAGGGGGGAGGCCAGTTACCAAAACCATATTGATGATTTCCCATCTGGTTGTAGGTTCAGAGATTTTCTGTAAGAGTCCAAAACTTTTTCCAGTAGTTTTATTAGATTTCTGGCAGGTTTCACAGCTAGAAACATATTCAGTAGTGATTTCATTCCAGTCTGTCCACCGATCAGTTTGTTTTACTTTTTTTAAATTTCTCTCTGTGGATAGATGCCCTGATGAACAGTTTTCATGGAATTCCTGGAGTATATGTTGTATATGTTGTTTGTTGCTTAGTACCAATACGCTGGAATGTTGGCGTCTATAGTAAAGGAGACCATCCCAAAAGGTAAACCTTCCTGCTTTATAGGCTTTAAGTAATGAAGCACGTAGGGTATTTATCAGAGCTGCTTCTGGGGATTCACATTCCATAATGGTAATCAGCAGCTTGATTTCAGGATAGTAGTTATACCTTTATAGGTTGAAGAAAGCAGTCTCTAATTCACATAAGTGGATCCCCATTATTGGAGCACTCAGTGCAAAAAGATTGATTTTCAGGATAGGAAAAATATCTTGATCTTCAGGGTCATATTCTGGATTTTTAGAGTCATTAGGCAAAGCATTACTACTTAGACTATCAGCATTCTGATTTTTAGTCCAGCTTTATGCACTATAGTCATCTGTCCTCTATACTGTTGTATAGCAATTTTCCACCTGAGCATACGTCTGCTGGGAGTTTTCATTTTAATAAGATTTCTTACCGCATCTCATTCTGTGATTACTTGAAAATTGGTGCCTTCTAAGTAATAGTGTAGCTTTTCTAAAGCCCATACCAGTGCCAAACATTCCAACTGACTGGCCCCATATCTCTTCTCTGTATCTTTGATCTGTCTAGATATGAAGAGTACTGGTTTCTCTACTGGTCTGTCTTCTTCTATCCTTTCCTGATGTAGAGCAGCTCCTAGCCCTTCCATGGAGGCATCAATGTACAGTTTGAAGGGCTTAGAGTAATCTGGTTTGATAAGTAGAGGAGTAGAGGTCATATCTTTTTTTAATTCCTCATAGTTTTTTTAGTCTCTCATGAGTCATTTCAAATAGGGTGTTTTTTTTGCATACTTCATACAGACTTTTAGTTAGCATAGCAAACCTTGGTATGTATTGTCTGTAATAACTGCAAAAACTAATGAAAGACAGTAATTCTGTTTTATTTTGAGGCATAGGTCTATTCATGACCGCAGCTATCTTATTTGTTCAGCAGCTAGAGTTAGACAAGAGACTATATGTCCTAAGGCTTTCAATTCGCCATAGCCAAAGTTGCATTTCTTCATGGACACCTTCAATCCTGCTCTGGAGATAGTCTGGAGTACCAATTTTACTTTGTTAATATGAGTATCCCAATCATCAGAGTATATGATAACATCATCTATATATAACATCATCCATCCTTGTCTGATGTAATTACCTATAACTGTATTCATTGTTCTCTGGAAGTGTGATGGAGCATTCTTTATACCAAAGGGCATCTTAAGATATTCATATATTCCCAAATGACATATCATTCTCATAAACTTCCTGCTTTCAGGGCTTATTGGTATCTGGTGGAAACCTTTAAGCATATCCATACTAGTAATTTACTTGGCCTTGGACAAGTTATGCAGAGCATGATCAATCCGGGGCATAGGATAATGATCTGCTTGAGTATAATTTTTGAGCATTCTGAAGTCTCCTACCATTCTTGACTTGTCATTATGCCAAGCTATGATTACAGGTGTGGTCACATCTACCTGTTCATTATGCCCTACTTTCCTTAATACTTGTAAGTCTATCAGTTCTTGGATATGTTCCTCAAGAGCTTTTCTAGACTTAGGAATAGACGGATAGGCTGGCCTTCTTAAGTTAGGAGGATAAGGAGGCTTAATAGTCAATTTCAATACCATATCATGTCCTTTAATATCACCAATGGGATGATCTTTAGTACAAAATGCATTTTGGTTCTCAAAGAAGACTTTCAATATATCTTTCTTCTGTTCTTCAGAAATTTTCATATTCAGAGGTGCTTGAGAGAATTATTCTTGGTCAAAGTCTTCCAAATTCTTTTGATAAGTAGAGGAGGGGAAGTTAGAATGAATGGTGCGTATCTTAAACTTCTTGTCCCAATTACCTCCTACTGTGAAGTATCTTCCTCTACTCTGGAACACATCTATACCATATAGACATAAAGCATCATTACCCAGTATCAGGTAGTCACATAGTCCGTTGAGCAATACTACAAATTACACTTGTATTCTCAAAGATCCTTTAGAATGAGGTAGTATTATAGGAGCAGTCCATACTCCAATAGCATTCATGGTAGAGTTGCAAGAGCTGAAACTGGCTTTTGGGACGGGCAAAAGGTTTTCTTTCCAATTGTGGTCCCATTTGTTTAAGAATTCAGCACAGACAAATGAGCAAAAGGCTCCACTATTCAGTAATAACCTTATAGGTCTGTTTTTATAAAATCCTGTTTCATAACAAGTTTGACCAGTGGTATAACTTTTCCCACTCATAGGTTTAACTGTTAATGGTTTGAAATCCATAATATGTCTAGGAATTATGGTAGGATCCCATTGTTGGGGCAAGCTAGAATCACCATGGATGTTATTGATTTCTACAGAAGTGCCTCTATCTTCTTCTATAACATTAACAGGGTTGGTCAGGATCAATTCACATTCAGAAAGAGATCCTTCAGTATCAGCTATATCTTCATAGTTCTGATTTCCTTCAACCTCCTTCTCTCCTTCCCAGACTGCTATCCTCCTTTTTGTTAATGGGCAGTCTTGTCTCATATGCCCAGTCTTGTTACAATTCCAACAAGTTGCTTGCATCCTCTATTTATCCCTATTCTCATTAGGTTCTTATTATCAGAGGCATTTATCAGAGGAGTTTGTTATCTGGTTTTGTTGATGTTATAGTTCTCTTTAAGTCTGGAAGGGGCTTTTTTTTCTAACCCATTCATGTCTATTACTTCTGCTAGCACATTGATTAGAGTTGGCAAGTCAGCATCCATATTCATCCTACATCTTACACTATGGTTAAGATTGCCAGGACACAGGTTGCAGAGTCTTTCATTTAATTCCTCTTTATCAGAATCTGGATAGAAGAAATCCAACCTTTTCTTCTGTTCCAAGCACCATTTGTGAGGCTTATCCTTGGAGGGGTCAAATGAGGAATTTTCAAAATTTTCATCATTTTGCTTTCCCACATTCTAGAACCAAATTGTTCTTTAATCAGAAGTTTCAAAGAATTCCATGGTAAGGATCCTACTTCTTCCCTTTTTCTGATAAACCAGTCCAATGCTACTCCTTCAAATAGCCTGGGTAGCCTGAATACAGCTATAGCTTCTGGTAGGTCATAAGAGTTAATAGTGTAGTCAATAAATTGGATTTGTGATAACATATTCTCAATTGTTTGAGTCTGTCTGATCCTTCCTTGATTAATTGTCTCCAATAACTGCTCTGTTTGTTCTTTAATTTCTTTCATTCCTACCGTCTTTGTTTGGTTATTAATCAATTTGGCTACCACTGAGGTTAATTTATCCATTTGGGTATAAACCCCTTCCAAATTTCACAAACAATTTTGAAATTATGACGCATATCATCGGAAAAGGAACTAATTACATCAGAGGTTTGTTTGGGCTCAGAATTAGGAGCTAATTGTTGTAAACCTTTTTCCATTTTTGAGCTAGGGATATTATCTGATCCCAGTCTTTCTTTCACTTTGGCTTGGGATGGGAAGAGGATCTCTTCTTTCCTGATCCTTTGGCTTTCAGTTGGGATAATTGATCCCACGGATTCCACTTTTCTACGTAGGATTCTACCTCTTTCCTTGGAGTCATTCTCTGGAGATCTATCTGGGTGGCTCTTGCCTGGTAGATTATCTTTTTCATAGACACCATTTCCTCCTTGGCTTGGGCTTCTTTGAATTCTTCCCAATATTTCATGTTCTCTTTGACTAAGTCTTTGATACTGGCTTCCTTGCCCAGATTCTGCTGGGGTGGCTGCAGGGAATCTTTTTGTAAAGGGGGGTGGCTTGATTCTACTACCTTCTCCGGCTCTAGGTTGGGAGGGGGCAGAAGTAATTGGTGCTGCTCCTTGTCCATCAAAATTTGATTCACAGGTTCTAGTACCTCCAGGGTTTTCCTTATTGATGGTCTCACGGTTACTGAGAGCTGTTGCCAAAGATCCAGAGGAGGGAATTCTTCGTGAGGCTCTTGTGTTACTTCTATTCATGTTTAGAATAATATGTTTAGAAGTATTTTACAGAAAAAAATCCTTAAAAATAATTTTTATTCAAAACTCACTTGAGTTGATGTTCAAAGGTACCAAGACCTTATTGGGGTTAAATTGATCCTTAGTAGGTAATCCTAAAGGTTCTTGGTGTGTTCCAATGAGGTCTTCACCTGCCCAATCAATTTTTTCAGGGCGTTCAGAGATATCTGGGATTTTCTGATCCAATAAATCAACTTTGGTGGCGGTGGTTTCTGGTACAGGAGGGTTCACTGATAAAAAAGTGTATCTTATTGGTTAATAAAATATATCAATATTATTTTTTTTAAAGAATAATATGGTAATACAAGTTGTATACTTACTTTTATATTTCAAAAAGTAATTTATAAGGTATTTCTTCCAAGCTTTATGTTTGCTTAATAGAGCCTGAAAGTTGATATTCCTTTGAATATCTTCTTGTTCATGGAGTGTGTTTACGTGCAGAAGAGATATTAAGTTGCTCAGCTTGAGTTAAAGCTTTCCAACCAGTAGGTTTATAATTTTTAATATATTCTTCTTTTCTTATCTTTAAAATATTTAAATAATAGATTATTAATTCTGCATTGGTTTTTAAATCCACTGCAAAAGAATTTAATGATAAATCACAGTAATAAAGTCAGATAAATTTATCTTTCATTTTATTTTTTTATGAAATGTCTGGTCCAAGGTATTAAATATAATAAAATGGAATATTTCCCGGCCAGACCCCCAATTTTCAGCGTGTTGGATCCCAAGACCCTTTCTATCCTTTAGCTACCAGAGGTGATAGAATAAATAATAAATATATTATTTAATAAATGCAGCAAAAATCCCTAAAATATTTAGATTAAGCTTATTGCAAGGTTAAGTGGTTTGGTTATGGTTCATTGTTTTAAATCTATAAGAATAAATTGATTATTAAATATTTTTAAAGAGGGGCCACAATTATATTGGGGATCTTTAACACCTCTCTTCAGGGATTTCAGTATGAAAACACGTAGTCCTGGTTACTTTGGGCTCTTAGTTTAAAGGATATTTTACCCAAATATAATATGTATATAAAATACATGGTGGAGTCGCAGGGCATTGTAGCCAAGCCACCAAGACAGAGAAATGATAATAAAACTCACAGGTATCTTATTAAATCCTTTGGGTATCTGTTTGAGATGTGCACTGATGTGTTAAACCTGTATACTGGGGTTATAAGGTTATTCAGTAGTTTTAGTTGTAAAAAAAGAGATTGAGGACCTATATTATTGATCAGAAGTAGCCATAAATCACTTAGTTATCTCTTATAACTACTTCATTACCTTGGAACGTTATCTGGGTACAAATATAACTGGGTCTCTGCCCATCAATATCCTCAAAAGAGCTCTTTATTTATAGCTTTTGGAGTCCCAACATTATCCTTCTGAGGGGTACAGGGGCTCAAAGGGACAGACCATAAGGCTAGCAGGGTAACCAGGGGTAGCCCTTCAGGTGTTCTTGGTGCTATAGCACGGGTTGCATCTAATTCCTCAGGGTATGAGAATTTTTCTACTTTATAATAGATATTAGGACGTGTGAATAACACTAATCTGTCCCATTTATGTATTATTTAATTAATTATCCATAGGAAATGTTCCCAGTAATTTAATAATCATATAACTAGACATTTCTATGGTTATCTTGATGTCAGGTGAGTTCTAATTATGTATTATATAACTGGAGTAAAAGTCATGATTGTTAGAATTATGGCCAGCAATTAGCTTAGGCAAATGGGCAGGTTTTAAAGCAAAAGAAATTATGGACACTGGGTGTCAATATTGGCTAATGGGGCTCTCACAATGGGGCAATATGTTGGATGAATTTGATTGGAATGATGAATGAATGTATGGAAAACAGCAGTGAGAAGAGCTCCTTAAGTACAAAAGATTGGCCTATTGTGAGCCCATGATACAACAAGCCAAAAGGCAAATTTTCCGCCCCAAAGGAGCTCTACAGGCTCTACTGGCCTTTTTACTTGTTTGGGAATACATCAGCCTGCATGGCATCAGTTCCTGAACCCTTAAAACCGGCCTATTCCAGTCCATTCCAGTGTTTCCACCGTTACAGGGATGAACCAGCCCCTTGCTGTTCAATCCCCTTGGCTGGTTTTCCATTACAACAGGCATGATGACCTCATTAACTTTTTTACGGGCTGGTTGCCTCATGCAGCCAGCCCCTGGCCCCTCAAATGGGCCAGGTGGGACCCAGGGCACACCTGGGTCCGGTCTCAGACTCACATGGGGGGGTGTGACCAGCGGACATGCTGTCTCCCCCCCTTTCTCTCAAATCCCTGGTGGGGGCGGTCAAATCCCCTCACCAGGGGCCCTGGGGGTTGATAGCCCCAGGGCATTGTCAAGTAAGTTGGCCTGGGAGGTGATCAGGTCCCCCCAGGCCCATTCCTCCTCCCCCTTGGTAAAGGGGGGGGGGGAGAGCGCCCCTGCTTGGTTGCCTCAAAACACTTGATGGTGGAGGGGTGATGAATTCCCCCCCACCTGCTGGTCGCTACTGTTGCGGCCGGCGCCGCCACCTCCTTGGGCAAGGGGGTGGTCAGGTCCCCCCTGCCCTGACCAACCGCACTGTTGCGGTTGGTTGCTGGCTGGTTCAAACCAGCCAGCTTGCCCCCATCCCCCTTGCAATGGCAAGCAAGGGGAGGGGGAGAGAGCTGGGGCCGCGAGCCCCGGCTCCAAGGCGCTGGTCAACCGGAGCCACCAGCCGGGCCCGCGCAGCATCCCACTGGGCAGGATCCCTTGGCCCCCCGACAGCCCTTTGAAGGCCATCGGGCCCCACGTGGGACGTACCAAGAACACAGGCAACCCCAAACGGGCCGCAACCCGTGCAGCCACCCTGAGAGGGCCGCGACATGGGAGGCGGCCCCAATGGGCCGGCCCAAGCCCAAAAGGTGAGAATTTCATACTTTGACGGTGTAAGACTCCAAACGGTGCTAAGCCGTGGAAGTTCTGTGGAGGGGAAAGGTGCTGTTTAGGCTGCCCTCCTAGGAGTTACAATAATATTCAAATGTAACCGGAATCAAGGTCCAGAACCTTATGGATGAGAAATCAAAGTAAGGGAAGAGGATAAGAGTTGTCGGCAGCGATGGAAACAACACTATCTGAGGCAAGATGGTGCAGGTAAAGACTTTAAAAAATAAGTCAAGGTTTGTTCAGAGTTCAATAGAACAAGGCAGTTGTAAGTAACAACGCTCACAAGCTAATAACTCTGGTCGTCAGCAGCTGATTAGGAAAGATCAACTCAATCCCAAACAACCTCCAGGTTCTCAATGAACCTGCCCAACTCTCCGCAATCAAGCGCTTGAAGGGTACCAGATAACTGTGGGAGCCTGAAAAAAACAAAAGCAACTTGTTTATGAAGCTCTAGAAGCAAATCAATAAAAAATTTGAGCAAGAATATCCCAACACTTCTCAAGGGACTCAAGAATAGCGTGGCGAAATTGAACCTTAAAGAAGAAGGGAGGTACAACACTCCAGGTTTTAAGCTTAATAAAACCTCTTCAATCAAACGTGATTGGCTCCAGAAAGATGATCAAGGAGAGATCAAGACCAGTATGGTCTGAAAAAGGGATCAGAGTGGTATAACACACCCAAGAATTCAGACAGACAGGAATTCTTCTTCAACCAGCAAGGCTATTGGTTGGTGATAAGGATCAAGGTCACAAGGGACAGAGTTTGAGTACAGAGGCTCAAAGGATCAAGGGTCAATCATGGATATACCCGGATAAATTGCTCAGATAAGTGGGGAAGGATGCCCACGGATAAGTTGATTTATGATGATGAGGGAGACAGATGAGATGATATGATGATGGTCTCATGGGATGCTGGGCCAAAAGGCAGGGGAGAGCCCCTCCTTTTATAGACATGAGGTCCTGTATACTATGTACAAGAGATACTACAAATTCGTACGGGAAAATGAAAACATAAAAAAAAATGACATGTGAGGAAAAAAAGAAATGTCGTCTGCATCAAGAATGACCGCGGGCAACCAGATGGAAACCCGCGACAGCGGTTGCGGGTGTCAACAACGGCTGTCGTCGCCCAATTGGCGGCAACAGCGGGGTGAATGTTCCAACGGCCGCGAGCGGTCGCTTGCGGTCGTCGGTCGGATCAGATGATGGGAGAGGAGGGCGTGAGTGAGAACAATGAATGGTAAGTGGGTTTGGAGATCAAGTCGTGTGGGGGTTGCTCGCTGAAATGGTAGATTGGGTTGGATACTCAACAATGAGCTTTGATCATCTGCGTTCAATCGTGGGGACGTTGGGGGGAGTTAGTAATCGGGCTGAGCCTAGCATTGATTGGATCAATTGTTGCGGATGAGCGTTGGAAGACAGGACAACCACGACCTGGGAATTGATGATCCGGTTCTAATAGTTCAGAGAGTCCACTAATTTGATTGAGATTGGTCAATTGAGCCAAAGCTGGTCGAGATTTGAGATGAGGATGGATGATGGGAGATATTGATGGGCTGGGGTCATGCTTGGTTGTTGTTGCCAGGTTTAAGGGGCAATGGTCAACCAAAGATCTGAGATCAGGGTTGTGGGTCAAGAGCTTGATCGAGGGGGATGATAGTCTTCGATACCTTGCTTCTCAATCGTTCTCCTTTGCATCATCCTTGATTGATTTCGGGAGGTGATCTAGATATTGCTGGGCTACCGCCTTAGCTCCGAGTAGCCTTTCTCCGAGGTCCAATGGTAAGAAGGATTCGAAGGACGGTGGACCTGAGGATAGGAAGGCCAATTGATCACAAGATGGGAGACGGGGAGAATTTAATGGAGTAGATTTGGCTGATGAGACGGCAGTTGAGGTACCAAAATTGGGCAGTTGGTAGCCCTCCAAGCTAAGATTACACCAGTCTGAGTCTGAGGATAGGATGAGTTGATGTTATTCGCATTCCTTGGAACAGTAGGCACTGCCTTGGAACGTTGCGCCATCAATCATCTGACCACACATCAGGCAGAAATCTCCAAAGACACTAAATTCACCAACGAGTTCCTGCTTTGGGGTCAAGTTCTTGGTCCAACTCAAGCTGACCACCGACCGAATCATGGCGGTGGTGATGCTCATGAGTGGAAGCCAAGTGGGTCGAGTTTGGAGATCCTGATGGGCGTGGCAGATGATGATGATGATGACTGATGGGGCTTGGTAAACCAAAATCAACACTTGATCTATGGATAGCTGGAAATCTATTTATTTATTAGGAGGATATTTTTTTTTACAAGATCGTGAGGATGTATGTTGGAGGTCAAAGCAATTTAAGATAATCCTCTCGGGTTGATTGACTCTGGACTGTGAGGTCTCCTAGCCACCTTATTCCAAGAGTGAATAAGTGCGTGTGTGGCGAGCTGAGTCAATGATTGTGTGTTAAGGTGTGAGATTTGATGAATGAGAGTGAGTAGTTGAGGGTGAGAGGAGGTGGGAAAGGGGGGCGGAGAAACAGGCAAGAGGCCTGTCCTAGACCGCTAGGACAGGGAGAAGTTGAGAGATGGGGGGAAATGAAGGTACCCATAGGGGCACAACCAAAAAAAAATATTTTTTTTTTTGTGGTGTCCCGGATTGTTCACCACATCTCTCCCCAACTTACAGACTGTCCCTAGTCTGCATCTAAAATTTGAAGGGATTAAAAAAAAAAAGCAGGGAACAAAGAAATTGAAGCAAAGATTGGCCATTTTTTGATCTTGAGAGCGGTTGAAGAGTTGAGGAAAATATCTTGATTCTTCCAAATGAGCCCTAGAAGCGGCAGGAATAGAACAATGAGGGCGTCCCAGGTGCTCACATATGTGGCATACAGTAGAGTTTTACAACAAAAATGCAGCAAATGACCCTGGTGGTGCACAATTGGGAGGACTTACTTGTACCCCAAATTGCCTCCACTGAAGCCCATATTCCTTCATACCAAAATCACCAAAAACGGAATTTCAATTAGGATCTAGTTTAGACTCATTGCAGAGATTCAAACCGGAACTGAGAGAAGATTGATCAGACTCAAAAGTAGAAGGAAAAGAAGATACAACAGATCGAGAGAGAGAAGGAGATGGAGAAGAAATATTTTTGGATTTTTCTATTTTGATATGTTTTTGTTTTTTAATATTCTTGAGCTCAGAAGAGAATGATGAAAGGAATGAAAAATAAGCCTGAGGGATGGGAGTTGACCCTTGAGTTGCAGTCTGAGGCTGAAAAGAACTACAACTATTAGTAGGATCAACTATTCCCCTAAAAAATGAGAGGAACTAGAGTTATCCTTCTGCTTCCCCTTAAAAGATGATTTGGGAGAATGACCAGGAAAATCTCTTTCCCAACGACCAGAATCCAAAGAGCAAAAAGGAACTTCAATTTTCCTGCCATCAGCATCAGGTAGAAGAATTCTCTCCCCAACTTGATCAGAAAACATCAGGGTTGCACCAAAGTCCATTAAGAAGGGTCGTCCCAAGATCATAGGACTGTCCAAACGAGTGATCCAAAAGTGGCAGGTTCCAACAATATTTCAACCAATCCTGACCGGTACATCTTCAGCAATACCAACCAGTTCACAAGCTTGATTTCCTATCCCATAAACTGCAGAGTTGAAGCTGACCCTAGGACTAAGTTTGAGCTTGCAGGCCATAGCATCCAAGATTAAGTTAAGCTGAGATCCAGAATCCACAAGAGGAGAAACAGTTTTAGCTGAGTCACCAAGATAACAAGGAAGGAAGCCAAGGGGACAGGAATAAAGGTTGGAGTCTAAAGAAGGACTGGTTCCACCAGAGTCCTCCATTAAAGTCCCAGAGGAGACTTTGAGTTCTTCAGGGCCAATTTCCACACGTCAATGAGAGACCCATTTCTTCATTCCTTCAGCAACAGATGGAGAGATCAATAGGAGTTCAGCCACAGATAGATCAGGAATTTTGAGATCAGAAATTTTCTTTAATACTCCCTCCACAGCATTGGGGTGATCCTTGGAGATGCCCCTTTCAAATCAAACTTTGGGCTGGGTGGAGGGAGGAAGTTCAGGTGACGCAGAATCTAAGATAGGATTAGAAGGTTGAGGTGAGGGAGAAGGATCAGGGTGATCTGGGAACCTTTCCATGAGTGGTTCCTTTTCCACCTCCATGTCTTCTACATCAGAGGAAGGAGGCTCAAGTGATGATTGACGTTTAACGGGTTTTCGAAGGATTGAAGTTGGCAAGGAAGGAGCCTTATGAGGTTTAGGTTCCTCATGTTGTTTCCTGGCTGGATCAGATTGATAAGTAGTCCCAGAAAGACTAGAGGAAGAAATAGCTGGAGGATACCAAGGTTGGAGGGTACCACAGGATGATCAAAATTCAAAGGAAGAAAGATCCTCTAAGACCTTTCTCAACCATTTTGCTTCCTGTAAAGCTGAAAAGTACGCTCTATAATCTGCTTCTGTTGACAAAAGACTTATTGCTGACACCTTTTTAGACATCCAAGACACTAGATTCTTTCCTAAGAAGAATACAAAACCACTTGTTGATTCCCTAGTGTGACCATCTGCCCAACTTGCATCAGAATAACCAACCAAGTCAAAGTTCAATGACTTTGAAAACTGCAGTCCCAGACTTCTTGTTCCTTTAAGATACCTCATAACTCTCTGAAAGGCTGAAAAATGCCTCATGCTTGGTTTCTCTAAGTGTTGTGACAAAATCCCAATTGCATAAGTAATATCTGGCCTGGTACACTGCCCCAAATAATTCAACGATCTAATAGATGATCTATAATCATTCCTGGATTGAACAAACTCTAAATGCTCTTCATCTGTAGACTTTTCTAACCAAATATTAGACTGCATTGGAGCACCAAACTCCTTTGCATCTTCTAAGCCATACTGCTTAAGTAGAGCTGACACATAATGGTTCTGATCCAACCTTATCCCATTCTTGCTCTTACTAACTTTCATTCCCAGCACCTGCTGTTCCAGACCAAGATCTTTTATCTTGAACTCCTTTTTGAGTGTCTCGAAGAATCTCTCCTTACCATTCCCAATAATGATAATGTCATTGACCCATACAAACAAAATTTCATCCTTTCTCACAAAGAGACAAGGGTCAGCCAAACATGTTTTGAAATCAATCTCTATCAGTTTCATGCTCATAGTATTATACCATGAACTAGCTGCTTGCTTCAATCCATACAGGGATCTACACAGCTTGAGGACCTAATCCCCTTTATCTGCTGAGAGGAAACTTCTCACACAGATTTTCTTCATAGTTTCTGGATTGGTCTTGACCAGCCATTCCTTCAAACCATCATGAATTGACATATAAACAGTCTCTTCCTCTCCAAGTTTTGCATTCAAGTATGCAGTCACAAAATCAGCCTCTCTGATTTCTTCACCCAACTCTACTGCCAAAGCAATGACGTACCTGAAGGTGGACAGCCTTTCAGTTGGCAAGAAAGTCTCCTGGTAATTAATACCCTCTCTCTTTTTGAAGGCCTGTGTAATGCATCTAGCCTTGAACCTCTTCAAAACTCCATTAGTATCAAACTTCCTTGTTAACGCTTATCTAGACCCAAAAATGGCCTTTCCTTTTGGAACTGAATCCTGCTTAACCACTTCAAACACACTATTATTCTCTAGAGAATAAAATTTGTCAAAAATAGCTTTCTTCCAATTTGCTCTCTCATCAGAATTCATAGCTTGGCCAAAGCTATTTGGGTTAACTCTATTACCCATTTCTGAACTCAACTGTAGAATCTCATTAAGCGTACACTGTTCCTGAATTGTATCTTCCTCATATTCCGCAGAAGCATAATGGGACTTCCATTTCCCATACATATTAACAGGCATTCTCATCCTGCCACTCCTTCTAACTGGAGGTGGAGGCTCATCAGGTTCTGATTCCACAGACTCCCCTGAAGTGGGCACTGAACCCTCCTGTGGCACGTCTTCCACCTCAATATCTTCACTAATGATATTCTCTCCAGCATCTGTTGGGGAAATAGGCTCCAATTCTATTTCCTGCTGTGATTCCTGAACAGCACTAGGTTCACCCCTTTTGAGTGGAAAGGTACTTTATTCAAATTTTACATCCCTAATACGGGTAACCTTTCTTGTCCCTGGACAATAAATCCTGTATGACTTACTTATTAAGTCATAGCCCACAAGTGCCCCTGTTCTGGCTCTAGGATCTAACTTTCCAACCATCTCATTATGTTTGACACTATAATACACCAAGCAACCAATTGTTCTTAGGTGTGATTTTTTGGGGTACAACTTCCAAAACTGATAATGAGGACACTTCCCATTAACACTTACATTATTGTGCAACAGACACACTGTGACACCAACTCAGCCCATAAAAACTTTGGTAGACCAGATTGAGCCATAATAGTTCTGAATTTGTCTAATAAATTACTATTCATCCTCTCAACTATTCCATTTTTTTGTGGAGTAATAGCAGTAGTAACTATATGAGTGATACCATAATCATTCAATAGTTTCTAAAAATCTTTACTCACAAACTCACCCCCTCCATCAGCAATAACCCTCTTTATATCCCTCATCAAACCATTCTGTTTCCAGACTTTGAAGATTACTGAAACCTCCTCTGTGGTTTGATCCTTTGATCTTATTGGTTTTACACAAACAAAATTAGTTGCTGTATCAACCAAATTGATGAAGTATCTTGCCCCTCCAAGAGACACTGGGGAAAAGGGCCCTGCCAAATCAATGGATAATTCCTCTCTAGGAACTTCTGTGTGTTCTCTACTCTTTGAGAACACATTCCTGGTCTTGGCCCCTAAGTTACAACTCTCACAGTTGCTGTACTTTACCTTATGGCCACTTCTATTGTGAGCAACAGTGCTCAGAGCTGAAATCTTGAACCAGTCAGCACAGAGCAAATTATTCGGAACTTGTCCACTCAGGATAGTTCTCCCATTCAAATCAATAACAAACTTACCTTCTTTAAGATAACAAACCTGGAAACCCTTTTTCCAGAGCACTCCAAGAGACACAAGGTTATAAGGCAAATCTGGTACATAGAATACTTTCTCAAAAATTATTTTGAAACCCATGTGATTTGCAAGAATAACTTTTCCAATCCCCTTAATCTGAATTGTTCTTCCTTTTTGGCCAATATTTACAGCACCATCAAAATCTCTAATATTTGAAAACAAATTTGGCTCAAAAACCATGTGAACTGTACAACCAGAATCAATCAAAACAAGAACATCCTTCTTCAAAAATCCTCCTGTAAGGAATGAAGAATTATCAGCCACTGATAAGTTCTCATTTTCAAGGTTAAGATTAAATACTTCATAATCCATCAAGTCCATCTCTTGATCCTCTTTGATTTTAGCCTTTTTGTTGGGGACTTGTTCCACAACAGCTTGTTCCATTGAAACATCCACTGCCACCATAGCAACATTTTCCATAGCATGGTTGACCTCTTTGTCTTCCTTTTCACTTTCCTTGGATTTCTTCCTCTTCTTGGCCTCCTTGCAATCCTTTGCATATTTCCCCTTCTTCTGACAATTATAACACAAGACCTTTGATAAATTTTTTTTAGCCTTTGCCTTCTTCCAAGATTTTCCTGTCTTGCCCACCAGAGCAGTTCCTGTGCTCTCCTTCATCTCTAATTGAAGATCATCCTTTTCAATCCTTCTAAGCACATCCTCTTCTCCTGGAAGGGGATCCAACTGAGATATGATCCTGACCAAGGACTCATATTCTTTTGGCAGCTTTCAAAGAATTAAGAGTGACAAACACTCAGGATCCATGTTCAGCCCAGATGACTTGAACTTAGCAATACTAGATCTAGCTTCCCCCAAAAGTTGTTTACAGTTGCCAAATTTCAACTTAAAAAATCTATTGAAAGCAATCCCCTTTTAATGAACAGAGTCACCAGCATACTTTGAATTGAGAATTTTCCATAAAACACCCCCCTTCCTGTTCTGTTCCTCCAACAGAGTATCAGCAACAGATGTTACATGATGCTCATCCAAGTGTCTAAGAAAAAGATGATAGACCTTCTTCTCCACCTCTGAACTGATCAGAGTATCATCTCCTTTCATAATATTCCCACAAAAGACGTTATCCAACTCACTGTCCATAAGGAAAGCCCAAGCATTATAGTACTGACTATTCAAAACTATCTTGGTGGAGCTGGACTCTGGGATATAGGACATCTTCTTGGAAAACTTGAGGTCCTTGAGGTTTTCCAAAGTAAGGTATAGAGTTCTATCTTCCTTGGAAATAATGATGATTATGGTACTGAAAATGTTTTAGAATTATGGCCAGCAATTAGCTTAGGCAAATGAGCAGTATTTAAAGAAAAAGAAATTCTGGACACTGGGTGTCAATATTGGCTAATGGGGCTCTCACAATGGGGAAATATTTTGGATGAATTTGATTGGAATGATGAATGAATGGATGGAAAAAAGCAGGGATTAGAGCTCCTTAAGTAAAAAAGATTGGCCTCTTGTGAGCCCTTAAAAAAAAATCCAAAAGGAAAATTTTCCGCCCAAAAAGAGCTCTACAGGCTCTAATGGCCTTGTTACTTGGTTGGGACTACATCAGCCCGCATGGCATCAGTTCCTGAACCCTTACCACCAGCCTATTCCTGTCCATTCCAGTGTTTCCATCGTTACGGGGATGAACCAGCCCCTTGCTGTTCAATACCCTTGGCTGGTTGTCCGTTAAAAACAGCCATGATGACCTCATTACCTTGTTTACGGGCTGGTTGCCTCATGCAGCCAGCCCCTGGCCCCTCAAATGGGCCAGGTGGGACCCAGGGCACACCTGGGTCCGGCCTCAGACTCATATGGGGGGGTGTGACCAGCGGACATGCTTTCTCCCCCCTCTTTCTCTCAAATCCCTGGTGGGGGCAGTCAAATCCCCTCACCAAGAGCCCTGAGGGTCAATAACCCCAGGGTGTTGTCAAGTAAGTTGGCCTGGGAGGTGATCAGGTCCCCCCAGGCCCATTGCTCCTCCCCCTTGGTAAAGGGGGGGGGGAGAGTGCCCCTGCTTGCCTGCCTCAAAACACTTGATGGTGGAGGGCTGATGAATTCCCCTTCACCTACTGGTCACTACTGTTGCGGCCAGCGCCGCCACCTCCTTGGGCAAGGGGGTGGTCAGGTCCCCCCTGCCCTGACCAACCGCACTGTCACGGTTGGTTGCTGGCTGGTTCAACCCAGCCAGCTTGCCCCCATCCCCCTTGACATGGCAAGCAAGGGGAGGGGGAGCAAGCTGGGGCCACAAGCCCCTGCTCCGCGGCGCTGGTCACCGGGAGCGACAAGCCAGGCCCGCGCGGCATCCCACCGGGTGGGATCCCTTGGCCACGCGACAGCCCGCACGGGCCTTCAGGCCCCATGCAGGCCATACCAAAGAACACAGGCGGCCCCGAACGGGCCGCGACACGGGCCGCGACACGGGGGGCTGCCCTTAGCGGGCCGCGACAGGGGCGGCCGCCCCAATGGGTCCCCCCAAGCCCAAATTGTGAGAATTACATACTTTGGCCGCCCAGCCCGTCTGGCCAAGTATGTCCATAATAAATCTTGGGCCCTTTTATGCCAAAAAAAGCCCATCTGGCTTGGTTGGCTCATCCACCCTGGTGGGCCCGTGAGGGCCCGTGTCCCAAAAGACCATAAAAACGTGTTGTGGCACCCAAATGCCCAAAACAAATAACACCCACATAGGCCCACGTGGCCCACGTGATGTCCAATGGGCCATAGAGGCCCATTTTTGCATCCCATTTGGATTACACACTCCTATGCACATTACCTGAGTGCATCCGCATTTTAGCAATGATATTGATTTTACTCCTTATTTTTGAGTTCCAGTTGATTAACTAAGATAATAATTAACAATATAAGTCATAGGAATTGATTTAATATTTTACATCATTAGTTTTCTTAGTGTTTCACAAAGATATTGATCTCAAGAAATTCTCATAAAAGTATATTAAAGTATTTTAATATATTTTTAGAAGTTTTCATTTTCTTATTTTTGACATTCTTGGTACTTTGAATTATATTAAATAAAAAATAGTTATAAGGATTATTTAAGTATTTTTATATAATATTATGTATTTTTAGACTATCTACTATCCACAGGAACATTTATTACATATGTAGAATGTTCCTGTGTGGGTTGTAGCATATTTAGGCGGTACCTGAGCCTCTCAGGGCGCCTGTCACTCTGTCAACCCATAGTCCCGCGGCTGCGTACTTGTCAGAGGCCTGGGGCTCCGTACACAACCTCGACGGAGTTACAGGGCTGTATATCAGATGCCTGCGGGTGCATTGGCTGCAGCGGCTGCGTGCGGGAATTGTGACAAAACACATTTCTGTCCATAACTCCTAAAATATACAAAACACCTCAATTCTGACTGAATTTGAGGTTTGAAACCTATAATTGACAATGTGTGTGAAATATTGAATTGACCAAAAACTCAATAATGGAGACGTAGTATTTTGGTCTTTCTTTCCTTAATTATTTAAAAATATAAGGAGTTGTATTTCAAGGGTGGGGTCAGTGGTGACCCTACCTAATTTTGGGTGGAGAATCCATTTCTGTAATAATATTTATGTTTTTCCTAATAATTCTTAGGTTAATTATATTATTATTATTTTTATGTTATTTCTGTTACTTTGAAGCTTGATTTGCAATAGTAGCAAGATGACACCTCCGCTGAAACTTTGGGGGTTCCCAAGTTAAGGAAAAAGCGTACCCTGCTGAAGCTGTAGCTTCCTTCTTCCTTACTTCCGCCGCTCAAGCCAGATCTTGTCGCAAATTTTGATTCAGCATATCCGGTATAGTTTCTCCTGAAGGTTAGAAGAATTGCCTTCCATCTGTCTTAACTATCTTTCTCTGTATTTCCGCAATCAGATCTTTACACAACCTTGTAAGATGGCTGTCTTACCAGCAGTAATAGCATTGGAAGACACAAGGCTTGCCTTTGTTCCTTGCAGGTGCCCTTGATGCCCCCTGAGTTGGCAAATTGGATGTTATTTTTGGTGGTTTGAAGACTGTCGCAGCTGGCTTTGCTATAGCTTTCTTCCAGAAGAGACACTTTTTGTTGAACATCTCTGTCATTTCAGCAGTTTCCTTTGGCTTTACCTGCACTTTTACACTATTCACCTGCATGTCCTTCTTCTACAAACCCTTTGGGTCTTCCTCCATCAGTTCTTCTAATTCAAACTTGCCTAAAACAGCCATGCGGATTTCCTTCA
This sequence comes from Puccinia polysora, assembly GCA_025617555.3. Taxonomy (NCBI): domain Eukaryota; kingdom Fungi; phylum Basidiomycota; class Pucciniomycetes; order Pucciniales; family Pucciniaceae; genus Puccinia; species Puccinia polysora. The sequence goes on from CM062628.1 coordinate 24,121,195, forward strand.
TGTCCAGAATTAGGCTTCCCTCTCCATCCCCCAACCTACAAATTAATCCTCCATTTTAAAGCTTTCTGTGGACCCTTCTGCACAACTTGGAGCTAAGCTCCCACATAAAAGTCCTCTTGACAAAGCCAGTATGCTCTTCCAAAATTTTGTTGCGGACAAGGTACTTCAGAATGCAATCAAATGAATAACAATACGTACCAAATTACATCCTCAAAGAAACACCTCCTTCCTTTGCCGTTTTGGTTGTGAGAGGCTTGAGATCCACTTTTCAGAACCTTTGCACTCGTGAACCCCATTTTTCCACTATGTCCCCCTCCAACTTTTCCCAATTCCACTCTCTATAAACCTCCATATCCTCCACTTCCTGCAGATCCTCCTTGTCTGGAATGAATTTGACTATTTTCAGGACCTGTTCAACGTCATTTGTGCCTTGGCTGTCAGCCACATTCTTTAACCATTCCAGAAATTGGTGAAAATCTTCTGGGCAAAACCTTACTGTGCGGTAGTCCCTCAACCTAATTTTTTCTCCGCTACCTTTCCCCTCCTCCAGCATCTCTGGTGCCCCATACCTTGATTGCCCCCCTGTGGCCACTCTTGGCGGCGGCCCCGCCGGACTGGCAGTCTGTCACAGAGCGCTTTGATATGGTGGCAGGCTACTGGTTGCCTGTTGGTGAGTCAGAAGTTAGTTGACCAAACCAGCCTCAAAATCTCCTAATAAGTATCTCTTGAATTTCTTGAAAACTAAAAACCAGCTGAGGCTGAGATAAACAAACCAAATCAGAGAAGGACTCTAGAGAGAGAAGAGAAGATATAAAGAGATGAGAAATAGAGCCCTACAGCGGAGATTCATCAGGATAGAGAAAAAGAACAGCTTCAAGTGGTGAGAGTTTAAGAATGAGAAGACAGGTTGACAAGACAAGAGTGACGTTATTTCAGCATAGACAGAAATGGCCGCTAGATGTGATTGATAGTTAGACCATGTTCAATAGCGTTATTGGAGAATTGAGTATCTTACCAGTCAGATATTTGAGAGAAGATTTGATCGGGTTGGTAAAAGGTTGATAGTCGAGAGGATAGAAGAAGAAGAAATAAAAAATAAAAAAAGAACAAAATGAGAAGGAAGAGAAAATATAAAACGAGAATGTGAGAGTGGGCTGATGACAAGTAAGATGGATCAGAAGTAGATGAGAAGTAAGACAGATGAGTAAAGAGATCATTGATCTAGAGAGACATCGCGGACATGATAGTGAATAGAGCTGTATTGTTGGGGTCCCCGTTGTGGACTCCGAGAGCACCCACGCGCACTTGGGTGTAGGTAGAGATGGTGAGCACGGGGAATGGATACTCAACACCCCTCGTGACTGGTAAGAGAAGTACATTCGACCAGGAGTTAATTAGTGAATACGGCCTGTTGAAGAAATTTGAGAGTCCCAACGGATGAGGCCTTGGTTAAAGAATCTGCTAGCATTTTATCCCTGGAAACCAGACTGAGAGTAAATTTAGAGAGAGAAAAGTCTTCACGCAGGCCTTTGGTTTTAATGTCAATGTGTCGAGACTTGGAGTGAGATCCAAATTTTTTTATCTTATCGTCTAGTCCTTTATTATCTACATGTATAGTCGGTCTGGTAGAGGAAGATCCATATATCTCGTCCACAAGGTGAGCAATCCACTTCAATTCAAGGTAAAAGTCTAGTAAGGCGTTAAGTTCCAATTCGGTAGATGAGTAAGTCACATTACGTTGTCTTGAGGAGTTCCACAGGATAGGACTGCCATAGTGTAATACAATAAAGCCGGTTTGAGATTTGCGGGAGATTGGATCGTCGCCCCACGTAGCATTGCTATACCCAGAGATACAATCCTTGGATGAGTCGTATTTTAGAGTTAATTTGAAGTTCTTGGGGGTTTTAAGATACTTCCACACTTTACGAACTTCTTTCCAATGGTTTAGACCTGGCTTTGCATTGAATCTCGCCAAGCTAGAGACGGCAAAGGCGATATCTGGTTGGGTGTATTGAGAAAGATGATTGAGTAATCCAATAGAAGATCTATAGTTGATGTTGAGTCCACAGAATTGAACATGATCTTTGTTGGACGCCGGCTCAAGGTGATGATTTTGAGTGAGAGGAGTATTGATATCTTTGCATTCAGCAAGACCCAGTTCTTCTAGACCTCTGTCAATATGTTTTGGTTGGCTTAAGTAAATGCTGTCTCCGTCAAGTTCCATTAGCATACCAAGGATTGTATTTGGTGCGTGGCAAGATGAATTCGAGAATTTTTTTAGAAAGTTAACCTCGAAAGAGTTGGATTTTCCTACTAAGATCAGGTCATCTACATGGAAGTAGAGGACCTCCCCGGGACTGAAATTGAGATACAAGCAGGGATTGCTAGTGGATTTGCGGAATCCCTGAGATTTGATCCACATGGTTAGCGTCTCATACCAATTCTTGGGTGATTGACGCAACCCATAGAGAGATTTCTTTAGTTTGAGATAGGGAGATTTCCGATTTGAACCTTCTGGAGTTTTGATTATAACTGTTTTGTTCAAGGGGGCGTGAAGGAAGGCCCCCTTTACATCAAACTGGGTAAAGGTCATATTATTTTTCAATCCATAGACCAGAGCGAGATGGAGAGATCCAAGTTTTCCAGTTGGAGCCCAGGTCTCCTCAAAGTCTATCCCTTGAATCTGATTGAAACCTTGCACACATAGACATGCCTTATACTTCACGGGCTCACCGTGACAGTTCTCTTTCACCTTGAAGACCCATGTTGTGTTGAGTATATTATCCGGTTTGTCGTAATAACCCTCCCAGACCTCTTGAGTTTCGATAGAATTGAGTTCTTCCTTGGAAGCCTCTTTCCACTTAGGCCATTCGGAACATTTTCTGGCGGCCTTGTAAGAGGGAGGCTCGTAGTAATGGTGGAAGCCATATCTTTGAGGTTTCTGAAGTTCGTGTCTGGGACGTAGACTGATCCGTTGAGGAGGAGGTTCAGGTTCAGAGTGAAGAGGAGGAGATGGAGGTAGAGGTGTAGAGTGAGAAGGTGGAGACAAAGATGGAGGTGAGGAGTGAAGTACATCTTCTGGATCAGAATCCGAATCAGAGGATTCCAGAGTGGGTTCTCTAATTGAGTATTGTTTCTCGTACGTGGAAAAATCTGTTTTGTTTGAGTTCGAGTTTGATTGAGAAAAGATATCCAGGCCAGGCGACTCTAAGAAAGGAAATTTGGATAGTTGATGTTTGAGGAAGTTGACGTGCTTGGTTTCTATCATGGCTCCAAGCATATTCAGAATAAGATAAGAATGGAAAGTCGGGTTAAATCCGATTAAGACACTCTCTAGCCCTTTTTCATCAAACTTTCTTCCTTTTTGAAGACGATTGGCGAGGTAGATAACAGGCGAACCTACGGGTTTCAAATAATTAGCTGGAAGAGCCTTACCAAACATAAGTTCCCAGGGAGATGACTGACTACCTTCCCGGGGAATCTGATTTAACATAAAACAGAAACTCCGAGTTACTATATGCCAATAGTTCTTGGCAAGGCGAGAAGAAGAAAAAGTGGATCGGGCTGATTCAATGATCGTCCTATTAGCTCTTTCAGCTTGTCCGTTGTGTTGAGGATGATAAGTTTTGGAGGTCCAAAGTTTAATGAAATTCTTCTTGGCAAAGTCTTTCAGAGTTGAGTTAGTAAATTCGGTTCCTTGATCCGAGAAGATTTCTGAAGGATAATAGCTTAGATGTTTGTGTTCCATTTCCAGAATGCTAATAATTGTTTCAGGAGTTTGATCTTTGGAAGAGAGAGGAAAGCAAGCAAGATAGCCAGTATAATTATCAACTAGAGTGAGAAGGTAGAGGTTTCCAGCCTTAGATTGAGGAGTAATCCGCCCAACTAGATCGAGATGTATTCGTTCTAAAGGTTTACGGGCAGGAGTAGAGACGTTGGAGAAAGGAGATCTGGTGATATTGCTCTTGATGCAGCTGTCACATTGAAAGGATTGTAGTTCTTTGTTGGTGAAGCAATCTTTGAGAAGAGGTTTGAGCGTAGGAATCAAGGCATGGCCATACATCTTGTGTAAATCCAACAGAGTATAGGAGGGAAGATTATTGAAATTTACCAAGTTGTTTTGGCCAGTCGATAGGGGTTTTTCAAAAACGAACAAATTGTCTCTGATCGAGCCCTTCAGCACGGTTTGTCCTCCTTGAGAGACTTTGAATCTATTGCGATTTTGAGTGAGGTTACATCCTTTCTTTGAGAGTAATCCGGGGCTGATCAGATTGACGACGATATTGGGTACGTAAGCACAGTCCTCGAGTGTGATCACCAAATCGTTCCATTCAAGTTTTACTGTTCCGATTCCTCGTATCTTGAGATTGGCTTCTAATTTTCCAGTCTTAATTTCTTCTGTCTCGATTTGTAGATTTATAGAAGTGAAAAATTTCAGGTCGTTGAAGATGTGGACGTTAGCTCCGGAGTCTAAAAGTAGATTAGGATTGTTGTCCGCATTGATCCAGAGAGTTAGTAAAGCATGATAATTAATGGTTGGATTCTTCTTAATCTTATTTTTCCATTCGTTTTGTTGTTCAATCCACCATTGAGGAGCAGTTTCAGGATGAATATGGAAAAAGGAAGATTTGGCGTGAGATGCGTTAGGATTGTGGTATCCCTTGTGGCATCGCAATTTTACTTTCTTCTCATCCTTGAAGCTCCTTGTCTTGGTAGAGACTAGTGACACATCTGTGGTTGACTTACTGACATTCGTTTGAGCCTTTCTCTCGTTGAGGTATTGAGTGAGATGGTTGAAAACCACGTCTATTGTCAGGTTCTTCTCCACATGCATAATCTGCTGTTTTAGATTTTCGAGTGTGGGGGAAATTTAAACAGTAGCAAGCACAACAGTATATCCTTTGGCAGCTCAATCCCAACATCTGACATTCTCGTGATGGCTTTTCTCATTTCGGTGATGAAACTCTCAATAGAATTTTTGTGAAAGGTTGAATGGAGGAAGTGATTAAATACCCGCGCTCGATTTGCTGTCTCTGAAGATGCAAATCTTCTCGTAATTTTGGCCCATAGAAATTTTGAAGAATAGATATTTGTGGAGTTTACAACGTTCGCATGGGTCGTATTGTCAAGCTTGGATAAGATTATCGCCCTGATTTCTCTATCTTGTTTTGACAAAAAGGGTCCCAAATTTTGAGTGATGGCGTCCTTAATGTCTTTGAGATCAAAGAGCATAAGCATCTTGTCCCGCCAGATAGAATAATTTTCTTCATTTAAAGGTGGTATGGCGTCGACGGATGCTTTCAAAGCAACTTGATGAAAATAATTGTTTGCTCCGGCTGGTTTGTTCATGGCTAGATTGGCTAAGTTTGTTGGTAGGTCCTTCGGCTTTTAACCGTAATAAGTATCTATTGAATTTCTCAAAAACTAAAAACCAGCTGAGGCTGAGATAAACAAACCAAATCAGAGAAGGACTCTAGAGAGAGAAGAGAAGATATAAAGAGATGAGAAATAGAGCCCTACAGCGGAGATTCATCAGGATAGAGAAAAAGAACAGCTTTGAGTGGTGAGAATTTAAGAATGATAAGACAGGTTGACAAGACAATAGTGACGTTATTTGAGCATAGACAGAAATGGCCGCTAGATGTGATTGATAGTTAGACCATTTTCAATAGCGTTATTGGAGAATTGAGTATCTTACCAGTCAGAGATTTGAGAGAAGATTTGATTGGGTTGGTAAAAGGTTGATAGTCGAGAGGATAGAAGAAGAAGAAATAAAAAATAAAAAAAGAACAAAATGAGAAGGAAGAGAAAATATAAAACGAGAATGTGAGAGTGGGCTGATGACAAGTAAGATGGATCAGAAGTAGATGAGAAGTAAGACGTATGAGTAAAGATATCATTGATCTAGAGAGACATTGCGGACATGATAGTGAATAGAGCTGTATTTTTGGGGTCCCCGTCGTGGACTCTGAGAGCACCCGCGCGCACTTGGGTGTAGGTAGGGATGGTGAGCAAGGGGAATGGATACTCAACATCTCCCATAAACTTGATGTAGAAGAAAGAATAAAAACTAAAAAAGTATGGATGGTACCAGGTATTATAACAGAGAAAGTAATTTCCTGGCCAGAACCCCGATTTGTGGAAGGAGATTGTGTGCTTGGTGAAATCCCCGCAAAAATATAAAATTCTCCACAACAATCTTGCTGCAAGTTCCAGAAAGCTCACTAGCCCTTGATTCATGCTCCTGTATCTCTGCAATTACTAATCAAACTTTTCTTCTGCACCCAAGCTGGAAACCACTAAATCAAGCTTGCAATTAATTAATAGTGAATAAACAAGACGGACTCCCCACAGAGCTCTGCACTTGAACTATTTCCCTAAATATGAAATCCAAGAACTCTTGCTGGTAATTACACTCCAAAGTAACAGAATAAAATAATAAACCTATAATTTTCTGTGATAATCTCCAATAATTATGATTTGATAATCTCTCCCCCAGCATCATCCTTCCTCCCCATACAACAAAAGAAAAGCTTCCTTATATATAAAAAAAAAGAATGAAAGCCGCAAATGAAAGACCTCCGCTTGTATCTGTGCCTTCCGCACTGACCTGCCATAGCTACTCCAAAAAAGGAAGGTGAATTGCTAATGAAAGACCCCTTTGCCCCACCGCCTCCATGCGTTTGCGCTGATCCTCCTTACCAATACTCCAATCCTTACCAGATCCAATGATTTGAAGTATATTTGATGATCCTGTTGCCAATTTCACCTAAAAGTTGAGTTGCGCCAATGCATAACTAACAACAGATCCTTGTTGATATTCCCTAGCAGATCACTCCCAATCCCTCATGCACCATAACTACAAATCCCCAACAACCCGCATGCGGCCTCCTCAAATTTAGCTTTCATCACCCCACAGCGCTCTACAATCTCAGTGCATATCCCATAATGGGCCTTATCTGTACTACTTAGCTTTGATCACTTGCTTGTGCATTAGTAAACCCACAGCTGAGGATGGAAAGTTATGTCCAACCACGCAATGATGCCCACAAAAGGCAAAAATATGGCCCACTCTTTTCATTGTGCCCGGTTAAAGCGTGCAACTCACCAATGCCAAGCCCTTAGCTAATGTACTCCAGAATAGAAATTCCACCAACGCGCTTTTCTGAGCCTATTTTGCTGCAAAATTGCAACCACTGATGAGCCGCTCCAATTCAAATTTCCAGTGGTGAGCCTACTAGCCTCTGTGTCTATAAATAACCACCACAACACCAACTCCAATTTTCCTTCTCAAATCATCTATTACCTTTCCAATGGACAGCACAATCTCAAAGTCTCCACTCATCAGCCTGAGAAGTGCTATGTTGAGTTACCACATCTCCAACCACAGAGGAAGAAGGAGGATGCAGATAAAGCTAAGCTCAAATTCACTTACACCCAAGCCTACATAACAGAAGGCTTGGCTGATGGCATAAAAATGGATGATGAAGAAATCCTGGACTGCAGGGCTACTCATCACATGTTCAGACAAAGGACCCTCTTCACCAATTTCCAGAAATGCAAGCCATTCTCCATCAGCACAGGAGACACCTCAAGTCAACTGGTGGCACTTGGTTGAGGGGAGTTTCACTTGATCATTAATGGTTCCAGATGTTTATGAAAGGAATCCTTTTTGTTCCAAAGATTTTAAAGGATCTTATAGCAATTTATCCATTAATTTCCAATTCTATCACAATTGAGAAGGATGGTGATATGTTCAGCCTTAGGGATCAGGATTCCATTGTATTCAAGGGTCACCTTTTTGGTCATCTAATGATAATCCCTGATCAATCACCAAGCCCCAACCTGCCCAAGTTCTCATTAAGTCTTTGGCATCACCGCCTTGGACATCCTGGTCCGTATTTCCGGAAATCTCTTGGCTTGTCAACTTTTGGCTTAAAACCATGCTTCATGTGCCTAGAATCAAAGATTACTCAACTGCCTTTCAATTGTAACTTTGAGCCTACATGGAAGGCTCTTAACTGTCTTAATCTGGATTTTGGACCCATCAAACCTCCATTGTTCTTGGGCTTTAAATTATTTCTCAAAATTTTTGACCAGCAAATCTCCTTCAAGCTCATATGGCTTCTCAAGAGCAAATCAGACGCCTTTGAAAAGTTTGTAAAAGTTAAGGCCATGGTGGAAAATTTTCATGATAGGAACATTTAGAAAGTCATATCTGATCAAGGAGGGGAAATTGTCAACAAAAGGCTCCAAGATCTTGCGGATTCTCAAGTTTTTATTCATCAACTTTTGCCTGCAGATACACCGCAGAACAAGAGCATTGCTGAAAAAGCCAATTTCACCATAATAGATAAATCCTGATGTCTTCTTTGGAAATATCATCTCTCAAAATTATTTTGGGCAGAGGCCATGAAAACTGCATGCTTCCTGTCCAATCTGGCACCTACTCCATCTTGAAACAATCAGACACCTGAATTCCTGGGGAGCAGATGTTCCCCAAAAATCAGGAATTTGCGTTTTTTTGGCTGCAAGGCATACATCTATATTCCCAAGCATCCACAAAACTGGAAGCTTGGTCCTTCTGATTATGAAAGTTTGTTTTTGGGGTACAAGAAAAACTCTGCAACCTATCAAATTTGGCGTCTCTGACACATTAGAGTGGTTGTTGCCAGGAAAATTTTATTTGTTGATCATGAGTTTCCAATGTGTAGAACCTCAAAATCTGATGGGGACTTACCTTATAATAGGCCTGCAGAATTTTTTGTTGAAGATTATGAAAAGTTCTTTGATTTCCTGGAGTCCCTTCCTTCCTTCTCACATCCTGGTTAGGAGTATATTCTCAATTCTCAAAGTTTGGCTCCTCTCTCTGGGACTGGCACCCTTCAATCTCCTCTGGCATTTAATCCTTTGCCTCCTCAGTCCCTGCATTCTTCCACAACACCACATCCTCCACCTTCTTGACTAAGGATTGTTAGTACTTGGCATCCCACCTCCTGGAAAAGTGACATTGATCCTAATCATACCGTATCCTAGGAGACTGGCAGCCAATCTTGCTTGTTTTGAATACAACTTTGTTCCATGGAGATACAAGGAGGCTGATGAATTTTCAGAAAGATAGCATTGCATTGCAGCAATTGAACGGGAAATCAACTTGATGAAAAACCTGGGTTTTTGGTAGGTGGTTCCATTGGATGTCCAGGACAGGGGTAAGGAGCGTATGAGTCTTCAAGAAAAAGAAAGATCACACTGGGAAGGTTGTGGATTACAAGGCCCAACTCTGTGCTCAAGGCTTCTCTCAAGTAACCAGGGTGAAAAACCAGCAGATGTTTGCTCCTACTGGATGCTAAAATTACCTCAGGGCGCTCATCTTTTAAGCCTCCGCCAATCACTTGAAATTCCAGAAGATGGATGTCATAAGCACTTTCCTTAACGCTCCTCTCAATGAGACCATACACCTTTTGGTCTCTTGAGGAATGCATTTGAATGGGAAGGATTTCTGCCTCAGGCTAATCAAGGCTATATATGGCCTCAAACGTGATACTTTAGCCTGGTACAACAGTCTATTTTCCTGTTTATGAGCAAGGGTTTCTTATGCTCCATATCCAATGCTTTCATTTTCTATTTTGGGGGGTCTACCAATTTGGCTCTTTGTCCATGTTGAAAAAATTCCCATATTTTAAATTAATCTCTCTCTCTTCAAGAAAGAAATCAACCTGGGTTTGAGATGGAGGATCCTGGGGATGCAGAACTGCTTCAACTATCTCAGTCTCACTATGCGGAGTATGTCCTACATGAATACGTTATGAGTGATTGCAAAGTTTTTCTCACTCCTGGGATCCCTAATCATCATCTAAAATTTCCAAAAGAGGAAAAGGTTCAACTTCTCAAGGACGCAGGTCACAATTATCAAAAGGCTTTGGGGTTGTTAAGTTATCTGGCCACCACAACCCTTCCTGAACTCTTTCACGCTTTCAGTATGCTATCTCAGTACCTAGAAAGTCCTGGAACTAAGGATTCAATCCACGTTCTTAAATATCTCCGGGGTAAAATCAATCTGTGTCTGTCTTATCAAAAAGGAAGTCCCATGCCATTAGTGGCATACTTGGTGCTGATCGAGGTAATTGCAGAAGCACCAGGAGATCTTTCAATGGCTATCTGGCTATCTTCAACAGGTGTTTGGTTTTGTGGAGGACACACAAACAACCAAATGTTTCCCTTACTATGGCTAGGGTGGGGAAGATTATTGAGATTTAACTAACTTATCCTGTGAATTATTGTGCCTGCAACAATTTCTTAGGGAGGTTCATCTTGACGGATTGGAGGGTTCCACCACTGTGTTTGATGACAATCAGGGATGCATCAACACCACCAAAAATGTCTGTAACTCAAACTCTTGCCACATGAAACATGTTGAAATCCAGTTACACTTCATTAGGGAGGTCATTTGAGAGTCAAAGAATTGGCTCCTCTATGTCTCCTCAAACAAAATTTTAAAAGATTGCCAGAAAAAACAAGTGGCTTTCACTACTCTGGCAAGGGCTCTTGAGTTATTTGGTGTCCTCAGTCTTTGCGTCAAGGGGGGTGTTAGAAGTTAAAATTAGTGACTATCAGACTTCTCTTCCCACTCTATTATTCTTTCTTGTCTACTGTTTCTCATGGCTGTCTTTCACTTATGTTCTCATGTCTGTTGTATGTCATTATTTTCTCATGTTATCTATGTTTGTTCTTGCTCTATCCTTCTCATCTTCTCACATTTCAACCATGTAATCCTGTCTCCTGAATATTTTCTCAAACAAAATTGACTATAAATAATCCCATTACTTCCTATGGTTGTATCTGCCTCATTACTTGCTCAAACTACTTGCACATACTCCTCCACTCACATTCATTGCCTTCTCATTTCCACTGGGGTTCTTAATCTTGTTGCTCACCTTTTAGTTATATCTCTTTCTTTTCACCTGTCACATCCATTTTTGTTGTTCCTATAAATTGAAATGCAACCTTTTAGTTCTTCTAAACATGACAGGTTCCACAACTGCATCCACCGCCCTTGGTTTCTTCCTAGCCTTCTTTCCTGTTTTGTTTTCACCACAATTCCTGGGACCCCCCGGCAATGACCAGGTTAAATGTGGCAATGGTTCACACTACTGCATCATTGCCCATGCTGGACCTCCCCCTCTTCCAACCTCCTCTCCAAAACGTTTCCCTGCATGAACAAAGGATAGAAATATAAACTTTTTCAGGTGCTTTGAAGTTATTGATTTGATCAATTTTGAATTATTTTGTCCCATTAGGTTCTGAACTCATCTGGTCCATGTTCTTTCTACCCAGGCCTCTTTCAACCAACAATAGTGGCAATTTGCTGCTATCAAATAAGGCAGCAGAATATTTTCCTTTTTGGGTCAAACCAATGCTGTTGAAAACAATATTTTTCTTATTCTTCACCGGGGTGAGCTAAAATTTATGCAGAAGCTTATCACCTCAAACAAATTCTTACTCCTCCCTCATTTCCAAGACTTTTGCATGAATCTTGTGTTTTTCTAGTTTTTTAGTGAAACAAGTAAAACAAGAAAATTGGTGATTCAAATATTTTTTGGAGTTGAAATGTTTAAAAGGGGTTTCTTTAATTTGAAATTAAATCTCTAAATGTGTGTGTGTGTGTATTATTTCAATTCACATGCCATAGTTTCAGGAAAGCTTTTAATTGATCCACTGATTACATGTGTTATATTCCTTTCAAACTTTTAAATAGGACCAATTTATCCTTTTTTTGATTCAATCTAATTAAGATCTATTGGAAATAAAAACTCTAAAACTCTTGGATGGTTATGTTTCCTCAACTCAATGATTCTTCCTGGTCCAATTATTTTCTATTTTCATAATTTTTCCACCAGCCATCCATATGTCTACTTTCATGGTTTCCTTTTCAGTACTTCATGTAAATATGTTCCAAGTTCCTCCCTCAGTTCAAAATCTTCCTGTCCCTCTAATCCTCCCCACCCCTCTCTAAATTCCTATTTCATTTGCCCATACTCTCCTCCACCCAACCCTTCCATTTTTCCGCAGCTTGTTCTTGTCTCTTTCCTAACTCACAAGGTTGGCCTCCACTGCTCCACCTCCCCCACACATACCTGAGGATCTAAACTCATCCTGTTCTTGTAAAGGTACCATCTACTACTTATGTTCTTTTTTTTTCACCTATTCTGTTTCTATTCTCTCCACTTAACTCTCTCACGCAATGAACCTCACCTTGTGCTTGTTTCTTTCCTAACTCACAAGGTTGGATGCCACTTCTCCAATTCCCCAACCCTTATCTTGGAATGTAACCTTATCCCCTGCTTCTAAAGTTCCGCTGCCACCGCTACCCTTCCCCGGCCCCTATCTGAGGATCTAATCTGATCCTATGTTTGTAAAGCCACCTTCCTTTTAACAGATTATGAGACCAATGTTGCACTAATCCTTATCAATATTTGGTACCATGGTTGAACTTTCCATCAAGCTTCTGGGTAAATCAGAATTTTCCAGGACAAATTACCTCTACTGGAAACTCCAAATGGAGTTCATTCTCCAGCTTAAGCACCTTTTTTGTCTAGTCATACAGTCAGAAACAGAAAAAAAGGAGAATTGATTAGAAATAAATGACCCAAATAGATTGGCCCAGGACTATGCCATCATCTCACTCAATTGCAATCTCAAGATTATTTCACAATTCAGCTCCAAAGCCCCAGGAAAACCTTCCAAAATATGGAGTCTCCTCAACAATTACTATCAACTCAAAAAAATTCAAAACCAAACTATGTGTCTCAACCAAATCTTCACTATCACACTTTCCCCAGGATCTTTAGAAGAAAATATAATGTTCCTTTCTGAGAACACCCGCCTCCTGTGCAGTCTCATTGACAATGCATCCTCCAAGCCATCTGTTCTTCTTGACTCTGTCATTGCCATGTGGGCTATTGTCAACCTCCGCCCTGAATTATGCATTTCTGGAAAACTTTGTATCAAGAAGTTTGAAATCAAGAAGAAAACTCCCTCCCTCAAGAAAAATCTGGAGGAAATCAGATCATACATCCAAAAAAACATCAAGAACTTGAAACATGCCAGAGCCCTTGCAATCAAATAAAACTCCTCAGAAAACAATCATCCTCACTTCCTAAATGTTGTCCACACCCCCCTCACCAAACATCCCAAATCTGAATGTAACCAACTAAAACAGAAGAACAAACCCAAGATTGTGAAAACAATAGTCTCTGCCTTCACTAACTCAATCTCCAAAATTTTCTTGCATTCCGGACCATCTAACTCAATGTTCAAATCAACCTCCTAATGCACAACATTCTCCCCACCCAACAAGAATTTCTACCCTGCCAATGGTCAATCTATCCAAGCTACTGGAAAAGGAACTGTTTTCCTGACCTGCTTCATATGAATTTGTCTCTAAAAAACTTCCCCCTAGAACCCTGCCCAGCTACCAACCTCCTGTGCATGGGAACTTTCCTTCAAAAAAAGCATGCCTTTGCTTCAGGAGGAGAAATAAAGTTTCAGTTCAAAGAAAATCTATCTAAAATTTTCATGACTGGAAACTTCCATTACATAAAATTTTTCATCCACCAAGACCACCAAACAGTCTTAGACACCTCTATCCACAATCCATCCAAACTTATAAATCTTCATCAGGCCGTGGGACACCCTTCCATAAAATATCTCCTTAAAATTTTCCCAAAAAAGAATCTCTCCAAGCTCATATGCCCCTCCTGCAATGTGAGCACAAGTCAAAAATTGCCATTCCTAGGAAAATTTCCAAAAACCACCAGGAAACTTGAATACTTACATGTTGACCTCTATGGATAAATATCTCCTCCGTCCCTATCTGAAAAGAAATATGTATTCAGGGGACTGGCCTGTTAAAATACGTACGCACTTACGCGGGTGCTACGTATAAGTGTAATCCAAATGGGATGCACAAATGGGCCTCTAAGGCCCATTAGACACACACACGGACCATACGGGCCCATGTGGATGTTATAGATTTGGGGAAACTGGCCTCAAAACGCGTGAAATAGACCCATTGGTACACGGGCCCTAACGGGCCCGATGGGGTATATGGGCAAATACAGCCAGATGGGCTTGTATGGGCATAATTGGGCCCAAGGTTTATTTTGGACATACTTGGCCAGACGGGCTGGCCCGCCAAAGTATGTTTTTCTCAGTTTTCGGGCTTGGGGCGGCCCATTGGGGCCGCCGCCAGTGTCGCGGCCCACCCGGGGCCGCTGCTCGCGTCGCGGCCCGTTCGGGACCGCCTGTGTTCCTCGGCACGGCCCACGCGGGGCCCGACGGCCCGCGCGGGGCTGTTGCGCGGCCGAGGGATCCCGCGCGGTGCGATGCCGCGCGGGCCCGGCTGGTCGCGACCGGCGACCAGCGCCGCGGAGCCGGGGCTCGCGGCCCCGGCTCGCTCCCCCTCCCCTCGCTCGCCGTCGCGAGGGGGAGGGGGCAGGCTGGCTGGGTTGAACCAGCCAGCGACCGGCCGCGATGACGCGGTCGGTCAGGGCAGGGGGGACCTGACCACCCCCTTGCCCAGGGAGGTGGCGGCGCCGGCCGCGAGTGTAGCGACCAGACGGTGGGGGGGATTTGATCACCCTCCCACCTTGTAGCGAAGAGGTGACGAGGGGCGCTCTCCCCCCCCCTTTACCGAGGGGGAGGAGCGACGGGCCAGGGGGGATCTGACCACCCCCCAGCCATCCTTACCTTGACGACGCCCTGGGGGTATCGACCCCCAGGGCCCCTGGTGAGGGGATTTGACCGCCCCCACCAGGGAATTGAGAGAAAGAGGGGGGGGGGCGGCATGTCCGCCGGCTACACCCCCCCCCCTAGTGAGATTGAAACCGGACCCAGGTGAGTCCTGGGTCCCACCTGGCCCATTTGAGGGGCCAGGGGCTGGATGCATGAGGCAACCAGCCCGTAACAGAGGTAATAAGGCCATCAGGGCCGGTTGTAATAGACAAACAGCCAGGGGATTGAACAGCAAAGGGGCTGGTTCAGCCCCGTAACGGTGGAAACACCAGAATGGACCGGAATAGGCTGGTCGTAAGGGTTCAGGGACTGATGCCATGTGGGCTGATGTAGTCCAAACCAAGTAACAAGGCTTGTAGAGCCTGTAGAGCTCTTTTGGGGCGGAAAATTTGCCTTTTGGCTTGTTGTATCATGGGCTCACAAGAGGCCAATCTTTTGTACTTAAGGAGCTCTTCTCCCTGCTGTTTTCCATCATTCATTCATCATCCAATCGAATTCATCCAACATATTGCCCCATTGTGAGAGCCCCATTAGCCTTTATTGACACACAGTGTCCAGCATTTCTTTTGCTTTAAATACTGCTCATTTGCCTAAGCTAATTGCTGGCCATAATTATAACACATTATCAGTACCAACATCATCATTACTTCCAAGCCATCTAGACCTTTGTACCTTACTTTGGAGAACCTCAAAGACCTCAAGTTTTCCAAGAAGATGTCCTATATCCCTGATGTTAGCTCTACCAAAATAGTTCTGAATAGTCAGAACTATAATGCTTGGGCTGTCCTTATGGATAGTGAGCTGGATAACATCTGCTGTGGGGAAATTATGGATGCAGATGACACTCTGATCAGTTCAGAAGTGGAGAAGAAGTCTTACCATCTGATCCTTAGGCATCTTGATGAGAATCATGTGACATGGGTTGCTGATACTCTTAGGGAAGATGAGAGGAGGAGGGGCAGCATCCTTTGGAAGCTGCTTAAGTCCAAGTATGCTGGTGATTCTGTTCACCAGAAGGGTATAGCCTTTAATAAACTGTTCAAGTTACAATATTCGAATTGTAAACAGTTTGTGGCAGAGGCTAGGTCTAGTATAGCCAAGTTCAAGTCATCTGGACTTAACATGGATCCAGAGTGTTTGTCACTCTTAATCCTTCAAAAGCTGCCAAAAGAGTTTGATTCCTTAGTCAGAATCATTTCTCAATTGGATCCTCTTCCTGGGGAGGAGGATGTGCTTAAAAGGATTGAAAAGGATGACCTTCAATTCAAGATGAAGGGGGGTTCTGGAACAGCCCTAGTTGGAAAGACTGGAAAATCTCGCAAGAAGGCGAAAAAGGATTTGTCCAAGGTCTTATGTTACAATTGTCAGAATAAGGGTCACTATGCTAAGGACTGCAAGGAGGCCAAGAAAAGGAAGAAGTCCGAAGGGGATGACAAGGAGGTCAATCTCACAACTGAAAACGTTGCCATGGTGGCGTTGGATGCTCCAATTGAAGAGGCTGTTGTGGAAGAAGGTCCCAACAAGAAGGCCAAAATCGATGAGGATCAAGAAATGGACTTGATTGATTATGAAGTGAGTAATCTTAACCTCAAAGATAAGAACTTATCAGTGACTGATAAAGCTTCTTTCCTACTAGGAGGATTGAAGGAGGATTTTCTTGTTTTGATCGATTCTGGTTGTACAGATCACATGTTTTTTGAACCAAATTTATTTTCAAATCTTAGTGATTATGATGGGGTTGTAAATATTGGTCAGAAAGGCAGAACAATTCAGATTAAAGGAATTGGAAAAGTTATTCTTGCAAATCAACTGGGTTTCCAAATTACTTTTGATAAAGTGTTCTATGTACCAGAGTTGCCTTACAACCTTGTGTCTCTTGGGGTGTTATGGAAAAAAGGTTTCCAAATTCGTTATCTTAAAGGAGATAGGTTTGTTATTGATATGAATGGGAGAACTGTTCTTAGTGGACAAGTTCGGAATAAGCTTCTGTGTGCAAGCTTGTTCAAATTCTCAGCTCTGAGCACTGTTTCTCACAATAGAAGTGGCCATAAGGTAAAGGACAGCAACTGTGAGAGTTGTACCTTGGGGGCCAAGACTAGAAATGTGTTCTCTAAGAGTAGAGATCACACAGATGTTTCTAGAGAGGAATTTTCCATTGATTTGGCAGGGCCATTCACTCCAGAGTCCCTTGGTGGGGCAAGATACTTCATCAATTTAGTTGATACTGCAACTAATTATGTTTGGGTTAAACCGATTCGATCTAAGGATCAGACCACAGAGGAGGTTTCTGTAATCTTCAAAGTCTGGAAACAGAATGGTCTGATGAAGGAGATCAAGAGGGTTATTACCGATGGAGGGGGTGAATTCGTGAGTAAAGAGTTTGGGAGGCTGTTGAAAGATTATGGTATCATTCATATAGTCACTACTGCAAGTACTCCACAAAATAATGGAATAGTTGAGAGAATGAATAGGACTTTACTGGACAAAGTCAGAACTATTATGTCTCAATCTGGTCTGCCAAAGTTCTTATGGGCTGAGTTGATGTGTACGGTGTGTCTGTTGCACAACATTGTAAGTGTTAATGGGAAGTGTCCCCATTATCAGTTTTGGAAGTTGTACCCCAAAACATCACACCTAAGAACAATTGGTTGCTTGGTGTATTATAGTGTCCACCATAATGAAATGGTCGGAAAATTAGACCCTAGAGCCAGAACAGGGGCACTTGTAGGCTATGATTTAATAAGTAAATCTTATAGGATCTATTGTCCAGGGACAAGAAAGGTTATCCGTAGCAGGGATGTAAAATTCGACGAAAGTACCTTTCCACTCAAAAGGAGTGAAGATGTTGTTGTGATTAAGCCACAACAAGAAATAGAATTAGCACCTATTTCACCAGCAAAAGCTGTGGAACATGTGGTTCCAGAAGATGAAGAGGTGGCAGACGTGCCACAAGAGGGTTCAGTACCCGCTTCAGGTGATTCTGTGGAATCAGAACCTGATGAGCCTCCACCTCCGGTTAGAAGGAGTGGTAGGGTTAGAGTACCGGTTGACAGGTACGGGGAGTGGAGATCCCATTATGCTGCCGCAGGATATGAGGAAGATACATTTCAGGAACAGTGTATGCTCAATGAAGTCCTGGAGTTTAGTTCAGAAATGGGTAACAGGGTTAACCCAAATAGCTTTGGCCAAGCTATGAATTCTGATGAGAGAGCCAACTGGAAGAGTGCTATTTTTGAGGAATTTGATTCTCTAGAGAATAATAGTGTCTTTGAAGTGGTTAAGCGGGATTCTGTTCCAAAAGGAAAGACCATTGTGGGGTCTCGATTGGTGTTAAACAAGAAGTTTGACACAAACGGAGTTTTGAAAAGGTTCAAGGCTAGATGTGTTGCACAGGGCTTCAAGCAGAGAGAGGGTATTGATTACCAAGAAACTTTCTCACCAACTGGAAGGCTGTCCACCTTCAGTTACATCATTGCTCTGGCAGTGGAGTTGGGTGAAGAAATCAGACAAGCTGATTTTGTAACAGCATACTTGAATGCAAAACTTGGAGAGGAGGAGACTGTTTATATGTCGATTCCTGATGGTTTTCGTGAATGGTTAGTAGAGACTAAACCAGAAACCATGAAGAAAATCTGTGTTAGAACTTTTCTTTCGGCAGATAAAGGGGAATATGTCCTCAAGCTGTGTAGATCCCTGTATGGATTGAAGCAAGCAGCTAGGTCATGGTATAACACCATGAGTGAGAAACTGATAGAGATTGGTTTTAAGACGTCTGAGGCCGATCCTTGCCTTTTTGTGAGGAAGGATGCAATTTTGTTTGTATGGGTCGATGACATTATCATTATTGGTGATGGTAAAGAGAGAGTCATGGAGACACTCAAAAAGGAATTCAAGATAAAAGATCTTGGTCTGGCGCAACAGGTGCTTGGAATGAAAGTCAGCAAGAGCAAGAATGGTATTAAGTTAGACCAGAACCATTATGTGGCAGCTCTTCTTAAGCAATACGGCTTAGAGGATGCAAAGGAGTTTGGTACTCCTATGCAGTCAAACATTCGTTTAGAGAAGTCTACAGATGAGGAGTATCTGGAGTTTGTTCAATCAGGGAATGACTACAGGTCAGCTGTCGGATCGCTTAATTATTTGGGGCAGTGTACAAGGCCCGATATTGCGTTTGCAATTGGGGTCTTGTCGCAACACTTAGAGAAGCCAAGCATGAGGCATTGGTCAGCGTTTAAGAGAGTTATGAGGTATCTTAAAGGAACACACAGTCTGGGACTGTTGTTTACAAAGTCAGCAAACTTTGATTTGGTTGGTTATTCCGATGCAAGTTGGGCAGATGGTAACACTAGGGAATCAACAAGTGGTTTTGTATTCTTTTTAGGTAAGAATCTGGTGTCATGGATGTCCAAGAAGGTGTCAGGCAATAAGTCTTTCATCAACAGAGGCTGAGTATAGAGCTTACTTAGCAGCTTCACAGGAAGCAAAATGGTTGAGAAAAGTCTTAGAGGATACACATAAACCGTAAGGGTTTGCATTGTTGTATTCCGATAACCAGAGTGCCATTGCGTTGGCGCAAAACCAAGTGTTCCATTCAAGAACAAAACATATTGATGTTCACTATAACTATATTCGCGATGCAGTCAACTGCAAAGAGATTGTGTTGAGGTACATGCCCACTGGAGCAATGATTGCGGATATCTTGACTAAGGCGTTAGATAGGAACAAGCATCAAGGCTTTGTGACTAATATGCGAATGTCACCCCTTTTGGATTAAGGGGGTGTGTTAAAATACGTACGCACTTACGCGGGTGCTACGTATAAGTGTAATCCAAATGGGATGCACAAATGGGCCTCTAAGGCCCATTAGACACACACACGGACCATACGGGCCCATGTGGATGTTATAGATTTGGGGAAACTGGCCTCGAAACGCGTGAAATAGACCCATTGGTACACGGGCCCTAACGGGCCCAATGGGGTATATGGGCAAATACAGCCAGATGGGCTTGTATGGGCATAATTGGGCCCAAGGTTTATTTTGGACATACTTGGCCAGACGGGCTGGCCCGCCAAAGTATGTTTTTCTCAGTTTTCGGGCTTGGGGCGGCCCATTGGGGCCGCCGCCAGTGTCGCGGCCCACCCGGGGCCGCTGCTCGCGTCGCGGCCCGTTCGGGGCCGCCTGTGTTCCTCGGCACGGCCCACGCGGGGCCCGACGGCCCGCGCGGGGCTGTTGCGCGGCCGAGGGATCCCGCGCGGTGCGATGCCGCGCGGGCCCGGCTGGTCGCGACCGGCGACCAGCGCCGCGGAGCCGGGGCTTGCGGCCCCGGCTCGCTCCCCCTCCCCTCGCTCGCCGTCGCGAGGGGGAGGGGGCAGGCTGGCTGGGTTGAACCAGCCAGCGACCGGCCGCGATGACGCGGTCGGTCAGGGCAGGGGGGACCTGACCACCCCCTTGCCCAGGGAGGTGGCGGCGCCGGCCGCGAGTGTAGCGACCAGACGGTGGGGGGGA
This sequence comes from Puccinia polysora, assembly GCA_025617555.3. Taxonomy (NCBI): domain Eukaryota; kingdom Fungi; phylum Basidiomycota; class Pucciniomycetes; order Pucciniales; family Pucciniaceae; genus Puccinia; species Puccinia polysora. The sequence continues at coordinate 24,141,494 of CM062628.1, forward strand.
TTTGATCACCCTCCCACCTTGTAGCGAAGAGGTGACGAGGGGCGCTCTCCCCCCCCCTTTACCGAGGGGGAGGAGCGACGGGCCAGGGGGGATCTGACCACCCCCCAGCCATCCTTACCTTGACGACGCCCTGGGGGTATCGACCCCCAGGGCCCCTGGTGAGGGGATTTGACCGCCCCCACCAGGGAATTGAGAGAAAGAGGGGGGGGGCGGCATGTCCGCCGGCTACACCCCCCCCCCTAGTGAGATTGAAACCGGACCCAGGTGAGTCCTGGGTCCCACCTGGCCCATTTGAGGGGCCAGGGGCTGGATGCATGAGGCAACCAGCCCGTAACAGAGGTAATAAGGCCATCAGGGCCGGTTGTAATAGACAACCAGCCAGGGGATTGAACAGCAAAGGGGCTGGTTCAGCCCCGTAACGGTGGAAACACCAGAATGGACCGGAATAGGCTGGTCGTAAGGGTTCAGGGACTGATGCCATGTGGGCTGATGTAGTCCAAACCAAGTAACAAGGCTTGTAGAGCCTGTAGAGCTCTTTTGGGGCGGAAAATTTGCCTTTTGGCTTGTTGTATCATGGGCTCACAAGAGGCCAATCTTTTGTACTTAAGGAGCTCTTCTCCCTGCTGTTTTCCATCATTCATTCATCATCCAATCGAATTCATCCAACATATTGCCCCATTGTGAGAGCCCCATTAGCCTTTATTGACACACAGTGTCCAGCATTTCTTTTGCTTTAAATACTGCTCATTTGCCTAAGCTAATTGCTGGCCATAATTATAACATGGCCGGGTTCTCCCACTATTTATGGATCCGTTTCCTAAGTCTCAAATCAAACACCAAAAGCGCCCTAAAACCCCTCTTCAATGAAATCCAGGTTGAATAAAAGGAAAAGATCACTCAACTTGTAAGAAACAATTACACCAAATTAAAAAACACCTCACTTTAAAATTACTAATTCTCATACAGTATCCAACAGCTCACAACCGCTCCCTATCATCCTGAAAAGACCCCATTGCCCAAAAAGGCAACCACACCACCATGGCCAAGGCACAATGTCTTCTCAAAGACTTGGGGCTCCCCCTTGACTACTGGGCTGAGGCCCCCTGCAAAGCGGTCTATCTCAAGAATCACACCCCTTTACAACCCATTGAGTTCTCAAACATGCACAAGAAATGGTTTGATAAAGCCCCTTCCCTCAAACACTTGCGGCCTCTTGGATTTCAAGCTATTTATCACCTAAAAAAACCTAAGGGAAAATTTGAAGACCAAGGAGCATCTGGTCTCCTACAAAGGTAGGGGATTGGAAAAAGCACCTACCCATTTTTGGACATGTGAACAGGTAATCTATTCATCACCCATCATGTAAACTTACATGAGTACATCTTCCCCTCCCTCAACCCTGATTCACCTGTTGACTCTAACAACCTCCTGATCCCTCTCTCCCCCCCAAATGATCCACCTGCCACAATCCCCCCCCTTCCCCTCCATCTAGCTCGTCTAAGTTTGATGCTGCCCAGTTAATCTACTCCCCCCCCCTCCCCATGAACACAATCCTCAAACAGCCGCTTCCAACAAACCCTCTTCCTCTCTACTTCCCTCATTATCCATCACTCTTCCTCCTCCCCTTCCCCCCACCAAGTCCTCAAACCTTTTATACGCAGTAAAAAATGATATCTGGTTGTCCAAACCCCCTTCTTATGAATACTTTGGGGATATAGATCCCCAAAATATCCTAGAAATTTGGTTTGAAAACCAAACAGATAACACAATAACCTTTTTGACTCCAGATCCTAAGGCCTACAATGAAGCCGTCCATGGACCCAAGACCCCACATTGGATCAAAGCTAAAAATTGCCAGCTGGCCAAAATGGAGAAACACAGTTTCTGGTTGCCATATTACCCCCTGCCAAATGAAGACTTCCATGGATATCTGCGTATTTTTCCAAAAAAAAGGAAACCAACATCAATCTAACTAATTTAAAAGCCCATCTAGGTGTTTGAAGTTTTTTTCAAAGGGAAGGTCTTGATTATTTTAATGAGTTTGTGATTTATTTCTTGAGAACTATAACCAGCTTGGGCTGAGAAATCGGGAATAGACAGAAAGAAATATATCAGAAAGAATCTTAAAAGAGATAGAAAGCGTGGAGAAGGAAATGAAGAATCCTACAGCGTAGATCAAAGAGTTTTGTTCAAGATGGAAGCTTCGAGTTAAGAGGAGATCTTTAGACGATGAGACAATTGAGGAGGAAAGAAGAGAAAGAAGAAAAGGAATTCAAGGGACAGAAGAAGAACTATTTGAATTATAAAGTTAGATTGGCTTCAATAGGGTTTGTTGGAGAAGTTGTCATCTTACCGGTCAGAGATTGGTGAATTCGGTTTGAGCGTTTACTTGATGGAGGAAGGATGGCCAAAGAAGGATGGAAACAGAAATAGAAAAGGAAGAAAGTTGGGAGAAACCTAGATGGACGAGATGGAGGAAGGAAGATCAGGAGAGAAAAAAGTCGAGATGATGAGATCAAAGATAGATAGTCGTGAGATTTGACTGCAGTAGTTAGTCTCAGTATGTACAAGAAAAGCCACATCGGGGTCCCCATTTTAGGTTCAGTGCGCATCCGCGCCCAAAGGCGTGGTCAGAAATAGTAATAAGTAGTGAAGTATTCTGCATGGAGGCGCAATAGGAGGTGATAGGTGACAGACACCTGGGGAATATTCAACACCCCTCGTGACTGGTAAGATGGAATTGACTTAGGATTAACTAGGTTGACCGGGGAATATGATTTGTTGAAGAAGACGTAGGGCCCCCACAGAGGTGGCTTTAGTCAGAGGATCTGCTAACATTTCAGCAGTGGCAACAAGACGCAGGTCAAACTTGACAAGAGAAAAATCTTCCCACAGGCCTTTAGTTTTAATTTTGATGTTTCGTGACTTGGAGTGCGACCCAAATTTCTTTATTTTATTGTCCAAACCTTTATTATCTATGTAAATTGTTGGTTTATTGGGAGTAGAGCCATGTATTTATTCAACTAGATGGGTGATCCACTTCAATTCAAGGTAACAATCAAGCAGTGCATTGAGTTCAGATTCAGTGGAGCAATATGTGAAATTTTGTTGCCTTGAGGAGTTCCAAAGGACCAGACTACCGTAGTGTAAGACTATGTATCCAGTTTGAGACTTGCGTGAAATGGGGTCGTCTCCCCACGTCGCGTCACTATAGCTTGAGATGGATTCCTTAGTCAATTCGTACTTAAGGGTTAATTTGAAGTCCTTCGTGGTCTTGAGGTACTTCCATACTTTGCGTACTTCCCTCCAATGATTGAGACCCGGCTTTTCATTGAATCTTGCAAGACTGGAGACAGCAAAGGAAATGTCCGGGCGAGTATATTGAGACAAATGATTCAGCAATCCAATCGTAGATCGATAGTTGATATTTAGTTGACAGAACTGCGTGTGATCTTCATCTGAAGCCGGTTCAAGGTGGAAGTTTTGAGTGAGAGGTGTATTGATGTTTTTGCAGTCCGCGAGACCCAGTTCTTCAATGCCCTTCTGAATATTTTTTGGTTGGCTTAGGAATATACAGTCCCCGTCACATTGCATTAGCATCCCAAGGATTGTATTTGGCGAATGACAGGAGGAATTGGAGAATTGTTCTAAGAAATTGACTGCAAATGAGTCAGACCTTCCTACCAGAATTAGATCATCTACGTGGAAGTAGAGGAATTCCCCTGATTTAGAGTTGAGATATAAACAGGGGTCGCTGACAGACTCGCAGAACCCTTGGGACTTGATCCAAGCGGTAAGTGTGTTGTACCAATTTTTAGGCGATTGACGTAGCCCATAGAGGGATTTTTTTAATTTGAGGTAAGGTGATTTTCAATTCAATCCTTTGGGAGTTCTGATTATTACCGTTTCATTCAAGGGAGCGTGAAGAAAAGCTCCCTTGACATCAAATTGAGTAAAGGTCATTTGATTTTTCAGGCCATAGATCACAGCAAGGCAAAGAGAACTGAGTTTCCCCGTTGGAGCCCAAGTCTCTTCAAAATCTATACCTTGAACCTGGTCAAATCCTTGCATGCACAGAAGCGCTTTATATTTGACGGGTTCTCCGTGGCAGTTTTCCTTAACCTTGAATACCCAAGTCATGTTTAATATTGTGTCTGGTTCCTTGTAATATTCTTCCCAAAATTCTTGCATTTCAATTGATTTGAGTTCTTCTTCCAAAGCATTTTTCCACCTAGGCCACTAGGAACATTTCCTGGCGGCCTTATAAGATGGAGGTTTGTAGTAGTGGTGGAAACCGTATCTTTGGGGTTTTCAAAGTTCCTGTCGCGGACAGAGATTTTGTAGATGGCAAGGTTGTTCGGGTTCAGGACGTGGAGGAGGAGGTGGAGATTCTGGAGAGGATGGGAGAATGTCTTCTCAATCCGATTCCAAGTCAGGGTGTTCAGGGGTGGACTCCCTAATTAGGTATTGCTTTTCATTGGTTGAGAAGTCAGTTCGGTAGACATTTGAATCCGGTTTAGAGAAGATGTCCGAGCCTTGTGGCTTGTAGAAGGGAAATTTGTTGAGTTGATTCTTGAGGAACTTGAGGTGCTTGGTTTCCACAACGGTTCCAAGCGTAGTTAGGACTAAGTAGGAATGGAAGATGGGGTTGAATCCAATGAGGACTCCTTGTAGGCCTTTTTTGTCAAATTTTCTTCCTTTCTGAAGACGGTTGGCAAGATATATTACAGAGGAACCTACGGGTTGCCAGTAATTAGCTGGGAGAGTCTTACCAAACATGAGTTCCCAGGGAGACAATTGGTTACCTTCTCAAGGAATTTGATTAAACATGAAACAACAGCTGGGTGTCACAATATGCCAATAGTTCTTAGCCAGGCAGGATGAGGAGAAATTGGACAGGGCGGATTCAATGATTTTCCTATTGGCTCTTTCAACTTGTCCGTTGTGTTGTGGATGATACGGCTCGGAAGTGCGGAGTTTGATAAATTTCCTTTTTGCAAAGTCTTTTAACGTTGAATTGCAGAATTCCATTCCTTTATCTGAATAGATCTTGGTGGGGTAGTAATTCAAACGCTTATATTTGGTTTCTAGAAGACTGATGATTGCTTCAGATGTTTGATCTTTGGAAGCTAGAGGAAAGGATGCAAGGTAGCCAGTGTGGTTTTCGACCAGATTGAGCAAGTAATGGTGGCCAGCCTTAGACTGAGGAGTGATTGGACCAACTAAATCAAGATAGATTTGTTCTAAGGGCTTACTAGCAGGAGTGGAGATGTTTGAAAAGGGAGATATAGTAATTTTGCTCTTGATGCAGTTGTCACATGGAAAGGCCTGGAGTTCATTGTTTGAGAAGCGGTCTCTTAGGAGAGGTTTGAGAGTTGAGATAGACACGTGGCTGTACATCTTGTGCAATTTGGATAGAGTATATGATTGGGAGGTTTGATTGACAAAGTTCACTGTGTTGTTTTGGCCAGTTGAGCGTGGCTTTTCAATGACAAAGAGATTATCTCTTATTGACCCTTTCAGCACAATTTGATCCTCTCTATTCACCTTGAATGTATTTCTGGTTTGAGTGAGATTACATCCATTCTTTGCGAGGAGTCCAGGACTGATCAGGTTGACAACTATGTCCGGTACATAGTGTTGAGATTGTAGAGGTATTTTACCCCGCGTTCTCTACGTTATGAACTCTGAGACAAGTTCGCGTGACATGTCTGTACCACCCGGGTGAACTGACAACTCGGTCAAGAACCGCGGATTCTACTCCTCTCCTCCGGCGAGATCTCTTCCGTCTCTCGTCTCATTATTCTTTTTCTATTTACTCTTTTTATTCTTCCACATCTTTTCTCACTCGTATCTCCCTACTTCTCATCTACTCGCTCAATGAACTCCTCTCTACTCAAATCCATCTCAATCCAACTCTTCTATTCTACCTGTCTCTTTGTGAACTAACCTCTGCCTGGTAAGAATGCAATCCCCAAGAACGTCTTAGCACTTAACGTGATCTCTCTGACAATCTAACTTGATTCGTAGTCTTCCATCTTCTACGTCTAAACTCTTCCAACTTACACTCTGCCAAAACCTCATGCTGTCTCATCTTTCTCTTATTTACTAAATAATTCAAAGCTGTTGGTCCTCTCACTTTTTCCTTTCTTTCTCTCAATTCCTATTTGATCTATCAAGAGTCTAACTTGTTGTCCACAGTCTGCTGGTTTTCTGTTCAGAGGATTTTCATTCAAATCTTATCACGGTTAAAAGCCGAAATTCGACTCTACAACATCGAAAATGAACGAACCAGCGGGAGCAAACGATTATTTTCACCAGGTTGCTCTCAAAGCCTCCGTCGATGCTATTCCTCCATTAAACGAAGACAACTACTCTATCTGGCGTGATAAAATGCTAATGCTGTTCGATCTCAAAGATATCAAGGATACTATGACTAAGAATGCAGGACAACTACCGATAAGACAAGATCGGGAAATCCGGGCGATCATCCTATCCAAACTCGACGCTACTACCCATGCAAATGTTGTCAACGCCTCTAATATCACATCCTCAAAATTAATTTGGAATGAAATCACTTGTAGATTTGCTTCATCCGAGACAGCAAATCGAGCACGAATTTTTAACCAGTTTCTCCACGCTCCGTTCAACGAACTTGCCATCGAAGGTTTTATAACGGACATTCAAAAGTCTCTTACTCGTATGGCGGATGTCGGAATAGATCTACCGAGCGACATTGTGGCCTACTTAATACTATTCAAATTTCCTCCAACACTTGAGAATTTGAAACAACAAATCATGCACGGCGAGAAGTCGATAACCGTAGAAGTTATATTCAATCACTTAATCCAATACAATAACGAGCGTAAGGCACAACTTAAGACTGGAAAATCAACAACCGATGTCTCACTGGCCACGTTCAAAAACAAATCAGATAAAGAAGATAAGAAGATCCGCATTAGATGTAAAGAAGGCTTCCACAATCCAAATGCCCCCCATCCGGAATCTTCTTTTTTTCATCTCCACCCCCAAATCGCCCCTGAATGGTGGGTCGAACAGCAAAATGAATGGAAGAATAGGACGAAGAAGGCACCAACGATCAATTACCACGCACTACTAACTCTATGGATTAATGCAGACAGCACTCCAAATCTTCTCCTTGACTCTGGTGCGAACATACACACTTTTAACGATCTCAAGTACTTCACCTCCATAGATCTACAAGATGAAGCAGAGGAAATCAAAACAGGCAAGTTAGAAGCGAACCTTAAGGTACGAGGAACTGGTACCGTCCGACTCGAGTGGAAGGATTCCGTCATTACTCTCGAAGGATGTCTGTACGTTCCGGATATCGTAGTCAATTTAATTAGCCCAGGTCTTCTCGCAAAGAAGGGATGTAGTCTCTCTCAAAAGCATGACCGATTCTTCATTACACAAGACAACGAAATGGTTCTTAAAGGTTTAATTCGAGATGGTCTATTTGTAATAGAGAAGCCCCAAACTGCTGGAAGTAATTTGTCGGTTAATCTATCCAACCAATCATCCACCACTACTCTTACTCAATCTCAGTCACTGTCCGACCTCCATAAGACATATGGACACGCTTCAATTTCCACTCTTAAACCAATTCTCAAAGATAGATACTCGAAAGATGAATTAGATAAGTTTCAATGCGATGGTTGCGTAAGAAGTAAAATCACTCGAGCTCCGTTCTCATGCACCTCGACACCTGCATCGAAACCACTCGAGCGAATACATCTAGATTTGATCGGTCAGATTACTCCTCAATCCAAAGCTGGCCATAAATACGTCCTGACTCTGGTGGACAACTTCACGGGTTATCTAGCAGCTTTTCCTCTCCAATCTAAAGAAGAGACCCCCAGTGTCATCATCAATATTCTTGAAGCAGAGTACAAACGACTAAACTATTATCCCACTGAAATCTTTTCAGACAAAGGAACCGAGTTCACTAATGCTACCTTGAAAGAATTCGCCAAGAACAAACATATCAAACTCCTAACATCAGAACCATATCACTCTCAACATAACGGTCGAGCGGAGCGAGCCAATCGGACAATTATAGAATCAGCTCGCGCAACATTCTCTTCATCTCGATTGAATAAATGCTATTGGCACATAGTGGTTCGAAGCTGTTGCTTCATGCTTAACCAGGTCCCTAGGGAAGGTAATGACCTATCCCCTTGGGAACTTATGTTTAGCAAGAAGCTCCCTACTAATTATCTCAAACCTGTAGGATCTTCTGTCATTTACCTGGCGAATGGACTACAAAAAGGAAGAAAGTTCGATGAGAAAGGAGTGGAAGGGATTTTAGTTGGGTTTAATCCCGTTTTTCATTCTTATTTGATCCTCAACTCATCCGGTGCGATTGTTGAAACCAAACATATACAGTTCCTTAAAAATCCGCTACACGATTTTCCTCTCTTAGAATCACCTGGTATCGATCTCTTCACTCAAACTAATCCGCAGGCAGAAGAATCCAACCCCTTATCATTCGAAAAAAAATTTACATTTCGTGAATCTCAAGAAATTGCTTCCGAATCAGACTCAGATCAGGACGATTCGGCATCTGTAGACTCTCCTCCCTCCGACCACTCTTCTCCAACGTCTCCAGTCCCTGAACCTCCTATCCAAGCTATTTCTCAAAGACCCAGAAGAGAGGTGAGAAAACCTCAACGATACGGTTTCCATCACTATTACGAGCCTCCTTCCTACAAAGCAGCTCAAAAATGCTCTGAATGGCCGAAGTGGAAGAGAGCCTCCGAAGATGAACTGAACTCTATAGAATTACAAGACGTGTGGGAGGAGTACTATGGCAATCCCGATAATATACTAAATACGACGTGGGTTTTCAAAGTGAAGGAAAACTGCCACGGTGATCCCGTCAAATACAAAGCTCGACTCTGTGTCCAAGGGTTCGATCAAGTCCTAGGAATCGATTACAATGAGACCTGGGCACCAACCGGGAACCTTGGTTCACTTAGAGTTGCTCTTACTTACGGATTGAAAAATAAAATGAAGCTTACTCAATTCGACGTAAAAGGTGCTTTTCTTCATGCCCCTATAGACGAAACTGTCATCATAAGGACCCCAGAAGGATCGACTCGGAAATCGCCATATCTAAAACTTAAGAAATCTCTTTACGGGTTGAAACAATCCCCCAAGAATTGGTACGAAACCTTAACTTTATGGATCAAGTCTCAAGGATACCACGAATCTACTAGTGATCCGTGCTTATATCTAAACTCCAAGACGGGTGAGATTCTCTACTTTCACGTGGATGATCTCATCCAGGTAGGTAACTCTAACCTCTTTGAGATTAACTTTCTCGAACGATTCAAAAATTCTTCTTGCCATCCACCCAATACTATTCTCGGGATGCTCATGGAAATCGAAAGCGATAAAATCCTCCTGAGTCAACCCAACCACATCGAGAGGGGCCTGGAAGAACTTGGCTTGACTTCTTGTAAAGACACCCATATTCCTTTGACGCAGAATCTAAATCTCGAACCGGCCTCGGATGCCGACCACGCTGAATTTAGGCAACTCAACATTAACTATAGATCAGCAGTTGGCCTTCTGAATCACCTGGCTCATTACTCTCGACCCGACATCTCTTACGCCGTGTCTAGTCTGGCTAGGTTTAATACCAAACCAGGCATGACTCACTGGAGGGAAGTTAAGAAAGTATGGAAATATTTGAAGACGACTAAACATCTCAAGCTTGTAATTACGTACGATCCAAAACAAGAAATTCTCTCTAGTTTCAGCGATGCTACCTGGGGAGACGACCCAACCTTCCGGAAATCCCAAACTGGATATATTATTCTTCACTACGGTAGTCCAGTCGTCTGGAATTCTACTCGACAAAGAAATATCACTTACTCTTCGACCGAATCAGAATTAAACGCGTTGCTCGACTGCTACCTTGAAATCAAATGGATTAAACATCTCATTGGTGAGGTCCATCAAATCTCTGAACCCAAGCCTATTCTACACATCGATAATAAAGGGCTGGATGATAAAATCAAGAGGTTTGGGTCGCACTCCAAGTCCAGGCATATAGACATTAAGACTAAAGGATTGCGCGAAGATTATGCGAGCAACAAGTTTAGTCTCACTCTAATTCAAAGTCAATCAATGATCGCGGATTCTCTCACGAAGGCCTCTTCTGTATCCTCTCTGCAACTTCTTCAAGATACAATCTTCGGAGTTACACATCAGTGAACTTTAGGATTACACTCTCACCAGTCACGGGGGGGTGTTGAGATTGTAGAGGTATTTTACCCCGCGTTCTCTACGTTATGAACTCTGAGACAAGTTCGCGTGACATGTCTGTACCACCCGGGTGAACTGACAACTCGGTCAAGAACCGCGGATTCTACTCCTCTCCTCCGGCGAGATCTCTTCCGTCTCTCGTCTCATTATTCTTTTTCTATTTACTCTTTTTATTCTTCCACATCTTTTCTCACTCGTATCTCCCTACTTCTCATCTACTCGCTCAATGAACTCCTCTCTACTCAAATCCATCTCAATCCAACTCTTCTATTCTACCTGTCTCTTCGTGAACTAACCTCTGCCTGGTAAGAATGCAATCCCCAAGAACGTCTTAGCACTTAACGTGATCTCTCTGACAATCTAACTTGATTCGTAGTCTTCCATCTTCTACGTCTAAACTCTTCCAACTTACACTCTGCCAAAACCTCATGCTGTCTCATCTTTCTCTTATTTACTAAATAATTCAAAGCTGTTGGTCCTCTCACTTTTTCCTTTCTTTCTCTCAATTCCTATTTGATCTATCAAGAGTCTAACTTGTTGTCCACAGTCTGCTGGTTTTCTGTTCAGAGGATTCTCATTCAAATCTTATCACATAGGCGCAATCTTCAAGTGTGATCACGGAATCTTTCCATTCAAGTTTGACCAACCCGATCCCTTGTATTTTGAGATTAGCTTCTAGTTTTCCGGTCTTGATTTCCTCGGGCTCCTCTTGTAGCTCTATGGTGGAGAATAACTTCAGATTGTTGAAAATATGTACATTAGCTCCAGAGTTTAGGAGCAGATTAGGTTTATTATCCGAGTTGATCCATAGAGTCAGTAAGGCATGGTAGTTGATCGTTGGATTCTTCTTAATCTTGTTTTTCCACTTGTTTTTTTGTTCAATCCACCACTTGGGTGCAATTTTGGGATGGATATGGAAGCATCAACTCTCTGCGTGGGGTGCGTTGGGATCGTGATATCCTTCACGGCACCTCATCTTAGCTTTCTTCTTGTCCTTGTAATTCCTCGTCTTAGTCAAGACTAATGAGACGTCTGTAGAAGATTTATTTGGATTGGACTGTGCCTTTCTCTTGTTGTGGCATTGGATGAGGTGATTGAAAACAAGTTCCATTGTCAGGTTCTTCTCTATGTGCATAATTTGTTGCTTGAGGTTTTCCAATGTAGGTGGGAACTTGAATAGTAATAAGAACGCTAAGATATCGTTAGGTAGCTTGATCTCAACGTCCATCATTCTTGTTGTAAGACTCCAAACGGTGCTAATCCGTGGCAGTTCTGTGGAGGGGAAAGGTGCTGTTTAGGCTGCCCTCCTAGGAGTTACAATAATATTTAAATGTAACCGGAATCAAGGTCCAGAACCTTATGGATGAGAAATCAAAGTAAGGGAAGAGGATAAGAGTTGTCGGTAGCAATGGAAACAGCACTATCTGAGGCAAGATGGTGCAGGTAAAGACTTGAACAAATAAGTCAAGGTTTGTCCAGAGTTCAATAGAACAAGGCAGTTGTAAGTAACAATGCCCACAAGCTAATAACTCTGGTCGTCAGCAGCTGATTAGGAAAGATCAACTCAATCCCAACCAACCTCCAGGTTCTCAATGAACCTGCCCAACTCTCCGCAATCAAGCGCTTGAAGGGTACCAGATAACTGTGGGAGGCTGAACAAAACAAAAGCAATTTGTTTAAGAAGCTCTAGAAGCAAATCAATAACAAGTTTGAGCAAGAATATCCCAACACTTCTCAAGGGACTCAAGAATAGTGTGGCAAAATTCAACCTTAAAGAAGAAGGGAGGTATAACACTCCAGGTTTTAAGCTTAATAAAACCTCTTCAATCAAACGTGATTGGCTCCAGAAAGATGATCAAGGAGAGATCAAGACCAGTATGGTCGGAAAGAGGGATCAGAGTGGTATAACACACTCAAGAATTCAGACAGACAGGAATTCTTCTTCAACCAGCAAGGCTATTGGTTGGTAATAAGGATCAAGGTCACAAGGAACAGAGTTTGAGTATGGGGGCTCAAAGGATCGAGGGGGCAATCATGGATATACCCCAATAAATTGCTCAGATAGGTGGGGAAGGATGCCCACAGATAAGTTGATTACTGATGTTGGTCTGATAGGATGGATGCTGGGCCAAAAGGCAGGGGAGAGCCCCTCCTTTTATAGACATGAGGCCCTGTATACTATGTACAAGTGATACTACAAATAGGTGCCGGAAAATGAAAACATAAAAAAAAAAAAAAAAAAGAAAAAGAAAAAATTACATGAGAGAGAGAAGAAAAAAAAAAAGAAATGTTGCCCGCATCGAGAATGACCGCGGGCAACCAGATTGACACCCGCGACAGCGGTCGCGGGTGTCGACAACGGCTGTTGTCGCCCAATCAGCGGTGACAGCGGGGTGAAGGTTCCGACGGCCGCAAGCGGTCGCTCGCGGTTGTCGGTCGGATCGGATGATGGGCGATGGATTCAAGTAGATGGTTTGAGGTGGATGGATGGACTCGTTGGGAGTCATGAATTGATGAATTTTTACTTCCAAGCCAGACTGATGTTAAGGAGCATCTGAGCCTGATGGTCAATCAACTTCTGGAGGATGATCGAGGTAGCCCTGGATTGGATCGGCCCGAGTGGACTGCTGTTGGTCTTGGGTCTCGGGATGGATTTCTTGACATCCGACTGGTGATGCTGGACGACAGACTTGAGGAATGGATCCTGGTGCTCTCAATCGGGGGTGGAGATGGGGGAACGGTTCGAGTAGGGGGTGAACTGGCCATCGTGAGGGTCGATCAAAAAGTTGGGGAGTGGTAACGAGAGATGGATTGGATTGGATGGTTGGTGGAGGTCTTGGATGTTGGGTGGAGGATGTGAGTGAGTGGGATGATGGAGATGATTGGGTTTAGCGGTGGGTTCAATGAGGTTGGAGAATGAGAGCGATAGAGAGGATCGGAGAGATCGTCGTAAGTGGTTTGACAATCACTCGCGTCGCCAAAAGCCAGGGCCGCAAGAGCGACAAGTGGAGTTGAACATAGAAGGAGGGGATTGAAGCGGAGAGACAGGAAAGAGGCCTGTCCTAGACCGCTAGGACAGGGAGGAGTTGAGAGATGGGGGGAAATGAAGGTAGCCATAGGGGTACAACTGAAATCCAATTTTTTTTTTTTTTTTCCCGTGGTGTCCCGGATTGGTCACCACATTGTGATTGCTTTTCTCATTTTGGTGATGAAGCTTTTGATAGCATTTTCATGGAAGACAGAGTGGAGGAAGTGATTGAAGACTCTTGCTTGATTAGCTGTCTCTGAGGAAGCAAATCTTCTCGTGATTTTGGCCCATAAGAGTTTAGAGGAGGAAATATTTGTGGAATTGACGACATTTGCCTGGGTGGTGCTGTCAAGCTTGGATAGTAATATCTCCCTGATTTTGCGGTCTTGTTTTGACAACAGAGGGCCAGGATTTCGAGTGATTGCGTCCTTGATATCTTTGAGGTTGAACAACATTAACATCTTGTCTCTCCAAATTGAATAGTTCTCTTCATTCAAATGAGGTATGGCGTCGACCAATGCCTTCAGGGCAACTTGATGAAAGTAGTCGTTTGCTCCGGCTGGTTCTTTCATATTTTGATTGGTTTGATTTGTAGGAGGCTCTTTTGGCTTTTAACCGTAATAAGTTTGTGATTTATTTCTTGAGAACTATAACCAGCTTGGGCTGAGAAATTGGGAATAGACAGAAAGAAATATATCAGAAAAAATCTTGAAAGAGATAGAAAGAGTGGAGAAGGAAATGAAGAATCCTACAGCGTAGGTCAAAGAGTTTGTTTCAAGATGACAGCTTTGAGTTTAGAGGAGATCTGTAGACAATGAGAAAATTGAGGAGGAAAGAAGAGATAGAAGAAAAGGCATTCAAGGGACAGAAGAAGAACTATTTGAATTATAGAGTTAGATTGGCTTCAATAGGGTTTGTTGGAGAAGTTTTCATCTTACCGGTCAGAGATTGGTGAATTTGGTTTGAGCGTTTACTTGATGGAGGAAGGATGGCCAAAGAAGGATGGAAAAAGAAATAGAAAAGGAAGGAAGTTGGGAGAAACGTAGATAGAAGAGATGGAGGAAGGAAGATCAGCATAGAAGAAAGTCAAGATGATGAGATCAAAGATAGATATTTGTGAGATTTGACTGCAGTAGTTAGTCTCATTATGTACAAGAAAAGCCACATCGGGATCCCTCTTGTAGGTTCAGTGCGCATCCGCGCCCAGAGGCGCGGTCAGAAATAGTAATAAGTAGTGAAGTATTCTGCACAGAGGCGCAATAGGTGGTGATAGGTGACAGACACCTGGGGAATATTCAAAATATTTGAATGTTTTTTCCCCCACCAGGTGGCTGACCTTGATCAGACTTCTTCTCACCATGTGTTCTAACCACGGCTTCCCAGTATATCAAATGGATGTCAAGTGTGCATTCCTGAATGGGAACCTGGAGTAGCATCTTTTTATCTTGATTACAAAAGGCCTTCAGCCATCCCAGTCCTCCTCCATCCGGCAAAACAAATCTCTCTACCACTTGAAGCAAATTCCTTGTTTCTCAAACGCTGTACTCACTAAAGCACTCAAAAGCATTGTACTTGTCCCTTCCAACACCAACCCCTGCCTCTACTAATCCACAAAATGGCAGAATCCCCTTTGGATGTATGCGCACATTGACAATCTGCTCATGAGGGGGGTCTGGGCTGATTAATTTTGAATTAAGATCATGGAGAACTTCAACATGGATGATCTAGGGTTGGATAAATACACCCTAGGCATCCAGATCACCCAACACAAAGGCCACTTCTTCCTCTGTCAAGATAAGTACATCAATGCTAGCATCCTTCAAGAATTTGCCATCACCATCAACTACAGAACCCCCACGCCTCTTCCAAGCACATAACTATCCCTCAATTTGGAAACCTTGGACCCTCCCAACAAACCACCTTTTAGTGATTGACTAGCTGTAAGTCTCCTGCAATACCTCCCCCTGTGCAGTTTCTCATACCTGTTGTTTTCTGGCCCTTTTCTCTCACATTCCGTCTAATAGGCCATCGCAAATCACTATCAGGCAATAACCCTCACCCTCCAGTATCTCTGTCACTCCAAAAATCTTTTACTCAACTTAGAGAAGTCTTCTCCTCTTCACCCTCCAAACAAACTAATGGGGTTCTGCAATGCCAACCATAGCAGCACCTGCAAATGGTTTTCCTTCTCTGGCTCTCTGATCTACTAAAATGGTTCCATTGGATGGTGCAGCCATAAGCAAAAAGAGGTTGCAATATCCTCAGCTGAAGCCAAGTTCAATGCCCTCACCAGGTGTTGTCAGGACCTCACTTGGTTTGCTAACCTCATGGAGGAAAAAAATTTTACTTTCCCTTCTCCCTCTCTACTGACCAACCAAAAAACCTCTTGGGCTATAGCCTCAAAGAAAGTGTACTATCACAGAAAGCAACACATGAAATTCTGACTTTACTTTTTTTGTGATCTCATCCTCAGAAAACAACCCCTCCTAGAATATCTCTTTTCTCACCACCTGCCCGCCAACAATCTCACCAATAATCTCTCAGGCCCAAAACTTGCTAAAAATCTGCGCTTCATCCTTGGAAAAACACTGGGGGGTATGAATGGAGTCAAGTGCCTGGGTGTATTGGAAATAACAACTCTGAAACTCTCCATCCGTTATTTTTCCTCAACTGAGTGTTTCTGCCTGGCCCTATTATTTTCTATTTTCATAATGTGTCCACAAGCTATCAATATGTCTACTTGCATGGTTTCCTTTTCAGTAATCCATGTAAATACCTTCCAAGTCCCTCCCTCATTTCAAATTCTTCCCCTCACTCTAGAATTCCCAAAACCTTCCCAAATTCCTTTTTCATTTTCCCATTATCCCCCCACCCAACCCTTTCTTTCTTCCTCACCTTGTGCTTGTTTATTTGTGAACTGACAAGTCAACACACTATCTGGTCCTTTTAAGGTGTGTAATCTACTCTGTTTCTTTTGTTTGATCAATCCTTGCTGAAATCAAACATTTCTTTTAGTTCTTTTAAAGCTTCAGATTTACAGTCCCAACTAACTCACTGGACCAGATAGGCTCAAAGTACAACTCAGATGAACAACCCAACTCATCTAAGCTTAACATCCCCCTGTTTAATGACTCAAATTTACCTTCTTGGAGTCTCAGGATCAAGATCTATCTTTGCAAGAAAGGACTTCTCAAACTTACCATTGAACCCCCTCCATCACCTTTGACTGGCCCTCAAAAGAAGAAGGTGTATGAAGCCTCTGACATAATCATCCAACATCTTGGTGAATCTCCCTTTGAATCCATTTTCAACAACAACAACAATGGAGATCCCCACGCCATCTGGAAGGCAATTCTCAAACAATATTCTTTCCAATCTTCAAAAAATTGTGGCCGCACCTGGCTCAACTTCATCTTCTATCTTTTCAAAGGTGATCTGACAACCTACATCAAGGACTGTAGAAAACTCATGGCTTAACTCACAGTTGTGAGAATCAAATTTCCCCCCAATATTATTAGCTACACCATCCTTTCTAAACTTCCCAGCTCATTCTACCACATTTTCAACTCTCTTATTCTCAACAATTCCCTCCTTCAGAACCCAACTGGCATCCTGAACAAGCTGTGTAAGGTCCTTCACCTTGAATCTTCCCATCTGCTTGACACCAACCCAACCTTGGATGCATGCCCATCAGTCTCACTCCACAAGTCTACAGTGAAGAAAAGACCCAAGCACCCCTGTTCCAAAGGACACCTTAACCCTTTAGCCAAGCACCCAGAAAGGAAATGTTGGTTTTTCCACCCCCACCTCAGACCCAACTGGAAACAAACTCCCTTATCCAACCTCAACTCCGTCAATGAAAGCCCCACCGCCAAAGATGAAAGCAACTCCAAGAGCAACAAGCTTCACTTCAGCCCCCAGATCTACCTGTTTTTCAATGGAAAAGACTCTCACCTTCCTGTTCTGGATTCTGGCACAAGTCACCACATAGTCAACAACCCCCAGTTTTTGTTCAAATGCACGCCCATCCATCTTGAAGTGGGAACCAGCTCCCCAAACAACTCTCTCACCTCTACACATTCTGGTTCAGCTAAGGTCTTCAATCATCTTGGCTCAACCACCATCTCTTGGGATGTTCTATTCATTCCTTCTATTAATTGGTGTCTTATCTCCCTCACTCAACTAAACTCCTCTAAGGCAACTTTCTCCAAAGTTTGATACTCAGGGTTTGAGGTGAAGCTGGATAAGATCAGTTTTGTTGGCACCATGTATAATAAGCCAACTGAACTCTGCCGCATCAAATCCCTGCAATGAAACCAGTCCACAATACTCCTCAAAGCCCCGGACAATCTCTGGCATCTGCGCCTTGGTCACGCTAGTCCTCAATCTCTCAAGACCCTCAATCTGTAATCCAACGGTTCTGATGCTTAATCCACTTTCTTTCAAATCTACAAGACTTGCAAGCAAGTCTCAACTCCTTTCAATCACAAATTTGAAAGGAATACCAACCTCCTTGGAGCCATCCACCTGGATGTTGTTGGACCTTTGCCCATCACCTCAAAATCTGGGTTTCCCTTCTTTCTTTCCACCACAGATCAGTTCTACGGATACCTTTCTGTGGCTCTCCTCAAACAGAAAATTGAGGCTTTTTCCGCAATTAATGATTTTCTGGTGCGGGCAAAGCGTCAAACTGGGCATACCGTGAAGCTTCTGATCTCCAAAAACAGCAGCAAGTTCATCTCTTCTAATCTCCACTCCTTCTGTCTTGAAAAAGGAATCATTCAGCACTTTTTTCCCCCTCACACACCTCAGAAAAACTATCCAGCCAAGATATCAAATTTTCTTATTTTGAAGAGGGCACAATGCCTGCTAAACAAAAGCAAATTACCCCTCAAATTCAGGGATTAGGTCATCAACACTGCCACCCACATTCTTAATTTTCTCCCAGGCCCCATGGCGAAATTGTTCCTTACAAGGTTTAGAACAGACAATTGTTCAATCTCAACTGCTTATGGCCATTTGGATGCGCCTCTTTTGCTTTCATTCCCAAGGCCAATCAAACTTTCAAACTTCTCCCCACCAGCAAAAGAGCTATTCTGCTTGGGTAATTCAATGACTTTTTGTCATTCAGACTGCTTGATCTGGATTCCTCCAAAATCTTTATCTCCACAAATGCTTCCTTTGACAATATCTCCTTTCCTTCCCCATCAGGATTCAAATCATCTCCTTTCTCTCCCAGCTCCAACCTCATGCTGACTCTGTCTTCTCCTCCCCCTCCTCCAACTAACAACTTTTTGAACCACTTCCCTTCTGTTCCTTCCACTACATCCCCAGCCTCCTCGGCTGTCCGTCCTGCCACTTATCCTTTCACGCCTGAATCCTCTTGTACTTCTCCCCATTCTGTCACTTCATTTGCTGTCAATAATTCCCCCCCACTTATCAACTGTCTCACGACAGGTTAACTCATGACAATATCATTCCCTATCCACAACGTCCCAACTCATAAAAAGGGCTTCCCATCATCTACATTATTTTTGACAATAACTATTCCCATCCCCCATCAGTCCAGGAGCCTCTCAGCTCCAAATAAAAAGAGGAATGGCTTGAATTGATGAAGCACGAAGAGCTCAACCTGCTCAATCACCAATTCTGGGAAGAATCTAACCTTCCTGATGGCAAGCTAGGGCTCAAGTGCCTTTGGGTCTTTCAAACCAAACAAGGTGATCAAAATCAAATTGTTGAGTTCAAAGCCTGAATCTGTTTTCAAGGCTTCAGCCAGAAGTACGGGATTAACTTCACCTCTACTTTCTCACCCACTGGAGACCATACCTCCCTTCAAATGCTGATTGCTCTTGCTTCCCATCTAAAGCTAAAATTTCACCAATTTAACATTAAAGCCACTTTTCTGAATTCCCCGCTGCGCAAGGAAGTCTACATTTCTCCTCCTACCTGCATAACCATGGCTAGTGGCAAGCGTCTCAAGCTAAAGAAAGCCCTGCATGGTCTCAAGCAGGAACCATTGGCCTGGTATGAAATGCTCAGCAACTGGCTGATTTGCTGTGGTTTCCACAAGGGTGAGGATGATCAATGTGTGTTCTGGAAGGACACCACCTACCTCTCCGTTCATTTTGACAATATTGCAGTATTCATCAACCAACTGGAAATTTTCATTGGCCAGCTCAGCTCCAAGCTCAAAATAAAGAACCCGGGACCAGCCTCCATGCTTCTTGGAATGAACGTCAGTAACCTCCCAAATGGCTTCAAGCTGTATCATAGCTTTTACATAAATTAAGTGTGCGCGCAATACTCGTTTCCGCCTCACAAATCATTCTCAACTCCCTTCAGACCTCATGGCTAGCTGTATGCCTCAAGAAAGGAGGACCATGAGGAGTTTCTCCAATCAGGCGCCAACTAAAGAAAAATTTTTGGGGAGCTTAATCATATCAGCATATGCAAAAGACCCAACATAGCTTTTTCTGTGAATCATCTTGCTCAATTCCTTGTCAAGCCAAACCTAAATCACTTTCAAGCGGCCCTGCACATCCTACAATACCTCCAGCACAGTTCAAGCTACGGAATAGTCTTTTTTTACTCCTCCTCTACCCCTTACCTTGAAGCATATGTTGATGCCAACTGGGAAACCTTTCCCACGACCAGAAGGTTGGTCTCTGGGTTGGTTGCTCTGTGGCTTGGAAGTTTAATCACTTGGAAGTGCAGAAATCAACCAAATTTTTCCTTATCCACAACTGAAGCTGAATACAAGGCGCTGGGCAACACCATCAAGGAGCTGAGCTGGGTGAAATTGCTTATGAGCAAGTTTTTTCTGGGAGAAGAAGCCAGACCAGCCACCATTCACAAGGACAACAAAGGTTTTATTAAACTAGCTCTTAACCAAGCTAACCACGCTACTTTCCACACAAAACATATGGAATTTCAATTCCATTATGTTTGCAGAAAAATTCCCAAAAAGGCTATCAAGCTTCAAAATTTTTCCTCCAAAAAGAACCTTGCAGAATTCCTCACCAAAGCGGTACCCTGGATAGCTCTTTGACGCGCCTTGAAAACTCTCAACATATCAGAATAATTTAAGCAAGGGAGGCTTTTGGCATTCAAGTACATGCTCAAACTATTTCCTCATACTATTCTCTTCATTCTTTTGTCTCTCAGTTTATTTTAAATTTTATTTCTTTCTACGTTTCTCTATCAGTCTTCTTCAATGTCTCTCAAACCGCTTTTTCCACGTCTGTGAACCCTCTGTCACTTCATTCACCCGCATGCGGGTCCTTCAAAATAAACCGCTTCCAAAGCTCCATTCCTGAAGTCCTGCGCGTCTGATCCCCAGCCATCTTTCCCAGATCCTGGAGGATCATGAACGGATTCAGTCCAGGGCTCATCAACCACCAGCTACCATCAAAATCAGTCACCAGTCACCATTGACTTCAATCACCAGCTACCTTTGACTCCAACCATCAGCTACCGCTACAGCTCAAGCCCACCCCATCACCAATATCAAGAGTATCACACCGGATCAACTCTCTTACATGCTTACTTGTTCATTTTCCTTTCTCTGCTACTTCTTCTGTCAATTCAACACACTATCTGGTCCTTTCAAGGTGTCTAAGCTAATCTGTTTCTTTTCTTTGATCACTCCTTGGTGAAATCAAACATTCCTTTTAATTCTGTAAAAACTTCAGAATTCATCATCCCCTTTTTTTTTGGAACCCCAGAAATGAATTTGAATAGTTGAAGGTCTTTTTACTTCCAATATATATATATATATATATATATATATATATATATATATATATATATATATATATATATATATATATATATATATATACCATTTGGGGGATTTCGGAAAAGCAAGATATTTATCATCATCTCTACCACACCTCTTCAGAAGATCCATTTTAGAAAAAATGTTGTGAAATTATCAGACTTTCATGCGCCCAAATATTAGAAAAAGTTACTTTTTGAATAAAGACAATGATAAAAGGGAGAAGCACCTTTGATTTGCGCAAATATCAGGAAAAGGAACTTGTCAAATAAAGACAATGAGACAAGTGAGAATTATCTGGATGGTGATAAAGAAAAACAGTGAGAAGCTGAATGGAGACAATTTGGCATAACATTACTTGGGTTAAAAGAATACCTTTGATCTGCATAAATATTGTTAAAAGTAACTTGTATAATAAAGACAATGAGACAAGTGAGAAGTACCTGTATGGTGATAAAGAAAAAAATCAGGAAGCCATATGAGGAAAGAGTATAGAGTATAAAATTTTGAGAGTTCTTTTATAAACCTCATTCAGCTTTGGCACTCATTGGAACAAAAAAACAACAAAGTAGAAGATAAGAGAAGAAAAGGAACATGCAAAGTGAAATTAGATACAACGGTTGATTGCATTTGGAATGGAACAGAAATGAGAAATTGAGTGTTAGAGCTAATGGAGTGTGAAGTTGCTAATCAAACTAATGAAAGTGTGAAGTTTTTAATTAAACTAATGAACGTATTTTTTGATATTTTTCATTCTTCCGCATCCTATTCCATTCCAATTTTGGTTGACCCTAGTACTCATTCTGATACCCCCACATGCTGAAACCCCGGGTATTTAGAGAAACCTATCATTTTAAAAATATAAGCACAATTGACCCAAGTTAAATTCTGGGTAAATAGATTTGCAATCATGTTCCTTATTGGAAGGTGAGAAACCTCCACATTGTTTTTGCCGACCAGATCACAAATTCAATGAAGCCTGATGTTGATGTGTCTTGTCCTAAGTTGAAACAATGGATTGAGAGCCAGGCAAATTGAACCTCAATTTTTGCTGTAAAGATGAGGAGTCCTAGCAATTAGAATCAATTGCAGAAACAAAGACAAAATACAGGGCAGATCCTGAAAAACTTCACTCATTGATTGGTACTCCTGCTCAGTGGTGATGAGATACAGCTTGTTCCCCCAGTGCCCTGAATATAATGGCACCTAAGCAGAGGACACACACCCTGCTAGTATATTTGCAATCATTGTTCTTGCACCAGTTAGCATTGGCAAAATAACAGAAATTTCCTTCAATACCACTAAATTGATCTCCTTCACTCTTCCCAAGTTGCAAGGCCCAGGGTCTTGTTCCTGAAATATAACACAGAACATCTTTGAAGGCCCTGATGTGTTTTTCTGATGGGTTTTTGAGAAATTGGCAAAGTGAAATTGCCACAAATGAAAGTTTGTCCTACAGCAGTGAACAAGGTAGTTCAGTAGAACAACTTCTCTGAAATAGTCAAAAGAGACAATTCTTACATCTCTATCAACAGTCTTGAACAGCTCTGTCCCTGGAGAAAGAGTTCTTCCAACTGGTTTCATGTTTTAAATTCCAAATTATTCCAGTATTTTCAAAATATACAAGCCCTGATTGATGAAAATACACCCCTTTGATTTCTTGCTAGTGATCTTCATGCCCAATATAAATTCTGCCTCACCCAAATCATCCATTTAAAACCTATTCTTCCATTTTTCTTTGAAGTTCATCATGCTGAGTCCTTCAATAATGAGGTCAACAATTTGGATGAAGATACATGTATATGTTTCCACCAAAAACAAGAAAGAAGCATCCGCAGGTAATGGGAGTAATTTGATTGAAACCAAGAATTGGCAAAGGCATTGGTACCAGAAACATGGAATTTTCTCAAGACCATATAGTAATTTCTATAATTTAAGACAGGATTTAGGGGGATAATCTTTGTTATAGCCCTCAGGAATCTTGATATAAATGTCTTTGTTGACTGAGCCATGCAGGATGATAGTCTTGAAATAAATTTGATGTATATCCCATCCATTTCAAGAAATTAAGGCCAATAAGAGTTGCAAGCTAGCAGCATGTCTCTTTGGGGCAAAGGTTTCATTATAATTGATTTCCTTGACTTGGCCAAAAGCTCTCACGCAAAGTGGAGCCTTATATTTCAAACATTGCTGGAAGAGTTGGTTTTCTTTCTGAAGACCCACGTGGTCCCTAATACATTTTCCCCCGGTGGAATGGGATGGCATTCCCAGAACTTGTGTTTGTTG